>JBCNJP010000010.1:31919194-32303249 GCA_039602395.1 Deinandra increscens subsp. villosa
CATCAACCTCAAGGTAAGTATGTTTTTATCTCGTGTTTAGATTATCTTAATTTTGTGCAATTTTATTTTATTATTTGTTTAACCTTTTGAATAGTTATAATTAAATTTTTTTAATTGATCAAGATCGGATACTCGGGGTATGAGTCTGAGGGGAAGCATCGTAATTCTCAAATTCTTCAAAGTTAACATTTTCCTTGAGAATTAACATTTATAGAGGTTTGGGAGGATTTTAAAACATTTTTTAAGCTTGAGGGGTCTTAATGAAAATTTTTAAGGGTATAAAAACCCCTCACTCATTTCCGATCCGTTATTAACGATCCCCATCTCTCTGCGTTTCCGATCCGCCACAAAACCCTAGCCTCCGCCGCTGCCCTCGTCGGAAAAACGATCCCGACCACTTCCGTCCACCCTCCGTCAAACCCAAGCACACCACCGTGTTCGCAATCACTTTTCGACCACGAACCACCCTCTAATCGACCGAGTCTCTTCGATTCTCGCCCCCAAATCGCAGATTTCCTTCACTCGGTGATTGATTGCATTTTCTTAGTTTTCTGGTTCATTTTCTCGAGAGTTGAAGTCGGATCTGTGTTAGAAACTGTTAAAAGGTAGTGCTAGGTGTTGGGTTTACATATTTGAGGTGTTTTAACATGTTTACGAGTGTGTTGCAGGTTCGTTAATGGCAGTTTCTGCGTTTACGACTGACGGGAGGTTGAAGACGACGGTTGGCGTTTCTGAGCGGTGTTTACGATCGTCGTTTACGATCCGAGATTCCGATCGTTGTTTACGATTGGGCTTAAGGTTTTAGTGAGTTTACGATTGGGCTGTTAGATTACAACTGGGCTTATGCCGAACCGTTTTTGATCCGATTGTGAACTCGCAATAGGATCGTGAACCCACTTGTCTGATCGTAAACCCAAATTGTGATTCGTAAACTCACTTAATTTTTGTATAAAAATCGTAAACACCTAATGTTTATTAAAAATATCATCAAACTCAATCATTTTAAGTTAAAATTTAATGTGTTTGTCAAATTGTGATTCAAAATCAGATGTTGTTCTTAAAAGTTTAAGTTGAGATTTTCTGAATTTAACAAGTTAAATGTAATAATCAATTGAACTTGAAGATATTGTTGACAAACATAATTTCACTTTGATGAGTTTAGGCTTGATGCATTTGTCTCGTTTTCTCAGATGGCAGAAGATATGCTTGATGACGAGATTCATTTTGAGAGAGATCATTGCATCCCGGCCTATCTTGATGATCCTCTAGAAAGACATATGCAACTATTTTATTCTCTGGTGGCAGGATTAAATGTCTGCAAAATTAATCATGCTCTCCGGACAAGTGTGCTGATCGATGAGCAGCTTGTCAGAGAATTCTGGGGGTCCAGCGAGAGCAAATGCTGACAAGACAAGGATCTCTGCAACCGTTCAGAACCGTCAGATCGAGATTCTTGAAGAAGACATTCGTCAGGGTTTGAACATTAATGACAAAGCCGAAGATCCAATAGAGTATTCAAAGGCTGTTGTGTTAGAAGGTGCTCAATCTTTGGGGTATGAAGGAAAGTTCCCTCCCATCTTCAAGAAGTTACTGCCACACTACTGGAGGTGTTTGGCTCACTATATGCAGAAATCCTTCTTGGGGAAGAGAACAAGTTATGATCAACTGAACAAAGTGCATGGCACAGCGTTCATTGCACTGGCATTGGGTTGGGACTACAATTTCTCCAAAATGATGTTGTTGGATTGGATTGGCAATGCTGACTTGAGTGCCAGAGAACAATTTCTGATGACACCAAGATTTGTGCAGATGGTGGTAATGAGGAAATATCCGATGATTCAGGAGAGAATTGAGAAGCTGGATATCAAATTTATGGATAACAGTGTGTTTGGATTGCAAACCCAAGACAGAAAAGGAAAGAACAACTATCAAGGGAGGCTAGAATAGTCTAAAAGGGGTGCCTTTCCTGAAGTTCCAAGGGAACAAGACCAAGAAGAAACTGATTCTGAGCCTGAAGTGCATCCGGTGAATGCATCACTTGCTGAAGACCATGATGTGACAACAACTGTTCCAGTGAATGTTCAAGAAGAAGCGGAGAATATCCCGTCTGATGAGGAAAATGTGATGGATGACATCTTTCCTGAGCATGAGAATGTAAATGATGACATTTATGGGGATCTGGGGCCCATTAGCCACAAGAGAACAAGAAATGACTTAAATTCCTCTTCTAGCAGTGGTTCAGTTCCATAAGAGTTGGATGCTCAATTTAAAGTGGAGGATGTTTTTGAAGAGCCAATTCCCGTGCATGAACCATCACCAAGGAAGAAGTCAGATCCCAGAGCCATCAGGTTTAAATTCCAGAAAACTACCTCAAGCCTGATGGTATTTGAACCTACACATGCCAATGTACAAAATGTTGATGCATCTGAACCTACAAATAAAGAGAGCTCACCCCAGGCTGATCGCCAGGTTGATGTACCGGAATCAACTCCCATGCAGATCGAAAGTCCTATTCGGAATGAACATAGCCCAGTTCATGATGAAAGGCAATTCTTTGATGTGGACAGCATGTTTATGGAGCCCAGTCCAGTGAGAGTGAACTTATCTGCTGAATCTAGCCAGCCTCCTGTCGTTCCAAGCTTCCGTCCGTACCAAGCACCGGTTGAAGACCTTGCTCAAGCTAGTGAACTTCTAGTAGACCTCAGGATAAGTACTGATCCTCAAATCAACTTCCTTATTTCTCAAAACAGGAAGAGAGAAGGTGAGATAAATGAGCTAAAAGAAGAAAACGAGAAGTTGAAGAAAAAGGAAAGCAAGAGCGAAGCCAGTATTGCATTTCTATATGCAGGGATACTAGAGCTGAGAAAGAAGGTAGAAGACTTACAGAAGTATAGTGGTCCAAGTGCTCAGGGTGCCCCAGGACAGAGTTCTTCTCAAAGTGCAATACATGAAGATGAAGGAGATGACATAATTGAGATGTCTGAGTATGTTCATGGTGGAAGATTTGTTTCAAAGGCTCCTGAAGGTCATGTCAATTGGTTCAAAGAGTTCTTCAAAGATCCTACCCCTACGCTGTACTCCATAGATGTGGGAGAGAGTGAATTAGACAAAAGGGGAGCCGGGAACCAATTCTGTGTTGGTATTATGATGCTGAAAAGGAATTGTTTGCTGTGGTGAGAGATGGATATAGTCCAGTCGAGTACTACCGATCAAGAGGTCAATTCCACTCATGGAATGAAACAGAGTTGAGGAACTTGCTGAGGGCACCGTTCATTAACAGGTGGAACAACAATCATGGTAATCTGGTTCGCAACAATTTGATAGCTCAAATGGAGGAAAACTTTGCAAACTTTGATCTGAAGGCTGCAAAGTGGATTGAAACCGGAACAGATCCTGTCACCGATGAGCCAATTGGTGAAATGAGGTGTCCTCCCACCAAACGAACTCGAGTTATCAACATGCTCGATGAAATAGAAGACCGTACACTTGTAAATAATTTTGATAGCTGGTATTATGATCCTACAACGTATGAGGTGGTGGTTGTGTGCAAGAAGCTAAGAGAGTTCCGCATGTATGATCCCATTGATTTGCTGAGATCCGGAGAGAATGATATCAAGCTCCTGGCATCCCGTCCAATACTTGGTGATGAACATGACATGGCGAATGCTATACGAGTGGGTATGTTTCATGGCACGGCAAATCTAATTGTGGAGAAAGGTTGGTGGTCAAGGAAAGAAGCTCATACATTCAGATTTGATTTATGTCTTCCTTAGACAGTCTAATGGTTCGTGCCTAGGGGAAGATTGTTGGGCTATACATTTGAGGCATCAACATTAGATGTGGGCTTACTTGTTAATAAGCTTAGGTCTTCACGATTGGGCTTAGGAGAGTTCACGATTTGGAGCTTTAGTGGGCCGGTTCTTATGGGTTTACTATTGAACTAGGGTTTTGTAAAAGGGTACTATATAAACCCCTTTAGTTTATTATTCAAGTTAGTTGTTGTTTACGATTTGCTCTCCACTCTTGTATTTACGATCGTGAACATCAATCAAAGAAAGTGTGTTCTTCATTCAAGATTTGATCTTTTGTTGTTTATCATCTATATCAAATCTATTTCATCTACTTTCTCTTGAATCGGTCTTGTACAAGGATTCCACACTTGTACGAGATTAAAATATCGTGAACGGTTGTTGATCTCGGACCAACAAAGTTTCAAGCTGTCCATTTTAAATGTTTTCGTTTCAGTCTCGTTGGTGTGTTTTCAAAGGAGACATGTTTAGGAATCCACTCGTTTGGAAGTCTACGAATTTACAAGTCCACATGTTTACTGGATTGTATGTGTACGAGTTTATGACTATACGATCTCTCGAGTGGATAACTCTACACGTGTGCCGGTCCCAAAGGCTTTGCCCAAAGTTAAGATTTTATAACCCTGAGTTATGTTTGCCTTGCGACACAACTCATTGATTATTGTGCTTCAGTATTGTTTACCGTTGGCACCTCCTATCCTTTTCCCCTCTCATTCCAGCATATTTATCACAGTTTTGTTAAAAAATGTGCACGTCAGTTAAACTCATTCGTACCCCGCCTGGACGATCAGGTCCCGGCAATCCTCGACGATAAACCAGTCTGTGGGCTCAAGCTTATGCCATGAATCAAGCCCACAAATTAGTTAGCATTGGAGCACGTGCAATCTGGGGTTGAATCGTGGGAGTCAAAAGAATAGGGAGTCAAGGACATCCTAGTCGTCCGGATTTGCTGTGAAAAGTTTTCCTGACGACACAATGGGGCTTCCTCCCGTTCACCAGGTTGACTTTCGCATCAACCTCGCATCCTGAGTGACTCCTATTGCAAGTCACCTTATCGTCTTGTAGCCGTTGGAAAACCTATGATCTATTTTCCTCCATGCTTGGAGAGCCTTATCCCTATGTTTCAGCCCTGAGAGCCGATCGCTGCCGTGTGATCGATTCTCATTTTGGGGATCCACCCCTCTCTTTTCGTGGTGATGCTTTCTAAAACGCGATTCGTAAGTGGTTTGGATATTTTGGGTTATGTATTATGTTTGGGATTTTTCACTCGAGTGCATTGTTATGTTTAGCTCTAGTCTCCTTTGTTTTGGTGTTTCTTTCGTGGACCCCTTTCCCAACCTCCAAACTTGCGGTCGCCTTCGCTGGCCGAATTTGCTCATGGGTTACTCTTGATTTTAAAATCTGAAGCTCATATTGATTCCAACCAATGATTTATGGGGAAAGGTTGGCGTCCTAACCTCATGGCTCGACTGCTGTTAAACACAATAGTTAGATCGTGAGATAGATTGCTTCCATCTAGTACCCGTGATCATTTGGTATGATTCCAGCAGTTGATTCGCGACTCTGGCCATGGGCTCGGATTTCTTTCCTCATGTTCGCGATGTTGATTTTCGGCTTGTATCATTTTTTATGTGTGGCCCTGATTTTGTTCGATCTCGATTCGGTGTTTAATACTCTACCTTTAAATTCGATGCTCGTTATTCGATTATTAAGTTACTATGTCTTAGAATCGTTGTTTATATCCACCGACTCATGATCCATGGTTTCATTGTGCGGTTCTGTTATTTTATTATTGGTGATGTTCACTTCTTGGTTTATTTTCTCATTCCATATTGCTCGATTTATATTATCGGACTCATGTACTTCGAGTCGTGTTATTCAGTTCATTTCATCGAATTCATGTACTTCGAGTCATGTTATTCGATTCTTGTTCTCGGATTCATGTACTTCGAGTCGTGTTATTCGGTTCATGTCATCGGATTCATGTACTTCGAGTCGTGTTATTCGATTCATGTTATCGGATTCATGTACTTCGTGTCATGCTATTTGGTTCATGTTATCGGATTCATGTACTTCGAGTTGTGTTATCTGATTCATGTTATCGGATTTCGTTAGAGCATAATCATATGCTAGTGTGTGTCTCGTGTATTGTATCTAACTGAGATAATTATTTTGAGTCGGAGGGTCAACGAACCATGGTCCGAAACATTGGTTCGGAGCCAGCGAACCAATGGTTCGCTAGATGGTTCGTTGGTCAGATAGATGTCACCTATATATAGGTTGACATGTTTAGAATGTGTAGAGACCTCTTGGTCATTCATCTATATTCTATGTGTGTAATATGTGTGTGTTTCTCTCAAGTTTCAGTCGATACATTCTCATTGTATTTACTCTTCGTGTCATTAAATTCATCTCATTATCACTAGATTAGCAATTGATCCATCGCTCCATGTCTTTAGAAGTGGTATCAGAGCTTTCTGGTTCCATTTGCTGATCAAATTCTGTGATTTTTGAGATTTATTGTTTGAGCATATTCCTATGCTACAATGTGTCTCGTGTATTGTATCTATATGTGAGAGTATGTGTGAGTCTTAAGGGCAGCCTACCATGTTCCATACCAAATAGTACGCTAGCCAACTTACCAAATGGTACATTGGATGGTACGCTGGGCAGTTAGTGTCACCTATATATGGGTTGACCTATTTAGCATTTGAGAACTCTAGGTCATATCTACAATTCTGTGTGTAATTCTCTCAAGCTTGAATCAATACAAATCTCATTTGTATTTACTTTTGATCTCCTGTCAATCTCGATATCACTAGATTAGCAAACGATCTGTCACTCCACGTCTTTACAAGTGGTATCAGAGCTTTCTGGTTCCATTTGCTGATCAAATTCTATGATTTTTGAGATTTCTAGAGAGAGAAAGTGGGTTTTTGGTCAATTTTCATCAAATTTTCTCAAATCCGAGTGTTTCCGATGTCAAATCTGATTTATAAACGTTCTTAGTGTGTTTTTGTTGTTTACTAATGCAAATTATAGTCCAAAACATTCAAATTCGTGAAAATCCGAAAAATTCACTTTGCTACGTCGGTTGAATGTGGTGGTACGCTGGATGAACTTGTTCGTATGCTAATTGGTACGCTAGGCAATCTTCAACCAGTTGTTGGTATGCTGATTGGTACGCAAGGCAATCTTCAACATTGATACACAGTAGTTACGTCGTACCATAGTTGGTCAGTTACTGTTCACTGGTACTCTGTGTTCAAGTTGGTCCGCCAGATTCATTGGTACGCTGCATTTGTGGTACGTCTGAATTGGTACGCTGAGAATTGTGGTACGCTGAGTGCTTGGTCCGGTCAAAGAAATTGGTACGTTGGTCAACGGATTGGTGCGCTGGAAGTGTTATTGGTACGCTGACAGAAAAGTGGTGTTCACTAAAACTGACATAACTTGAGTTCTGTTTTGAGTTACGGAACCCAATACCAGCCAAAACGACCATCTCAATGAGCTCTACACTTTTACTCGCCTAACGGCTAGTACCCTTTGTTTCGATACCCAAATTCAGTTTTTAAGACATCCATTTTTGAGTTTAAAGTTTTTACGTTCGTTATCATAATTTCAAAATGAGTGATTATCAAGCGTTTTCCGCGATTCAAAACACGATGCAAGCTATTATTAACTATGATAATGAAATAGGAACACGTCAGAAAGTTCTGAAGTTGCTCAAATTGGAAGATTATCATAGTTGGGTAAAACAATTCGAAGCATACGTTGGTACTAATGATGTCGATATTTGATTAGCTTATACAGATCAATATGAATATCCAACTGGTTCCACTGGAAGGCCAATTGTGCAATAAAGTCTGAATGCTGAACAAAAGAAAGCTTATCAAGCTGACCAAAAAGCTTACGGAACATTAACCATGGCATTACCGAAAGATCTATTACATCGGTTTTTTGCTTATACTACATCGAAAGAACTGTGGATGCAATACAGAAACGATGTGAGGGTAATGATCAGTTTAAGAAAAGTAAGCAAAAGGTTTTGAAGAAAGAATTTGACAATTTCAAGCATTATACAAATGAAGATATTTCAAAGCTCATTACTAGGTTTTCATATTTGCTGAGTAAAATGACTTTAATTAGTAAGCATCAAAAAGGAAGAAGCTGATTTGAAAAAGAAGTTACTAGAGGCATTACCTGAAAGATGGGAAAATTATGTGATGATGATTACTAATGATAAAGAATATTCAGGGTAATCATTCAATAGTTTGATTGAAAGGATACAAGCAAGAGATATGGAATGGAATGTGAACAGATCCATGCCTGCATAAGTACAAAATCCAGCAACATATCATGGTGAATTTGATTCAACCATCCATGCTAAAAAGTCAAACATTTTCAGTGAAGGTCCAACTACTGCTTTTTTTGCTGGAAAGTCTGAGAATTATGGTTATTCTCAAGGGTTCAGTTTTACAATTCCAAATCATTCACCTCAGACTACATTTTCTGCTAAGACAGTTGACGAACATGCTGTATTAATATCTGCTTTAATAGCATTATCTTATGGTTTCATAGTTGGTAACATTGGTGATGTTGAGTTGTTTAAAGATGATTTGAAACAGTTAGATGAGGATCATCTAAATGAATTAGATATGGGATGACAGATAGCTATGTTAACTGAAAGAGCTAGAAGATTCTTTCACAAAGCTGGTAAAAAGGACATTAATCCAAATAGAAAACTTGGCTTGGATAAATCAAAGGTTAAGTGTTTCAAGTGCTCAAAATTTGGACATTTTTCTCTTGAATGTAACAACTGAAAGGAAGCTATGTCACACCCCAACCACACCACCTGTCAGGTACGAGGGAGGTGTTTCGGAAAATAGGTTGTAGATATCAGATACACGCGGAAGCAACAGAATAAAATAATATTAAAAAACTGTTTACTTATTTACAGACAGCCTGGTAGGTTTACAAACTTGAAAGTAATAAAACTAAGTCTTGTTTATGCATCTAGACAAATTACTAATAACTGGGCCTGAAGGTTCTTGATATCTTATTGATCATATATGCTTGATTCCTTGTAGGATCACCTATCTTGGTGAATTCTACTGATTACCTGAAAAAACTTATAAACCACTGGTATCAACAACTATGAAGTTGTTGGTGAGTCGTACCCTAGCCTATGTTTAAACTGATGTACTGCGTTACTAGTCCCGATGTCTTCCTATATGAATTGATTAGACACAACCAATAAGACATATACATATTATGGAGTACAACACATGCACCAAATGTATCTAGTATTTACACAATTCATGCAATAAGTAGGTTTGGAAACTAGTAAAGCACGTATCTGATGCATTTCAATATTTATTTGAGTGTCGTAAAGTGTTTCGCCTCAATATCAAATTGAGCTCGTCATAAAATGTTTCACCTCAATATTTAATTGAGCATGTCATAAAGTATTTCCTGGTAGGGATGAATACGGAACTCACAATTTATATATGATAATCTTATGATAGATGCACGAAGAGGCACCTCGTTGCCAAGAATGTCACAAGCTCGAAGAATCTGATGACATAAACAAGTATAGGTTCAATTTATTTAACACAGTAATAATATTGGTTAGGCTCGGTTGTGCTCCGTGCCTTAAATAATACAATGCGTTCGTAGATTGAGGTTCCAATACGATTGGATCCCCAATACAATCGTATGGCCTACAACCGGATACGATCGCATTTAACTTATAATTATTTATCAAAACAGGATACGGTGGTATGTCTATCTATCTTAATACAACCGTATGGCCAGTTTTAACAGATAAACGAATATAATATAACACTCGAGTCTCGAACGATTATTGTTTAATGAATCCTTAAAATGTTACATAAAATTATAATACATAATTATATAAATACCTAAATACATAAATACAAATGTTTGTTTACAATTTTATACAATAATACTTTGGTTTTCAATAACCGTTCCTCATATAACGATTACACTATATCATTATAATGATATAATTCAAAGAACAGGGTATACCTCCGGTCGGTACGCAAACTCGAACCCGATTAACCAAAATATGCTAAACATCTCCGAATTTGATGAAAAGGTAGTCCATTCCAAGTAGAATTTCGCCACATGCAATAATATGACATTATTTTCCAGATTTGACCATGTATGGCAATCGAAAATCGTTGACCAGAATGTGTCAGGTTTGACCCGGTTGACTTCCTTTGACTTTCTTTGACCCATAACGTAACTCAAATCACTGATGGTAAAGATAAGGAGAGAGTAGCGCCGCCGCTGGGCGGCGAAACCCTAGCCGCCTTCTACGGTTGCCACCGCTTGTTACAGAACAGGGAGAAAGAGAGAGTCGAACAGGGGAGAGAGAGAGAGAGCAGCGAGAGGCTGGATGGAGGTCGCCGTCACCGCCCATGGTCAGAGACTGGCCGGTCCTTCGCCGCCGTTGCTGGTTCTCGCGGGACAGGGGAGGAGAGGGAGGAGAGAGCCGCCTGCTCTCTCTCTCGATTTCTCTTTTACAGACACATGTGTGTGTAGTGATTGTATAATAAGAAAAGGCAATAGTACATTTTAAAGTGTAGTACAATTTTAAATAAAACAGTTTTATACGGTATTATACCATTATCTCCGAACACGTTAAATACTGATAGTCACGAGAACGATTCATGATAATTCCCGACATACCTGAAATATTATAAGAGCCTCATAATTATTCTTGGAATGCTTAAAATATTGGTTTATACATAATTGGTTAGTTATTCAGCCGAACGTGCAGTATAAAGCACGTATCCGACGTGAGTACCGATTAATACTGCTTTGCGAACCGAGCGTATCATTATGACTGTAATTCTTTGTGAATACTCAGAAAAATATTTATAACTTCACAGGGTTGGTAAAACCACCTCAAATACTTACATGAGTCCTTTTCGGTTTATGTCGCGTAACAGTTTCGTTTATCGATTTCACCGTTTCTTTTACTGATTCATACAGTTATCCTTTCTAACAGTTAGATCATCAATAATCAAGTATTTGGCATCTCCAGATACCCTAATCTCGTCTCGGCGACCTCTTTGTCACTGCCGATAACATACGCGCATTAAGCGTCATTTAACATTTCCATATACTCATTTCACTTGTAACAGTCTGAACAGACTTTCTAACAAATGTTAAAATCCTTGTTAATATATTTATTGTCATAACTCATCAAATCAACATATTTATGATAATGTCCGGTCATTCGGCACGTTAAACAATTAAACAACGTAATTCGTCAGTTCCACTTGATCTCAGCTTTTATCAATCTGTAACACTTTGAATTACGTAATAAATTATTATAATACTTTTAACAACTCATTTAAATATCGGGTAAATGAATTGGACCTTTGATGGGCCTTACTTCTCTTAATGGGCCAATTGGGCCCAACTAGGCTTACCAAGTCCAGTTTATAAACGAAAAAAAAATTCCCCCAAATTTTACCATAATTAACAAGGTGTTACAAGCTAATACTTCTACTCCAACAGCCTTGGTTTCTCAAGTTGATAAAGAATATTATTAGGGACGAACTGCTAGTACTGATCAGGTTGATTAACTGCTATTCAAACTTTAGAGAGCTTCACTTTTGAGAAGAAAGTACAATCATCCAATGATGCTACCAAGCATTCTATTTAGAAGACTTCACCCGCTACACTTTATGATTCTGAACTAAATCAGTATTATACAATGTATCCTGATGAATCTGCTTTTATTGCCAAAATTGTACATAGTGATGAAGAAGTGATTGGTTCTAATTCTGAAACAAGTACATGTGAAATAGTAGTGGAAGATGTTACTGAAGCGGTTATAAAAGAGAAAAAGGCAGAGTGTGTTAAGTGTCAAGCTTGTGCTCTTACAAATGGAAAAATTGAATCTTTGTTGAGGGCTAACAGTTTAATAACTGAAGAACTCAAAGTTGTGAAAGCTGATTTACAGTGTACACAACAACGATCTGCTGATTAAAAAAAACTCAATGCGGTTTTGATGCAAGAGAAGAAGGAGTTGTTGGAAGCATGTGAAAAAGCTATTGTTGAAGCTAAAGAAGTTGCTGCAGATTTTGAAGCTTTATTTGAAAAAAGTTATCCTGTTCAACAGAAATACGAAAAAGCTAATCAAATTGCTGTTGAAGCTGCTAAGAAAGTGATAAGTCTTGAAGAAGATCTTTCAAAACTTCGAGATGACAATGTTCTTTTCCGAGATAAGAACGAAGTTTTAACAAAAGATGTTCCTTATTTTAAGAAGAAATGGGAAAAGGTTATGGAAGAATTGTTGGAAGAGTGTGACCTGAAAATAAGACATAAATCTGAATACAACGATCTATCAGATCAATTTATTACACTCAGAAAGAGTTGTTGGATGCTCATGTGAAGATATCAGAGTTGAGAATTGAGATTCTTGATTTGCAAAAACAAGTGAATAATTGCAATTTGTCTCCTACATTTCTGAATTACATATACAGACAGGAGAAGAGTGAGGATAGTGTGAAAGAAGCAGATTTACACAAAGTTCCTGCACCGGTTGACATATCCAATTTCTCATCTGCTTCAGTCAATCCAAATGATGAAATGTATAAAGTTTGGAACTCCTGTTCAAGCAAAGAAGAAGAAATCACAGTCTGGCAAGAAGAAAGATGAAGCTAGACAAGCTACAAAGTTTGATTCTGGATCATCATTTTTGGAAGATGAAAAGATTCTTGTTAAGGTTAAGAAGTTTGCTAGTATTTCATCTAAAGCAGAAGAAGATACATCATTGATTGTTGAGAACAAGCTGAAGGACATCAAAGCTAAATTTACTAAAACAACTAAAGATAAGATTGTTTCTGGTTTTCAATCTGGGTCATCTACGATTCCGGGTTACAAACACAAAGGTTTGGGTTATGGAATTAAGGAAGAACTAGTTCCGCAAACACAACAGAAAAAGAAGAAGGTTTACTGAATCTGACTCACATCAAAAGCAACAACAAAAATAGAAGAAACAAAATGTGTTCAAATCAAAGAATGATCATTATTATTCTGGAGGTTCTTCAAATGGTTCATGTTATTCTCCACGAAGTTCACCTTCAATTTATGATTCATCTGATGGTTTCTTTGATTCATTTGGTTCTAAAATTTATTTTGGTTATCATGATGTGTTTCTTAAGTAGGAAAGTAGAAAACCAAATAATTTTTCTGATAACAAACAAATTTTTGAAACAAATTTGGGTAGCACTTCCCTTAATGTTTTTCACAAAAAGTGTTACGCATGTCGTAGACCAGGACATCTTTCTGCTCAGTGTCCTATGAATACAAGTACTCACTCCTATGTGCACGAAACTGCTAAATATGTTAATGTAAAAGGTCAGATTTTTTATGAACCACAACCGACCATGTTCAATTCAACCAGTAAGCCATCTTGGGCAAAGACGCAAGTTGATAACTTTGTGGATTCATTAAAAAGTTTTCAATCGTCCATGATCTGGAAACCCCGAGTTGTTTCCAAGATTATCACAGACCATGTTGAAGACACCGGGCGACCCGAGGCTGTTAGCTCGGGCCGATCCCAAAACTGCTAATGTTTATCTGGTGTCTGCAAATTTCTTTAAGAAGACCTATTATCCGTATGTTGCTGATAGTGAATAACTTTCATAATTTAGAGTTTCAATGCTTTATCATTTTCAAAAAGTCTTTCAACAGATTTTTTTTAAGAAAAAGTGTTTTTCAAAACTAAAACTGAAAAGTCTTAGTGTTTGGTCGATCAATTTTCTTTCATTTCCGTATTTTTACAAGTCGTAGTTGTACATATGTTTAGGGGGAGAAAATTGTAAAATCCAAAAATAGTGTCTTGCATTTGTTAAAATGAAAAATCCAAAAATAGTGTTTTTCATTTTACGGGGAGAAAAGGCAAAAGCAAAAGATAAAAAATGAAAAAGATCAAAATTGAGAAATTTGATCATTGGGAAATGATGATACATCGGCTAACTTTTCTGACTCGCGGATAGAGTAAGTGAAAAAGCCATAAGATCATTGTTCGATGTGCTAGGTAGGCTCGGCAAATCAGAAAGTATTCAAATGTGATATACACTAAAATCAGATGCTTGACCTGGTGCATAACATCTTGATGCGTATTTCAAGATATCAAGATAAAGATATGTGAAAAAATGAGAAGTCACTATGTATACATGTGTTCATTTTGTAAAGATTTAAACTTGTTTGATTTTCTTTATTTTCTTAAATGATCGGGCTATCTCTGCGTGTCCACAAGACCGACCTGATAGTTGTTCATTTAAGATTCTGCTTTATTTTTCTTGGTGTTTCGTAAAACTCATCAGACTTTCTCTGCATATACGGGAGTACTGACCTGATTGTTGTTGGGTTATACAATTTCAACTTGTTTTTATTTTTTTATTTTGTTAAATCCGAGGCCTTATATGCGTATTGAAAGATCGACCTTATGGTAGACGATTTAACGTTCTTATTTCTTTTTGCATGGAACACAATTGACGATATCATGAATACAAAAATACTTTGTGACATTCACAAGTATAATCACATGAGAAGTATGTGAAACATATCTGAATATGTCTGATAGTGTGGGGTACACTGGTCAAAGCAAATTAATCAATACCTTAACATATCCAGATGTTATGAGTATGATTCTGCCAGAATTTTTTGTTGGACAAATTATATCTGTAATCGACATGGCTTATGTGCTACAATAATTTAAATTGAAGTGTAGTTTAGCGCGTTGTGACCAATATGATCCCAGATAGTGATCTTTCTCAAATAAAAAATAGAGTGTAATTCGGTATTGCATTTATGTTTTCATTTCAGAAAAATCAAAAAGATTTTAGGTGTATTTTAGCATAAGTTTAAAAAATCAAAAAGATTTTAGGTTTGTTTTGATATAAAGTTTCTAAAAAACCAAAAAGATTTTGTTTCTTATTTGTTTTCGATGGATTGACACTTGATACAGAAACAAAATTTCAAATTCAATATCTTGGATTCTCGAAGAGAAATTTTGCGCCAAGATTAAATTAATTTTCATAATTCCAAATGGAAAAATCGCACTTTTGTCTTATAAAGTTGCAGGTTCTGTGTGTCAAGGCTCAAGCATGGTGAAAGAGGGAGTTTGAAGTATCTTTCATAGGTGGATCTTGAAGTTTAAAGATTGTTCAAGTCTTTATCCAGCCATGCAAGCTCTATTTCTAACAAGATTTCAATTTGAAGATCGGATACAACAATGCTGAAGATTGAAGACTAGAGATTTAGTTAGAATAGATACACTACACGTTAAGGGGGAGTTTGTTAGAGCATATTCCTATGCTATATTGTGTCTCGTGTATTGTATCTATATGTGAGAGTATGTGTAAGTCTTAGGGGTAGTGTACCATGTTCCATACCAAATGGTACGCTAGCCAACATACCAAATGGTACGTTGGATGGTACGCTGGGCAGTTAGTATCACCTATAAATAGGTTGACCTGTTTAGCATGTGAGAACTCTTGGTCATAACTACAATTATGTGTGTGTGTTTCTGTGTGTAATTCTCTCAAGCTTGAATCAATACAAATCTCATTTGTATTTACTTCTGATCTCGTCTCAATCTCGATATACTAGATTAGCAAAGAATCTGTCGCTCCACGTCTTTACATTTATAGTGAGAGAAAGTGGATTTTTAATCATTTTTCATCAAATTTTCTTAAATCCGATTGTTTCTGATGTCAAATTTGATTTCCGAACGTTCCTAGTGCATTTTCGTTGCCTACTGCTGCAAGTTTCAGTCCATAACCTCCAAACTCATGAAAATCCGAAATTTTCAGTTTGGTTCGCCGGTAAAATTTGTTGGTTCGCTGGATGAGTCCTTTGGTTTGGTGATTGGTTTGCTAGGGAATCTTCTTAGTTGGTTCGCCGTACCATTTGCTTCGCTAGGCAATCTTCAAGTTGGTTCGCTAGGTAATCTTCAAATTGGTTCAGAGCAGTTACAGCATACCAATTGGTTCTCGAGGGTTCTTGGTTCGTTCAAATCATTGGTTCGCTGGAAATTGTTGGTTCGTCAGGGCAGAAAAAATAAGTTTCACTAAAACTTACGTAACTTGAGTTCTATTTGGAGTTACGGAACTGAAAATGCGTGAGCGGTAGATCGTCTACTTAGTCGTTATGAAATCATTGTAAAACGAGTATGAATATGAGATGTAAATACAATAGAATTGTATTAAACCACAGAGACCACAAAGTGCACAGATGAAAGTTCTAACCAAGAGCTGTGAACTGAAAACACGACAACCTATTTATACATGCTGAAACCCGACTGGCTGAACCTTCAGTATGAGTTTGGCCCTTAGCTAACTTGTATGTTTTGTCTTGTACTCGATTCTTCACATGACGATCAGTAATCGTGTATCAACAAACTCCCCCTCGGCATGTGCGGTATCATCTCTTCCACTAAAACCTGTATCTTGTATCTTCAATCAAACTCTTCCTCGATCTTAACAATGAATTCAATATTCAATACTTGATATTGCATCGTGTGTAATCTCCTTATCAACAATCTTCAGAAGACTTGAAGTTGTGATGTTCTCTTTCCACTTAGAAACCTGTCAACATAAATAATTTTGGCGCAAAACATCTCTTCGAGACTCCAAGATATTTTGATTTTGAAATTTGATTTCGTATTCCGTGTTGATCAATCGAAAACAAATAAGAAACAAAATCTTTTTTTCTTTTAGAAACTTATATCAAAACACACTTAAAATCTTTTTCGTATTTTCTGATAAGAAATGAAAATGCAGTACTGAATCAAACACTATTTTTGTCTTTTGCGAGAAAGATCACGACTTGGGATCATATTGGACATAACATGCTGAACTACACTTCAATTTCGATTATGGTAGCACATAAGTCATGTCGATTGCAGATATAATTTGTCTAACTCTAAACTCAGGCAGAATCATACTCATAACATCTGGATATGTTAAGGTATTGTTTATATTTGCATTGACCGGTGTACCCCACACTATCAGACATACTCGGATATGCTTTGCTTATCACATTTTTGTGATTTCATTTGTGATTTATCACATAATGATTGTATTCGTGATATAGTCAGCAGTGTTCCATGCAAAAAGAAATAAGAACGTTAAATCGTCAACCTTCAGGTCGATCTTTCGATACGCAGATAAGGCCTCGGATTTAACAAAATAAAAAAATAAAACAAGTTGAAATTGTATAACTCAACAACAATCAGGTCGGTCTTGTGGACACGCAAAGAAAGTCCGATGAGTTATACGAAACACCAAAGAAAATAAATTAGAACGTCAAACGAACAACGATCAGGTCGGCCTTGTGAGCACGCAGAGAAAGTCCGATCGTTTGACAAAATAAAGAAAATCAAACAAGTTTAAATCTTTGCAAAATGAACACATGTATACACAGTGACTTCTTGTCACACCCCCAAAATTTCCACGCGCGGTAACGCACTGCAGGGAGCGTGACAAACCAGGATCACCGTCCATTAGTTACACCAAACGACCAATAATTAATAAAAACGTTTCACATTTCATTAAAAAATATAAATTCAGAGTCTTACAAATGCGGAAGCGTAAATACAAATAAAAATCTAAGTAAAAACATCGTCACCCAAGGTGACGTGACTTGTCCAAGGACACTAAATGTGTTACAAAGACTCATGCATGCGTACTCGTGATACTCAAACATCCGCAAACTGAGAAATAAATGCTAAAAAGTGTCAACACAAAGGTTGGTGAGTTCACAGGTTTATCAGTTTATAAACAGTTCCAGTTCAGTGTAAAACAACTGCTTATCGACAGTTCAAGTTTAAGTTCCAGGTTAATTGTTCAACAACAGTGAAGTTCACGTTCAAGTTCAGTTTAAATTCCAGATAATATATCAATAGCTAGCTAGGCTATTTTTAAGAAATCAGTGCACATTTGACTAGATAAACTAGCTATCCAGTTACTAAAGCTCGACAAGTTCAATTGTGCCTCGTTAAGACTAAGAAGTTTATAACACCCGTTCGATATCCAATCGTGTCAGCGCGACTGACCCGGGTGGGGCTGTCAAACCCAGTAGATCTACTAAATAAATTCCCGCTGATGTCACATTGACAGTAACTCTAAAGTGAGGACTTTATCATAAGTGTGCCACTATCATTCAGGTGATATAATTATCTAACAGTTCAAGTGTTTGCATGTTAATCTCCCCCAACAGGATTAAAATAGGTAAAAAGGGGCCGTGAAACTCACCTTCGGGTGCACAGCAAGTCCAGATAAATAATAACAGCAAGTATCAACTAGCAGGTCGTGTGTACTCTACCAAACACCTAACGAGCATATGAACATAAGTGTGTGTTCAATCGAAAAATGACTAAGTCTAGACCAACGGTGAAAGGAAACTAATGTCAAACTTTGACATGACGAGGGTTCAATGGTCTAAATCGAGTCGAAGGTGGCACATTGCCAAAAATCACGACGATTACTAAGACCGACGAAAAGTATATTATTAAACGACAATATTTGTCCATAAAATCGATTAATAAAATAGCTATATATGTATATAATAATATGCATAACCAAATACCTAACTATATCAATAACGTGTACTCAAATGTACTTATATGTTTATACATATTTGTATATATTTCTATAATTATATAATTCTAATGTTTAGAGGGTTTATATCGCACGATTCAACAAAATACATTATTCTCATACGTAGATTTTATATAAATATAAGGGTTAATAAAATGTTCATTTTACATTTTCTAAATACGCATATTTATATATTTTTCAAATGTGTATTCTTTTATAAATCACCGTCAAATAACCAAATATTTTATATACAAATCAATTTATATAAACAAAGGGTGATGGGTGGTTGGTGTTGAGTCAAGAAAAGGGTCCAAAACACAAAAATAAAATAAATGAGCAAAACCAGAGGTCACCTGGTTCGAACCCGTGACCTCCCAATGAAACAACAGCGCCCTAACCACTGGGCCAAGTGCTGCTTTGGTTAACAATTCAGCCAGCTTCAGTTTTGACCTATACTGGGGCTTGAAAACGGGTTTAAAAAAAACATGAAAAGAAATGGGGCTGGGAAGGTTCGAACGGGCGATCTATTGCTTAGAAATCACAAGGATTACCACTTGGGCAAGCCTTTGAGGACAGTTTAGATCCTGAAAACAAATAGATAACTAGTATGGATGCGTCACCATCTCTTTCACCCAAAACCCTAGTATTCCCGACCCTATTTCCCGTTCACTGGAAAATCCCAGAATGCTTACAGAAGCCAGAAAAACGATAGTTTTTTTAATCAAAATCGATTGCGAAGAATTTTAAACTTTACCTCGAGGGCTAACGGTGACCGGAACGAAGCGCGGTGTTGGACGCGAACCCGAAACTCGACGCCGGATGTGGCCTGCGATGCCACCGAGGGGTTACTACGATGCTCGTGATCACCGGTGTGTGGTCCGGATGGTGATGCGAATTTCCTGGTTGAATATGATGATTAACAGGTACGTTTCGTGCTCGTCATTTTCTTCTCCAGTGATACTTGCGGGGGTTACGAGAGGAGCTAGGGAAGGATGTTTGAGTGCACAAATTGATTCAGGCTATCGATCTAATGAGTGTAATTGATGCAATAACCGAAGATTGAATGCCGAGTGGTTACGGAACTCTCGTCAGTCGCCGACAACGGTTACCAAACTTTCTTCAATTCGACCTTCACAAATGGGCAGGAATAGTCCCTCTCTAATTTTCATAAAGAGAGCTGAGTTTAGGTAATACACAACAGCCCCCCCCCCCCCCATGTTTTGTTGTTTAGTTAAAGAAGGTTTAGAAATTGACAAAAGTGGTCCTTCAAGGTTTACCGGCGTTAACTAACCCTAACGGGGTTAAGGGAGAATGATTCTAACGGACACCATCCCGTATGTAAAGATATATATACGTGTGTTTGCGAAAATATAACTAACGTATAATTTTTATAAAATGTAAACTTTAATTGGTTAACATAAAATCATGAATACGAACTTATAATTATATAAGTAGTTCACATAAAATGATAATGCGAAATCATAACAATACGTATTTATCTCACATAAAATCATAAAACTTTACGTGTAACTACGTGACCCATTGTCACCTAATATCATAAAATAAATCATGTGAATATATATACATATATCACACAGAATCATAAGTTAACTTGTCACATGAAATGACGAAACGTTTACACGAAATCACAACATTGATTCACATAAAATCATACAACAAAAATATAAAACGCCTAGAATTATGTGCATGCTCATATAGTGATGGTTATACGAAACCCTAATTTGCTAAGGTCAACACAGTCAACACATAAATGTTCACACAACATTTATTACAGTTTAAATTCAGTTAAAGTCAGGAAAGGACCTATTAGACGGATTATCACACTTCTCATATCTTTTTCTTGATATATCGTGAGATATGCATCAAGATGTTGTCCACTAGGTCAAGCATCAGATTTAGTGTATATCTCATTTGAATACTTTCTGATTTGCCGAGCCTATCTTACACATCGATCAAATGGACTTATGGCTTTTTCATCTATTTTATCCATGAGTCAGACGATGTAAGCCAATGTACCGTCATTTCCCAAACATATCGGATATAATTTCTCGTTTTTAATGTTTTTGGATTTTATCATTTTTCAATGTTTTTGTCTTTTTCAAATTTCTCCCCCTAAAAATGACAACTCTATTTATAGATTTTCATTTTTAACATTGTGAAAAACAACACACTATTGTTGTCTTTTTGCAAAACAAATTCCCCCTCAAGATGAGACAAAGTGAAAAACAAATCAGAAATTGATCAACCAACACGAATACTTCCAGTTAAGCAGTTTTGAAAATCAGATTGATTTTGAAATTTAGATTAAGTTAGAACAGATATTTCACAATCAGCAATTTCTCAATCATCTATAGGTCTTACTGAAATACCTATGTGACACCAAATAAAATATTAGTGGCTTTGGGATCGAGCCGATTCAACAGCATCGGGTCGCCCGGTGTCTTCCACAAAGTCGTTGTTGGCCTTGAAACAACTTTTGGTTTCCATATTTGAAAATATTTCATTTTTTTATCAGAACCAGAATCAGATTCAACCGGCGTACTTGGTTTAGACCATGACGACTTACGAGTTAATTTGATCTTTAGAGACCATGGTTCGTAAAAAATTCGACCTTTTTTATCCATATATTTAGCAGTATTGTGGATATATGCAGTCGTCGGACATTCAGCAGCAAGATGTCCTGGTTGACGACATGCATAACAAAGTCGTTCTCGAAAAATGTTTGAAAAATTCTTTGAATTTTGAGAACCAGATGAATGTTCAGAATCAAAAGTATCAAAGAAACCGTCAGAAGAATCATACCTAGGAGATGGAGTCCTTGAAGATGAGGACCTTCCAGAATAATAAGAATCTTTCTTAGGATGGGATTTCTTTGGAACTTTAACTTTTGAAACTTTTTCAGCTTTATCTGGCTTCTTTACTTGAACATATGCTTCTTTCACTTCATAACCCAAGCCTTTGTGCTTTAAACCTGAGGTCTTTGAAGAATTTGAAGAATGACTAGAAGCGTCTCTCGCCTTAGCTTCACTAGTGAATTTTGCTTTGATATCTTTTAGCTTGTTCTTCTCAACCAAAACTTTTTCTTCTTCGGTTCCAGATGAAGAACTTGAAGCAACCTTATCAAACACCTTTTCATTCTCCAGAAAAACAGACTTTGAGATAAATTTTGGAGCATCACCCAAAGGCTTTTCTTTCTTCTTAGAATTTGATTTCTTCTTCTGGGATGAAGTGACATATTTCGAATAATCATGCAATTCATCCTTAGGATCAAGCGGAGCAGATGTTACCTCAATCAAATCAACAGGTTGAGGAACCATTTGAATATCATCTTTCTTAGAATTCTCCTCATTCTTATCCTGCTTGTATAAGAAATTCATCAATGTCGGTGACAAATTGCAATTCTTTACTTGCCGTTTTAACTCCAAAATTTCCAACTGTAAGTTATTAATTTTCTGTTGAGCCTCAAACACTTCCTTTTGTGACTTGATGAATTTTGCATTGAGATCATCATATTCATAAGCTTGTAGTTTCCTGATCTCACATTCAGCAAACAATTCTTCAAGCACACTTTCTCTCTTCTTTTTATAAATCTCAACATCTTTAGTTAACACTTCATTCTTGTCACAATAAATAACATTTTCATCTTGAAGCATAGAAATTTTGTTTTGAAGCTTCTCAACAGTTGCAGCAGTTTCAACAATAAGAGCATTAGCCTTTTCATACTTTTGCTGAATCAGATAACTCTTCTCAAATAGATTCTCAAAATCTTGAGCTGCATCTAGCGCTTCAGCTTTGGCTTTCTCACATTCTTTAGCTAATTGAGACTTTTCTTTCAAAACATCTTCATGAACATGAACCAATTCATAATACTTCTTTTGAGAATCATCTAATTCTTTTATGAGATCAACAATCTCTTCTGTTGACAATTTTTACCTTTCCTCAAAACTTGCAATCTTGTTACTCAACTTTAAACATCAATACATCTTGATTCTTCGACTTTAACTTCTTTAATCATTGATATTGTCGAATTGGAATCAGAATCAGTCAGAATGCTATCATCATCATCATGACGAGCAGTCCAAGCAATTATAAATGGAGAAATTTTCCGTGTAGCCTCAGAATCTGCATTCCAGGCAAATTCATTTGGATGCCAAAACACCTCATTTACTCCCTCATCAAAAGAAACAACTTTTTCTTCAGTCTTAGAATTTTCACTTGGTGAATAAAAAACCATCTGAGCATGTTGACTGGACTTCAGTCTGTTTTCAGTTGAACTTGGACATTCTCTTGCAAAGTGTCCATAAACAGAACACTTATAACACTTAACCTTCGATTTGTCTAATCCAATTTTACCATCCTAATTCAACCTTTTCTTGCTAGTTCTGTTGAAAAATTTCTTCATTCCTCGAACTTGTTGGGATTTAGAGTGGGATCCGGCTTACCGATTTTAATTTTACTAAAACCGATTTAATAATTTAAATTAATTCTAAATTAATTTAGCAGCGGAAACGATTTAAAACGCGGACGCAACTGTAACAGGATCAATCACCGGACACGACAAACACAGAAATATATTTATTCAAAATAAATAAATAATTAAATTAAATATCTAACGAATTAGATATACCTTGGCGGGATCCGAGCAACCGCTCGAGACACCCGGATTCAATGGGCTCGCGCTAGAATGAACTATGACATCTGACTCGAACCTGCGAGACAAATCGTCAACGGTGACGGCGGCCATGGGCGGCGGCGACGGTAGTGGCGGCAGCGGTGGTAGAGATACCACCGTGGTGGTGACAAAACTTTCTCCGTCGGAATGGCGATCGGTACCATTCCCACGATGATCTCGTCACCGGTGACCGGAGGTGACACGGTGGCGCTGGCCGGCGGGTATAAGGGTGCGGGCCACGAAGAGGGAACCGGATGCGGTGGCCTCGGCTGCGCCGGCAGCGTGAGGACCACCGGTCGGCGGTCGCGCGACGGCATGGAGGGAGCGGCAGCGGCGGCGGCGGCTTGAGCTGCGGCGGCGGCTCGGGCTGCGGCTCGGGCTGCGCTTTCGGCTTCGGCTCGGGCTGTGGCTTTGGCTCGCGCTGCGACTGCTTCGCTCTCGAGTCGGGCGCATATACTGGCAAGACGGGGATCCATCGGAGATCGCAAAGGAATTGCGGTGGAGGTGGTGGCGGCGATCGGACGGCGCGGCGGCGGCAGGGAGCCGATCTCGGCTTGGGGTCGGCGCCGAATAGGAGAGAGGAGAGGTTAGGGTTTTTTTCTTTTTTGACTTGTGTTCCAATTAACCTCCTCCTCCTCCCCTTTTAATATTAAATCGCGGACCGGGGCCTGACGGACTGGGCCCGGTCGCGATTCCTTTTAATCCACCAACCGATCAGTCTGTTAATCCGGTAACAACTGATCGGTCCGTCTTTTATTTACCAAGTAATTTTGAGCCGAAAAAGTTTGTCGTTTTAAATAAATAATTAATATTTATTTAATTCACCATTCATTTCGTTTAATACTAATTAACAATTAATTAGATTTAATAGTCCGTTGACCCGGGTGTAACTCTTACGGGTCAATATCGGTCGGGTTCATTAATTCGTCGGGTCAGGACACTCTATTTCCAACATCTCCCACTTGGACTGAACGCGACAGTTTAACGAGCGCAGTCAGAGGCACTCTAGCTAAGCATGGCTACACCAACTAATATTGACACTTTAAGTCGTCAGCCAAAGTATATCTGATTGACCATCAAGCAGACTCAAGACTTGTGCATTCATTATCATATGTTCCTTTCTGTATAAGACATTGATGAATTATAAGACATGGACTCTCATGTTTTATTCATCGATTTTCGTTCTCGATACAATTCGAAGTGATCCAACAAACACACAGTAAGTTTGGGTGAGGCCTCACACTTTTCACTTGGAATCAACGAGGGCGCCTTTATGTCTATCCATTGCCGAAGCAAGAGTACAGAATCCCTTATTGAGGCATACAACTCCCACTAAACCTCAGAGCCATTCCCAAAAGTAACTGTTATGGCTGGCAGTTACACGACAACGTTAGGCTACAATCAAAGAATGTTCTTTAGTAGAAGGGAGTTCGAATATGCGTCTCAGGTCTAAGGATACACTAGAGCATGCATTAATCAAGCAAGCAAAACTTCCATGTTTGCGTTGCATGATGCGAGTTACGTCCAACGTCATTCGCCAATGAGGTCCGTGAGTTTGAACGTTAAACAACTTTAAGGCTCAAACAGTCACAATAGTCTTAATTTAGTATAGCTCCCACTAACTAATCGACTATGGACATTTAGGACAAGAACTTATTGTCCATGGATTAAACGTATAAATATTGAAGACAGTTATGTAATTCATTATTGCATAAAACAGATGGAATAAGAATAGCGTAGATAACTGTTAGTGTTCATACATCCAAATACCGAATCAAAACATGTCTTTAGCTAATCTAAGCCCTATCGCTTCTCTATGGCGTATATGAGTCTCTAGAGTCATAGGCTTAGTGAATGGATCAGCTAAGTTTTGATCTGTGTGTACTTTGCTTATTTTGATTTCATTTCTGTCGACTACTTCTCTTATGTAGTGGAATTTCCTCAGGATGTGCTTGGCCTTCTTGTGAGACCCTTGCTCTTTGGCCTGAGCTATGGCGCCTGTGTTATCGCACAACATCTCGATGGGCTGCCTTATACTTGGCATGGATTCGAGATCGGATATGAACTTCTTCATCCACACGGCTTCTTTAGCAGCTTCTGAGGCGGCTATGTATTCGGATTCAGTAGTAGAATCAGCTACTACTGGCTGTTTTGAGCTTCTCCAGGAAACAGCCCCTCCGTTAAGAGTGAATACGAATCCCGACTGTGAGCGAGAATCATCTCGGTCAGCCTAAAAACTAGCGTCAGTGTAACACCTTACAGTGAGCTCTTCATCAACACCTCCATATACGAGAAACATGTCAGTGGTGTTTCTCAAGTATTTTAATATGTTCTTTACAGCCGTCCAGTGAGCTAGTCCTGGCGTCTGTTGGTACCGACTTGTCACGCTCAGTGCATACGAGACATCCGGTCGTGTGTAGAGCATGGCATACATGATAGATCCAATAGCAGAGGCAAATGGGATCGATGCCATTTGGCTTATCTCGCGCTCCGTTTTAGGTGCTTGAGATTTGTCCAAGATTGTTCCTTTAGTCATGGGAACGGCTCCTTTCTTGGAGTTGCTCATGTTGAACCGAGCTATGATCTTATCAACGTATGTGCTTTGACTGAGTCCCAAAAGGCGCTTAGATCGATCTCTGTGAATTTTAATTCCCAGAATGTAAGCGGCTTCTCCAAGGTCTTTCATAGCGAAACAAGATGAAAGCCATTTCTTAACATCATTAAGCATGGGTATGTTGTTTCCTATGATCAGTATATCGTCCACGTATAGTACGAGAAACGATATAGCGCTCCCACTTGCCTTTTTGTAAACACAAGGCTCATCTTTATTTTGATCAAAACCAAACTCTTTGACTTTTTGATCAAAACGAAGATTCCAGCTTCGAGATGCTTGCTTGAGTCCATAAATGGACTTGCTTAGCTTGCAAACCTTGTTTGGATTCTCTGGATCGACAAAACCATTAGGCTGAACCATGTAGACATCTTCTTCGAGTTTTCCGTTCAGGAAAGCGGTTTTAACGTCCATTTGCCATATCTCATAGTCATGGTATGCGGCTATGGCAAGGAGAATCCTGATCGATTTGATCATGACAACGGGAGAAAAGGTCTCATCATAGTCAATCCCTTGGGTTTGCGTGAAACCTTTCGCTACAAGCCATGCCTTGTAGGTTTGCACATTTCCATGCATGTCAGTTTTTCTTTTAAAGATCCACCTGCTCCCTACTGCCCGTGTGCCGGGGGGTAGCTCAATCAAGTCCCAGACGTGATTGTCACGCATGGATTGCATCTCAGCGTTCATGGCTTCAAGCCATTTATCAGATTCCGCATCTGACATAGCAGCTTTGTAGTTAATAGGCTCATCGTTAGAATCGGCTATTAACAGAACGTCGAAGGCCTCATGATATCCAAGGTATCTATCAGGCTCATATCGTATTCTTTCGCTTCTATGAACGCTTGTGCTTGTGTTTGGGTCTGATGGTGCGACAACAATTTGTCGGTCAGACGCAGCGACGGTCTCAGGGTTAGGTGTATCTCGAATTTCTTCAAGATCCACTGGATCACTATTTGTTCTTCGAGCAAGGAATTCTTTCTCAAGGAATTTACCTTTCCTTTTGATGGAAACAGTGTTTGCATCGGGATGGTAAAAGTAATAACCGGTATTACAATAGTATCCAACAAAAGTTACCTTTTCGCCTCGGGGATCGAGCTTATTGTCAGATTCACTGGTGACATAAGCATCACATCCCCATACCCTGAGGTATGATAGTTTAGGAAGAGAACCATGCCATATCTCATATGGGGTCTTCCCTACTTTCTTGGTCGGTGCTAGATTTATTAGGCGAGTAGCGGTCAAGATGGCATATCCCCAAAAGGAATGTGGCAAGGTTGTCCTGCACATCATCGATCGAACCATGTTAAGCAGAGTTCGATTCCTCCTTTCACTAACGCCATTTAACTGGGGTGTGCCAGGTGGAGTAGGTTGTGAAACGATTCCACATTCCTTCAGATGATTCAGGAATTCAGCGCTTAGGTATTCACCGCCTCTATCGGATCGAAGTATTTTTAATAGTTCGAGTCAACTGATTTTGTACTTCGTTTTGAAACTCTTTGAACTTTTCAAAAGTTTCATGTTTGTGTTTCATCAGATAGACGTAGGAATATCTGTTGTAGTCATCGATGAAAGTCACGAAGTACCGTTCACGATTTCTCGTCTCGGTTCGAAAGGGTCCACACACGTCGGTGTGAATAATTCCTAACAAGCCTTCGGCCCGTTCACCTGTGTGGGTGAAGGGTGACTTGGTCAATTTTCCAGATAAGCATGACTCACATTCATCGAAGGAATCCGCATTTTGGGATTCGAGAATGCCAGCAGTTTGCAACTTCTTAATGCGGGCCTTGCTTATGTGACCAAGCCTATGGTGCCATAACAAGGATTCGTTACTATCAGGTTTGCTTCTTTTAGAAACATGATAGAGCTGGTCATTTGTTTGAACATCTATCTCATATATTCCATGTCGAGGTTTAGCCTCGAAATAAAAGATATCATGAAGGTAAGCAGAAATCACATTTCCATTAAATTTATACCGAAATCCTTGTTCAAACAATGAAGAGACAGAAATAATGTTTCTGGATAAACCAGGTGCATATAAACAGTTAATCAGAGTAACTACAAGGCCAGAAGAGCATGAAAAAGAATATATGCCAGTAGCAAGTACTGGGACCTTCTTCCCGTCACCAACGATGAGGTCCATGCAGCCTCGTTCTGTCTTCTTCCACTTCTCAGGTTCGTGCAAAACATTAACAATGTGATAACCACATCCAGTATCAAATACCCATGAATTTGAGGAAACAGTGAAAGTTCAATAACATTTATTGACATATCATGATGAGCAACCTTTATTAGGGTTCTTGGTCATCTTCAGCTTCGCAAGATAAACAGGACAGTTGCGACGCCAGTGTCCCATTTTGTTGCACTCATAGCACATGCGCTCCTCGGGAGGCTGCACCTGTGGTTTCTTGCCTTTGCCTTCTTTAACCTTCTTGGCTTTGGAGATCTTTGTATTAGCAACTCTGAGCACGTCCGACGTGGTCCTGATCTTCACGTTGGGTATCAACGGAATAACCTCCTCGATCGACTGAGCCGAACAATTAATCGCAAGAATACGATAATGTTCAGGCAAAGATCTGAGTACTACATCAAGAGCCATCCCGTCGGAGATGCAGTAGCCAAGGTCGATAAGCCTGTCGCGATACGCTTTCATCAGCATGACATGATCGTATGGAGAGGAGTCGTTAGCCATAGAGCAGTTCACGAATTGTGAAAGTGCATCGGCTCGCTCAGTCCTCTGACCTAACTCAAATAAATCCTTGAGTTTACCAATGATGTCATAAGCAGACATCCCCATGAAATTGTACCGATAATCCTGAGTCATGCTAGATAACATCAGGTCAGTGACGTCCTTATCATCGTTAGTGTGCTTTTGGAGCTCAGACCGCGAGTTCTCATTTAACAAGTAAGATGGAATACTCGCGATCGGTCGATCAATGACATAGAGTTTCTCGAAGAGCCTTAAAAGGTTCCTTAGGGTTGTCTGCCTTGCGAGAAAGCCAGTCTTAGTGAAGGGGTCGAGTTGTACCATTGAACTTAATGGAGGTGAGTTTTCTTTAGCCTTCTGAAATAAGCAAAGTGAATTTAATCAGTATTTTTGATGTTTTATATTTCTTCAAAATAAGTTGGTAAGGTTTATTTTTAAGAAATCGAGAATTCGTTTAGACGACATTTACTTGGGATCGCCAAATGAGCCTCGGGAGCAAAACCGTGTAAACAAACTGACAACGATTATCAATTGTGAGACTCAAGTCATAACTCTCGGTATGAGGCCGCTATATACATACATTTGTATTTTGCGATACGTTTAGCCTCATCCGTGCCCACTCTAGCAATATACACCCGTGGCGCGGTGTTGAAATACTCCAACACCACGAATATATACGTTTAAAGCGATAGTAATCCTAAATGGTCGAAGTGATGACACGGTGTTGAAATACTCCAATGTCCTCACCTTAGAAGGTACCCTCGGCACCAAGTGCGGTGTTGAAATACTCCAACACTGATGCTCCGGTAAATACGTTCCAAGTTCGACTTGAGATGGGATGGCACGAACTATCAGTTTTTAAGAATTGCCAAATAGGGATATTAATTACTTTCAATTATCGTCAGACACGAACGACAAACCCTATCTCCACTCGGGACTAGTAAATTAATTTAACCTAATTAAATTACTAAGTTGTCGCGAATGGCATATTGTGTGTTAAACAGCATAAGGTCTTGATCTCGCTCGAGCCATACAAGCGAGATCATAAGGGACGAATTTAAAATAAATCAAATTAAATAAAACGGTGAACGATCGAGATGGCAACACTGTGCGATCTTGAATTCAGTTCAGCTCCCACTTGCTTCGACATACCTTTGGCGCGTGTCCAGTCTTCGACTTTTGGTTACATACAAATTTACAATTACCAAAACTACTTCTAGTAACCTAGCTCTAAATTTGTACAACTTTGAAACCCTAAAACCGGGTCCAATAAACCAAAATAAAAAACAACCAATTGGGCCAACAACTTGGGCCAAACAGAGAATGACAAATCATGCCAAAC
Source organism: Deinandra increscens subsp. villosa (assembly GCA_039602395.1). NCBI lineage: Eukaryota > Viridiplantae > Streptophyta > Magnoliopsida > Asterales > Asteraceae > Deinandra > Deinandra increscens. The sequence continues at coordinate 31,949,005 of JBCNJP010000010.1, forward strand.
ACATACACACATGTATACAAAATACAGAGGGGTCGGCCGTAACACACAATAGTAAATTATATAGAATTAAAATAAAATAAGTTAATTCTAATTCGCAATTTGGATTTAAGTCGAAATTGCGAAATACCGGTTATGAAAAGACCGGTTCTGGTTTGCGCGCGGTGATAATGGCTCTGATACCACTGTTGGGATTTACAGTGGGATCCGGGTTAGCGATTTTAATTTTACTAAAAACGATTTAATAATTTAAATTAATTATAAATTAATTTAGCAGTGGAAACGATTTAAAACGCGGACGCAACTGTAACAGGATCAATCACCGGACACGACAAACACATAAATATATTTATTCAAAATAAATAAATAATTAAATTAAATATCTAACGAATTAGATATACCTTGGCGGGATCCGAGCAACCGCTCAAGACACCCGGATTCAACGGGCTCGCGCTGGAATGAACTGTGACATCTGACTCGAACCTGCGAGACAAATAGTCAACGGTGGCGGCAACCATGGGCGGCGGCGGCGGTAGTGGCGGCGGCGGTGGTAGAGATACCACCGGTGGTGGTGACAAAACTTTCTTCGTCGGAATGGCGACCGGTACCATTCACACGATGATCTCGTCACCGGTGACCGGAGGTGACACGGTGGCGGTGGCCGGCGGGTATAAGGGTGCGGGCCACGAAGAGGGAACCGGACGCGGTGGCCTTGACTGCGCCGGCAGCGCGAGGACCACCGGTGGGCAGTCGCGCGGCGGCACGGAGGAAGCGGCAGCGGCGGCGGCGGCGGCTTGAGCTACGGCGGCTGCTCGGGCTGCGGCTTCGGCTTCGGCTCGGGCTGCGGCTTCAGCTCGGGCTGTGACTGCTTCGCTCTCGAGTCAGGCGCATATGCTGGCAAGACGGAGATCCATCGGAGATCGCAAAGGAATTGCGGTGGAGGTGGTGGCGGCGATCGGACGGCGCGGTGGCGGCGGGGAGCCGATCTCGGCTTGGGGTCGGCGCCGAATAGGAGAGAGGAGAGGTTAGGGTTTTTTTCTTTTTTGACTTGTGTTCCAATTAACCTCCTCCTCCTCCCCTTTTAATATTAAATCGCGGACCGGGGCCTGACGGACTGGGCCCGGTCGCGATTCCTTTTAATCCACCAACCGATCAGTCTGTTAATCCGGTAACAACTGATCGGTCCGTCTTTTATTTGCCGAGTAATTTTGAGCCGAAAAAGTTTGCCGTTTTAAATAAATAATTAATATTTATTTAATTCACCATTCAGTTCGTTTAATACTAATTAACAATTAATTAGATTTAATAGTCCGTTGACCCGGGTGTAACTCTTACGGGTCAATATCGGTCGGGTTCGTTAATTCGTCGGGTCAGGACACTCTATTTCCAACAGAACTAACATAGCATATTGCCAGTTCGAATCCATCTCTTCCAAATGATCATAATCAATCTGATCGTAATCTTCATTTGCCAGCTCAACATTATTAACAGCACCAGTAATAACCCCGAAATATGAAGATACCAACGCAGGCATTAAAGCATTATAATCATCGGTGGTTTGGGCAGATAATGCATTTTGAGTTGATGAACTCGGAACAGACACATTACAACCAGCAGAATAACTAGGAGTTTCAGATTTACCTGCAATGAATGCTGTGGGAGGTGCAGAAGTAAGAATATTAGACTTTCCAGCATTCATGGTAGAATCATTATCACCAAAATACACAGGAGGATTCTGAATTTGTGCAGGAAGTGATTTATTCACCATCAACTCCATATCTCTGGCTTGAATTCTTTGAATTAAATCATTTAAAGATAATCCCGGATATTCTTTATCATGGGTGATCATCATCACATAATTCTCCCACTTCTCTGGCAAAGCTTCTAGAATCTTCTCTTTCATATCAGCTTCTTCCTTTGTAAGACTTACCAAACGCATTTCACTCATCAAGTGAGCAAATCTTAGAATCAGATTTGGAATTGATTCGTTCTGATAATGCTTGAAACTATCAAATTCCTTCTTCAAAACTTTCTGACGACTTTTCTTATATTGGTCATTGCCTTCACAACTCATTTCCAACGCATCCCACAAACTCTTCACAACTCTCAGCTTGATACGCTTTCTTTTGTTCATATGACATCTTTCTTTGAATAATAGGTTCACCAGTTTCATCCTTAGGCTATAACATATTGCTCGGTAAATGCCAACCACATATCAATGTCATTAGTATCAACGTACGTTTCAAATCTTTTAACCCAACTATGATAATCTTCCAATTTGAGTAATTTGGGAACTTTCTGACTTGTTCTGATTTCATTATCATAATTCATCATTGTTTGCATCATTGCTTGAACCGAATTTTGAATAGCTGTGAATGCTTGAAAATTGGACATTTTGTAAAGCAACTTACTGTTCACTCCGAACTTCGGTCGAACTGTCTCCGAACTTCGTCCGAACTTTGACCGAACTTAAACACGCCGAACTCCCTCCGAACCTAACCTTCAGATGATCAATCGAACTTGGACTGACCTTGTGCCGAACTTCCTCCGAACTCTCACCGAACCATTACCGAACGATGTCCGAACTTGTAAAATCGCCGAACTCCGTCCGAACTTCGAGTTCGGAGCGGTTATTCGGAACTTGTCCGAACCTCAAACGAGACCTAGTTCACTCGACACCATTTTCCCGATTCTTAGTGTTTTTGGATGAACTTTTTGACAAAACACAAGCAAACTCGATAGGAACAATCTAGGAGAAGATTTTTAATGAGAAACACACTCGAGAAGATCAAAAGAACTCAAAAATGATACTCATTTTCGTAACATATGAAATTTTGACTCAAAACTCTGAAAAACAGAGATTTCCGACTAGTAGAACAAACCAAATGCTCTGATACCACTTGAAAATACATGAGCGGTAGATCGTCTACTTAGTCGTTATGAAATCAGTGTAATACGAGTATGAATATGAGATGTAAATACAATAGACTTGTATTAAACCACAGAGACCACAGAGTACACAGATGAAAGTTCTAACCAAGAGCCGTGAACTAAAAACACGACAACCTATTTATACATGCTGAAACCCGACTGGCCGAACCTCCTGTTCGGACAAGTTCGGACATGTCCGAACTTGGAGTTCGCCATGAGTTCGACCCTCAGCTAACTTGTATGTTTTGTCTTGTACTCGATACTTCACATGACGATCAGGAACTGTGTATCAACAGGAACAAAAACGACCGTCTCGACAAGATCTACACTTTTACTCGCCTTACGGCCAGTACCATCCGTTTTGTCAGGATCGATTTCACTACAAGAATCCTGATCGTGAGCAAGAACGAAGATTAGATGAGGAGACGGGATGATGAGAATCTAAGAACATCTATAACAAAAATGATAAATCAAATGATTCATTGATTATTACTGAATGATTACAATGAATCGAATGATTAAAAACTCATCATAGGAAATCCACGGTCACATTGGGTTAAGCTCAAACCCAATGTGAGACTCTCTCTCTAGAAATGATAGCTCACATCATTCAAGATCATCAATCCTACAAATGGAGCACATCACCCTATATATAGAGAGCCCATGTGCTCACTAGGCCACTAACTAGCAAAACACAAAAATAATGAGCAAAATTACAAACAAACAACTAAAATAAATTATTAATTAAATCAAAATTGATTTAATTAATATGAAGCTTGACTCGCTTGAACCGATCTTCCGTTGACTTTTACATTGACCGTTGAGTCGAATAGTTGACTTTTCAAGAAAACATCTTCGGTCCAAACTTTAAAGCCTCGATCATCACAACCCACGTCTCTGGATCATTTCACAATGGATTCTTCAGCCGAATCATCCGAGAATAGATTTGATGGCGTCAGTCACACTTAGTTTTTGTTCCAACATATTCCCCCTTGACTGATGCTGGCAAATCTGTCATACTGGTGAAGAACCGCTTTGTCGTACATCTTCGAAGAATAACTGATAAACCCGAATCTTTCTGTTGTAAAGGATCCCCCCTTTGAATAAGCTTCTTATGTTCTTGTTTCTCAAGTTGAGTGCCAAGTGCTTAAGCTCACTCGGTTCACATAGTTGGGTACAATACTAAGAATGCCGAACATCGGAGTCAAAACCACAACAAAACCGACTCAGATAAACCAATCAATCACTGAACATGCTCCAACTTCTGATAATCGACCTGATAATCCAGTTCCATTATTATCCCCCCTTTTCTCTAGATCCCTCTGTAAACATCCAATGCGGAAGCGGAAAATCAGATGCAGAGAGTGGAACCGTTCCGCTCAGTTTCATAGAGAAAACGGTACTAAAATCTTGAAATCGAGCAATCTAGTGAAAAACTGGAAGCCGAATGCTAACAGTTGTGAATAATCCATGAATAAATCTTGTGTTCCGCGTGACTGGGTTGGATGTAAAAATAATGTTCGATATGAGTGACGAGTGAAAAACGTCACGAGAAACGTCACTTTAATCGAGAAAATATGCCAAATCTGAGAAAAACTAAGACCCCGAGCGTAAAATAATCATAACCGGAGTCTTCGTAATTTGGGTCTTGAAAAATGAGCTCGGAAAAAATATCCCGTGAAGATTCCAAGTTAAACGGTGCAAATTGGAATAAATCTGAGAAAAGCGTTAATTTTTATTCAAGTAACGGGCCTTCTATTAGAGATTTAACAGAATATTCCAATATTTAACTGAGATTCCAGTTATTTCGGTTTGATGACATCAGCACTGCATCAGCTAAACAACTTGGAGTGAGACATAACGAAACAGTCACAAACTTAACCGAGAAGCGAAACCAGTCCGTTAGTGGTTATTAGCTAACGTGGTCTTGACATCAACAAAAACTAGAAACCGGTCGAAATATTGTGGTATAAATTCATGAATCGACGGAAATTTCAAAAATCCGTTAGTGGCGTTAATCCCGTTAGTATTGTTAAAGACGAAAATATTTGTCACATTTGAAGATGCGTGAGCATCGGATCGTCTACTCAATCTAGCTAATTCGGATACGAAACACGTAATTAACCGATTATTTTATTGATCAAACGAACAATTACAATCAGTAAAACACTCATAACAGACTCAGAGAATACACCACTGAAAACACACACTTAAGCTGTAATCTCTCTCGCTCTGTCTACAGACTACAAAGACAAAACTTCTATATATAGCGGCTGGCTGAACCTCAGGCGAACCTGAAGTTCGTCTGATCTGAACCTCAGGTTTGGACCAGGTTCGGCAGACAGCCAACCTTTGTCTTGAACTTCATCTTGTCTTGACTTGATACTTCACACGATGCACAGATCATGTATCTACAAACTCACCCTCGTCGTGTGCAGTATCTTTAACATCATCAAAACTGTATCTTCAATCAAACTCCCCCTCAAGTGTAGAATCCGCTTATCCGATGAAATGAATCTTCGAACAAACTCCTCCTCAACTTGATCGCAGCTTGATCTTGAATACTTGACGATGTCTGGTGTATCTCTGTCTCTAGCAGCAACTTCAGAAGACTCGAAGTTGTGATACCTTTCACTTTAGCAACTTGCTCAAAATTTAAAATAATCTTGGCGTAAAACGTCTCTTTGAGACTCCAAGATATGTTTTTGAAAATTTGATTTGTATCACGTGTTGATCAGATCGAAAATAAAAACAGAAACAAAATCTTTTTGGCGTTTAGAAAGTTTATATCAAAACAAACCTAAAATCTTTTTGAATTTTCAAACTTATGCTAAAACACACCAAAAATCTTTTTGTACTTTTTTGAAATGAAATGAAATAGCAATACAAAATCAAGCTCTATTTTTAGTATGAGAAAGAACACTATACGAGATCATATTGAACATGACGCACTGAACTACACTTCAATTTCAAGTAACTGAAACACATAAGTCATGCTGATTGCTGGTATAATTTGTCCATCTTAAACTCAGGCAGAATCATACTCATAACATTTGGATAAGTTAAAATATTGATTAAATTTGCTTTGACCAGTGTATCCCACACTATCAGACATATTCAGACATTTTCTTTATCTTGTGTGGTTACTTCTTTTTCTTGTGTGATTACACTTGTGATTATCACAAAGCATAATGATTTCATGATATTGTCAACTATGTTCCATGCAAAAAGAAATAAGAATGTTAAATCGTCTACCTTAAGGTCGATCTTTCGATACGCAGATAAGGCCTCAGATTTAACAAAATAAGAAAAATAGAACAAGTTGAAATTGTATAACCCAACAACAATCAGGTCGGTACTCCCGTACACGCAGAGAAAGTCCAATGAGTTATATGAAACACCAAAGAAAATAAAGCATCAAACGAACAACAATCAGGTCGATCTTTCGATACGTAAAGAAAGTCCGATCGTTTGACAAAATAAAGAAAATCAAACAAGTTTATCTGTGCAAAATGAACACATGTATACACAGTGACTTCTCATTTCATTTTCACACTTATTATTATTTTTTTTGTCAAGAAATACGCTTCAAGATGTTATCCACATGGTCAAACATTAGTATTTAGTGTATATCACATCTGAATACTTTCTGATTTGCCGAGCCTACCAAGCATATCAAACAATGATCTTATGGATTTTTCATCTACTCTATCCATGAGTCGGATACGTAAGCCAATGTACCATCATTTCCCAATGATCAATTTCTCAAAATTTTATATATTTTGCATGTATTCACCTTCCTTATATATTTTGCATGTATTCATCTTCTTCCCATAACATGCATTTTCTCAATTTCTCCCCCTTACATGCAATTCTCCCCCTTAAAATGAAAAACTCTATTTTTGGATTTTTCATTTTACAAAAACAAGACTCTATTTTTGGCTTTTATCAATTTTCTCTTGAAAACACAAACAAAATGTAAAGAAAAGAAAGTTGATCAACCAACACGGATACTTAGCATTTTACAGTTTTAGAAAACTTGCAGATTAGTAAGATATATCATGAAATTTAAGTTACGCAGAATACTCCTCCATCAAGAACTTTGCAATCGTCGATATGTCTTCTAGAAGTACCTGCACACTGGTCAAACTCATTAGTTTTTAACTTGACCCGAAGCGACTGCTTCTGGTCGACCAGTGTCCTTGTTTTGCTATGAAACCATCTTAGGTTTCCATTATTGTTTTTGTTTTGGTAATTCAGTTTTATATGAATCAAACACAGGTGACTATGATTAAGAACCGACATTTTGAACCTTTTGAAAAGTAGGAACAAATCGTTTTTGTTTTAGAAAGAATGTAGGTTCACATTCATCAAAAACTCTGCCTTGTTCATCAAAGAACTTTGTTTGGGCAGGTTTACCACAAACTGGTATCGTTTGAGATCTCTGATTTGAATCAGCAGGAATTGGACAATTTTTTGCCATATGCACTTTTTGGCGGCAAATATAACATACTTGTTTTGTTTTGTCTAACCGTTTAGGTGCCTGCATAGGGTTACAAACATGAATATCTCTAACATGATCAAAAGAAGAATCATATACCTGATGCCTGTGATCATTATTTTGGGCTTTTAGAGATATAACCATCAGAAGAAAATTTTGCTTTTTGATTCTTCATGATTGTTGAATCATCCATCTTCACAAAAACTCCAGAAATCTTCTGAGCATCCACACAGTGAAGTGCAAATTCTTTATCAGAAAAGATTTGTTCCAAACCCTTAAGTTTGTAAGATCGTTTGGGTTGAACCTTATACGCCTTGAAGACCTCCTTCTTCACTTGACTTAATTCCAGTTTCTTCAATTTTTGTGGTTTTGAAGCTGGAACCTCCTCAGCTTTATCATGTTGTGTACTAAAACCCATACCAACATTTTTTCCAGAAATCTTTTCCTTAGAACTTGAATTCTGATGTCCATTCTTTGCCAACCTTGAAAACTCAGCTTTTACTTTACTAACATTTTTCTGCTCATAGAAAATTGTCTCATTAAATTCCGGTTGAGAACGAATTTTCTCACTTGAAGTAGCTAGCTTCTCGTTTGCTGTTGAAAAGGAACCAGAAACAAACTGTGGAGCTGGAGGAACTTCAGATTTCTTTCCCTTCTTCCTTTTAGCCTTCTTGTTTTCTTCTTCTTCATAATCTTCTCTTCTTCTGAATTTGATGATGTAAACTTGGAATAATCATAATCTTCCACCTTTTCTTTTACATCTTTAACAACTTCTTTGATATTTGTAGGGGGTGAAGCTGTTTTGTCAAACATTCTTTCAAAATTGACATCATTTGCTAAGAAGCTTGTGACCAATTACGAATTTGAAACATTATTCAGCAACCGATTAGCATCAATTACTTGAATCTTTAGATCTTAAATTTGTTGTTGAGCTTCAGTTAACTCTTTCTCAGTAGCTATCAATCTCTTTGCAACCTTATGAGTTACAAATTTTTGCAATCGGAGATTATCCAACCTTTCAAACAGTTCCTTTTTCAATTGATCTTCATTTCGTTTCTGAATTTCCAGATTCGCAGTGTGCACTTTGTTAAAAGTAACCAACTATCTCTTCTCATCTAACAACTTCTCCCTATCAACCTGATATGCCTCAATTTTAGCAGTATATTCTTCAGAATTCTTTGTGAGAAGATCAAGCTTTATTTTTGATTTATCAAACAAATTCTGAAAATCATTAGCAATGTCTTCTGCTTCATCTTTCCATTTCTTGACTTCTTTAAACAACTCCTCTTTTTCTTCCAGTAACGTTTCATTCTTTGTTTCAAGCATCTTTACATCTTCTTTGACTAAATGAAGGACTTCATTAATCATAGGCACTTATTTCATCAAAGACTCACTTTTCAAATCTAACTCTTTTTCAGTTTCCTTGGACACCTTCAAATCTGTTTTAACCAATTGAAGTTTAGCAGTGAGCAACTTGACTTCTTCCATCAAACATTCTTTTTCTTTAATCAAATCTTCAATTTTGGATTCAAAATTTTCATTTTCAGTAGCTTCATACGAACTCGAATCAGAATAATATTCATCTTGCTCATGTGTAACGATCAAAACAAATGTATCAAAATGTTTGCCCCAATCATAAACACCATCATTCTGATTCGTTAAAGCTGTATTGTTTGAATTACTTGATGATGGTTGAGAACCAGTATTAGATGTAAAACCAGGTTTGTTAGCATGTGCCTGCTGACATTCTCTAGCAAAATGTCCAAGCTTGGAACACTTGTAACATTTCAACTTAGATTTGTCAAAACCCAATTTCCCATTAAAATCAGAAGTGGTTGTTCCATGTTTCTTGAAAAACCTTTTTGATCTTTGACCCAGCATAGCATATTGCCAAGATAGATCTAATTCATTTGATTGATCATCTTCAAGTTCATCAAGATCATCCCTTGTTATTTTTGCATCAGCAACATTTTTGATAACCAGTCCAAAAGATAAAGATATTAAAGCAACAATCATTCTAGCACAATCATCCGTTGTTTCAGCAAAAGCATTCTGATTTGATGATTTTAGAGTTGTAAAGTTACAACCTCGTGATAGATTTTTTATCAGAATTTCTAGAAATATTTCCAACAAAAGCAGTAGGTGGTGCTGGACTCAGACTTGGTTTAGTCTTACCCATCATTGTTGGGAATCGAGATACCGAGCCAACAAGATTTGGATTGATGTGATTAATATTCAATGACCACTTATTACATACCGTCCTTACAACACGGTGAAGAACATGACAACTCAAGACAACATAACTCAACAAAGAAGAGGCTCTGGTGAATATTATTTATTGTTTAAATATTGTCACTGTTTTGGTCAAAAATTCACAAAGGAATTTCGTATTCCAAACTTAGAATGTGAGGTAGTGTGCTTGTTAATATGCTTGAAATGTAAAGCTGAACACAAGGATGTAACGAGGGAAAAATCCGTGATACCTTCGAGTTGCCTCTAGGAATCCTAGCAAAAAAACCTCGGGAGCCGGCCTGAAGAGCCCGCTTCGTCACAATTTTATTGATAGGAAACTGAAAATTACAAGTATTCTGGAGGTATAATCGATCAAGCTAAGTGTTACAGAGATCGTATGCTATCAGAACTAAAGTGTGAAGGAGTTGTGTGTGTTCCTATTGATCGATTCCTCGATTTATATAACGAATACAATGGTAACAAACTTTTCGGGATTCCTGGGATCCTACTATCCAACTAATTCGACCGTTAAGGGCCTCTTTGTTCACTAAGTCCACGATCTTCTTTAGCTGGAGCGTGAGTTTCGGAGGCAGTTGATGACTTCGTCGAAACCTGGTCAAATAAACACGTGGCAAATATGAGGGTTAGTTAAAAATATATAAATCAGGATACCTGGATGAATGGGATTCCCAGACGATAATAGGATTCCTGCACTGCGTGAGCTTCCTACGAGCATCCTGAAAATACACCCTCAACAATCGCCCCTTGAATTTAAACATATGTGGATAAGCTCGACAAATGTTAAAATTCAAAAAGATGCCTTTTTCACGGCGTGTAAACGGTAAAAACAGTTGAGATGGGACAGTTTTCTCGGCGCCTCATGGTAATAATGACTTTTTCTTTAAATAGAAGATTTCACCAAGAGATTCTCACCGTCTTCTTCACATAACCTCTCGAGCTTCTCGGATTATTCCAGGTCAGTCCCTTCTGCGTCTTCTCGCTTTCTTCTCGTTTTTCGGCTATGGCCAAGAAAAACACACGGTCGTCTTCTTCGCTAAGCTCTCCGACTGTCGAAGATTTCCATGATCAGGGGTATATCATACCCTGTGAGGAGGAAACTTGTACCTTCGACAATCGCGACATTCTCGAGTTGAAGAATTCCGGCATCTTTCCGCCGGAAACTATTTTCCGACCTTTTGATTCCCTTACCAAGTCTGATTTCATGTTCACAACTTGGGTCTGTTTCATGTACTACCCTTTTTCGCTCGGAATGACATTCCCCTTTCCGGAGCTTATCACTCAGTTTTTCAAGACCACCCGGCTTTCTTATTCCCAAACCATGCCGATGGTCTGGAGGATCTTGTATTCTCTGGACCAGTTGAACCAAACCAGGAATCTTGACATTGGGATTCCTGAGATCTGTGAAGCGTATAAGCTAAGAACCCATGGTTGTAGCCGGTTTGTTCTCCAGGCTTGTACCTCTCCGAGCTTCCCACAATGACCATGACTGGAAGAAGCGTTTTTTCTTCGTCAAACGAGACTCGATTCCTGGGGGGACGGAGTTACCGTTGAAGTGGGTTGAGAAGGGTAAGATATTGATGTTTCTTATTGTTGCTGATTTTCCAATATGTTTCTAACTTTTCTGTTGTTTTCTTTTTTGTAGCACCCAAGTTTGAGAATCTCATTAAGAAGCAGCCTGATTTCAAGAAGCTCGAAGCAATTTATCGGATCCCTGCCAGCGAGAGAGCCTTGGTTCTTGAAGCAACAGCTAGCGAAAACAGCTACTCAGCCGACCACACTCCCGCCATGTCTGGTAAGTCTTTGCAGGATTCTGAATTGTTTACTTATTCGAGCACCCTGGATACTAATAACCTGTTTCTGTTCGCAGCTTCGAAATCCAGCGCCTCATTTTCCCTGAAGGATCTTGACAGTCTGCTCAAGATCAAGAAAGAACAGCTTGAGCATCCCACCATCTCCAAGCCGCCTATCAGCCGACCAAAGGCCTCGGCTTCCAAGAAGCGAAAAGCCCCTGAAACTCCTGCAGCTCCCGTGGTGTACCTGGAAACCTTTGAAGATATTGCGCCTTCCGAGGTCAGCAACAAGATCCTCTCGATGCAGGCCATGATCAACCTGGTAAGAAGCTTATATAATTTTATGTTAGTTTCATACCTGTTACAACTGCTAATCAGGATTCCCATTTGTGTAGGGTATTGAGAAGCTGAGCACCCAGGCTATGGACATGGAGCGGAAGCTTGCTGAGGCCAACGATAAGATCCAGGCCCAAGCCGACACTGCTAAGGGTAAAACCCTGTTCTACGAGCATAAGCTCGCTGAGCAACGCCAAACCTGGAAGCTATGATGGCCACAGATGCTGAAATAGGCCAACTCTCGGCAGCCCGGAGCGTCCTGGAATGCAAAATCCAGATGGCTCAAGAAGCTGAAGCAGCTGGCTTCCAAGTGCCAGGTTGGGACATCGCAGGCTGGAAACTAGTCTTGGAATCATTGGGAGGAGATGGTGATGTGGAAGGAAAAGATGGGAATGATGGTGGCTTCTCAAAAATGGTTCCGGATTCTCCGGTGGCGATGACAAGGGCTTATGTGTTGGAGCTGGGAGAGGGCAAGAAGCTGGAGGATGTGGTGAAGCAGGCGGAGGAGGAGAAGACAGTGGGCGATGAGGACAATGCAACGGTCTGAGCCCACTTTTTAATGTTTTTTGGTGGTTTGTTGGGTGAAACATTTTCCTTTTCCTGTAATGAACAAGTAACATACAACAATGGTAGGGATCCTGGTGGAGGGATCTTGTGTTTGCAAGATGAAACCAGGATTCCTAAAAACAATCTTTTGACCATCGAGCTTTTTAAGTGGAGGGATCCTGAAGTTTTCAGGACGAAACTTGGGAAGCTCGAAACCTTTAGTAGTTAAATAATATCAGTATCTTTTGGCTTCTCATGTTATGATTTGTATTGAAATTTTCATAGATAGAATTAGTTTACAAAAATTATCAAGAAGTTTAAAAATGACTTGTTTTGGTCAAAAACTGCCTAAGCAATTAGTTGATCAAACTTTGTATGTGAGGTAGCGTGTTTGATGTAAATAAAGATGAAAATGTAAGTTTGGAGATTGACACGAGGATGTAACGAGGGAAAATCCAGGAATCCTTGAGTATCCTCAAGGAGCCTAGCAAAAAACCTCGGGGGCCGGTTCAAAGTACCTGCCTCCTAAAACTTTTATATAATAAATGTGTTGATTACAAATGAAATGAGCTCGTATTCTAAGTGTTGCAGAGAATTGTGATTGCCGAAAAAAGGTGTGTGTGTGTAAGCCTAGAGCTCGGTTTAAATACGAATTACATTGCAACAAACTATCCTAAAAAATAGCAACTAAGTCCACGTTCTCCAACTAGCCGTTTGAAGTCCAACTGATCCACGATTCTGTTATTTGACCGAGTCTTTAGGACACGTGAATAATACTTGAGTCAACCTGCGAATAACAAACAATGGAGAAGCAACCGTTAGTTAATAAACATTATTCAGGATCCTTACCGTGAAGTGCCTACGAGCTGATGTGAGCTGCTTGGTGTCTCCTGAATTCTAGTACCAACAATTGCCCCCAAATTCTTGACGGTTGGCGCATGCAGGCCAGCTGGCGAGAATTTGAATTCAAATCTTATCCCCATGTAATGATGATTTGAGAGAAAATAGGCCAGCTCAACTTCCTAGGCGTGGATGACGTTGAGATTCTTTATAAACCCTCATCTTCTCTCCAAAATTTCTCACAAATCTCCGATCGGCAAAAAACCCTAGAGCTTCCGCAAACTTCACAGGTCAGTCCTCTTCTTCTCTTGTCTTTGACATTTCTGACCATGGGAAAGAAAATGCTCCACCGCTCGGCCACCGTCTCCGATGCCGGGGCCGACGAGTTCACCGATCAAGGACTCCTTCCGGCGACGGAGGCAGAGTCCTGTAACTTTGACGATCGCAAGATCGCAATGTTGCAGCGATCAGCGAGCTTTCCCGCCGGAACAGAATTCCGTTCCTTCGACCCAACTTTGAAAGCCGACCATATTTCCGACGAGTGGGTCTGTTTTTTGTATTACCCCTTTCTTCTCGGTATGACATTTCCGTTTCCGGCCCTAGTGAACGAGTTCTTTTCAGTCACCCATCTTGCTTACTCCCAAGTTATGCCCATGGTGTGGCGAATTCTTTTTTCTCTCGACAACTTGAACCAGTCCCATAACCTGAACATCGGAGTCGCCGAGATCTGTAAGGTTTACCGGTTGGCCACATATGGCAAGAGCAGATTTGTCTTGAAAATTCGAACCGGAGAAGCCCAGATGATTCCCAGGTTTTCTCACAACGACCATGACTGGAGGCGTCAATACTTCTTTGTCAAAAGGAGTAGCCTTGTTGGTTGCAAGAACCTTCCTACCCAATGGGTCGTCAAGGGTAGGAAGAGTTATTGTGATATCCCAAATTTGTAACTTTTCCAATTTCTTTCACTGATGCATTTGTTTTTTGTTTTTGCAGCTCCTAAGTTTGAAGCTCTGATCAAGCCAACCCAAGAATCTTCCAAGAAGCTCAAGAATCTTTACAACATCCCTGTGACGGAAAGAAGCTGCTTGCCAGAAGACGTTTCAAGTGCCCGATCCGTTTCCCAGCAATCTCTCAGCCCATCAAGAACCATGTCTACAGGTATTCACAGAAACTTGTTTTTACTTTCGGTTTCAAGTTGAAGACTGATTCCTTATCATTTGTGATGAAGCCCCAGGTTCAGCTTCCAATTTCTCCTTCAAAGATCTCAAATCCCTGATTGCCAAAAAGGAGAAGATTGAGGAAACCACCAGCAAAGCGCCTCCAGAGGTTTCAGCTCCTAAATCCCGGCCTCCCAGCACTCGATCCAAAACCCCTTCCGCTAAGAAGCGCAAGACTCCAGACTCCGCCATTAATGTGGACCTGTTCGATGATCTGCCTCCTGTTGCAGCGGCTAACCAGCTGCTCTCTCTGCAAGCTGTGATGAACATCGTAAGTATTGTTTATTAGTGGAGAAGTATGTTAAAATTAAAGTTAGAATACTTCCCTTAGCGATTCTGATATGTTCTGTTTTGATGCAGGGTATCGACAAGCTGAGCCATGAGGTCATCGAACTAGAGGGTAAACTGGAAGCAGCTGAGCAGAAGCTTGAAGCCTCTGAGCTCAAACTCGATGAAGCCTTGCTCCGCCTTGAGAGAGTGTCTAAAGTAGCTGCCAACAATAATCGCCAATACGAGAAGCTACTCAAAGAGAAAGACATTGCAGCTGCTGAAGCCCTCAAGCTTGCTGATCAGAACGCCAAATCCTCGGCGGCCATCAGCGTGCTTGAATGCATGATCGAGATGGCCACAGCTGCTCAGGCTGAGGGTTTTAAACCGGAGAGCTGGCCAATCAATGAGTGGAAAGAGAGCCTCGAGGGTTTGAGTGCTGAGAAGGGCAAAGCTGCTGGTGAAGTTTCTGAGAAGGCTGAGCTGGAGGTTCCAGTGGCGGGCAAAGAGGCTGGCGAGAAGGATAAAGGCAAGGGTAAGGAGGTGAAGCAGGCAGAAGCTGCTGGTGATAAGCTGGGCGATGAGGACAACGCAACGGTCTGAGCCCACTTTTTTAGTTTATTTATTCAGGTTCAGGTTCAGGTTCAGGTTCAGTAAACAATGTTTGTGGTGAAGCTTCTAAACAATAGTAGTTAAACTTTTGGGGGCTTGGATGGAGGGACCTTGAGTTTCAAGGCGAAGTCCAAGCTCCGTAGACAATATGGTTGGCCTCAGGTGGAGGGATCTTGGGTTCCAAGACGAAGCCTGGGGTCAACTTTTCTAATTTCCTGCATATATGACAATCTAGTAGTATTTTGATCATCATGGTGTGTTGCACGTATTTTGATTATGTAGTAAATTCTGAAAATATTTGAATGAGGATCCTGTAGGATGCTCAGTAGCATATCTTAGTTTAGAAACTTAAGAGTTTATAAAACTTGTTAAAATTAACAAACCATGATGTTAACCAATACTTAGTTAGTGATAAAATATGTAATATACACATTGCCAATGTCACCTGTTCAAAAGTACTCTAACCGTTGAGATAGTCAGGATCCCTGAGGATCCTTAGAAATCCTTAAGGTAGATTTGGCGAAGTCCTGAGTATAAAACTCAAGTACTTAGAAACGAATTATCCAAGGGTCAATTCCATCTTAGTTCTTCGAAGCATAAGATGCTTGGTAAGTCTTGGGTCGATGCCAACTGGGGTCAAGCCCAAAACTTGAGAGACACGAAAGCGCCTAAGCCTTTGTTAATGCGAGAACATTAAAAACCTTTGTTAATCTGAGGACAAGCTCAAAAATACTTGGGACTAAGCCAACTGGGGTCAAGCCCATAAACTTGAGAGACACGAAAGTGCCTAAACCTTGGTTGACATGAAAATGCCAAAAACCTTAGAACCTTTTCGAGATGACACGTCTGCCACCCATTTTGAAGTGCACTCTATGGCCAACAGTGATGAAATTATCAGCCACCCACAGATGGATTGGTCGCACCACCTTGAACCATAGGCCACCACCGTGCGCTCCTGGCGAGGGTCTTGCGCTCCTGGCGATTCCCATTAGTGAACGAGAAGGTGAAAACCTCCTAAACCTTTTGACAGCATTCAGAATGCCTTAGACTTAGAAGAGGTGATCAGCCTCTAGCTTATGGTTGGACGCTCGAAGCACCTACAAAACACTTCAAGGCTTGGTGAGGGGTGGGTGTTAGCTTGGCTAACACCCCTCCGATGCCTAAGTCAGTACACATTCCACAAAAATAATAATGTGAAATTGACATAAGGGTAAAAATCATACCTGAGGTTCTCGAAGTTTGGACAAGGATTCTCTGATGTGCTCAAAGGATCCAGAGAGTACTTACATAAAATATAACTTCAAGTGAATTGCATTCCAAGCTCTTGGGAGCAGCTCACCTTCCATAGTAGCTAATCTGTACGCTCCTTTACCAGCTACTGAGTCCACTAGGTAGGGTCCTTCCCATTTAGGTGCGAGTTTTCCATGTGCCGGATTGGTTGTATTTTGAAAAGCTTTCATGAGTACCAGATCTCCTACTTGAAATCTTCTGATCCTTAGATTCCTATTGTAAGACTTGGCTATCCTCTGCTGGTATGCTGCCATTCTGAACTTTGCGAGGTCTCTAATTTCGTCAACTGTTTCAAGATCTTCAAGGAGCGCCTGCTTACTAGCTTCGAAATCCCGGCAGCTTGTTCTGGCAGTTGGCATCACTATTTCAGTGGGAATTACAGCTTCTGATCCAAACACCAAGGAGAAGGGTGTTCGACCAGTAGCATTCTTGGAAGTTGTTCTATCAGCCCACAATACGAAAGGTAGCTCTTCAGCCCATCTTCCTTTCTTGTCTCCTAGCTTCTTCTTGAGATTATTGATGATGATGTTATTGCTCGATTCCGCTTGGCCATTAGCTTGTGGATGTACGGGAGTCGAAGTTACCATCTTGATGCCCCATGCCTCACAAAAACTTGTCGTCCTTTTTCCAATAAATTGAGATCCATTGTCGCACACTATTTCTGATGGGATTCCAAATCTTGTTAAGATATTCCTTTTGATAAAGGAAATCACTTCCTTTTCTCTAACTTGAACAAAAGCTTCGGCTTCAATCCACTTAGAAAAATAGTCTGTCATAGCCAGCATGAAGACTTTTCCTCCAGGTGCTACAAGCAGCTTACCAACTATATCCATCCCCCATTTCATGAACGGCCACGGAGATGATATTGAATGGAGCGGCTCAGCAGGCTGATGGAGGATGTTGCCGTGCCGCTGACATGCATCACACTTCTGAACAAAGGCCATAGCATCCCTCTTCATAGTGGGCCAGTAGTATCCTGTTCTCAATACTTTTGAATATAGTGATCTGCCCCCAGTGTGATTGCCACAATCACCTTCATGAATATCCTGGAGTACTTCAAGTGCTTCAGGCTGCTCGAGGCATCTCAAATATGGTCCTGCAAGAGATTTCTTATATAAGATACCGTTTATTATTGAATATGGAATTACCTTTGTTCGAAAGAGTCTAGATTTCTCGTTTTTGGGGATTTCTCCTTCTTGGATAAATCTCCTGATAGGATAAGTCCAGGATTCTTGAGGATCCTGAAAGTCTGTCATTTCTTGATCTTTATCTGCTGTGACATTATTAACTTCTTGTTCTTCAATTGCTGGTGTCAGGATATGAGTTATGGGAATCTTGACACCTTCTGGGATCCTTAAAGATGATGCTAAATTTGCCAAAGCATCAGCTTCCGCGTTTTCTTCTCTAGGTACCTGTGATATGCTGCAATTTTCAAAAGATAATGCTAACTGTTTTACAAGGTCTAGATATTTGGTTAGCCTTTCGCCTTTCACTGCATAGGATCCATTAAACTGGTTAGTTAATAACAAGGAGTCAATAAAAACTTGAATGTGTTGGATACCCATATCTTTAGCGAGTTGTAATCCTGCAATTAAAGCTTCGTATTCGGCTTCATTATTAGTAGCCTTGAATTCACAATGGATAGATAGAGGGATAATGTCCCCCTGTGGCGATTTCAGTAGCGCACCCAATCCTGTTCCTCTTACATTAGATGCTCCATCTGTATACAAGACCCAGCTGCCTGAAGCTTCTTCGAGCTGCTTGACTTCTAGTTCAACTTCTGGCAGTATATCGCTGCTGAAATCTGCTAGGGCCTGTGACTTAATCGCTGTTCTTGGCTCGTATATGATGTCATAGGCACTTAATTTAACTGCCCATTTCGCCATTCTTCCAGACATTTCTGGCTTTCTTAAGACACACTTAATAGGATAGTTAGTTTTCACATAAATAACATGAGTTTCAAAGTAGTGTCTTAACTTTTGAGAAGCCATGACAAGGGCTAAAATCAATTTTTCTAAATAAGAATACCTGGTCTCAGCATCTAGCAACGTTTTGCTTACATAGTATACCGGATGCTGTTGTCCCTCATGATCTTTCACAAGCACAGCACTTATCGAGCTGCCTGAAACTGCCATATAGAGAGATAGTGGTTCGCCCTTGACTGGTTGCATAAGAAGTGAAGCAGATGATAAATATTCTTTTAAGGAGCTCAGAGCTGCTTTATGCTTTTCGTCCCATTCGAACTTTTTGTTTTTCTTCAATATGTCATAGAACTCTTTGCTCTTTTCAGATGATCTTGATATAAATCTGTTGAGTGCTGCTACTCTGCTAGTTAGTCTTTGAACTTCTTTGACATTCGTTGGAGACTTTAAGTTTATGATTGCTTGGATCTGTTCGGGGCTGGCCTCAATTCCTCTTTCAGTAACCATGAAGCCTAAGAACTTGCCGGCTCTTACTCCGAAATGGCACTTCGAAGGATTCAATTTCATGTTGAACTGGTCCAAGATATCAAAAGCCGCTTCAAGATCTCTAGGATGGTCCTTTGCTTTTTTCGATTTCACCACTATGTCATCTATGTATACTTCCATGGTGTCCCCCAGTTTGTCTTTAAACATCATGTTGACTAGCCTTTGGTATGTGGCACCTGCATTTCGTAAACCAAAAGGCATTGCAATATAACAATAAATACCTGTGGGAGTCATGAAGGCCGTGCCTTCCTGATCTGATGGTTCCATTTGAATTTGTTGAAAGCCCGAAGATGCGTCCATAAAAGTTAGCATCTCATGCCCAGCAGTCGCGTCCACCATAGAATCAATGTGTGGTAGAGGGAATGGGTCTTTTGGACAAGCCTTGTTTAGGTCTGTGTAATCTACGCATACCCTCCACTTACCATTTTTCTTCTGGACTACCACCACATTAGCCAGCCATCGAGGATATTTAACTTCCCTAATCATTTTTGACTTGAGCAGCCTGTCAACTTCTTCTTGGATTATGATGTTTCTCTCAGGAGCGAACTTCCTTCTTTTCTGATGTATTGGCCTGAAAGAATCATCTATACCAAGTTTATGAGTAATAATATCTTTAGATATACCTGTCATGTCTTCATGTTTCCATGCAAATGTTGTGACTCGGGACTTCAAGAGGCTCACGAGCTGCTCCTCAATATCCTCAGGAATATTAGTTCCTACTAGCACTTTGACTTCAGGATCTTCAGGATTGAGTTAAACTTCCTTGATTTCCAACTCCTTTGTCATCTGAATTCTTCGTGCTGGTTTCTTTAATTGCTATGCTGGTCTGGACTTGATGGTGTTCTTCATAGCAGAAGTGTAGCAGTCTTTGGCTTCTTGTTGATCACTTAGTATCCTGACAACTCCCCAAGGTGTGGGAAGCTTCACACATTGATGATAGGTAGACGGAACTGCTTTCATGTCATGGATCCATGGCCTTCCCAAGATTACGTTGCAGCAAGGAAGGGAGTCAACAACGCAGAATTTCTGCATAGAGTTGACTCCTTCAATGTAAACAGGAAGTCTGATGTCTCCAACGGTATGCTTCGTTTCTCCGCTGAATCCTACTAGCACTGAGGATCTTGGGATTATGTCTTCTTCTGGAATGCTCATCTTTTTAAGCACGTCCAATTGAATAATGTTGACTGAACTGCCATTGTCTATCAGGATCCTGCGAACATAATGGTTAGCAATACATAATGTAATTACCAGACTGTCGTGGTGAGGATCCTGGATGTCCAGCTTATCAGTTTCGTCAAAAGAGATGACTTTGTCTTCAGTCAATATCGCGTTCTTCTTTGGCCGACTGCCTTGATCCATCTTGGCCTCCTTTGCATGTCTTTTTGCTGATGAGAAGGAGGCTCCACATATGTCAGATCCTCCTGAGATGAAGTTGATCACTTTTGCATCTGCTGGTGGCGACTGAGCTCTTTTGGGCAGCTCAGCAGCTTCTTGAGTTTTACTTCTCTTCCTGCCAAACAATTCTTTGAGGTGCCCTTTGCTGAACAGGTAACTGATTTCTTTCCGAACTGCTATGCAGTCATCCGTTAAGTGCCCAAAGTCTTCGTGGTAGGCACACCATTTAGACTTATCTTTCCATGATCCTTGTTTATCCGATTTTCTTGGCCATATGGCTTTATCACCTAGATCCTGCAAAGCACATAACACACCACTTGTGTCAACTGAAAAACAGTAATCAGATACCTTTGGGAAGTCTTCCTCGTCGTCTTCATCTTCAATTGCATTGACCCTGGAATTATCATTCCTGTAATAGGGTTTAGTTCGTTGTTGCTTTGTGGGAGAATCCGTTTTTTAGCCTAATGATTCATCACCTCTTTTCTGGACCTTTTTGTCATCTTCCAATCTGATGAATCTTAATGCCCTTGTTCTGACTTCATCAAGGTTCCTGCAAGGAGTCATAACCAAATCATCATAAAAGCGGGAATCTCCTCTGATACCCATTTTGAATGCTTCCACGGCTGCAGCCATATCCAGGTTGGGGATATCTAGTGCTTCTCGACCGAATCTGGCCACATAATCCCTCAGGGATTCATTAGGCTTCTGAACTATTCTGTACAAATCGCCAGTGAGCTTCTCAAAGCTCCTGCTGCAAGAAAAATGGTTATTAAACAAGTTAACCAAATGGGGAAAAGAAGTAATAGTATTAGGAGGGATACTGAGCAGCCATTTCAAGGCTGGTCCTGTTAATGTTGAACCAAATCCCTTGCATAAGCAAGCTTCTTTGATGTTTGCAGGAATGGGGTTAATTTCCATCCTTTCTCTGTATTGTGCCACGTGCTCCTCAGGATCTGTGATCCCATCGTAGAGTTTCATGTTGGGGGTCTGAAATCTTTTTGGTATCTCTACGTCACAAATGGGCCATGCAAATCTAGAAATTCTGTGGCTGCCCGCTGGCACTTCAGGAATCGGGCGAATAACACCAGGAACACTTGAGATCATGTCCTTTAACCTCTGAAGTTCCCTAGCGATGATGGGGTTGATACCTGCATCCTGCACAATTCCTTGGTTAGGGTTAGCATAAAAATTATCAAAGTTGTTACCAGCCCTGGAAGTTTGGAAATGGATCTGAGGTCCATATTCAGCATCCCTAGGGATGGTAGGCTCAGTTGTGGTTCCCACTTGCATGGGGATAAAGTCTCCCTCATGCATCTCTTGAGAAGAACCTGGGATTGTGCCTGCAGAGACAGTAGGATAGGAAAATAAGGATCCTTGAGGATCCTGAGCAGCTCGGAAGCGGCTCCGATATTGTTGGAATGGCTGAGATGAAGATCCCTGTAGCATCTGAGTAGTAGGTGCTGCTGACTGCTGACTCCAAGGCTCATGAAGGTTTGTCGTCGCAAACCGCTGTGGTTGAGATATAGGTTGTTATGTCGAGACTGGTGGCACTCGATGGCTTAAAAACCCGGCTGGTTGCTGACTCAAGCATCTCGGCGGCTGCTGACTTCCATATCCATTGTAGTAAGATTCTGGGGGCTGCTCGGAGTAGAACCCAGAGTATTCCAGATCTATCACCCTGGAAGCCTTCTGATGCTGAGAGCCTGAGAATCCTGCAGTAGTAGTTGTTGCAATACCTGACTTTGGAGCAGTAGAGGGATTTGCTTTCTGTTTCGGTTGCTCCGATATTTCCGGAGAGTCGAACCCCAATGATTTTGGCATCAAAGGGCTAACTTCCTCTACCGGTTTCTTTGATTTCTTCAATTCCATGATCTCCTTCATCATTTTCTCGTTGGTTTTGGTTTGTTCATCCGCATGGGCCTTCATCTGCTTGATCAAAACATAGAGATCGCTGTTAGAAATAGCAGAGTTAGTGGACGTACCTTGAGGGCCAGTAAAAGTGGGGTATTCCGCTTTTTTAGCATCAGTATCAGCCACTTTCTTCGTCATTGGGGGGAGACCAGTGCTCACAGCAGGCTTAGAGGATGAAATGGATTTTGAGGTAAATTTTGGTTGAGTCGACATTTTCAAGAATCGGTTACGGGAAGAAGATCAAGGCTCTTGATCGAATTCAAACACCGTTTGCCCCACGGTGGGCGCCAAATTGTTTTGGTCAAAAACTGCCTAAGCAATTAGTTGATCAAACTTTGTATGTGAGGTAGCGTGTTTGATGTAAATAAAGATGAAAATGTAAGTTTGGAGATTGACACGAGGATGTAACGAGGGAAAATCCAGGAATCCTTGAGTATCCTCAAGGAGCCTAGCAAAAAACCTCGGGGGCCGGTTCAAAGTACCTGCCTCCTAAAACTTTTATATAATAAATGTGTTGATTACAAATGAAATGAGCTCGTATTCTAAGTGTTGCAGAGAATTGTGATTGCCGAAAAAAGGTGTGTGTGTGTAAGCCTAGAGCTCGGTTTAAATACGAATTACATTGCAACAAACTATCCTAAAAAATAGCAACTAAGTCCACGTTCTCCAACTAGCCGTTTGAAGTCCAACTGATCCACGATTCTGTTATTTGACCGAGTCTTTAGGACACGTGAATAATACTTGAGTCAACCTGCGAATAACAAACAATGGAGAAGCAACCGTTAGTTAATAAACATTATTCAGGATCCTTACCGTGAAGTGCCTACGAGCTGATGTAGCTGCTTGGTGTCTCCTGAATTCTAGTACCAACATGACTTATAAGTTGAAAAACCATTAGGGATTTAAATGACTGAATAAATTAGGATTCAAGCTTAACAAAAACTTAAGTTACATGTCCTCCATAATTTACCTCAATTGACTTCTCAATTCAAACAATTTTCTCTTCTTTGACTTCGTTTGGGATTCCTACGGGAATCCTGAATACACTTTCCTCAGTACTTGCCTCAATTTCCTCCAGAACCTGAAACAATCTTAAGAAGCTTCTTGGCCTCCGGCCGAAGCTAATGCTTCCGGGTGCAAGTCAAGTTTAAAAATAAGCTGGGGATAAACCCGGGATTCTTGGGACTGAGCCAAAACTGGGGACAAGCCCGATAAACTTGGGACTAAGCCAAAACTGGGGACAAGCCCATACGTTTGTGACATGAAAATGCCAAAACCTTAGATAACACGTCAGTGTTATAAACCTTGAGAATCCTCCCAGCAGCCTCTAGTGACAAGATTGTCAGCCACCCCTGGAGTGGACTGGTCCGGCCACCTTTAGCATACTGGGGACAACGTGCGCTACTGGCGAGGGTCGTGCGCTACTGGCGATTACCCAAACTTAGGAGAGGAGTCAGCCTCTCAAACCTTAGAAGGTATGCAGGATACCTTAAACGTAGGAGAGGTGGCCAACCTCTAACAGGGGATATACCCAAAATTCTCTAGGATTCTCAAAATCTGCAAAACACTCAATACTTGGTGAGGGGTGGGTGTTAGCTTAGCTAACACCACTCCGATACTTAAGTCAGTAATGAGTCATAAAAATAATAAGAATAAATTGAAATAGGATTAGTATACGTACCTTGGAATATATTTAGACAGTGAGGTTCCGTGGGATTCTTCCTGAGATTCGCAATGGGACTCTCACATAAAATATTTTTTAAGATGGATGGCATTCGAAGCTCTTGGCAGAGGTTCTCCTTCCATATTTACCAAACGCTATGCCCCCTTTCCTTCTTCAGAATCTATAAGGTAAGGTCCTTCCCAATTGGGTGCTAACTTCCCATCAGCAGGATTGGTAGTATTCTGAAAAGCCTTCCTCAAGACCAAGTCACCTACTTGAAATCTTCTTAGCCTGGTGTTCTTGTTGTAGGATTTTGCTATCCGCTACTGGTAAGACGCCATTCGGATTCTGGCCATATCTATGAGATCCTCGACTGTTTCGAGATCCTGAAGGAGATTTTGGCTGTTGGTTTCAGGATCCTGGCAGTTGACTCTGGCTGTTGGGAGTACCATCTCTGTAGAGATCACAGCTTCTGCTCCAAACACTAACGAGAATGGCGTTTGGCCGGTAGCATTTTTAGGTGTGGTTCTATCCGCCCAAAGGACAAATGGTAGCTCCTCGGCCCATTTCCCTTTCTTGGAGCCCAGCTTCTTCTTGAGGTTGTTGATAATGATGTTATTGCTGGATTCTGCCTGCCCATTAGCCTGAGGGTGCACAGGTGTTGAAGTGATCATCTTGATGCCCCAGCTTTCACAAAAGCTTGTAGTTCTTTTGCCTATAAACTGGGAGCCATTGTCGCATGTGATCTCTGCCGGAATCCCAAATCTGGTGAGGATGTTCCTTTTGATGAAGGATATCACTTCTTTTTCTCTCACTTGAACATAGGCTTCTGCTTCAATCCACTTGGAGAAGTAATCTGTCATGGCAAGCATAAACACCTTTCCTCCAGGAGCCTTTGGCAGCTTACCCACAATATCCATACCCCACTTCATGAATGGCCATAGGGATACTATAGGATGCAAATGCTGAGCGGTTTGGTGGAGGATATTGCCATGCCTTTGACAAGCATTGCATTTTTGTGAGAAGCTTACGACATCCTTCTTCATAGTTGGCCAATAATATCCGAATCTGAGAACTTTAGAGAGCAGTGCCCTGCCCCCGGTATGGTTCCCACAATCTCCACTGTGGATGTCTTCAAGCACCTCAAGAGCTTCTGACTTCTCTAGGCACCTTAAGTAGACACCTGCAAGAGATCTTCTATATAGGACATTGTTAATAATAGTATAGGGTATTACCTTTGTGCGAAAAGCTCTGGGGTTTTCGCCCTTGGGAATCTCCCCATCTTTGAGATACTTCCTGATCAGGTAAGTCCAGGATTCCTGAACATCTTCAGGATTCTCAACATCTGCGCCTACATTATTGTCAACAGCCTGAGCTTCCTGTAGAGCTATCGCTGGCGTCAGGACGTGAGTTATTGGAATCTGGACATCCTCAGGGATCCTGAGCGATGAAGCCAAGTTTGCTAAGGCAACGGCTTCTGCATTATCTTCTCTTGGTACCTGCGAAATGTTAAACTTTTCGAAAAATAGAGACAATTTTTTAACAATTTCAAGATATTTGATCAGGTTCTCCCCTCTCACTGCATAAGAGCCATTAAATTGGTTAGTCAATAAGAGAGAATCAACAAACACTTGTATAGATAGGATCCCCATATCCCTAGCTAGCTGTAATCCAGCAATTAAAGCCTCATATTCAGCTTCATTGTTGGTAGCCTGGAATTCACAGGATATGGATAGAGGTATTATGTCCCCCTGTGGCGATTTTAGCAGGATTCCCAGCCTTGTTCCTCTGACATTTGAGGAGCCGTCAGTGTAGAGGATCAAGTCTTCCTTGAGATTCTCGAGCTGATGGACTTCCTTTTCAACTTCGGGTTCAATGTCACTGCTAAAATCCACCACAAAGTCAGCTAATGCTTGGGACTTGATTTCCGTTCTTGGTTCATATTTGATGTTGTAGGCACTCAGCTTGACTGCCCACTTAGCCATCCTTCCTGACATTTCCAGCTTCCTGAGAACTGCCTTGATAGGATAGTTAGACATCACAATTATAGTATGGGTTTCAAAATAATGTCTAAGTTTAGTGGAAGCCATTATAAGAGCTAGAATTAATTTTTCAAGGTGAGAATACCTGGATTCTGCGTCTAGCAGAGTTTTACTTACATAATATACCGGATGCTGTTGACCTTGATGGTCTTTTACTAGGACTGCACTGATTGAGCTTCCGGAAACAGCGAGATATAAATATAGTGGCTCCCCATCTTCTGGTTTCATTAGCAACGGGGCTGCTGACAGGTAGTCTTTCAGGCACTTCAGGGCTTCTTCATGCTTCTCAGTCCATTCGAATTTCTTATTTTTCCTCAGGATATCATAGAAATCCTTACTCTTTTCTGAGGATCTTAAAATGAACCTGTTGAGTGCTGCGATTCTTCCTGTCAACCTTTGTACCTCTTTTACATTCGATAGAGACTTCAAATTTAGGATTGCCTTGATCTGTTCTGGGCTCGCTTCGATCTCTCTTTCGGTAACCATATATCCTAAGAATTTTCCAGCTCGCACCCCAAAGTGGCATTTGGAGAGGTTGAGCTTCATGTTATACTGATCAATGATGTCGAAGGCCGTTTGGAAATCCTTGACGTGATCTTCAGCTTTTTTGGATTTCACCACCATGTCGTCTATGTAGACTTCCATCGTGTCCCCCAGTTGCTCTTTGAACATCATATTGACGAGCCTCTGGTAGGTGGCACCTGTATTTCTTAAACCAAAGGGCATAGCAGTGTAACAATATATACCTGTTGGAGTCATAAAAGCCGTATGCTCCTGATCACATGGTTCCATCTGAATTTGTTGGAATCCTGCCGAGGCGTCCATGAAGGTGAGCATCTCGTGACCAGCCGTGGCATCCACCATAGCATCAATATGGGGAAGTGGAAATGGATCCTTAGGACAGGCTTTGTTCAAGTCTGTGTAATCAACACAAACTCTCCACTTTCCATTCTTCTTCTGGACCACCACCACATTTGCTAGCCACCTAGAATATTTGACTTCTCTGATCATCTTTGTTTTGAGAAGCTTGTCAACTTCCTCTTGGATGATTATATTCTTCTCTGGAGCGAACTTCCTCCTTTTTTGCTGTATAGGCCTGAAAGAAGAATCTAAACCAAGTTTATGAGTAATTACATGTTTAAAGATACCTGTCATATCTTCATGCTTCCAGGCGAAAGTTGAAGTTCTGGCTTTGAGAAGCTAGAATAATTCTTGCTCAACATTTGTTGGTATGCTTGTTCCCACGAGCACCTTGATTTCAGGATTCCCAGGTTCCAGAGGCACTTCTTTGACATCCAGTTCCCTGTCCTCCTGCACTTCAGGTGCCTTTTTCTGTAATTGCTATCCCTTCGTCACCTTAGTGGTGTTCTTCATCAAAGTTGAATAACAGTTCTTGGCTTCCTGCTGGTCGCTTTCAATTCTTACAACTCCCCAGGGTGTAGGAAGCTTGATACACTGGTGATAGGTTGAAGGGACTGCCTTCATCTCGTGAATCCATGGCCTGCCAAGAATAATATTGCAACAAGAGAGAGAATCTATAACACATAATTTTTGCATAGAGTTTACCCCCTCTATGTATACCGGTAATCTGCTATCCCCAACGGTGCTCTTAGTTTCACCGCTGAAGCCAACCAGGACTGAGGATCTTGCAACTATTTTAGTTTCAGGGATCCCCATCTTTTTGAGCACATCAAGACGAATTATGTTTACTGAGCTTCCATTATCAATTAGGATCCTGCGAACAAAATGGTTAGCAATATATAAAGTAACCACAAGACTATCATGATGAGGATCCTGAACATGAGAACGGTCACTCTCATCAAAGGATATGAGTTTGTCTTGAGTTAGGGTGGACGTCCGGACAGGTCTGTCACCCTGTTCAAATTTGGATTCCTTAGCATGCTTCTTGGCTGAAGAATACGAAGTGCCGCAGATGTGTGAGCCTCCTGAGATGAAGTTGATTATCTGGGCATCCTGGGGTGGAGAAGCTGCTCTCTGAGGCACCTTGTTGGCTTCCTGGATCTTAACCTTCTTTCTGCCTATCAATTCTTTAAGATGCCCCTTGCTGAGTAGATAGCTGATTTCCTTTCGGAATGCTATACATTCATCTGTTAGGTGGCCAAAATCTTCATGGAAGGCACACCACTTGGTCTTGTCTTTCCAGGATCCTTGCTTGGTATCCTTCCTGGGCCATCTCACTTTTTCACCTAAATCCTGCATAGCACACATCAAACCACCAATGTCAACGGAAAAACAGTATTCAGATACCTTAGGATACTCCTCATCGTCATCGTCTTGGTCAACAGCATTGACTTTGTGATTTTCCAGTTTGGAGTATGGACGAGATCTATACGGCTTCCCGGGGGATTCCGCCTTCTTGCTGTTAGGATCATATTTAGGAACCTCCAATCTTTGGTGGATCCTCTTGTCATCTTCCAAACGGATAAATCTCAAGGCTCTACTGCGTAATTCGTCAAGGTTCCTACAAGGAGCCATGACAAGGTCATCATAAAAACGTGAATCTTCGGAGAGCCCCATTTTAAAGACCTCCACTGCTGCTGCCATATCCAGATTAGGAATCTCAAGAGGTTCTCATCCGAATCTGGCAATGTATTCCCTGAGAGGCTCATCTGGCTTCTTAATTATTCGGTACAGGTCGCCTGTGAGCTTCTCGAAGGTTCTGCTGCAAGAAATTGATTTTTAAACAGGTTAACTAAATGAGAGAATGATGTAATAGTGTTAGGAGGAATGCTCAGTAGCCATTTCATGGCTGGTCCCGTTAAGGTTGATCCAAAGCCTTTGCATAGACAGGCTTCTTTGATTTCTGTCGGAATAGGATTGATCTCCATACGCTCCCGGTAATGCGCCACGTGTTCCTCAGGATCTGTGGTTCCATCATAGAGATTCATGCTTGGAGTCTGGAAACGCTTCGGGATCTCTACTCGGGATATTGCCCAAGTAAATCTAGAGATCTTGTGGCTTTCCAAAGGAACCTCAGGAATAGGTTTCAGGATCCCTAGAACATTTGATATCATTTCTTTTTCAACTTCTGGAGCTCTCTGGCGATACTTGGATGAATACCTGTATCATAAGGAACACCCTGGTCAGAAACGATAGGGATTGAATTGGACACATTACCTGGGCCAGGATTCTAGACCGGAATTCTGGGACTGTAACCATAGTTCGCTGGGATGCTCGGCTCTGTAGTGGCTGCTGTTTGCATGGGGATGACGTCTCCATCATGCATTTCTGAGGAGCTGGTCTTGAAGATTCCTACAGAAACAGAAGGGTTAGTGTATTGATATCCTTGG
Source organism: Deinandra increscens subsp. villosa (assembly GCA_039602395.1). Lineage (NCBI taxonomy): Eukaryota > Viridiplantae > Streptophyta > Magnoliopsida > Asterales > Asteraceae > Deinandra > Deinandra increscens. Next base: position 31,978,375 of record JBCNJP010000010.1, read on the forward strand.
GGATTCTGGCTTGGATGTCCAGCAGAAAAAGGATATCCTTGAGACGGCGAAGCTGAGGATCCCGACAATGGCGGAATCCAGGGACCCTTATAGCGTGACTGTGAGGATTTTGGTGGGATAGCTCCTGACCATCCAGCAGTACTTTCTACATATCTAGCGGCCTGAGAAGTAATTGTAGGGGCTGTAGTAAAGCCTGATGCTGATTTGTAATTGTAGCGAGATGGATCTGAGGATCCTGAAGCATTGAAGTCAAGATGCCTGGGAAATAGAGGACTTTGTTCCTCCACAGGTTTCTTAGACTTCTTAAGCTCTTCAATTTCCTTCATCACCGTTTGATTGGTTTTTTCTTGCTGATCCATTTGATTCTTCACCTGCTTAATCAAGGAAAACAAATCATTGTTAGTAATAATAGAATCAACAGATTGAACATGGGATCCTGTGAAGACAGGATAATGAGTTTTTCTTAGCTGCTCGTCCACTTTCTTCTGATGGTCATTAGTCTTCTTCTGGCTTCCTGGAAAGGAAGGAACAGGAGGAATGGAGGATGATGTAGAGGCCGAAACAGTCTTCTGTTGGTTTGACATTTTTGAGATTGGAGATCAAATGAAGTGAATAAGGTATGAGATTTTGGCAAGATTAAGCACCACTTGCCCCACAGTGGGCTCCAAACTATTTTGGTCAAAAATTCACAAAGGAATTTCGTATTCCAAACTTAGAATGTGAGGTAGTGTGCTTGTTAATATGCTTGAAATGTAAAGCTGAACACAAGGATGTAACGAGGGAAAAATATAGGATCCTTCGAGTTGCCTCTAGGAATCCTAGCAAAAAAACCTCGGGAGCCGGCCTGAAGAGCCTGCTTCCTCACAAATTTATTGATAGGAAACTGAAAATTACAAGTATTCTGGAGGTATAATCGATCAAGCTAAGTGTTACAGAGATCGTATGCTATCAGAACTAAAGTGTGAAGGAGTTGTGTGTGTTCCTATGGATAGATTCCTCAATTTATATAACGAATACAATGGTAACAAACTTTCCGGGATTCCCGGGATCCTACTATCCAACTAATTCGACCGTTAAGGGCCTCTTCGTTCACTAAGTCCACGATCTTCTTTAGCTGGAGCGTGAGTTTCGGAGGCACTTGATGACTTCGTCGAAACCTGGTCAAATAAACACATGGAAAATATCAGGGTTAGTTAAAAATATATAAATCAGGATACCTGGATGAATGGGATTCCCAGACGATAATAGGATTCCTGCACTGCATGAGCTTCCTGCAAGCATCCTGAAAATACACCCTCAACAGTCACTAGTTAGTATTTTACTATTATGCCCTTAGTGAGTCTTGAGTATATATAGTAAGTCTTTCATTGTGAAAGACTTGATGATGTATGTCTTGTGAGAGAGAGTTAGTCATGGTTCTTTGAAGCTTGTAAGGGTTCATGAACTGACCTAGTAAGTTCATGATACCCGGGATGTGTGGGGTAGGTAAAATGTAATAATTCGATTATCTTTATTTATCTATCATTCCATCTTGTTTATCTATCTATGTTGTTCTTCATCTATCAATGTTTTACTAGCTTTGCTCATCATCATCATCACATCTCAAACACCATCGTTGTTCATATCCGGGTGTTCATTTGTTTCTACAAAAACGAGTTACACAAAGACTCGATCCGCTTCCGCAACCAAGGTATTTGCCCACCACCTTGGTTTTTCAATTGGCATCAGAGCCATGGTCGAGATAATGCAACCTAACGGTTGATATCTCAACTTTGTGTTCATATACTCGTTATTTTTGTAAACAAATGGAGATGCTAAACTTTTTGAAAGATTTTTGAACTCCCCTCCATATCTTTCAATGTTTTTGAAAAAGGTCTTTGAATTTTTCTTCTATAGAATAGTCAAGATCTATCTGTTCATATATTCTTGAGTTGTTAAAAGGAATTTTGTTGAGTACTTGTGTCTTAGTCCAGTAAACACAAATAGGTTTATAAACTTGTCCAAGTTATGTTTAAACCTAACTCAAAACATGAACTTTCTGCATATCCCACGTATAATTTTTTAAATTCATGGTGATTTCTTTTAAATTGTCAATCTCAAGATTTTCTTGAAAAAGGTGAATATTCATTTCACATCACACTTTGTCTGTTTGTGTGTAAGAATCAACTTGCTTTATAGCATTTGACTCTACTTTTTATTGAGTCTCACAAAACAAGTGCCTTTTTGTCAAGATTTATCCTTCTATCTAACTTCCAATCACCTACTTTTTCTGTTTCGTTTGTCACATGCCATCTCATGTCCCATCCCCATGTCCCTTTTCACAATCTCATGAGCATGCACTCTCTCTCTCTCTCTCTCGAAAAGCATGAGAGTAAAATACAGAAATCAAAGTGTGAGTTGCAGGTTGTGATCTAAGAGGTTGTTAAATGATCAAGGAACTCAAAGAGGACACGTTCGAGACTGCAGCTCGTTCCTCATTCATGTTGGTTCTGGGTCGACGACGGGTTTCTTAGTCGATGAACGATGAAGATTGACGATGGTTGTCCATGGCTATGGACTATGGATTCGGTTGTTAATGGTGATGGTACAAACAGATTCGACATCAGGGTTTGGCGAGGATGAAAGCAACTGGTTCGATATTAGGGTTTCTTGTAGAAGATGACAGTCACGGGAAAGGATCTGTTTGGAAACTTGAAGATGATAGGGTTACTGTAGACCTACTTTATCGATGTAGAGGCTACACAGATCTCTTTTTACTTTACGTGTGTCGGAAAAAGAAAGAGAATAGGAGCTACAGTCCCATGTTGGAAAAAGTAAAAGATAATACTGCGTATTCTCCTTCTCCTCACATCTGCTACAACGTCAACCGGAATACCAGTTCCGGCTCAACTGGTTTCAGCCGGAGTTCCAACTTTAACCGGAAGTTTGGAGATCAACCAGAAAAACGATAATTCCGCTCCAACTTTCAACCGGAAAATCGAGGGTTCCGGTTCAAGTGAGTTCAGACGGAAAACCATGAAGTTCAACCGGAATTATGGAGTTTAAGCGGAAAAATGGTTTCAACTGGAAACCAACCTTTAACCGGAAATTTTGTCCGCTTGAACTTTTAAGCGGAAATTGAACTTCAACCGGAGTCTTCAAGCTCAACCGGTAAAGCCACTGCTTGTTCCTCGGTTCGCCGGAGATGGTTCTAACCACCGGAAATATGCCTCCGTTTCAGGTCTAGTCACCGGAAAACTTCTTGACTCAAGTCGTCAAAGCTGCCGGTGATGTCTCAGACCGCCGGAGCTCTCCGCCTTTCAACCACAGTTCGCCGTTCATCGGATACTCGACTCTGTTCGCCATAAAGTCATCGGAGTTCACTTCTGGTCAGTCTCTTCTCGCCGGAAATAGCCACTACGCCGCCGGTGTTCGTATCTGTTCAAAATAGTCACCAGAATAAGCTAATCGAGGCCGCTGGTCTTTGATTCACAGTCCTTAGGGTTTTCCTTTTCTTTTAAAGAAATGGGCTGGATATTGAAATCAGAAAGTTGGGCCAGACCAGAATTCTAAACAGATTGGGTAGAAAATAATGCAGTTGGGCTACTGTTATTATTTTTATTATGTTGTCAACACATAGTAGCAACTAAAATTGAAGCCATAGGATCCACATCAACCACTACACTTTTCCAACACTTTTAGTATTCTCAAGAACCCGTTATTCATTAAACATTTCAGGTACACATAAATTATGCTTTTATATCAAGTTACTTATTTACGGCAAACGTGCTATGAGGTGAATTGGTTATGAAAGTTGTGAACAAGTTTGGGTTGATATGTTGAAGATGAACGGGGTTTACTATTGGTTGGATTATGAAAATAACCAGTTGATATTGCAAGGCTGATCTTTATTTGTGATATGCTACTTGGATGTGTTTGCTTACAACAACATACTTATTTATTTTGCTATGTGTTGCAAAAGTCTAAGGGGAGAAGATGTGATATGATGAGACTTTTTGCAATGTTTTTAGCAAAAGAAAGCAACGTGATTTTTAATCATTGAAGAGTCCTCAAGCCGTAACAGTTGCAACATTGCCATTATGGTAAAAAAAATCGAGGCAAGGTTAATAGCACAAAAAGAAGTGGTTTATCTATGTGCAAAACATTGATTTGGTATTCGGCCAAGTATTTCAAGACGGTTGAATTATGTAATTAATTCTCGAGTTTTTCATAGATCCTTTACTTTGTTTACTTTCAACAATATTGGCACCTTGAGTTATGATTGAATCCTCAAGTAGCTAGCCATTGTGTTGAGTTTTGTAAACACCGTATACATTTATAGCCTTTGGTTTCGGGCTAGAAGAATGTTTATTGTATGGGGAGCTTCACAAAGGAGAATTGAAGAATGAAAGACTTGAAACTACATGAAGATTTTCTTGAAGTCAAGTTGCAAGAATACAAGAATCAATGTCACAAGTGTTGAGTATTCCATCTACCAAATAGGGGGAGATTGTTGGGAATCGAGATACCGAGCCAACAAGATTTGGATAGATGTGATTAATATTCAACGACCACTTATTACATACCGTCCTTACAACACGGTGAAGAACATGACAACTCAAGACAACACGACTCCACAAAGAAGAGGCTCTAGTGAATATTATTTATTGTTTAAATATTATCACTAGTTAGTATTTTACTATTATGCCCTTAGTGAGTCTTGTAGTATATATAGTAAGTCTTTCATTATGAAATACTTGATGATGTATGTCTTGCAAGAGAGAGTTAGTCATGGTTCTTTGAAGCTTGTAAGGGTTCATGAACTCACCTAGTAAGTTCATGATACCCGGGATGTGTGGGGTAGGTAAAATGTAATCATTCGATTATCTTTATTTATCTATCATTCCATCTTGTTTATCTATCTATGTTGTTCTTCATCTATCCATGTTTTACTAACTTTGCTTATCATCATCATCACATCTCAAACACCATCGTTGTTCATATCCGGGTGTTCATTTGTTTCTACGAAAATGAGTTACAAAAAGACTCGATCCGCTTCCGCAACCAAGGTATTTGCCCACCACCTCGGTTTTTCAGTCATACTAGCAGCATTCTCACCATGATTCAATTCTGGATTTTGCAAATTGGCTTTGGACTTGTTGGAATTCATCATTTCCATCTCACGGGCATGAAGTTTACCAGTTAGATCATGAAATGTCAATGTGGAAAATTCTTTATCATGTGTAAGCAACAACACATAATTTTCCCATTTTTCTGGTAAAGCCTCCATAATCTTTTCTTTTAACTCTTTATCCGTTTTCTCAATTCCCACAATCTTCAATTCACTTATAAGATGTGACAATCTTGATATAAGAGCCATAATGTTTTCATTCTAATGTTTGAAGTTATCAAACTCTGTACTTAACACCTTCTTCCAACTTTTCTTGTATTGATCATTCCTTTCACACCTTGCTGATAGAGCATCCCACAATTGTTTTGCTTTCTTGCAAGTACTAAATTGATGTAACAACTCAGTGGGTAATGCCATCGTAAGATAACCAAAAGCTTTTTGCTCAAGCTCATAAAGTTTCCTTTCAGCATTATCAAATGTATGAACTTCTTTGAAATTCCCTTGATTAGTTGGATGTTGGTAAAGCTTCTTAATCGGAAACCACAAATAGATATCAGTCGTGCTTATGGAAGTAAAAAATCGTTGCTTCCAATTTTGGTAATCCTCCAACTTCAACAACTTGTTCCGATTTCGTTATCAAAGTTCAGCATTGTTTGCATCGCATTTTGCATAGCCGCAGATGCTTAAAATTCCGGCATTTTGAAAAATTAAATTCTGATCGTCCGAACCTTATCTGAACCTCAATATGTGATTCAAACTCCATCCGAACCTCACCAGAACCAAGCTTAGCCGAACTTCAGCCGAACTCAAATTTAGCCGAACTGAAAAACACTATCCGAACCTTCTCCGAACCTGAATCTATCCGAACCTCAGACGAACCTTAACCGAACAAGAAAATTTGAACCTCATGCGAACCTGAAGTTCGTCTAATCCAAACCTCAGGTTCGGACCAGGTTTGGCAGACAACCAACCTTTGTCTTGAACTTTATCTTGTCTTGACTTGATACTTCACACGATGCACATATCATGTATTTACAACAATTAACAAAAAAATACTGAATAATTTGTTAGTGGTGTTAAATCCATGTTAAAATGAATTGACCAATCAAAAATGAGGAAGCCATCCAAATCTACGGCCGATTGTTTTTATCCAAGGGCTTGGAAAAGCTGATCCGTGTGAAAGAGAATTACCCAATCACAAACAAACACAACCTTAATCCTACGGTTCTGATTTGAAGCATATGACGGTCATCAAAGGCAATCTGTGTGATTGGGGCAGTAGCCAATAAGAGGCTGCCAACTTCCAGCAGCTAACGGTTGTCTACATCAACTGGTCCCACTTGCCAATCTTGTAGCCAATCAAATCCCGACAGCGCGTGAGGTATTAACAACTAGTTTAGGGCAACGGTTCTCTTGTTCCCATGGTCCCACGCGCCTTTATTACTTTAGCCAATGGACAAGCAACAACAAAAGAGCATGCAATGGTTACCTTAACTGCTGGGGCCCACTCTCATTCTTTTTCCTCCAATGACCATTCCACAACAGCAAAAGGAAAGACAGGTTTGACTGACATGGGAGAGAGAAACATTCTCCGTAGACCAATGAATGATTGACACATCATCTCTGTCTTCATCATCCCGTAAACCCTAAATCAGCCGGACACAGTCACCTGAAAAATGAAACTTTCACCGGAAAACCGTAAATCACCCATAACTTACTCGAAACTCGATGAAACTTGACGATTTTTATACCGTTAAACTCGTTATTCGATGCTCTACACGTTTAGATGATCAAGATCGTATGAAAATTATTCGAACGAAGACCCAGTTGTCGAGATCGCCAAGGTTGGTTCAGGTTGGTTCCAGCTCGCCAAAGGCAAACACGAAATCACCAAGAACAAACTCAAAATCGCCAAGAACTAACCCAGATCGCTAAGAAGCAATCCAGATCGCCAAGACAAGCTTCATGGCACTCGAGATCGCCAAGAACATCTTCAAGGAAAATCGAAATTGCAAAGAACATCTTCAAGGACTTTGCAGGTCGCCAAAAACATCTTCAAAGTCTGCGAAATCGCCAAGGCAATCTTCAACAAAAATGAAGAACACTAAGAACACCGTGAAACACACACTACTGTGTGTTTTTCCATATCTGCCCAAACCGTTGCATTTTAGGCAAAACCGATGCTCCCAATGGATCCGGAACGCATTTTCCATCAAGATTAGTGCTTTATTTCATCCAAAAACACTGATTATGACACCAAAAACTCAAGATCAAAGCTCAAAAATCTCCAAAAACGGGAAAAACTAAACAGTTATGTTTTTTTTCTGCTCGGGTCTTTCATTTCTCCTCTGATTTGAACATTTGGAGCATGAAATCACATCCAAATGAACCCAACAACAGGAATCTATCTTCAGATTCATCCAGAAATCATCCAACAACTCTAAAAATGAAGAAAAATAGAATTATTCATCTCCAAAGTGGTTTTTCAAATCTGCACTTCATTAAAGCTCAAAATCAAGATTCGAGTGATCAGATTCGTCGTGAGACGCGATCTGATCGGTACCCGCTCTGATACCATTTGTCAAGACCGATTTCACTACAAGAATCCCGATCGTGAGCAAGAACGAAGATTAGATGAGAAGACGGGATGATGAGAATTTAAGAACATCTATAACAAAAATGATAAATGAAACGATTCATTGATTATTACTGAATGATTACAACGAACCGAATGATTAAAAACTCGTCATACGAAATCTACGGTCACATTGGGTTGAGCTCAAACCCAATATGAGACTCTCTCTCTTGAAATGATAGCACACATCACTCAAGATCATCAATCCTACAAATGGAGCACATCACCCTATATATAGAGAGCCCATGTGCTCACTTGCCCACTAACTAGCAAAACACAAAAATAATGAACAAAATTACAAATAAACAACTAAAATAAATTATTAATTAAATCAAATTGATTTGATTAATATGAAGCTTGACTCACTCGAACCGATCTTCTGTTGACTTTTACGTTGACTGTTGACTCAAACAGTTGACTTTTCAAGAAAACGTCTTCGGTCCAAACTTGCAAGCCTCGATCATCACAACCTGCCTCTCTGGATCATTTCACAATGGATTCTTCAGCTGAATTATTCGAGAATAGATTTGATGGCGTCAGTCACACTTATTTTTTGCTTTCGGTATCGCAATTTCAAAATGAGTGATTCCGCGATTCAAAACACGATGCAAGCTCTTATTACTATAATAATGAAATAGGAACAAGTAAGAAAGTTCCTAAGTTACTCAAATTGAAAGATTATCATAGTTGGGTGAAATGATTCGAGGCATATGTTGGTACTAATGATGTCGATCTTTAGTTAGCTTATACTAATCAATATGAATATCCAACTGGTTCCACTGGAAGGCCAATTGTGCAACGAAGTCCGACTGCTGAACAAAAGAAAGCATATCAAGCTGAACAAAAGGCTTACGAAACTTTAACCATGTCATTACCCAAAGATTTGTTACATCAGTTTTCCGCTTATACTACATCAAAAGAATTGTGGGATGCATTACAGAAACGATGTGAGGGTAATGATCAGTTTAAGAAAAGTTAGCAAAAGGTTTTGAAGAAAGAATTCGACAATTTCAAGCATTATCCGAATGAAGATATTTCAAAGCTTATTACTAGTTTTTCACATTTGCTGAGTGAAATGACATTAGTAAGTATCAAAACGGAAGAAGCTGATTTGAAAGAGAAATTACTAGAGGCATTACCTGAATAATGGGAAAATTATGTAATGATGATTACTAATGATAAAGAATATTCAGGGTTATCATTGAACAGTTTGATTGAGAAGATACAAGCCAGAGATATGGAATTGAATGTGAACAAATCCATGCCTGCACAAGTACGAATTCTGCCGCATATCATGGTGAAAATGATTCGATCATTAATGCTAAAAAGTCAAACATTTTCAAGGTGCAAAAAAATCTGAGAATTATGGTTATTCTCCAAGGTGCAATTTTACAATTCCAAATCAATCATCTCAGAGTGCATTTTCTGCCAATGCAATTGAAGAACATGCTGCATTAATATCTACTTTAATAGCATTGTCATAAGGTTTAATAATTGGTAACATTGGGAATGCTGAGTTATTCAATGATGATTTGAAACAGTTGGATGAGAATCATCTAAAAGAATTAGATATGGGATGGCAGATGGCTATGTTAACTGAAAGAGCTAGAAGATTCTTTCACAAAACTGACAAAAAGGAAATTAATCCAGATGGAAAACTTGTCTTGGATAAATCAAAGGTCAAGTGTTTCAAGTGTTCGAAATTTGGACATTTTACCCGTGAATGTAATAATCGAAATGAGGCTAATGCTTCTGATCCAATAGCCTTGGTTTCTCTAGTTTGTAAAGGATATGATTGGGGACAAGGTAGTGGAGATAATCAGATTGCATTAACTACCATACAGAGGTCAATGAATTCTATTATTGAGCAGAAAGCACAAAGATCCAATGATGCTGTAACATGTTATGATTGGGATGCAATATTTCCAGATGAATCTGCTTTTCTTGTCAACATAGTATAATGTGATGATAATATGACTGTTTTGGATTCCGAAGCAAGTTTATGTGAAACAATAGTGGCAGATGCTACTGAAACTGTCACAAACGAGCACGAGGGAGAGTGTGTTAAGTGTCAAGCTTATGTTGTTGCAAATAAAAAAATTGAACCTTTGTTGAGGGGTAACAGTTTAATAATTGAAGAAATCAAGGTTGTGAAAGCTGATTTGGAGTGTACACAACAACGATATGTTGATTTAGAAAAAAATCAATGAAGATTTAATAAAAGAGAAGAAAGAGATGTTGGAAAAATGTGAAAAAGCTAAAGCTGAAGCTAAAGAAGTCGCTGAAGATTTTGAAGCTTTATTTCAAAAGAGCTATCCAGTTCAACAGAAATACGAAAAAGCAAATCAAATTGTTGTTGAAGCTGCTGAGAAAGTAATAAGTCTTCAAGAAGAACTTTCAAAACTTCGAGACGACAATGTTCTTTTTCGAGATAAGAATGAAGTTTTAACAAAAGATGTCGATTATTTTAAGAAGAAATGGGAAAGGGTTACTGAAGAATTATTGGAAGAGTGCGACTTGAAAAGAAGACAAAAATATGAATACAATGATCTATCAGATATTTCTACTCAGAAATAGTTGTTGGATGCTCAAGTGAAGATTTCAAAGTTGAAAATTGAGATTCTAGATTTGCAAAAACAAGTAAAGAATTGCAATTTGTCTCCTACATTTATGAATTATATATACAGACATGAGAAGAGTGAGGATAGTGTGAAAAAGCAGACTTACACAAAGTTCCTGCACCGGTTGACATGTCAATTTTTTCATCTACTCCGGTCAATCCAAATGACAGAATGTAGGATTACTCATAGTTTGCAACTCCTATTCATGCAAAGAAGAAGAAATTTAAGTCTGGTATGAAGAAGTTTGAAGCTGGACAAGCTCCAAAATTTGATTCTGGATCATCATTTTTGGAAGATGAGAAGATTTTTGTTAAGGTTAAGAATTCTGCTAGTATTCATCTGAAGTAGAAGCAAATAAATCATTGATTGTTGAGAACATGCAGCAGGATATCAAAGCTAAATTTACTAAAACAGCTAATGAAACGAGTGTTTCTAGTTCTCAATCTGGGTCATCTAAGGTTCCGGGTTTCAAGCATAAAGGACTTGGTTATGAAGTTAAGGAAGAACTAGTTCGGCACATACAACATAAGAAGAAGAAGGTTGATAATCTGTTTTAAATCAAAAGCAACAACAAAAACAGAAGAAACAGAATGTGTTCAAATCAAAGAATGATCATTATTATTTTGGAGGTTCTTTAAGTTCCTCAAGTTATTCACCATAACCTGAATCTCCTAGGTATGACGTTTATGATGACTTCTTTGATTCATTTGGTTCTTATGACTCTCATGCTACAAAATCTTTTTACAAATCAAAGAGTTTTTCTGATGAGAAACAGATTTTTCAAACAAATTTGGGTAGCAGTTCCCTTAATGTTTTTCACAGAAAGTGTTACGCATGTCGTAAACCAGGACATCTTGCTGCTCAGTGTCCTACGAATGCGAGCACTCACTCCTATGTGAACAAAAATTCTAAATATGTGAATGCAAAAGGTCAGATCTTTGATGAACCACAACCGACCATGTTCAGTTTAACAAGTAAGCCGTCTTGGGCAAAGACGCAAGTTGACAATTTTGTGGATTCATTGAAAAGTTTTCAATAGCCCATGATTTGGAAACCTCGTGTTGTTTCCAAGATCATCAACGACCATGTTGAAGACGGGCGACCCGAGGCTGTTGACTCGGGCCGATCCCAAAACCAATAATGTTTTATCTGGTGTCTATGGGTTTCTTCAAGAAGACCTATCTTGTGTGTGTTGCAGATAGTGAAGAATCTGCATAATTGTTAGTGCAAAATATGTGCGACGTGTGTGTATCTCGTTATCTTTGTTAAGTTCCGTTAGTTGAGATGGTTAGAATTGTTAAATCATGGTTAGGGTAGATATTGTTATTGTACCATTGTTGTGGGGTTTAAATGTAAGACATAATATCTCATATATATGAGATATTATGGGTTGCCTTATACGAACCAATTTGAAGCCAGCAACAAAGTGAATCTGGGATCAACCGAAGTGAAGCCGAACCTGTGCTTCGTGGCCACGAACTGACTTCCATATATATATACATGTTGTTGAGTTCGTGAAAGGAAGCTCTCGAGACGTTTACCTAAGATTCAACTTTCTAAGGAGGAGTTTTTCATCTTGAGCTTCTGAGACATTCGTTGCTAGGATCATGTTTAGAATCTGTTAACGAGTTGATTCATGTAAACATTGATCCAGTTAGAGCTATAAACTGAGTTTAATTTACGTTTTTGTGTTATTGAGTTTGGGTGAACTTTCAGTTAAGATTCAGTGTACAGATTAGTAGATCGGAACAAATCGGTTTTACAATTGGTATCAGAGCAATCCAAGCGTGATTCTACAGTGTTTTGGATCAAAATCTGGATCAAATTGATGAAATTGGTTCGTGTTTGACTTTTACAAAGTCAAACTGTTAAGTTTGAATCTTAAATTGAGGCTCAATTCGTGTTTGTTTATGATATTGATCAATTCCAGTAGCTTTCTTATGTCAACACGAATCGATTGCACGTTTTAGAATCGAATTTGGTGAAGTTTTTCTCAAACTCACAAAATCGAAGTGAGCTTCATGTATTCTTCATCATCTTCCATGGTGATTTCTATAATTCTCAACCATTTCGTGTAATCTTGGTATCTACAAGTCTGTTTCGATCATATGAATCTATTGCAACACTTCTTTCTCGATTTCGTGTTGTTCTGAGAAGATCACAACTTCACCATCTTCTTGATTTACCGGAGCTAGTCGTTCTGTGACAACTGCCAAATTCCCAGTTAACACCATTAACTATTTTCGTTAGTTCCATTAGCAAACCCTTAACCCGTTATTTATATGTTTATATAAAAATATATTACTAATTAACTTAGTAATTTAATTCACGACTTTATGTGTTTTTTGAAAAATTGCATTTTGTAAGAAAATAGTTTTCGTACGTGATTTAAGTTTTATGTGTGTACATTTCATGTTAAATAAGTTATAAACACTTGGAAATATTACTAGTCTTGTATTTACTAAGTTTTGGGTTAAACCACACTTTTACTTGCCTTGTGTGGTTTGTGCATGAAAGGGGAACTTAAGGGACCAAATGTGCAATTCCTCTAAACCCAAAAATCTGCCCTAAAGGCTCCCTCCCTCCCCATTTTCACGATCATCTCCTCTTCCTCTTCCTTTCTTACGGTCACACACACCCACACACACATTCTTAAATTTCTTGAAATCAAGCACCAAATAAGCAAGATTTTGAGTGTTTAAGCTCATTTAAGTATCAAGAAGACTAGGGAAAAGCTCCATCACCATCTCATCTTCTTCAATCCGCTATTTTATTCTCAACTTGTAAGCCCTAGAAATCTCTAACTTGAAATTGGTGGAATGCAAGTATTAATCTTGTGTTTATGTGCAATTTGGTGTGTGTATGTGCTCATGAATCATGTTTATATTAAGATAAGTTGAATGATGATTTGGGGCTGATTATGAGTTCATATTAGGGCTGTGTTTTTGAAGAAAAATATGTTGTGATGTGTTCTTGTTGAGAACTAGTGTTGTTAAACATGAATTTTAAGTGTATGTGCCTATGTGTAAGCTTGATGTTTTGAATTTGATATGATTATCAAATGTGTGTTATGAAGGCTGTAATCTTGAGGTGAAAAGTTTGAAGATCAAAATGTTAACCAAAATCTTTGAAGCTCAATTTTTGTAAACACCCGTTTTTGGACAGCTTCTGGCAGAAATTTGGGCCGTTTTGTACAATCCATAACTTGCTCAATTTTGATCGGATTCGAGTGATTCTTTTTCCATAGTAAACTTCTATGTCTTAGCTTTAATTGGGATACTCATACGCCTTCTAAGACCTCTGTTTGGTCACCTAAAAACCTGCTGCAAGTTGGGTACGCAGGACTGTTAAAATTCAGCTATGAGTAAACTTTGTAATTTTGTTAGGCATGATTCGGGTGTATTAATAAAGGGATTTTGGATGAAAATTACGTTTTTATATTAAAACTAAGATCTGGAAGTTTTGGTAAACAAACTCCAAGTCTTGATCAAGTTATGAATTAATTAAGTTGAATTTCACTACTTTGACTAACAGCATCAAAGCTGAAATTTTGCCAACTTCCGATGTGCATAACGTAACTTCTTCAATACTTAACCTTTTAAGCTGATTATTTTTGCAAAAAGTTCATAATATTATGAAGAGGCTAACTCCAAGCTTAGAGAAAATTAGCCATGCCACCAAATGTGTGTTTTGTGTTCGACTTTTTAAGCTTTATAGGTATGCATATTTGACTTGATTGTGCATCTATGTTTTCCTACAATTGTAGGGCCTGTGTTTAAGTGTTATGACCAAAATGAATTCATGATAACATATTTGGTTATTGATAAGCAATTCGTCCTAGCGACAGCCTCTAATTTGGTTAGATCGTATTTACCAAAATATGTCAATTCTAACCAACTTGTAAACTCAAGTGCTGAGTACCAGTGCATCCTTAGGTGAGTTTCACTACCTCATTTAGTTATATCCAGTTAATGATGATAACACTCATATATTTGCATCCGGTAAAGGATGGCAATGCAATGACAAAGGCATTTTGTCTGTTTAAGTAGTTATCCGACATATATCACATGATTCACTGTATTGCTTTATGATTAGAAAAAAGTCCTTACTTCTCGGACCGTTAATAATGAATAGCGATGTAGTGTTGAGTAGCTCAGCGGTGCACGTGATGCACCCTCCCGACTGGCGATCGGACTGAGAACAATATTAGCCTAGAACTAGCGTGATTGGGAAAGACACGGGGAAGGAAAATCGCACAGGCTAAAACCTGTGATGCATAGTCAGCTTCGGTTGCGAACATTTAGTTGAACACAAGCATAGGCTAGTGTGACAACTTGTACATTTCAGGTATACATTAATATTATAATTACGTGCAATTAACTGTGATTCTATGTGCATTAGACTTAAATCGTCCAGATTAGGTGACTGTACGTGCAAACATAGACAACATAGGTTCGACAACATTTACCCGTAGTGGAAATCAACTTAAGTTCTGAGTTCATTCAAGATGGAACTTCAATAACAAAAAAATTTCATAACCATTGTTTTATAAAAATTAAATATATAATAAACATTTTATATCTCTCTAAAACTATTACGTAATGACAAACATAATTCAACGGAACGTTTATTCAAACGACAATTCAAGTCAAACAATCACTAGCGTTATTCCTAAGACTAGTTCTATGTCCAAACTATATTTTATTTTATCAAAATAAAACGTTAAACATTGTCGCCAAAAATTTTAAACAATAAACGCTCACGCCGAGTGGAACTTGTATTTCTCAACATTAGTACATCAATAAGTGCATAAATTAACGACAACAATCAAGACATGTGACATTTCCATACATTCAAAATTAAACACGATGCTTAACTATTTTACTGATTTATATATACAAATAAATCATTCGTTCTCGAGCCAAAAACCGAATTTTGAACCATTTATCCTTTTGACTCAAACAAAGTGCCGTTGGACTTGTTGGATCGACCCGGTTCAGCCCAGTGAGCCCAATGGGCCTACCGGTCCAACTCTCCTTCTTTCTCTTTTCTTTTCTTTTTCCGCGGCCCAAACCTCCCGACCCATTTTCTTTCTTTTCCGGCCCGCAAGACCACCGAGCCCGGCTACCTTTTTCTTTCTTCTTGGGCCATCGAACCGGTCCCTTTCTCCTTTCTCTTGGGCTCGAACCCGAGACCACTTTCCTTCTCTTTTCTTTTTCTCTCCACCGGTCCCGAGTTCGATCCCCATTCTCTCCATTCTTTTCTTTTTCTTTTTCCCGGTTTCTTTCTCCCTTGGACCGGTCGAACCCGGTTTCGAACCCCCTTCTCTCCTCTTTCTTTTCTCGGTTACCTTTTCCCTCCCATTCGGTTCCAACCGAACTAGTCCACAACCAAGCATCTAGAGTTGTGACAATTCACACATGCCTAATCCTTTCCATGTCTTCAAGATACTAAACACTTTTGTTGGCTAAGTACACTACACCTTCACTAACCATTGGGTAATGCTTATATCCATCTCACAAATAACAAAACTTGTCACCCTGTCCCTCCTTCTCCCTTCCTTGAGCCGGCCTAAGTGCACACCTGCACCATCACTACAGCTCACTTTTACACTAGCAAACAAGTGTGTTCAAAGGAGACCAAGCCAAGGTTCAAGCTTTGCTCAACCTCCTCTCTTCTCTTCTCTTGTTCTCGGTTCAAACCACCACCGAACCACCTCCCTTCTTGGTTCATTTAAACCGTAACCCAAGCTCCACTTAACCACCTATATACTTCACTCTTAACCCACATTACTCACTTAACCATTTCAAGAAACAAACACCCTCATTCTCTCATCTCTCTCTCTTGCTCTCGGCCCTCCACAAACCACCGCCAATCACCACTTTTTACCATCAACCACCACTCAAATCATGTTCCTAATCACTTCTTTGATCAAGGTAATCTATTCCTCCATCTCATTTCATCATCTTTCTTTCAATATTTCTTTCTAATCTTTCATGAACAACCTTTCTAATCTTTTGTTTTCTTATCAAAATCCATGACAAATCTCTCATTCTTTCATCATCATCTTCCAAATTCAAGATCAAGGTTGGGTTAGGAGCTAAACTTGGAAGCTTAATCAACAACCCATCAAGTCCTTTACCGATCTGGTTTAAGACTAAGTGAGTAAACACTTACTTTCTTGATTATTTCTATATTTCATATCATAATATGCCACTTAACATGTTGATCATAATCTAAGTCTTGATTTTGTTGTTGGATGATTGATGTGTTGCAAACACATCCTGTTTTCATATGTCTTTTATTATGTATTTGAGTCAATTTTGAGTCGGTTTCTATTGGTTTTGGTAGTGTTTAGCTAAGTTAGTGTCTTTGGAGTCTTGTTTATGTTTTTATGAGTTTTGTAGGTTTTTAACAGATTCCCGAGGCCACGAGTAGAAAGTGAGAAGATGGAACAAGTTAAGAAGAATAAGGGCTGAACAAGCTGTCCCAGGCGTATTGCCTGGGACTCTCAGAGTTGCAAGCGATACGCGCGTGAGAGAAAGTCAACAAAAGTCAAAGTCGGTTCCGCCCGACTAAATTGTCGTGTAATGAGCTCCAGGCGTATCGCCTGGAAGGAATACATTAGCAAGCGATACGCTTGCAGCCTTAAAACCCGCAAAAGGAGGTTTCGCGATATAAAATCAATGTTAGGGTTTAGTTTCGGCAGAGACGACTTCCAGACGATCAGATAGAGGCTGAGGGGCGATTTTCGAAGACAGAGAAGGAGGAATCGAAGGGAGATCGCGCCGGAATCTTAATCTGCAATCAATTCAATCATCCGGTTTAGTGTTTTCTTCCGATTTTTACATTTAATTAGTTCAAGAACCATGTCTAGAGTTAAAGTTCCAGACTTTATATCTGTTTTGACTGTGATTATGGTGGTTGGCTAAACTTGTATCACCACCTAGACCGCTATGATGAACTTTTAATGTTTTATGATCGTACTTGGTTTTCGACAATTTGATTGATGTTTGCTTTCTATTAAATCCCATATATTGCTATGATTGATGCTTGTGTGTGTTGAAACCAGATTACTAGTTGATCGTTAATGCATGATTGACCCGCGAATGTCTTTCGGTTTAGGTAGATTAGCTAAAGTAGTTAACTTTAGGGTTAATTGCTAAAGTGTAGTTTAGGGGTACCTTGGACTATTGCATTTTCGGTTGATTGGTAATTTGATTTTAATGTGCTACTAAACTGGAGACTTAAAAGGTACAGGTTTAACGGGTAGTTGGGTTGGTTAAAATTCTAGGGTAGCATTGTCCCAAAAGGAAATGTCCTAGGGTTTTGTCTAGCTTGGTATTCCGTGTCATTCATAGTAATTGTTGGTAGCTCCGGTTATTCTAGGTGTGCTTTAGGTATATCCGAGAGTGGCTAGGGTAATTGAGATGGGACGGACTTAAAAGGTGAACCATTCGTTCGAGCGTTAGAAAACAAGTACTAGGAAGGACTTAAAAGGTGAACTAGGATCCATCAGAATTATCAAAGTCAGGTACGGCCATAGGTGTTAATTGGGATTCAAGGTCTAGGTGGTGTCTTCTCTCATTTGATAGTTTCCTCAAAGTTACTTGCGTTCGTCTGTTTGATCGTAGTTAGTTAATTTTAGTTAATTAAATCTTAATCAAATCAAAAACCCAAATTTACTCAGTATTTCCATTTTCATAGGTCTAGGTTTAATTTTGTTTACATAGTGTCCTAGGTTCGATAATCCGGTCTTACCTTAGCTTTACTATAATCCGATAGGTTCACTGTCTTAGGGTTCGGTTCGGTTTAGGTTATTTCGGTAAAATTAGGTGTGTCTTAGGTCTAGGTTTAGGTCTATTTTAATTGTATTTTTAGAGTCGTTCCGAGCACATCAATGATTCACTATCAAACATGTATGTTAGTAACAATTTATGCCTTTGATGGAAACTAGAATATTGTTTGAACAAATTACTTATGAAAATATTAGCATAACATATATGTTTATGTTAAAAAGCCTTACATTGGTGACAAAGTTTATAAATCCTAACATATTATAAGTTTTAAATAATTTAGTATGTTGATTTGGTGGAAATACATAAACCTAATGTTTGGAAACCAAGTTTTAGATGAAATATACATTATGTTAAAAATTGACAAACATGACACTCCATTTGTATGTCATAAAAGAGTGTCATCTTGAAACATATATATTTATTACAATCTTAAAAGCACTTCATGATTTTGACTTCAAATCTAAACCCAAACTTGTTATAAGATGATTTTGAGTCATTAAAAGTGTTGTTAGGGAATTATCCATGAAATCTCAAGGAAATATAAAAATATAATTTTTATGATATAAATATCGGTTATTAACATGAAAATTAAGTAAAAATACTTGTGACCAACAAATGACCACTTAGGACTTGTGAAGTATGATTTAGGGCTGCCAAAATTGTTTTTTTAAACATACAAAGTGATTTGGAAGTTAAACACTTAAAACGGAACAATCGGATACCGTAATAAGACTTTTCGGCGAAAAATATAACTTATTTTGAGTAAAACTTTGGATCTAGTCCAGAACATAAAACATGCTCATTTTGACATATAAAAATGTTTCCAAAAGTTCAAAAGTGGAAAAACATGTTTTAGAAGCAAACCAGACCAAAACTGTAACTTTCGGTAACTTGAAAACATCAAATTTTACAAGTTAAACTCCCACCGG
This sequence comes from Deinandra increscens subsp. villosa, assembly GCA_039602395.1. NCBI lineage: Eukaryota > Viridiplantae > Streptophyta > Magnoliopsida > Asterales > Asteraceae > Deinandra > Deinandra increscens. The sequence continues at coordinate 31,997,469 of JBCNJP010000010.1, forward strand.
CACACTTGGCAACTTAAGACCCTAAACCACATTAAAACAAGTCTACTAACAAATGCTAAATGTTAAGGAAACTTAAAATGTCATTAAACGAGTAAAACCGGTAAAATCGGTTAACCACCGGACGAACCGACACTTAATTTTACCAAAATATAACGTCATATATTTTGAAAACATTTCTTCATACTAATGGATATATATTTAAGTGTCAAAATTCATTTCGTAAAACGCGACATCTACCGTGTATTGACGCGTGGTATAATACGCGCGTTCGAAAACTAATAAATGAAAGAATTTATTTATTAAATTAAAGGGTTCAAAACCTTACAAATATTTAATGAATTAAATATTTATAAATTTCATAGCGATTAATACAAAATAATCCATATTATTCAATATTTATTTTTCAAACATGAAAATCTAATTACTATTTATTTATTCAAATAAATAATAAATTCCATGAAATTCAATATTATTTATTAGCCAATAAATAATATCCTAGGATTTCCATCACTGTCATCGGGTAATAACAGTCGAGTCTTAACCTTGAACATTGAGTGACGTATTCACTAATACAAGATAGCCAAACCCTAATACGTCATAACATTACCTTGTAAACGGTAGACGTTAGCTAGGCTAAGTTCAACCCATCATACCTGTCAGTCCATCTTCAAACAAGTGAGTCTTCACGGCCCCTTTTACATTTCTGTTTTCTAACTTGGGGGAGAATTCAATGATTGCTTTTCAATTTTATTTTGTCAGATATTATGATAACTGTAAGAAGTATTGATTTCATGTTCTTTTCATATCCCCAAATCTGTGTATTCATGTTGATTTATGTTATATGCCTAAGTCCCACTATTAATTGAATTCAATTAGTTCATTCGAAACGATAGCTCGTGAGTAGATCTATTTGGGTTGACGACCCTGCCCTGACTTGGTCGCTCCAATCATGAGTCCATGGTTATAGTCAAGGGGTACATTTGTTATTCAGGTCATTCGGTGTTCTTGGGGAAGAACATCAGGAGTGGGTAAACAGTTAGTTTTGAATTCAAGGTTCATGATTGATCTTTACAACAACAGTGTCAAATAAACTAATATCTTGACAGGCTAAACATTTTCAAACATAATTTCTAACAGTTCTAGTGTCATAAAACTTGTGAACTCACCAACAATTCTATTGACTTTTTTAAGTTCGTGAATTCTCAGGTGATTAGAGACTACAACTCCATGTTTTTCTGTTCTGATCCTGCTTGTCATATCATGGTCTGCCTGCCGTGTGTTCATGCATTTCATTTTGGAGATTTAGACGCATTACGCGTTAGGGTAGTTATGTTTATAAATCTTATGACATTGTCTTTTGGAAACTTCATCATGTAACCACTACTTTATTTCCGCTGCCATGGTTTTAAATATTTAAATAAATGTTTGAGACTTCTATTTTCGAAAGACAAATGGTTAATTAAAATGTTCATTTAGACGTCAATCATTCGTAACCATGACCATGATGCCAATCAGTCACATGCCCATATTCAGTCATTTCCCGGGGTGTGACAGACGTGGTATCAGAGCCATGGTTATAGTGAATTAGGATGCATCGGTCTGCACCTAGTCTATAACCTAAGCTCGGCATCATTCATTTGTGTGTGTGCATTCATGCATTGCCTTGTATGTGTGCCAACTTGCAAACCAATGTGATTTCTTTTAGTTTTTTTTGAACGGCAAATTTGGATCACTGACGGGGGCATTACCCACCCACCCGATCATCTCCAATCCCCATCAGGAGGAAACTCACCATAGGTGAGAAAACCCCCTGGCCCAGCCTGTAACCCCCATTTATTTATTTTTTGTTACAAGTAGGACTTGAACCCAAGACCTCCCCATTACAATGTCTTGGGTACCTCACCCTAGCCAATTGGGCTAGAGATCATTGGTGATTTCTTTTAGTTGATTGCCTAATATAAGTATTATATATATTATTGTTATAACTTGGAATTGTCACAGCATGGCAAACAAGGAGACCATTGTGATACTATCTGACTCTGAGCCAGAGCCGGACTACACTCCATCTTCTCCTGAGCAGGCACCACGATCACCGGAGTATACACCTTCTTCACCAGTCCCAGAGACTGCACCTTTCCCCGACCATTCGACTCAGACTGACACTACAAAGGACAACTGGGATGCGATTATGTCAAATGACGAGTTCTACGAGGATGAGCCCGAGGAGACTGTTCCCGCTACATTCTACCCTCCTGTCGTAGTGATGTCCATTCCTGACCCCATAGTCTCTATTCCTGACCCTCCTGTGTCTCACCCTCATGCACGTGTCCTTGACCCTTCGTCTTCTGCCCCTGCACCGTCACATCGTCTTTACTGTCTTGCTCCAGGTGGTCATAGGTTAAAACATACGCCTAGGAAATCCGTGATCCGCACTCGTCCTATGACTACTGCCCCTGCTGATGAGCCTGCCCCAAAAAGGCAGTGCGCCCCTGATCCACCATTTGTTCCATCTGTCCCGGAGCCACCTTTTGTTTCATCTGTTCATGAGATAGGAGAGTCATCTGCCTCTGCTGCTGCATGCACTGCTCCCATCTATGATGGTGTTCGTGTCCTTCTGCCTGACCTCCTTTCCATCCAGTCTCGTTTATTTGGGCATGATGATGCCATTCGTCATGTTATTGCTGAGCTTCAATCATTGTTGTCTTATCACACCATTCAGACTCTGGAGACATGACTGACGTCCACCGAGGATCATGCCATTGCTATCGGTTTTGCTATGGATTCCCTACACGCAAACCTTATAGATGTTTCTAACTCGACCACTACCACGATGCTGACTTTGGAGATGTTTGAGATACGCATGCAGGCAATAGAGGATACGATGATGATGTTTCAGACATTCATGGCTACACCAGCCAGGCTGCTGGTTTGTTCTTCATGCCACCACTTCCGCCATTCCCCAGAGGTCCGTACTAGTGATACTACCCAGTGATGCTTTTGTATAATGTTTAAATAGTGTATGAAAACTATGATGTATTTTGACAAAGGGAGCCACGCCTCCGACTTTTGAAACAATTATAGTATGTTCGTACTAGAATTGTAGTATTTGTTATGATGGATGTTTTCGGATATTAATTAACTATGGTTGTATTACTTTTATTGTAGCTTCTTATCGATGTATGGTTGTTATGGTTTTTATGCATGTATGGTTGTTCACATTAGATATGTAGACTATGTATTGTCATATATTGTCTAATTATATTTCTTGTTTACGTTCGTGAATTAAGAAAAACATGTCTGGATGCCGAGGACGCCTGCGAGTTAACCGAGCTAATTCACCTCCGCCTGCACCATTGAATGCTGATCAAGTTGAGGCCTTAGTTGCCCAACGTATTGCTGATGACATCGCTGCTAATGAAGCTAATCGCGTTGCTGGAGGCCACCCTGAAGGTGCTCCTGGTGGTAAGACCTTCGATAAAATGTTGGAAATCAGAGAATATAAATTCCCTCGATTTTTTTCAAGGTTATGTTTAACGTTTCAGGTTCCTGTGAATGTACCTATAAGGACTTCATGAATTGTAAACCCATCAATTTCAAGGGTACCGAAGGTGCTGTTGGTCTTATTCGCTGGTTCGAAAAGACTGAATTTGTCTTCCGTATTAGTAACTGTCCCGACCACTCTAAGTTCAGATTTGCTGCTTGCACATTCATTGATGGTGCTCTCTCATGGTGGACTTCGCATGCCAAAACCGTCAGAACTGACCAAGCACACGCTATGCCTTGGGAAGAATTGAAACAACTACTGAGAGATGAATACTACCCACGTGAAGAACTTCAACGCTTGGAAGTTGAATTCTGGGGACTCACCATGAATGGATCTGATATTGCTGGATACACTAAGTGATTCCATGAACTTGCTCACCTTTGTTCTTCAATGGTAACTCCACCATATAATAAGATTGAACGTTACATTTGGGGTTTAGCACCTAACATCCAAGGAAATGTGATGTCTTCCAACCCAACTACCCTGCAAGCCGCCGTTCGTTTGGCACATCGCCTGACCTATCAGGCTACACGCAAGGTACTTCCTTTGCCAGGAAGGCTTCTGATCAATCCAAACCTGTTGTTGATACCTGTTCACCCTCTTCTTCATCTCGGAAGAAGTTTGATCGCAAACGTAAACGCGGTCATTTTGGTAAGAAGAATTCTGAGAAGCGATCCGAAAAACAACCTGAAAAAGCCCCTGCACCAGTCAAAGCTTTTGTTGCTTCTGCATCTGTTCAAGAACCAAGGAAATCTGGCTACACAGGAAATCAACCCATGTGCCCAAAGTGCAACCTTCATCACACACTGGATTGCAGTAACGTTTACTACAACAACTGCAAAGCCAAAGGTCACATTGCCAGAGACTGTCCGTCCTGCACTTGTTACGGCTGTGGAGCTGTTGGACACATGTAGAATCAATGCCCAAAGAAAAATCAAGATGTTGGAAGTGCTCACGGAAGAGCCTTTGTGATGAATGCTGGAGAAGCCCAACAGGACCCAAATACTGTCACCAGTACGTTCATCCTTAATGATTATTATGCCTCTGTTTTGTTTGATACCGGACCAGAGAAAAGCTTTGTGTCTACCGATTTTTGCCCATTACTTAAAATCGATCCATGTGCCTTAGACACTAAGTACACCATAGAACTAGCAGATGGTAGTTTAATCGAAACCGATAAGGTTTTTCGAGATTGTTCCCTACGCCTTTCCGACCATTCGTTTAACATTGACTTGTTGCCTGTCGAATTAGGAAGCTTTGATATCGTAATCGGCATGGACTGGTTATCAAAGAATCGTGCGGAAAACATTTGTCATCTTGAGCAAGTCAAAATCCTGCTGGAAAATGGCGAAACTCTAGTCATCCAAGGTGAAAAGAGTGGAACCAAGCTAGATATTATATCTTGTATGAAGACACGCCGATATCTTCGCAAGGGTTATCATGATATTCTAGCTCATGTCGTGGGAAAGGAACCAAAATAGAAAATACTGAAGGACGTTCCTATCGCCCGCGAATTTCCTGAAGTATTCCCAGAAGACTTGCCAGGACTGCCGCCATCCAGGAAAGTAGAGTTTCAAATCGATCTTGTTCCAGGCGCTGCACCCATAGCCCGTTCTCTCTATCGTCTCGCCCCTTTTGAAATGCAGGAATTATCCAATCAGTTGCAAGAATTATTGGATAAAGGATTCATTCAACCCAGTTGCTCCCCTGGGGTGCTCCTGTTCTTTTCGTCAAAAAGAAGGATGGATCATTCCGCATGTGTATCGACTATCGCGAGCTAAACAAGATGACTGTGAAGAATCCTTATCCCCTCGCAAGAATTGACGATCTGTTCGATCAACTTCAAGGATCAAGCTATTATTCAAAGATCGACCTGCGATCCGGTTATCATTAGTTGAGAGTTCGTGAAGAAGACATTGCCAAGAATGCTTTTAGAACCCGTTATGGCCACTATGAATTTCTAGTAATGCCATTTGGCTTGACAAACGCACCCGCCCTATTCATGGACTTAATGAATCGTGTGTGTAAACCCTACTTGGACAAGTTTGTTATCGTGTTCATCGATGATATTTTGATCTACTCCCGTAGTAAAAAGGAACACGAGCAACATTTGAGACTTATCCTAGAGTTACTCAAGAATGAGAAGTTGTACACAAAATTCTCAAAGTGCGACTTCTGGCTTCGTGAAGTACATTTCTTAGGCCACGTAGTTAACGAGAAAGGAATACACGTTGACCCTTTCAAAATTGAAGCAATCAAGGATTGGAGTGCACCTACCGCTCCAACCGAAGTTCGTCAATTCCTAGGTCTCGCTGGCTATTACCGAAGGTTTATCGAGAACTTTTCAAATATAGCTCAGCCGTTGACTGCTCTCACACAAAAAGACAAGAAATTCATCTGGGATTCTAAAGCCGAATCCACCTTTCAATTATTGAAGCAAAAGTTGTGTAACGCACCGATTTTGTCCCTGCCCGAAGAAACAAATGATTTCGTAGTATACTGTGAAGCCTCTCGCCAAGGTCTAGGATGTGTCCTTATGCAACGAAACAAAGTCATTTCTTACGCCTCACGATAATTGAAGATTCACAAAAGGAATTACTGGACTCATGATCTTGAGCTTGGAGCCGTTGTTTTTGCTCTAAAGATTTAGAGACATTACCTTTACGGTACAAGTGTACGCTATACACTGACCATAAGAGTCTTCAACATATATTCAATTAGAAAGAGTTGAACATGAGAGAATGTCGTTGGATAGAATTACTCAACGATTATGATTGTGTAATCCGTTACCACCCAGGTAAAGCCAATGTTGTCGCCAACGCATTATGCAGAAAAGACCGAGTGAAACCTCTCCGTGTACGTGCCCTCAGATTGACCATTCAATCCAATCTCATTTCTCTTGTTTGTGATGCCCAAGTCGAAGCCCTCAAGGATGAAAATATCCCTAATGAAGCCTTACGTGGAATGGAAAAGCAATTAGTCAAGAAGGCTGATGAAGCTTATGATTTCATGGAAAGACTGTGGTTACCGAATTTCAGTTCTGTGAAGAAATTAGTCTTAGATGAAGCTCATAAGTCTAGGTACTCAATCCATCCTGGTTCAGACAAAATGTACCATGGTTTGAAAGAGTTGTACTGGTGGCCTAACATGAAGGCTGAAATCGCCACGTATGTTGGTAGGTGTCTGACTTGCACGAAGGTCAAAGCTGAATACCAAAAATCCCAGAATGGAAATGGGAAGTAATTTCCATGGATTTCATTACTAAGTTGCCAAGGACTCGAGCCAGAAATGATGCCATTTGGGTTATCGTCGATCGTCTGACTAAATCTGCTCATTTCCTACCCATTCAGGAATCCTACACCACTGAACAACTTGCCAAAATTTACATGAAGGAAATTGTGTCTCGTCATGGAGTACCCATTTCTATTATCTCTGATCGAGATAGCCGCTTTACCGCCCGATTTTGGCAAACCCTTCAGAAAGCTTTGGGTATTCACCTTGATACGAGTACATCATACCATCCTCAAACTGATGGCCAAAGCGAAAGAACCATTCAGACTCTTAAAGGCATGCTTCGTGCTTGTATCATCGATTTCGGTAACAGTTGGGACGAACATCTGCCATTAGCTGAATTTTCTTATAACAATAGCTATGACACTAGTATTCAAGCCGCCCCTTTTGAAGCCCTGTATGGAAGAAAGTGTCCTTCACCACTTTGTTGGACTGAAGTTGGTGACAGCCAACTCACATGTCCCGAACTAGTACATGAAACTTTTGAGAAAATCACTCAGATTCACAACCACTTGAAAGCTGCCCGCGATCGACAGAAGAGCTACGCCGACAACCGCCGCAAACCATTGAAGTTCTTCAAAGGAGATCGCGTCATGTTAAAAGTAGCACTATGGAAATGTGTTATTCATTTCGGAAAACGTGGAAAGCTTAACCCCGCTACATTGGTCCCTTTAAAATCATCGAGGAAATTGGACCAGTAGCATACCATCTTCAGTTGCCTCCCGAACTTAGTAAAGTTCATGACGTGTTCCACGTCAGCAATCTGAAAAAGTGCATGTTTGACGAATCCGCCATCATCCCCTTAGATGAAATCGAGATTGACGATCGTCTGCACTTCATTGAGACCCCTGCTGAAATCTACGATCATGAAATCAAATGATTGAAGAAGAGTCGTATTCCCATCATAAAGGTTCGTTGGAACTCATGCCGAGGTCCAGAATATACATGGGAACAGGAAGATCAAATGCGCGAGAAGTATCCGCATCTTTTTGCCAATGCTACCAACCCTGGTGGTCAAGACTAAATTTCGAGACGAAATTTCCCTAACCGGGGGAGTATGTGACAACTCGTACATTTCAGGTATACATTAATATTATAATTACGTGCAATTAACCGTGATTCTATGTGCATTAGACTTAATTCGTGCAGATTAGGTGACTGTACGTGCAAACATAGACAACATAGGTCCAACAACATTTACCCGTAGTGGAAATCAACTTAAGTTCTGAGTTCATTCAAGATGGAACTTCAATAACAAAAAAAATTTATAACCATTGTTTTATGAAAATTAAATATAAAATAAACATTTTATATTTCTCTAAAACTATTACGTAATGACAAACGTAATTCAACGGAACGTTTATTCAAACGACAATTCAAGTCAAACAATCACTAGCTTTATTCCTAAGATTAGTTCTATGTCCAAACTATATTTTATTTTATCAAAATAAAACGTTAAACATTGTCGCCAAAAAATCCAAACAATAAACGCTCACGTCGAGCGGAACTTGTATTTCTCAATATTAGTACATCATTAAGTGCATAAATCAACGACAACAATCAAGACATGTGACATTTCCATAGATTCAAAATTAAACACGACGCTTAACTATTTTACTGATTTATATATATAAATAAATCATTCGTTCTCGAGCCAAAAACCGACTCTTCAACCATTTATCCTTTTGACTCAAACAAAGTGTCGTTGGACTCGTTGGATCGACCCGGACTCAAACCGACCCGACCCGAGACCCGGTTCAGCCCAGTGAGCCCAATGGGACTACCGGCCCAACTCTCCTTCTTTCTCTTTTCTTTTCTTTTCCCGCGGCTCAAACCTTCCGACCCTTTTTCTTTCTTTTCCGGCCCGCAAGCCCACCGAGCCCGGCTACCTTTTTTTATCTTCTTGGGCCATCGAACCGGTCCCTTTCTCCTTTCTCTTGGGCTCGAACCCGAGACCACTTTCCTTCCCTTTTCTTTTTCTCTCCACCGGTCCCGAGTTCGATCCCCATTCTCTCCATTCTTTTCTTTTTCTTTTTCCCGGTTTCTTTCTCCCTTGGACCGGTCAAACCCGGTTTCGAACCCCCTCCTCTCCTCTTTCTTTTCTCGGTTACCTTTTCCCTCCCATTCAGTTCCAACCGAACTAGTCGACAACCAAGCATCTAGAGTTGTGACAATTCACACATGCCTAATCCCTTCCATGTCTTCAAGATACTAAACACTTTTGTTGGCTAAGTACACTACACCTTCACTAACCATTGGGTAATGCTTATATCCATCTCACAAATGACAAAACTTGTCACCTTGTCTCTCCTTCTCCCTTCCTTGAGCCGGCCTAAGTGCACACCTACACCATCACTATAGCTCACTTTTACATGTAGCAAACAAGTGTGTTCAAAGGAGACCAAGCCAAGGTTCAAGCTTTGCTCAACCTCCTCTCTTCTCTTCTCTTGTTCTTGGGTCAAACCACCACCGAACCACCTCCTTTCTTGGTTTATTTAAACCGTAACCCAAGCCCCACTTAACCACCTATATACTTCACTCTTAACCCACATTACTCACTTAACCATTTCAAGAAATAAACACCCTCATTCTCTCATCTCTCTCTTGCTCTCGGCCCTCCACAAACCACCGCCAATCACCACTTTTTACCATCAACCACCACTCAAATCAAGTTCCTAATCACTTCTTTGATCAAGGTAATCTATTCCTCCATCTCATTTCATCATCTTTCTTTCAATATTTCTTTCTAATCTTTCATGAACAACCTTTCTAATCTTTTGTTTTCTTATCAAAATCCATGACAAACCTCTCATTCTTTCATCATCATCTTCCAAATTCAAGATCAAGGTTGGGTTAGGAGCTAAACTTGGAAGCTTAATCAACAACCCATCAAGTCCTTTACCGATCCGGTTTAAGACTAAGTTAGTAACAATTTATGCCTATATTTCATATCATAATATGTCACTTAACATGTTCATAATCTAAGTCTTGATTGTGTTGTTGGATGATTCACTAGCAAACATGTATGTTAGTAACAATTTATGCCTTTGATAGAAACTAGAATATTGTTTGAACAAATTACTTATGAAAATATTAGCATAACATATATGTTTATGTTAAAAAGCCTTACATTGGTGACAAAGTTTATAAATCCTAACATATTATAAGTTTTAAATAATTTAGTATGCTGATTTGGTAGAAATACATAAACCTAATGTTTGGAAACCAAGTTTTAGAAGAAATATACATTATGTTAAAAATTGACAAACATGACACTCCATTTGTGTGACATAAAAGAGTGTCATCTTGAAACATATATATTTTTACAATCTAAAAAGCACTTCATGACTTTGACTTCAAATCTAAACCCAAACTTGTTATAAGATGATTTTGAGTCATTAAAAGTGTTGTTAAGGAATTATCCATGAAATCTCAAGGAAATATAAAAATAGAATTTTTATGATATAAATATCAATTATTAACATGAAAATTAAGTAAAAGTACTTGTGACCAACAAATGACCACTTAGGACCTGTGAAGTATGATTTAGGGCTGCCAAAATTGTTTTTTTAAACATACAAAGTGATTCGGAAGTTAAACACTTGAAAACGAAACAATCGGATACCGTAATAAGAGTTTTCAGCGAAGAATATAACTTATTTTGAGTAAAACTTTGGATCTGGTCCAGAACATAAAACATGCTCATTTTGACATATAAAAATGTTTCCTAAAGTTCAAAAGTGGAAAAACATGTTTTAGAAGCAAACCGGACCAAAACTGTAACTTTCGGTTACTCGAAAATGTCAAATTTTACAAGTTAAACTCCCACCGGCACACTTGGCAACTTAAGACCCTAAACCACATTAAAACAAGTCTACTAACAAATCCTAAGTGTTAAGGAAACTTAAAATGTCATAAAACGAGTAAAACCGGTAAAATCGGTTAACCACCGGACGAACCGACACTTAATTTTACCAAAATATAACGTCATATATTTTGAAAATATTTCTTCATACTAATGGATATATTTTCAAGTGTCACAATTCATTTCGTAAAACGCGATATCTACCGTGTATTGACACGTGGTATAATACGCGCGTTTGAACACTAATAAATGAAAGAATTTATTTATTAAATTAAAGGGTTCAAAACCTTACAATTATTTAGTGAATTAAATATTTATAAATTTCATAGCGATGGATGAAAAATAATCCATATTATTCAATATATATTTTTCAAACGCGAAAATCTAATTACTATTTATTTATTCAAATAAATAATAAATTCCATCAAATTCAATATTATTTATTAGCCAATAAATAATATCCTAGGATTTCCATCACTGTCATCAGGTAATAAAAGTCGAGACTTAACCTTGAACATTAAGTGACGTATTAACTAACACAAGATAGCCAAACCCTAATACGTCATAACATTACCTTGTAGACGTTTGCTAGGCTAAGTTCAACCAATCATACCTGTCAGTCCATCTTCAAACAAGTGAGTCTTCACTACCCCTTTTACATTTCTGTTTTCTAACTTGGGGGAGAATTCAATGATTTCTTTTCAATTTCATTTTGTCAGATATTATGATAACTATAAGAAGTACTGATTTCATGTTCTTTTCATATCCCCAAATCTGTGTATTCATGTTGATTCATGTTATATGCCTAAGTCCCACTATTAATTGAATTCAATTAGTTCATTCGAAACGATAGCATGTGAGTAGATCTATTTGGGTTGACAACCCTGCCCTGACTTGGTCGCTCCAGTCATGACTCCATGGTTATAGTCAAGGGGTACATTTGTTATTCTGGTCATTCAGTGTTCTTGGGGAAGAACATCAGGACTGGGTATACAGTTTGTTTTGAATTCAAGGTTCATGATTGATCTTTACAACAACAGTGTCAAATAAACTAATATCTTGACAGGCTAAACATTTTCAAACATAATTTCCAACAGTTCTAGTGTCATAAAACCTGTGAACTCACCAACAATTTTGTTGGCTTTTTTAAATTCGTGAATTCTCAGGTGATTAGAGACTGCAACTCCATGTTTTTCTGTTCCGATCCTGCTTGTCATATCATGGTCTGCCTGCCGTGTGTTCATGCATTTAATTTTGGAGATTTAGACGCATTACGCCTTAGGGTAGTTATGTTTATAAATCTCATGACATTGTCTTTTGGAAACTTCATCATGTAACCACTACTTTATTTCCGCTGCCATGATTTTAAATATTTAAATAAATGTTTGAGACTTCTATTTTCGAAAGACAAATGGTTAATTAAAATGTTCATTTAGACGTCAATCATTCGTAACCATGACCATGATGCCAATCAGTCACATGCCCAGATTCAGTCATTTCCCGGGATGTGACAGCTAGCTACCTAACGATATGGATATTACTTGTAACTTAGGAATTGGTCTTTCATTATTTGTATACATTCTTGGTCTACATGGTAAAGTGTAGACTGCTTTTGTGAACTCACCAGCTTTTGCTGACACTTAATTGTTGAATGCTTTTCAGGAGGCTAGGAGGATCTTCGAGGCACGGGCATAGGCAATACTCCTTTTTGAATAATTCTTTTCGGAATTAGACTACAAAAACTTTCTTTAAATACTTTTGCAAAACAACAACTTTGTAGATTTTTAAATGCTTCCGCTGAATTACACTATAAACTCAGTTTTGTGAAATGCAATATAAGACTGTTTTACCTTTCATTATGGCTTGATTGTAACTAAAAACTTGGATCCCATTTTCATAACCGATTTGGAGATGAAAATTTGAGTGATAGTTGTGTATGTTATATTGAGAAGGAGTTGCTTAAAAAGGTGTCTACGGATAATATGATTGATAGGTTTCAAAAAATGAAAACTCGTAGAGAGCAAGTTTAAGTGTTTTCTTATTATTTAAGTTGGGGAATGATGAAGTTTGTTCTATTTTTTTTTTTATATTTTTGTCTTGTTTTGTAATTTTGTTCTCGAATGCCAATTGACCCGTCACCGACCCGACCCGAACCGAATCGGTTTAGAATTATTTGTATATAGGGTGCACAATAAAAAAAGTATACAAGGTGGTCGATAAAAAAAATGTATACACCAAAAAGTTCCAAACCCATTAAAAAAAATTCCTGGGTTCGCCACTGCACATGATCCAAATTATTCAAGTTGGACATTCAATCAATTGACAAGCAAATTACAAGCTCGTGAAATGGATATGATTGTGAAAAAGTCAGCACATCCTTCTATTCAGAATCCTGAGTTGTACTTTGGTGAAAATCCTGTTACCGTGAATGCTAAAGCTAAGTCAAATCCTAGTCCAAGTTTTAATCCTGCTCCAACATCTCTTCTTGCTGAAAAGTATGAAAATTCTGGTTATTCTTCAGGTTGTAGTTTTACTATTCCTGATAAATCAACAAACAGTTCTATTCCTGCTCAAACAACTGAAGAATTAGCTGCATTGATATCTGCTTTCATATCATTTTCTTCTAGATCAATATTCAGTCAAATTCACGAAGCTGGTTTGTTTGGAGAGGACTTATATCAGTTGGATGATGATCAGTTGACTGAATTAGATTTGAATTGGCAATTTGCTATGACAGTTGAAAGAGGTAGAAGATTCTTGAAGAAACATGGAAAGAAATCTTTAAATCGAGGAGAGAAACTTGGGTTTGATAAGTCAAATATTAAATGTTTCAAGTGTTCCAAATTTGGACATTTTGCTCGTGAATGTACTCAATCTTCATCTGAAAAGTCTAATACGGCTTAACATGTTCACAAAACAGAAGCGACAGCTATGGTGTCTTCGCTTCATGAAGGTATTGATTGGTCAGAACATTTTCCGGATGAATCTGCTTTTGTCTGTCACTCTCAAGCAAATGATGCTAGAACGGAAAATATAGTTGAATCTAGTTTCACTAGTGATTCACATATCGTGTTGGTGACACATGTGCAAGTTGAATCAAGTGATTTTAAGTCTTCAGTGGTTATGAATCTACTTGTGAATTTTACTCACAAAAGGATAGAAAGATTCGGGAATTGGTCCAAGAAAAAGAAGTGTTGGTTGTTGAAAACAACAAGAAGGAAGACGAGTTAAAAATTTAAAAGAAGAAATGTGAAGATTCTGATGAGTTTGTTAAGACTAAAGAGAATTTAATCAAAGAAAAGAGTGTGTTGATGGAAGAGTTTGACGAACTTCAAAACAGATTTGAAGAAGTGTGTTTTGAAGATAAATAACAGATTTTGAAATTACAAAATGAAAATGCTGAGTTGGTTACCCAGATTTCGACATTGCTCGCTAATAAAGAAGATTTAATCAAGAATGCTGAAAAATGGGAGAAAGAAGTAAAGGAAGTAACAGAAGATTTTGATGCTTTGTTTAATAAATCAAAGGCAAAGTTGGATTTGCTTCAGAAATCTTATGATAATATTTAAGAAGCTTATGATGAAGTTGCTGCTTTGGAAAAAGAACATCAAGTGGCACATTCTGGATTACAAGATAGATCACAAACTTGACAAAGGAAAATAAGTTGTTGACAAGGAATATTGAGATTTATAAAGAGAGGGTGGATAAAGTTACACAAGAAGTGTATGATGCACATAATAATATGCGAAGAGAAAAATCATTGTCGAACAGATTTTCATGTTGATACATGGTTCCTGGTCGTCATGTGAAGTATCAAATACAAGACAAAGTGTTGCAAGTTTGTGTTGAGCCGAACTCTAGGCGAACCCGAGTTCGTACTCACACGAACCTGGTCTGAACCTGAGTTCGGCTGATCGTGTATTTGCATGATAATGTTCAACTATAAATAACATGTCTTGTATTGAGATTAGAACTTGGCAAATCTTTTATGTGTGTTCTGATTGTGTAATCTCTCTGTGGTAATATAAGTCCTTTGTATTTACTCTCACGTTCATCGGTTTACATAGATTTTAAAATAAAGGAGAAAATGAGTTCTGCTTGAACCTATGGGTCAACAAGTCAAAGTTACTTTACATTTAATTACCCGGAAGTCTCTTCTTTTTAAGCGGATACACATTAAATTACCCATTAAGTTTTTAACCATTAAATATCCGAGGTTCAGTAAATATCTTTTTGTATAAAGACACGCTTCAAGGGGTTGTACCATATAAACCCCTAAGCACAAGTCACATCAGTTACTGAACGGTTGCTTAAAAACTTCTCTCCTCCACGTTACCCATGTCAAAGGTAAAATCCCTAAATTACCGTCATTCTTCCCATTTTTCATAACTCCCACACCCAAATTTCTCTCAAATTCTCCATAACCTCCAATTTCTCACATTCTCTTTGTAAGCCCAACAATCGATAGCTCCAAAAGCTAGCACGAGTGGCAAGAAGCCTGCCAGTGATTCCAAGTTCGTTGTTGAACACAACCTGGTGGCATATCTCAAGAACCCCAGTAAAACTGACATATACTCCGGCATGATAGAGTTTCTAAAAAATTCACATCTTCTTCACGCGCAGATAGTTGAAGCGGTGATTTATGAAGAAATCATGGAAGAGTTTTGGTCAAACGCTGAACTACTCGAAGGTAGTGACGGTGGTGAAAGCATCGTGTCAACTGTAAAGGGAACGAAAGTGGTTATTGATGAAGAAAAGGTTCGAGAGGTTATGAAATTGAAGGACGAGGATGATTACATATTTGTGGATGCCAAGAAGTACCTGCCACTGTTCAAAGCCATAGGCTACGGCGGTTTACCCACCAGCAAAACAATCAAGAAGGGGAAACTTCCATATAAATGGAGATTCCTTGCCCACATGATACTAGTGTGCCTCACTCCAAAGAAAGGGGGGTTTGATGAACTTGCGGCTGAACAAGTATCGGCATTCTACGCTGTTGTAAAGGGTGAAAGCTTTAATTTTTCCAAGCTAATTTTTCATGCCCTAAAGTTAAATGCTCAAACTTTCAACTTTCACATTTATCCAAGATTTCTAACCTGCATTCTCAAAGAAGAGTACCCTCAAATTGCTTTGGGTGGTACAATTTTACACCAAAAACTTCTTAATGAGAAGACATTTTCGAACCTAGCTGTAAACAAATCAGCATTTCTCGGAAGGGACACTGACCATCCCTTGCCAATTCTGAGGCAATTTCCTAATGAACCCTCACAGGATCAAGCGTAAATTGTTGCTGAGGTTGAGCAACCTGCTGAAGATGACAGGGTTATTGAACCAATAGTCTCTGAACCCACACCTGTCCCCACTTCCTCTACCCTTCAAACTTACACATCCAAAAAGAGGAAGTCCACCACTAAAAACACCACTCCTGCTAACTCATCATCCATTTTAAAAGGCACAAACATGTGGTTGATAGGTCTTCTCCACCTATGCCCACTGAACCAACCTAGGCCTCAGGCCCCGCTCAAGGCAAAAAGTCTAAGCAGAAATCAACCAAACTGGGATTATCTCATAGGGATGAATCTTCATTTGAGGGGGAGTCATTAGACAAGGATGTATAATCCCCATCCGAAAGGTTTTCATCCCTTCTTTCCTTCTCACCTAGGAGTGACAATGCTCTCAATCCTAATTCACATGATGGTGTTATTAACTCTCCAACCTCATTACATGAGAACATCCAGATGGATTTGGACCCTGTTACATTGATCCCCCACTCCTCTTTGGAGGTGAATCTCATGAGGGAAGAAGAGGTTCAGGCAGAAAGGGTTGCTGCTGCCCAGGTGTTCCCACTGGACCCTAGTGTCAATAGTCACATATATAAGACCCAATTTGCGGCAATCTTCTCTGAATCAGAACCTGCAGGTCCTTCATTGGAACCTAGGGTAGCGGAAACAGATGAAGAGAATCCGAGGTGCCAAGAAGCCATGGGTACCGAGCATGATCAATCTTGGATTGATGGCTTGGTTTCGTCCAAGGATACTGGTAAAAAGCCAGTTGAGGACAGTTTGACAGTACCTGAATTGAAGACATTTTACAAGTCGCTACAACAACATGTTGACAATCTAAATGTCACTGTTGCATATTTGATTCAAGCTCAAGTCCATCCTGCAGCACATGCTGCTACTCACCAAGCTGAAGCCGGTCCTTCAAACCCAGACATTGTTACATCAGTTCAAGCTGTTGCTTCACCATCTCTACCTGCTGATTACAACCAAGAGATTGAAGAGACTGAAAGAATTCCGGCTGAAGTTAGAACCACTACATTCAGAAAATCATGAGTTCAACCATTCTAAGTAGAAGAAAGTTGGGAAAAAGTTAGGTGCAGTAAATTAATTGTTGTGTCACCATTTTAAGATCCTAATTTAACTATATTGGTTCAATATTAATGCTCGTTGCTGGTGCCCTCCGTGAGCATCTCAACATGATAACAAGGTTGCTGAAAGATGTAATCTTCCCAAGGGAAAATGCCTTTCCTCAAGCGGAAAAGAATGTGGCCCTCTACCAGCAGGGTAATAGCAGAGAATGTGGTTGTAGAAGAAGTTGCAAAAGAACAAAGTGGAACGGCAGTTATAGGAATTGAAATTGAAAGAGTAGATGAAAATGTGTTGGGTGAAGGTGAAGGTACTGAGGTTATTGAATCAGATGACAAAGGAACTAAAGTCACCAAACCACAGGTGGTGACTGAAGTTCAAGCTGAAGTTCATGCGGAAGTTTAAGCTGAAATTAAGGTGATAAAATCAATGAAAATGCTCCTGATGTTGAAAGGACTGGAAGGCTTAATGAGAACATCTCCATCTTTGGAACTGATCAAATTCCAGAAGATCAACCGGAAAATCAGCCAAGAGATGAGACAAAAGATGTTGCTCAAACACTGATAGCCTTAAAGACAGTTGCTGAAGGATCATTCCAAGCTGAAAAGCCAGTTTAAGCGGTAGAACCAGTTCAAACTGACACTGCCATGGTTATTTGTCAAGTTGTACATACAAAAGAATATGAAGCTCTCAACAAGTATGTAGAAGATCCCAGAATTGAAGCTGAAAATGAGAAGCTGGAAAATATCAAGATGAATTGGAGCTATACTCTATGGATTTTGTGGAAGAAGGAACATTTGAAAAAGCCAAAAGGAGGTCAGCTAAATGGAGAATGCAGATCTAAGATTTGGTGAAGATGGATGACAAAGAAAAGGATAGGTTGGTGAAAATTTCCTCAAGGATGCCCACAAAATTGGACAAATATGATGATAATTATGACCTCTTCAAAAAGGTGAAAAGGATTCTGGTTGTAAGGGAATGGAAATCAGATGAAGAAGTGTTCAATATGAAGGTCAAAGAACTCTGCAGCTACATTGATTTCATCTATCAAAAGCTAAAGGGAGATGAGTATGTTGTTGACCCAAGCTGTGACATCCGAGAATTCCAAGGTTAACTTCCGTTAGACAATCTCCGTTAGTTACGTTACAAGTGTTAACTTAGTAACTAATGCTTAACTAGGCCGAATACGTCCACGACCTTTGGTTGATCACCGAACCCGACCACTTGTGTTATGTGTTTATGTGTTTATTGTCATTATGTGCAATGTGATTTAAACGCATGATTTAGTACTATTAATAGCATGACCAATTGTGAATCCTTGATTTTGTGATAAATTGTCCACTTTTGGTTTCCAGCGAAACTACCGGGTGAAACTATAGATTCGCTCGGTAGCCGGCTAAGCTGTTTGATTTGCATGTATTCAGAGCCAGTTTCGCTTGGCCAGCGAAACTGCCAGCAAAACTAGCTCCTGATATAAAGACCATAAAACCCTAATTACTCCCCATTTGCATAAACCACACAAAACACACACACACTCTCCATCTCTTCTCCTGTGAAATCTGGTCAGCCGAGAAACACCACGAGCCGATGTGATCTCAGCCTCGAGACATCATCCATCCGGATCCTAGATCGAACCGTGAGTCTCAAAACCATCTTTTCTTGCATTTCTATGTGTTTTCTTAAAAAGCATGACCAAACCTCCATGGAATCATTTGATCTTCTAATATAATGCTTAGGAATGCTAGATCTATCATAAAGTCTGTAACTTTACGTTTGAAATCAAACCATAATGAAGATTCATGCTAGTTAGGTCATTTTATGCTTAAAGTGTGTTTTTGGTGACTTGAATGTGAAAACTCATGTTTAAGGTGTTAAAACTTACTGTTTAAGGTTGGTAAATGTTTATGCATGCTAGATAATGAGTTACATGAAGTATGGAAACTGTTAGATTGATTTTTGGTCTTAAAAACGAGTTTTTCGCGACCAGCGAAACTGAGCTGTTCTCTGGGCGAAACTATACAGCGAAACTGTATAGATATTCATCCAGCGACACTATATAGCGAAACTATAGTGTCGCCTGTGTATTGCTTGAACGAAACTACCGAGCGTAATAACCATAGACCTTGTCCCTGAACGAAAGTTCAAACCAGTTTCGGGCGAAACTATGCTAGCGAAACTGTGCCATCAGTTTCGAGCGAAACTAGCTAGCGAAACTGTGTCATCGGGTATTCCCTAGCGAAAGTGCTGCCCGTACACACAGCGAAACTGTGCAGCGAAACTGCCTAGCGAAACTGTAGCGAAACTGTTAGCGAAACTGAGACCAGACCAAAACCCAAACTTGTGCAACTTGTTTGAATGTTATGCTATGACTTACATGATTATGCAATAATGAAACATGCTTGATTTCTGATTTATGTGAAACCTTGTTTATGATCAACCATCGGTGTCGTGTGTCGGTATGTCGAGTCGTAGTTCCAAAGTGCTATGTTATGGGCCATAGTGACGTAGTTAAAGTTTAGACACAACCTAACACCTAAGACCTTAATGTGATTATTAGGTCTTCGTTAGCAATCATAATTGGATTATTTGAAGTGTGAGCTGTGCAACCTAAGGTGAGTTTCACAAACCCCTTTAATTGTGAGCCCGTTTGGGTCACAGCGAAATTACTAAACGGAAAACAACGCTAACATTTTGAGGTATCGCCAAATGGGATATCTGTTATGGAGGTTGGAGTGTTTTATGGGAACACTTGCGACTGTCCATCCTTGGGGTTTCAAAAGAAATCCGCAACCAACCACTTAATACTTACATTCATTTGGGATTTCAAATGAAATCCGGAACAACCATTTTGACACTTAAACTCTTTTAAGGATTTCAAATGAAATCCAGAATAAACGGTTTTAATATGACTAGTGTAGGTTAAAGTCAAAACCAATGATATCACATGATTTCTAAGGATGCCCTAAAACTTAAAAGTCCTCAACAATTTAGTACCATTAATTTGCGAAGCGAGGGGATGTTGGGTAGATCTACTGAGGGTTTGACAAACCCTGCTCCGCGGTACACAAATGTGTAGCCAACCGGTTAGAGGCCGAACGCTGTGCAATATCAGCCTATTTTAGTTGTGGGTCCCATGAGGAACACAACTGGAGGCACAAACCATCGGCAAATGCCGAACTCTGTTACGTCAGCTTTGGTACGAACTTCCTTAGTGCATGGAAACCGGATTAGCTACCCGCGATATCGGTTGACCGCTTTAACTTTTACTTAACTAGTGCATATTCGATAATTCAACACTTGGCAATTGTTTTGCAAAACTATTACTTATTTATATGTTGATACATACGCTTATGAGACCGGGCCGCTGCATGACATGCTCACCGTGAACTCACCAACCGTTAGGTTCACACTTGTATGGTTTTCACTTTTGCAGATCGTTGAGGAGTATCCGGAGCGGGTTGGCCTGGCACATGAAGACATTTTTCTTAGCACTAACCACGTGCGTTACAAAATCATTGATATTCCGGTTGAAGTCTAATTTTGTAGCAGTTCCGGCTGGACAGAGTTCAAGCGGAGAAGACTATTCAACCGGAAGAAGCAATTTTGTCCAGTTGTGAATATTCCGGGTGAACTCGATTATCAACCAGATATGAGTTCAACCGGACTTTTCCTGTGAAGTCTTTTCAGGCGTCAAATCCCTGCAAAAGGTTCCTGGTTGCTTCCTGATCTATCAAAGCCGCTCTCAGAAAGTAGATTGTTGCTGATCACACGTAATACATCCCAT
The DNA here is from genome assembly GCA_039602395.1 of Deinandra increscens subsp. villosa. Lineage (NCBI taxonomy): Eukaryota > Viridiplantae > Streptophyta > Magnoliopsida > Asterales > Asteraceae > Deinandra > Deinandra increscens. The sequence goes on from JBCNJP010000010.1 coordinate 32,018,321, forward strand.
CTGTCGAAGATTATTCTTTTGGTAGCTTTGTTTGACTTTTGTAATTAACGGTCTAGATGACCTTATGGAAATCAATGGCTATCATTGATTTCTCTTAGCACTGTATATAGCATAGCTCGTCTTTAACATTTATGCATGAATTTGTGCAAGACTTGTGTAATATTGTTGAGTTAATGCAAATAGTGCCGAGTATATTTTACTTCGTGTGTTACTATATTTAAGCAAACAACTAATATTCACAAGTGTCAATTATTTAAGAAAAGTGAAGATTAACTTAATTCCACAAGGTTAATCTTGCGAGTGTTAAGAATCTCGATCCTACAAAAGTATCTAGCGATGTCGACCAGCTTCCCTATTTTCAAAGACTTTTTTATTTCTTTCCTTCCAGATTATCTACAAAGTTGAATATATGATCTCCTGAATTGCTTTTTTTAGACATAGGCCGTTAATCCACATCATCAAGCATGATCCTAATCGACGATCTGTTTAGCGTTGGCATGCGGCACCACACGCATACTTGGCTCCATATAGCTGCTCTGTCATAATGCAGCACTGCATGATCCACCGTTTCGCATGCGTTTTCACAAACTGCACAAATCGGACTGAACCTCTCTTAGCCAATTCACTCTTTACCGCGACCCGACCAATCAAAACTCTCCAAATAAATGTGTTTACCTTTATGGGGACCCATCCTAACCAAGAGAAAGATGCATTGTAAAAGCCAATGATTTTTTCTTGGATTAGCCCCTTTGCATGACTTACTTAAAAAAAACTCCACATTGTTTTCCCCAACCCCATGTATACCTAGAATTATATAATCTCACTTCCTCCAACAGTAGTTCACAGTCTTCAATTAACACATTAATATGGATAGGGATACTGCTTGTATTCCAACACCACAATAAATTCGTCTTTGGGCCAATAATGTGAATTCTCTCCACCACTTTACCGTCTTTTACTTTCTCTAGTTTAAAAAAGCTCAGGAAAGACATCTTTTAACCTCCCAACCCCAACCCAGTTATCAAGCCAGAACTCCTAAACTGCTCAACTTATCTAACACCTTAATAATACATCTTCAAGGGCCTTGAGATTCTTTTCTGCATGGAAACGTGTCAACCTTTCTTTGAGAAGAATGGAGAGCACTGATCACTTTAACCCGAAGTAACTCGCCTTCCTCCTTAAATCGATGTAGCCATTTGGTTAGTAGCCCAATGTTAGCAGCCCTTATTGATCCAATTCCCAACCCACCCATCCTCTTATTTTCCATCATCCTATCCCATGATACCCAAGCTATTTTTTCCTATTCCTCCCCCTCCCCCCCCCCCCCTCCCCCCTAAAAAAATTCCTTCTAATGGCCTCAATCTTCTTAAAGACAGACAACACCATTCTAAAAAGCGATGTGTAGTATTGTGGAATCACATCGAGCACCGCTTTTGCCATTGTTAACCTACCTCCAAAATATAGACATCTCCTTTTCCATTCCGACAGTTTTTTGTTTACCTTTTCAACAACCGGATCCCAACTTCGAACCTTTTTCATATTTAATCTAATCGGAACCCCCAAGTATATGACTGGGAAAGTTCCCCTCTTGCAATGGAGAACATCATCTAATTGGTTTACCTCCCCTTGCCCCAACCCAACTCCAAACAAGCAACTTTTTCTGAAACTTACCTTTAATCCGCAAGAAAGGTTGAAAACACCTAAGGATTCTTGCAAGATTTGACAGGTTCCCCTTTGATGCTTCCCAAATAAGAACCACGTCGTCCGTAAAAAACAAGTGAGTGACGGTCGGACCCCCACCATGTAGCTGTATCCCCCCTGAAAGTCCCTAATACCTTTGCCCTTTCTGTGATAACATGAAGGCTCTCCATTACAAGCGTGAACAGTGTAACAGGGATAACGGGTCTCCTTGTCTAATTCCCCGAGTTGCTTTAAAATTTTTGGTAATAGTAATAGCTTTTATGTGTGAGTTTATATGACTCAAAAGTGTGTGTATATAAATTTCAAATTTTAATAAGTGTCTATTATTTATACATGATTTCAGATTATAAATATTTGTAAATAATCTTAGGCGCATTTTGTTTTTCAAACTAAAAATGGTTTTATCTTTTATAAATAAACCGTCGTTATGTGTATAATTTGTCAATGTTTTGGTCTAAAGATTATAATATTGTGTTGCTCAAAGTCCAAGATTTAAAAAAAAATAACTTCTAAGGCTGTGTGTAATCGAGCTTTATAGCCCAAAATCCACCAGCATAACGCCCCTCATAGCGCCCCTGGGCACCCCCCAGGGCGCTATGTTGCCCATTTTCGTCCTCTGGCGTGATGTGCATGGCGCCCCATGACCAAGCTATTTTCTTTTTTTTCTTTTTTAAATCCATCTTATACTATATATATATATATATATATATATATATATATATATATATATATATATAATTAGGATCGTGTGAAAACCCATTTATTTTGTGAAAACGTGAAAACCACTTTAAAACCTTTATAACTTTTTCATACGTTAATGTTTTTTCATGAAATTTGCGCCAAAAGTCTTAGAATTACGTTATCTTTAATTCTATAAAAACCAAAAACAAAAAAAAAACGTTTTTTTATTTTTTTTATTTTTTTTTCCGTTTTTGGTACACATGTGTACCACAATAAAAAAACTCAAAATTTCATATGAGTTACTAATAGTTTTAAAAGGAAATTGCACCCTAATTATTATAGTTTTATTATCTTTATATCTAAAGAAAAAAATAACATTTTATGATTTTTTAAGTATTGCTACACATGTGTACTATGTTTAATTATCATTCGTAACATAAATGTTTTATTGTTTTTAGTATGTTTTTAATATATTTTTAACATAAGGAGTGTTTTTATACTTTATAATTCGTTTTTGTGTAGTAGTAGTGATGATGGTACACATGTGTACCAAAAACGGAAAAAGAAAAAAAAAAAACGTTTTTTTTTTACGCTTTTTTTTATAAATATTGTTTTCCAGAGTTATAGATAACGTAATTCTAAGACATTTGGCGCAAATTTCATGAATAAACATTAACGTATAAAGAAGTTATGTAGGTTTTAAAGTGGTTTTCACGTTTTCACAAAATAAAGGGTTTTCATAGGATCCTTCCCCTATATATATATATATATATATATATATATATATATATATATATATAGTTAAAAGTTCATTGTAGACCCCTTAAAAAGTGTAGACCCCGTAGATCCCCTATATTGTTCTATAAAACTCACTAGAAATTATAAAACTCATTGCTGTTGAATTTGGTTTTTTTTTTAATTTTTTTTAGTTGTCATATTTCTATGTTTATATTTTTAATTTGGGTTTATTTCTAATGTTTTTAGTTTTTTCTTTATTTTTTATTTTGTTAATTTGAAATTATAATTTTCACTGAGTTTTATAGAACGTCGATTTTTAAAGTTGCACTGAGTTTTAAAAACAATGAGTTTTAAACACAACAGTTAGTTTTAAACAACTTAAGATTGAGTTTTATAATTTTCAATGAGTTTTATAGAAATCAATTGTAGTGAGTTTTTAAACACAACAGTGAGTTTTAAAACTCAGCAATGAGTTTTATACATTTTAGTGAGTTTTATAGAATAATATAACATTTTTTAACATCAATTATATTTAAATGTCTTCAACAACTTTCTAGGTCTTCTTTTTTATTTTTAAAAACTTACCGCATTAAAGAAAACCAAACTCAACAGCAATGAGTTTTATAAATTTTAGTGAGTTCTATAGAACAATATAGGGGTGTACAGGGTCTACATTTTTTAAGGGGTCTACAATTAACCTCACTATATATATATATATATATATATATATATATATATATATATATATATATATATATATATAGGGAAGGGTTCCGTGTAGACCCCTTAAATTTTGTAGACCCCGTAGATCCCTATAAAACTCAATAAAAATAAAACTCAGTGTTGTAAACTTGGTTTTTTTATTACGATAAGCTTTTAAGAACCAAAAAAATAAATAAATAAATTAAAAAAAACAAAAAACATTAAAAATCGAACATTTTAAGACAATGAGTTTTAAAATAATGAGTTTTAAAATAATGAGTTTTAAACGCAACACTGAGTTTTATTGAGTTTATTGAGTTTTAAACTCATTGATTTTTAAAACTCATTGTCTTAAAATGTTCAATTTTTAATGTTTTTCGTTTTTCTTTTTTTTTAATTGTCTTTTTTTGTTCTTAAAAGCTTATCGCAAATAAAAAAAACTAAATTAACAAAACTGAGTTTTATGTTTAGTGAGTTTCATTGAGTTTTATAAGGGGTCTACGGGGTTTATAAAAAATAAAGGGTTTACACGGATCTTATATATATATATATATATATATATATATATATATATATATATATATATATATATATATAGGGTATGGAACTATTAATAACCCTTGCTTGGAGGAATAACCAAATAACCCATTTGAACCACCAAAATTATGACAAGTGTCCCTCTTCCTCCTTTTCCAGAAAGGGTATTTTAGTCATTTAACTCAACCAATAAAATACCCCCTCCATTTTAAAACGGCTATAACTTTTTTATCCGATGTCGGTTTTTTATAAAAAAAATACCGTTGGACTCGTCGCATTTTTATCTTTAATTCAGATGTGGTCCCGACATTTTTTGACACTTTTTTTCAAACGTCCGTATTGACATGTAATGTTACAAAAAGTAGCACTGATGCCTTTTTTTGATAGCGCCGGTGCCTTTTTTCTGTAGCATTAATGTTAATACGGACGTTTGAAAAAAAAAACCTTCGGAAAAAGTCGGGACCACATCCGAATTAAAGATAAAAAAGTGACGAGTCCAATGGTATAATTTTTATAAAAAAACGACTTCGGATAAAAAAGTTATAAGCGTTTTAAAAATAAGGGGGTGCTTTTTTCTTTTGGGTAAAATACCCTTATACCCTTTCTGTTAAAAAAAAAGAAAAAAAAGGAGTGCCACATGTCACTAATCCATATCACCTGTTTTTTCATCAAGCCATTAGGATGTGGTTATTTGGTTATTGCTCCAAGGAAGGGTTATTAATTGTTCTCATTCCTATTATATATATATATATATATATATATATATATATAGGGGAAGGATCCTGCGAAAACACCATTTTTTGTGAGAACTGCGTAAACAAATCTTAAAACCTACATAACTTTTTCATACGTTAATATATTTTTTTTTAATTTACAGCAAAAGTCTTAAAATTATATTATCTTTAATCCTATAAAAGTTTAAAAAAACTTAACGCTTTTTTTATTTTTTTAAATATGTTTTGTGTTATCTTTAGATTTAAAGAAAAAAATAGCATTTTATAACTTTTTTTAATTATATGATGCACATGTGCATCACACGGGAAAAAAACGTTCAGTTTTTTTTTAATATTTTGCTCCAGATTTAAAGATAACGTAATTTTAAGACTTTTGGCGCAAATTTTATGAAAAATCGTTAACGTATGAGAAAGTTACGTGAGTTTTAATATGTGTTTTCGCAGTTTTCACAAAAAGATTTTTTTTCGCAGGATCCTAACCCTATATATATATATATAAATATATATATATATATATATATATAGAGAGAGAGAGAGAGAGATATATATATATATATATATATATATATATATATATATATATTTGAGAACCAATTGGGTTTGAGAAATATATATGAAATGGGCTTTATGATTACACACAGCCTAAAAGTAAAATGTGTACTTGCATTTTGGATGCTCTGTCTGCTACTATATCCGTGCTCTAGTCTTTGTATTGGTATAAATTTATTCAAAATCTAGTCGGGTCAAATCCCCTAAGTTTGAAATTTCATTCATTTGCAAGTAGCGATATAGATACTTTATTTAAGATGAGCTCTCTATGTTTTTTTAAACGAGTGACATTAATTTAATATGTTTAAAAACCAAATTTATAGGGTTTTTAAAAACAAATTGATTTTTAACGGCTATCAAAGAAGCACACATCAATGCGAAGAAGGTAGAATACTAGTTTGGCGATGAGGGGAGATTTGGGGCTGAAAGGTTACAAGTTCGATCCCTGAGCTCCCAGGTTTTACCACCCGGCTGCTCGCGGAGATGGATTTTCCATGGAATGAGCTCAACTGGTGTAAATAGTCCTCGGGTTTTCCGGGGCATTCGTTAGCCGTTCAAAAAAAAAAGGTAGAATACTGGTTAAATTTAACTTACCACATAGTTTATTATTATTTTTAATTGTTGATACACGAAATGGCAATGAGCTGGATCTGACGAAGACACGGAGTTTTGGTATTTTGGTCTTGTGGCCGAACTCCGGCCGAACCTTGGTCGAACCTGAGGTTCGGACAGGCAGAGGAGTTCGGACGTTCGTAGCTTATATATAAGTGTTTGTGTCTTTGTATTTTAGCACGAACTTTGTCTGTGAGTTTTCTCTGTGTAACTCTGATTCTCTGTTAAATACGAGATTGAGTTTTATTTACATTTGTGTGTTGATTTCTCACTTGTTTACGATTGTATTCGATCAATTCAACCAAACAGATCCACGATCAGTCACTTTCATTAATTTTTTAACGGTAAAACTGGATCACTGACAGGGATATTACATCACCCATCCGATCATCTCCAATCCCTATTAGGAGGAAAGTCACCACTGGTGAAAAAACCCTCGTGCCCAACTTGTAACTAGGGGTGTTCAAAACCGGATACCCGGAATTTCGGATATCCGAATTTCGGGTATCCGAAAATTTCGGATATCAGTTTTCGTTGTCCAAGTCCAAGTCCGAAATTTTGGATATCCGAAATTTCGGACTGGACTCGGATAGTTAAAACGGATATCCGAAAATCCAGTTTTTTTAAAAAAAAACCACAATTTAACCAAAAAAACGACAAAACGACAAAACAAATAAACATATTTCAAGTCTTCAAATACAAATGAACATAAGTTCGACCTAAAAAACGACAAAACAAATAAGCATAGTCCAAGTATTCAATAATTCCTTATTTTTTTAATATAAAATTTATTTTAATTTATATAAATTTTCGGATACCGGGTATCCGAAACTTCCGAAAATTTTGTAAATTCTTGTCCAAGTCCAAGTCCGAATTTTCGGATATCCGAGTTTCGGATATCCGAAATTCCGGATATCCGAAATTTTCGGATAATTCGGATACGGAATTTCGGATAATTCGGATACGGATTTGGACTCGGATATTTTTGAACACCCCTACTTGTAACCCCCATTTTTTAAAATTCTTTTGTTACAAGTGGACTTAAACCTAAGACCTCTTGATAAAGGGTCATACACGTTTGCCACTAGGCTAAGCTAGTGTGTGTCACATAGTTCAGTATATACGATAGAAAAATTGTTGTTTCAAGAAAAAACATAGTTCATTAAATACGATAGAAAAAGTCACCACTTATAGTGCTTTTCATGTTTTTTTAGAACGCTTAATTATATAAGCAATAAAATAAATAAATATTAATGTGAATAAAACAAACCTATTAAGAGTGGTGAAAGGAAAAATCTAAACACAAAAAATATCATTTTTATCTTTTATATAACAAACCTATTAAGAGTGGTGAAAGGTCATAAATATAAAGCTTTTCGAAAGCTAACTGTATATAAGTGTTGTACTAAACTATTGTTGCTTGCTTCAAGTACATGAAATACCTGCATATTGTTTAAGTTACAGTTAAACTTTAATATTTAAAATACCATTTCATGCAAGGCTCGGTGAGTTGACCAGAAAAGTCAACTATGCTCAATTTGGGCATATTTTGCTTGGAAAATTCAACCGGTCTTAAAATGTGCGTTTTGCTCCAATCCGCAATACAATAATCCTAACATTCATCATGTGAAATAAGAATAGCCAAAGATTCACCAAATTATAGCCTTTGACAATTTTTTTTTGGAAAAGGGAACAAGCCTCGGCAAACCTTTATTAATAATAAGAAACAAAAAAAAAAAAAAAAAATTGGAGGTTTAGAGCCTAACCCGAAAAAAGCCAACGGGAAGAAAAAAAACCCAACAATCCAACAAAGACTTAATCCAATGGCCATGTCCATAATCATCAGCAGCAGCAAAGAATGCTTCATTATAAACAAATTTCGACTCCCATACATGTCATACCAAAAACTCTCAACCAATTCTCCAGAAAATAGCACCCAAGAATATCAACAGTGTACCATATCCCATTTATCAGTATCTTTGTTATCCACCCACATAAGTATAAAAACATAGTAGTAATCATGGTAGGTTCCATAATTCTGACCATAGTAGGATACACATTTTCAGCCATTAGAATGAGACTCCTCCTGTTGCCGTTAACCAAAGAACTAGAAACTTGATCAGAGTTAACAACACTCAGCATAACAACACCACTGTCAAAAGTTTCCATCCATAGACTTTTAGTGATCTCATCACTTAGATTCCAGTACCATAAAATCCTAACCAACTTGCATGTCCACTTATTCCCCACATACTTGCATCTCCATTCATACATTAGAAGCAGCCTAGCAAAGCTTGTACCAGTAAACCACCCCCAACCCACTTTGGCAGCAGCATCAGTTAGAACAAGCCATCCAACTAAAATGATAAAAGTAGCTGGAGAAACCCGTAGAGTAACAGCAGCCCTGGATATAGCATCAGCATGCCTCACAAGCATACCAAAAATACCCCATTCAAACCTTAAACCAATATCAGTTAACAGCAACCCCAAAACTATTCTACTATCATTATTGCCAACCTAATCAATGTACCAAATCAGCATCTTATATATCCTTACCATTAAAATGAGCTCAATCTTCAGACCATTCCTCCTCATGACAGCAGCCATAACACCAAGAGCATAAGCATAGCTTAGAATAGAAGAGCAGAGAATGTTGAAACTCATAAAAAGATCATATCTTGTTCAAAGCCTCTGCAGCATATGTAAGTCACTCCTGTAAACAGGAATAGGCCTTTTACCATTTGTCCTTTTTACATCCCTATTAATCCCAAGCCATAACCAAGTACAAGAATCCACATTATTCCCCTTATTCACTGCTGAAAAAAGTTAGCATGATGTACAAGACTCCAGAATAATATTCCTTTGCCCTGCACACCATGATTAGCAGAGACACGTAGTCCTCACTCCACCTAGTGCTTTCAATAGATATAGGTAAAATGATGCATAGAATTCCAGAATTAAAGTCCTTCACCTTACACATCAAACCCAAAGAAAGCACACCTCCCTCCCTAACCCAAATGCAGAGATTAGAACAACTCAAAGACTCAAATAGAGAAATATAAAAGGCTGACTCAACAATGTTCATAAGAGGGTTTTCATACCGGATAATGGAGCTAAAAATATAAAAATTTTGGGTGGAAAAATATGTCTTATAAGATCTAGTATGATCCAACCTTATATCTCCCGGGCAGGTGCATATAACATGCCACCAAAATCCTAATTACCTTCTTATCTAGGCATAATCAGTTACTAGTTCAAGTGTGAACCAGATAACCAATAATAAAAAAGTAGAAAAGACTCATGACTAGAAGATAAAAAGCAGAGAAGCAACATATGTTGCTGGATGACTACCCAAAGGAGTTTGTGGTCCTCAACACCATATTTATTGGCCCAACCTAAGCATCCCAAATCCCATCCTACCTCACTAATTCTACCCTCACCTCTCAGCAAAAATTTGGTGAAGTGTGTGCATTCTGAGCCAACCCACAACCCTCCCATAATCCCAAAGCTCACTAAAGATTGTATAGTTCCAAACCTGTTCCCACCCATAAACCCTCTCCACTCAAACTTCAGAAGATACCAATAAAGTAACCAGAAAGTTTGCAAGGCTCCTTTATAACTCTCTCTGTGATCTAACCCAAATGAACTCAATCCCCCCAGCCCTAACAATTCTCTTTAGTTTTAGTAACATGGTACCCACATTTATTGTTAGCCTCCTCATACACCTTGAATCCCCAAACTTCACTCATTTTAGTAGTCATAGAAGTTTTCCTGATTTTCAACCCCAACAGCTTCAACCTCACAATTTTCTTTAATCTGAATACATAGTGTCTCCATACTTCTTTCTCTTTCCTGAAAAGTTCTTAAATTCCTCTCTTGCCATATAAAACAAACCATTGCAGCAAAGATCAACCTCTGTATAATAGCCCTAGTAGACTTTCTTTAGGAGTAGCACTAACAAAAGTAGCACAACCCAATAAAGAACAGGGAGCATTTTCAAGTAATGAAATCTCTTTCAATCTATTCCAAACTTGCTGAGGATAATCACATTCAAAGAACAAATGCTTATGGTTATCTCTTTGCATTTTACAAAAAAAAACATATTGCATGTCCCTCTCCCCATCCCATTTCTGCAACCTATCTTGAGTAAGCAATCGACCCTTACATGCCATTCATAGGACAAAACTATGCCTAGGAATACATGAAACCAAAGATGCCCAACACACCACATTTACTATCACAAAAGTCAGAAAATGCTCTTTTAGTAATAAAATCTCCCAAACTCCCATCACTTGACTTCCACGAGATCTTATCAGCAGTTCCCACCACCAAGTTAGGAGGTTCAGTTTCAAATAGAATGGGATATTTGTTCCTCTAATCATCAGGCCATAGCCAACATCCATCCCTCACCACATCTTTAATCTTTGTATTAGCACTCAATCCCACCCTACTTAAATCCCTGTTGCTGATAAAAGCATACAGAGGGCTTTAAGGATGCCATATATCAAACCAAACAAAGATCTTCTCACTATTTCCAATCTGCATATGACAATCAGGCCACACAACATCCCTACACTTCATTATATTCCTCCAACTCCAACATTTGTCCTTTTTATCAGAAAATTTCCAAAAAATTCTATCTTTCAGCCTATGAGTAAAGATCCACTTGGTCCAAATATTGTCCTTCCCATTAACTATATTCCAAACTAATTTGGACACTAATGCCATATTCCTAGCTCTTAAACATTTTTATCCCAAGCCCCCCTTGATTCTTAGGAAGATATACCTCAGCCCAGCTCACTCTAACCTTCCCTTTGTAGCTGTCAACTTGGGTCCACAAGAAGTTCTTCATAATTCTTTCAATATCTATAATAATGGCTATAGGTAATAGAAATACAGAAGCCCAATAAACTTAAAGACATAACAAATTTTATTAATTGCAGTCTCCCAGCAAATGATAAGGACTTATTCTTCCAGTCACTAACCCTTTTCTTAACCATATGAACAAGCACAGCACGGTCTTTGGAATACAATCATTTGGCCAGAAGAGGGAGACCCAAATATCTAACAGGAAGAGATCCAACTTTGAAAGGTAACAAATCCATTTTCACAGCCTTAACACTGGGAGGAACATTACCAAAATACATGGTACTTTTGTTCATATTAGGAATTAATCCAGAAGCCCCACTAAACTCCTCAAGGGCACTTTTAATCATCTTCACAAAAGCACAATCAGCATTTACAAAAATTAGGAGGTCATCAGCAAAGCAGAGGTTTGTAATACCAAGTTTTGACATTTCTAATGGTAACTGAAGTTATCAGCGTCACTGATTTTCTTATTAATGATTAAAGTAAGAATTTCCATCACAAGAGTAAAAAGGTAAGGAGACATGGGGCCCCCTTGTCTGAGACCCCTTTGCAAATCAATTTTCACAGGAAGTCTTCTAGCCCCTCTTTCTATGTGTCGGTACAAGGTTCTTGGTCGTCATGTGAAGTATCAAGAACAAGACAAAGATTTACAAGATAGTGTTGATCCGAACTGAAGACAAATTGCCAGTTCGGATGCACACGAACTTGTTTGAACTGGCAGTTTGGTTGATCGTGTGTTTGCGCTTTTATGTTCAACTATCAATACCTTGTCTTGTATAGAGATTAGGAGGACTTGTCAAATCTACTATGTGTGTTTCACTATGTAATCTCTTTGTGGTTAATACAAGTTCTTTGTATTTACATCTCGTGTTCACGTTTAACATAGATTTCGATACGACCGAGTAGACGATCCATCGCTCACGTAATTTCAAGTGGTATCAGAGCATTAGGTTCTGTTGGAACTAAGATCTATGTGACTGACGCCATCAAATCTGTTTACCAAAGCATTCGACTGAAGAATCCATGTGAATTGATTTAGAGACTGGGTTGTGATGATCGAGGCTTGCGAGTTTGGACTGAAGTCCGTTTTCTGGAAAAGTCAATCGTTCGGGTCAACGGTCAACGTAAAAGTCAACGGAAGATCGGTTCGAGCAAGTCAAGCTTCGGATTAATTAAATCAACATTGATTTAATTAATATTTATGTTATTTGCTTTTCTTGTAATTTTTGTTCATTTATGTTTTCTGTAGTTAGTCACCCTCACTATATATAGTGAGGGTGCCCATTACAAGAAAAGGAGTCTCCAAATGTGGAGATGATGATTTTCTTAGAGTGTGTGAGATTTCCATTCTAGAGAGAGAGTGAGTCCTGGATTCTAGAGAGTGAGAGAGTGTTGTCGTGATTTCTTGTTGTAATCATTTGACTAATGAAATCATTCGACTTTATTCATCATCTTTCTTGTTTATGATTATCTTTGATTCATCTCCATCGATCATCATCCTTTTGGGTTTTCGAATCCGACCCTCGTTCAAGCTCAAAGTCAAGATTCTTGATGTGAAATCGGTCCTTACAAATGGTATCAAAGCGAGGTAACCGATCAGATTTTATCTCGCGATGAATCTGGTCACTTGAATCTTGATTTTGAACTTGAATGGGTGAAGATGAGAAAACCCACTTTTGAGACTTTTTCTAGTTTTTCTTCATTATTGATGGCATCTGGACAGATCTGATGTTGTTAGATGTTAGGTTATTGTTCATGGAGTCTATCTGGATGAAGTAAGGTATGATTCTCAGTGGAAAACGCGTTCCCGATCCATTGGAAGCATCCGTTTCATCTGAATCTCAACCGTTTGGGCAGATCTGGAAAAACACACATTAGTGTGTGTTTCATGGTGTTCTTCGTGTTCTTGAAGATTTCCAGATTTTAGAGACTGATTTGATCCGAGTTGCTGCTGTTTATGTGTTGTTAGTGGCCACAACATTGTCATGGATGGTTTAGCATCACATCTCGTGCATCATAACGGGTTTTCCAATCGTTTTTGGGCAGATTCGAGTTCACCAAGTAAGTGTTCTTAACAGTTCATCATTTTTCCAGAAAGCTTTAAAGGTTTTGAAGGTTTGCAGATTGCCCTAGCGAACTTGTTGAGTTCTTAGCGGAGTTGTTGAGTTCTTAGCGAACTTCTCCTCTCCTTAGCGAACTTCCACTGATTCTTAGCGAACTTGTTGTGCTTTAGCGAACTTGAGTCCTTAGCGGACTTGAGAAGGGTCTTAGCGAACTTCTCAGACCCTTAGCGGACTTCTGGTAAGTTTAGCGAACTTGTTTTCTTAGCGGACTTGTTAACTGGGTTTTCGTTCGAGGTCGTTTCAGTGGATTCTGATCGTAGAGATGGATAGAGAATGATCTTACGAGTTCAACGAGCTAAGAATCATCAAAAATGGTTGAGAATTGATGAAGTTAAGGGTCATTCATTGTTTTCCGGTGACTTTTGTGATTTTCCGGTGAACTGGTTTAGGGTTACGGGATCTGCTTGTTTCTCTTAATGAGAAGATGATAACAGCTGAGGTGGCAACGCCTTAATCGTCAAGAATTTCTGCTGCTTTCTTTTTTGTCTTAATACTCGGTCAAACCCTAAATGGTTGTCGAGATTTCATTGGTGGAAAGAGTGAATTCGGTGGGACCAGCTGTGCACAAGAAAAGAGCAGTGTGGGCCTAGTCTCCTCAAGAAAAATCGATGGTGACTGCCTGCACATTGTCTCTTAATTTTGTCGCATACATGAATGCCCTTCTTGGTGGCGAATTTTAATTGGTTGCTGAAAACGCGTGGGCCCAGGCTGGTTAAGGAAAGCTCAATGCTGTTGACCTGCTATTGGTTGAATTCATAAGCTCGTGGGACCAGCGCTGCCAAGTGAAACGTTGGAGGGAGTGACATTGGCGCCCTCTGATTGGCTAAAACATTCCTCACGCAGATCACAATTCTGGCCGTAGGATTATTTATTTTCTAGTCGTAGGATTTCTTGAGAAAGGTTAATCTGATTGGTTATTTAATTTTGACAAGGATCATGGTTTTTCTATGGAGATTTAATTAATCCAAGGGATTTTTCAGTATTTTTCGTTAAAAGCGGGCTTTCTCGAGATTAACGGAGTTGACGCCTAACGAAATTTTGGAAAATATTTATTGGTCATGGATTTATTCCGATTTATTTTATTAGGGTTCTCGTTTATATACGTCACGCGCACGTTGGCTATCGACCACTGACGGGTTAGCTTTATTATCCGGTTAATTATGTAGCTTTCTTCGTTACGTCTCACGGTTTATTTTTAGCCGATGCAGCGCGGATGTCAACTAACCGGATTAACTGGAATCTCAGTTAAATTATTGGAATATTCCAATTAAATCTCTCGGATGGCCGTTTCTTGATGAAAATTGATGGAATTTTTCAGATCGCGCCGTTTTCACCAGTTAACTCAGAAATCTTCACGGAATATTTTTCCAAGCTTGTTTTTCTTCGCCCAAAATTATGAAGACTCCTGTTATGATTATTTTACGCTCGGGATCTCAGTTTTTCTCAGATTTGACACTTATCTTTATTTTCGCATCCAACCTCAGTCACTCGGATTATTCACAGCTGTCAGCATCCAACTTCAGGTTTTTCGCAAGATTGTCCGATTTCAATATTGTTTATCTGGTTTCTCTAGGCAACCGATCGCGACGGTTCGACTATCCGCATCTAATTTTACGCTTCTGACTGGATGTTTTTGGAGAGATTTAGAGAAATAGGACGAATTATTATGGATTTGGATATCAGGTCGGTTATCCAGAGTTGGAGCATTTTCAGTGTTTGATTGGTTTATCTGATTCAGTTTGTTGCAGTTTGGACTCCAAGATGTAGCATTTTCTTAGTATTGTACCCGACTGTGTGAACCGAGTGAGCAGAACACTTGGATCTCGACTGGAGAAACAAGAACTGAAGAAGCTTATTCAGAAGGGGAATTTCTACGACAAATTGCTTCGGGTTTATCAGTTATTCATTGAAGATGTATGACAGAGCGGTTCTTCAGCAGTTAAACAGATTTGAAAGCATCAGTCAAGGGGGAATATGTTGGAACTAAGATCTATGTGACTGACGCCATCAAATCTGTTTACCAAATCATTCGACTAAAGAATCCATGTGAATTGATTTAGAGACTGGGTTGTGATGATCGAGGCTTGCGAGTTTGGACAGAAGACCGTTTTCTAGAAAAGTCAACCGTTCGGGTCAACGGTCAACGTAAAAGTCAACGGAAGATCGGTTCGAGCGAGTCAAGCTTCGGATTAATTAAATTAACATTGATTTAATTAATATTTATGTTATTTGCTTTTCTTGTAATTTTTGTTCATTTATGTTTTCTGTAGTTAGTCACCCTCACTATATATAGTGAGAGTGTCCATTACAAGAAAAGGAGTCTCCAAATGAGATGATGATTTTCTTATAGTGTGTGAGATTTCCATTCTAGAGAGAGAGTGAGTCATGGATTCTAGAGAATGAGAGAGTGTTGTCATGATTTCTTGTTGTAATCATTTGACTAATGCAATCATTCGACTTTATTCATCATCTTTGATTCATCTCCATCGATCATCATCTTTTTGGGTTTTCGAATCCGACCCTCGTTCGAGCTCAAAGTTAAGATTCTTGATGTGAAATCGGTCCTTACAGGTTCATTCTACTGGTCAGAAATCTGTGTTTTTCGAACTTTTGAGTCAAAAAGTGGGGTTTTTTTGAAAATTCTACTCGTTTTTGTGTTTGTTTGATCATCTCGAGGGTGGTATTTGTGAAAAATCTGCTTCTAAAACATTCCTACTGAGTTTACCTGAGTCACTGTTGAAAATCTCATTCGAAAACACTGAAAATCGTGAAAATTAAGTCAAGAATGGTTCAGTTCGTCTGAGTTCAGGTGAGATCTGAGTTTTCATAAAAGTAACCGCTCTGAACTCACTGTTCAGATTCAGTTCGGATACTTTCTTTCAAACGAAGTGAGAGTTCGGTTAAGTTTGTTTGAGTTCGTCCCCGGTTTGGATTCAGTTCGGCTAGTTTGGGTTGGTTCAGATTAGGTTCGGCTACATTCTGGTTCCAGTTCAGTTCGTTTATCCGAATTTAAGGTTCGGCTGAGTTCGTTTGGGTTCGGTTTGAATTTTCCAGTTCATCTCCGGTTCGGCTTAGTTCGAATAAGCAACTTTGAGTTCGGGTTGAGTTTGGGTGAACAGTAACCAGATTGTTCATAATGTCAGATTTTCAAGTGTTTGTTGCAATTCAAAATTCGATGCAAGCCACAATGCAAACAATGATGAACTATGATAATGAAATTGGAACAAGTCAGAAAGTTCCCAAATTGTTGAAATTGGAAGATTATCATAGTTGGGTTAAACGGTTTGAAGCATATGTTGATATGAACGATGTTGATATGTGGTTGGCTTTTAATGAACAATACATATATCCTAAAAATGCTTCTGTGTAACAACCCGTGCCTGACCCGTTCATAAAACCCGATCCGCATCTAAATTTGTCACACGACGTTCGAGAAAACATCAATAATGGAATTCTTGTAATATGTTAGAGGACGAAAAATTAAGACTATGGGCGAAAACGGATCCCAAATCCGAGTTATAACAAAGCGGGAAAACACAAAAATGTGATTTAGGCCCGGTTTGTAATAACCTTAAATCATCTAAATTATACATTTGAATCATGTTTGGGATATTCCATAATCATTTTTGAAAGCAAAATAATACATTTACAAAGTTTTAATAAAAACGATTTGTTTAAGACAAAAATAAAGCGAATTTCAGTTTTTATGCGATTTCGTTATTCGATTTATCATTTACCAGAAATATCAAGGTTATTATATTAAAATACACATTTTGGAATGTCCTAAAATCATTTTATAACATTAAAAACTCATTTGATAAATTATAAAGCAATTTTATTAATTAAAACGCAAATAAACAAAATTACGATTTTCGTGCAAAACCGGTATTAACCGGGAGTCACATAAAATTCAAAAATCATATTTTTATGTTCCATCATGTTTTATAAGGTTATTATGAATTGCTCGTAAAAATTTAGAGGTTAACGAGTTGAAACGGGTAGCGAACGATAAAAAAAAAAACTATAAAGAAAGAAAGAAACAAAGAAAAGAAAGAAGAAGAATAAATAAAAAAAAAAATCGCTGGCCACCAGTTTCGAACCAGGGACCTCCTGGTTTTAAGTTCAGCGCTCTTACCATCAGGCCAGCTCCACCTTTGGTTTTAATGTTGGTTTATGTTTCTTATATCCTATACCTGGCGAACGTAAATCAGCTCGCAGAATTCTTTTTTTTGTCCGATTTTGGCCACGTATCCTTGCTTTCTTTGCACGATTCGATCCCCAGGTGTCGTTTCTCTTCGGTTAGTCACCATATGTGTTGTCTACCATCAAAGGCGCACCTAATAGCTATAAATAGCACCCCCAATTCATCAGATTAACTCACCAATTCCTCTCATCTTCTTCATAAAAACCCTAAAACGAGCCAGCATCTTGTTCCTTCAAATTCGATTGATCTGTGAGGCTTTTGAATCCCATATTCTGCAGTTCCTCATCATTAGGTATGATCTACAATACCCTATCTCAGTTTTTGCTAATATTGCCTCTAAGTATGATTTCCTAAAAATGTATAAAAATTAGGGTTCTTGAGCTTGTTTTGCTAAAATCGGGTGATCGGGTTGGAATTAGGGTCTGAATTTTTGTAGGTAATCCTAAATTAATGTGTTTTAAGAAAGCCCTAAGTTAATTTCAAGCTTTGCAAATGTTTGGTATTTTATCTAAAATTCGGTCAAAATTAGGGTTTTCATGTCGTTGTTCTGCCCAAATTGAGTAAACGATGTTGAATTAAGGTTTACTATTTTGAGGAATATTATAATATATCATAATGAATAAAACCCTAAGTTTTTACAATTATATAAAAAATTTTGGTATTTATTTAATAAAAACGTCGAAATTAGGGTTTTCACGACGCTACTCTGCCAATATTGAACAAACGGGTTAAATCTAGGGCTAATCCTTTAAAATATATTATAAAATAATATTTTAAGTAAAAGCCCTAATTTTGTTTGATTTTATAAATTATTTTGCTATTTATTTGATAATTATTTCAAAATTAGGGTTTTGAATATGATTATTTAATATTAAACAAACCGGAAAATATTGAAACTTGAATTTTGATCTTAGAACATATTTATATATATAATAAGTGTATATGAGTTCAAAATTGATAAATGAATTAATTATTAGATAAATTACCAAAACCCTAATTCTCCAAAAAGGGTAAAATGGTCTTTTATCACACAAAAACCTAAACTCCTTAAGTTCCTCGTACCTATAATCAATTATGATTCCCTATATTCATATAGCATGTTCGTTTCACTAGGATAATCTCCGGGTTGTTATCTCTCGCAAATCGGTTCTATCCCTCGTAACTGATCCACTTATCAGGTGAGTATTCACTACATTCCCCTCTCTTTTAAAATGGAATATGACTATCCAATTCGTATTATCATTACTAATGGTGATTCATTTTGAATGATAATCCGACTTGTGAGAAATCATACCTCCATATCTTTTAACCTTTTTGGGGTGTAACATGTACCTTTATTCAAAATCATTTCTCTAAACGTTATGTGATTATGTGTTGATTGAATGAATACTATGTGGAATTGTTTATGGGAATCTCTGCATGATAAGACTGACAATCTACCTCTAGATGAGGAAACAATGCTATTGCATGAGCCAATCTACCTCTATGTGATGAAACTATGATATCCATTGTGATTGAAGGTTTGTTATTTGAATGATTGTATGTCTGAATGTATCTCTTATCACATATATCGCATGTATTAAAAATATGTTTTATAAACTTGTGTTTACTCACCAACTACTTTTGTAGTTGACACTTGATTTTATACATGTTGCAGGTATCTATATATGAGCTATTATGTGATCACGCTAGGATTGCTGGACCTAGATTAAGAAACTTAAATCAATGTAATTAGCATGTTTATCTTTATTGTACGTTTCCTTTAATTGATTAATGAAAAAGGGCATGTTTAAGTATTACAACTTATTTTAGTTGTCATGTGCATCTGGACAATCATCGCGCCCCGACAAATTCCGCCGTCGGTTGGGGTGTGACAGATTGGTATCAGAGCCTTGGCTATAGGGACTTAGGTTATTAGAACTGGATAACCTAGACTATATGCCTTAGGTGTCCTACATGATTAACTCATGTCTGCATGCCTATTATTATATTATGTCTATAGATGCTACTTAAACTTGCCTCTCTTAGATCTCACCGTTGCCTTAACACTTGACACACACGTATGCACTAATCTCTTCTGGCTTCCTAGCCTCTATCCTTAGTAATGGTGCCTTACGTGCCATTTTAAGATTTTGAAAATTCTGTTGGAGTTAGGTTCCTAGCAGTAGACATGTAGTAACTGGAAGGGGGAAGGCACCGGTAGCTGGAGGTCTATCTAGGCAGGCATTGCGTATATAACCTGATCAACCGTGTGGACCGGGATGCCTACCTAGAAGTCTTTGGTGAGAGTGTTTGTCACACCCCCAAAATACCACTAACGGAGTTTATACCATTAAGGGGCGCGACTAGACCAGGATCCACAACCATAGTTACAAATACTAAACGAATCAGGGTTAGTTCAAACACAAGTTATAAATCAGAGTCTTAAATTACATACGCAGCGGAAAAATAATTATCCTGGCACTAACCACGTGCCTTACAAATTCATTGTTTTATAAATCCCCAATTTAAGTTAAATCAAAAATAAGAGTCTTCACGTGCCATGCCAACCTCTGGTGGATACTCCTTAGCGATCTGCAAAAGTTTAAACCACGCAAGTGTCAACCTAACGGTTGGTGAGTTCACAGTGGGCTTGTCATGCATTGGCCCGGTCTCATAATCATAATTCGTGTCAAGGTATACTTACAAGTTATTTATTTGTGAAAAGCAATGCTCGTAATTAAATCTCAGTTTATAAATGGTTTGTCCGTGACCTACGTCATCGGGTATGTACTAGTTCCGTAAAGTTAAAGGACTCAACCGATATCGCGGGTAGCTAATCCGTTGTTCCATGCTCTAAGGAAGTTTGTACCAAAGCTGACTTATTTTGTGGGGGCCGAGCCATCCCGTACGGTGCGGACCTACGTCATCGCGGTTTTTGCCTCCCCCGTGTCCTCTCGGGACCACGGTCAAATAGGCTGATATTGTTCCTCCGTGCACTTCCCGTTCCACGGGGCGGAGTTTGTCAAACTCCAGTAGATCTACCCAACATCCCCTCGCTTTACAATTAATGGCACAATTTTAGTTGAGGACTTTTAAGTTATAAGGCATCCTTAGAAAACATGTGATATCATATGGTTTAGACTTTAACCTACACTAGCCATATTAAAACGTTTTCAGTTTTGTTTTCAAAAATAGTTTGTTCAGAGTTCACAAGTGTTTCCCATAAAACACTTCAGTTCATCAAGTGGGTGCCAAGCATCCCGTGTTCTCATGTTCATCAGTAGGTGCCTAGCACTCTAGAGTTTATCAGCATTGTTTTCGTTAAGTTATTCGGTGTGGCCCAAACGGACTCACGGTAAGCGGGTTAGTGACACTCACCTTTGGTTGCACTGCTACACTTCAAGTAATCCAAATATAGTTGTTTAACGAAGACCTAGAACACGTTTAGGTCTTAAGTATTAGTTTCGTGTCTAATCTTTACTTAACGTTACTATGGCCCATAACATAGCACGTTGCAACTATGACTCGACATACCGACACACGACACCAATGGTTGATCATAAACAAGGGTTCATATAAATCAGATATCAAGCATGTTTCATCATGGCATAATCATGTAAGTCATGGCATAACACTTAAGCAAATTTCACAAGTTTGGTTTTTAGGTCAGGTCTTAGTTTCGCTAGCATAGTTTCGCTAGGCAGTTTCGCTAGGTACACGGGCAGCACTTTCGCTAGGCAATGCCCGGTGACACAGTTTCGCTAGGCTAGTTTCGCCCGAAACTGCTGACGCAGTTTCGCTAGCCTAGTTTCGCAGGGAAACTGGTTTGAACTTTCGTTCAGGTATTTCGCTCGGTAGTTTCGCTTGAGCTGGTCTGGTCAGGTTATCCGGCGACACTATAGTTTCGCTGGTCAGTGTCGCTGGAAGGAGATATAATTTCGCTACTTAGTTTCGCCCAGAGAACAGACAGTTTCGCTGGTCGCGAAAAACATACGGATTTGCCTAAAAATCAACCTAACAGCTTCTGATCTTACATGCAATTCATTATTTAGCATTCATAGGCATTTACCAACACAAATCAAGCAACTTTAACACGTTTACATGCAGTTTCATCATCAAATCACCAAAATGAGTTCAAAACCCTAAAATGACCAAAATGATCTAGATCCCTAACATGGTTGGATTCTAAACGTAAAGTAATCGACTTTATGATAGATCTAGCATCCTAAAGCATATTTACAGAAGATCAAGCAATATCATGAAGGTTTGGTCATGCTTTTTATGAAAAACACATATAAAACACAAAATGGAGGTTTTGGGACTCACGGTTCGATCTCCTAGCTTGGTAGATGATGGTTTGGGGCTGAGATCTCGACAACTCGGTGTGAACCTTGGCTGGCCAGAATCTCCAGGAGAAGAGAGTGTGTGTGTGTTTGTTGTGTGGTTTAAGCAAATGAGGCTACTAGGGTTTATTAAGTTTATTTATATCAGGAGCCAGTTTCGCTGGCAGTTTCGCTGGCCAGGCGAAACTAGCTCTGATCTCGTGATATTGGATTGTCTTAGCTGGCTACCGGGCGACACTGTAGTTTCGCCTAGTAGTTTCGCTGGCGACCAAAAAGGGCAAGTCTTCACATAATCAAGTATTTACAATTAATCATGCTATTCACAATAATAAGTCATGTATTTAAATCACATTGCACATAAAGACAATCAATGATGAACACATAACACATATGGGCGGGTTCGGTGATCAACCAAAGGTCGTGGACGTATTCGGCCTAGTTATGCATTAGTTACTAAGTTAACACTTATAACGTAACTAACGGGTTTGTCTAACGGAAGTTAACCTTGAAATTCTCGGGTCTCACATCATTCCCCTGAAATTGGAATTTTCGTCCCGAAAATTATTCTTGTGTCGTAGCGTTCGCAGCATCAGCTGTCGTCGTTGCTATCGTCACTGGGGGAAAGAAAGCAAAAAGTTTTAGGGTTGTCACATCCTCCTCCTGTTAAGGAATTTTGGTCCCCAAAATTAAATCATACCTTGAGTTTCTGTGGACGTTTGCTCAAACAAGTGAGGATACTTTTTCTTCATCTGATCGTCACGCTCCCAAGTATATTCAGGTCCACGCCTTGAGTTCCATCGCACCTTGACGATCGGAATCTTGCTACGTTTGAGGGACTTCTCCTCGCGTCCCATGATTTCTACTGGTTGCTCAATAAATCTCAGATGTTCGTCAATTTCCAATTCCTCCAGAGGAATTACTTCGGTGTCCTCAGCCAGACATTTCTTTAGATTAGAAACGTGAAACACGTTGTGAACTCCATCGAGTTCAGCAGGGAGTTGCAACCGATAGGCCACCGGGCCTACTTCCCCAATAATTTCAAACGGACCGATGTAGCGAGGATTTAACTTTCCACGCTTCCCGAAGCGTATCATTCCCTTCCAAGGAGATACCTTCAACAATACTTTGTCACCCACCTCAAACTTTAGAGGTTTTCGGCGTTTGTCGGCATAACTCTTTTGTCGATCACGTGCTGCAGCTAGCCGTTGCCTAATTTGAATAATCCGTTCGGTCATATCATGGATAACTTCCGGTCCAGTGAGCCCTTTCTCACCCGTTTCAGCCCAACACACGGGCGATCTACATTTCCTGCCGTAAAGTGCTTCAAAAGGTGCAGCACCTATACTTGAATGATAACTATTGTTGTAAGAGAACTCCACCAGTGGAAGGTGAGTCTCCCAATCTTTCCCAAAGTCAAGGACGCAAGCTCGGAGCATATCTTCTAAGGTTTGAATCGTTCGTTCCGATTGACCATCTGTTTGTGGGTGATAGGCTGTACTCATGTCTAGTCGGGTTCCCAATGCTTCCTGCATTGATTGCCATAACCGGGAAGTAAATCGAGGATCTCGATCAGAAATGATAGTCTTAGGCACACCGTGAAGCTTCACAATTTTGTCGATGTACAGCTTTGTCAATTTATCCATATTATCACTTTCCTTCATCGGGATAAAATGTGCAGATTTGGTTAATCGATCGATGACAACCCAAATCGCATCCGGTTGATTTGATCGATGAGGTAGTCCCGTTACAAAATCCATGGAGATGTCCTCCCATTTCCATTCTGGGATCTTTGGTTGTTGCAGTAAACCAGAAGGCTTTTGGTATTCAATCTTGACTCTTGAGCACGTTAAACACTTAGCCACATATCGAGCAATGTCGGCTTTCATATTCGGCCACCAATAAAGATTTTTCAAGTCCTGATACATTTTATCTGATCCGGGATGTACCGAGTATCTTGACTTGTGAGCCTCGTCCATTACGAGCTCACGGAGATTTCCAAACAGTGGAACCCAGATCCTGTCATTATAGTATGTGAGTCCATCGGACTTAACTTCAGAATGGCCATCTACACCACGCAGTGCTTCAGCTGCGAAGTTTTCTGCTTTCAAAGCTTCTCGTTGGCAGTCACGGATCCGATCCGGTAATCCTGAATGTATTGTGAGTTGAAGCGCTCGTACCCGACGAGGCTTTTCGTACTCTTTTCTGCTTAGGGCATCTGCCACCACATTTGCTTTTCCCGGATGATATTTAATGGCCAAGTCATAGTCATTCAGTAATTCAACCCACCTTCTTTGCCGCATGTTGAGGTCTTTCTGATCAAGGATGTGCTGTAGACTTTTATGATCGGTGAATATTGTGCACTTTGTTCCATATAGGTAATGTCTCCAAATCTTGAGTGCATGAACAACGGCTCCCATTTCCAAATCATGCGTTGTATAATTCTTTTCAGTATCCTTTAGTTGCCTGGACCCATAGGCAATCACTTTATCTCGTTGCATCAACACGCAACCGAGTCCTTGGATTGATGCATCGCAGTAAACCACAAAATCGTCAATTCCATCGGGTAACGCAAGAATTGGAGCCGAACATAACATATCTTTAAGCGTTTGGAACGCGCGCTCTTCTTTCTCACCCCATCTGTATTGCACTCCTTTGTGCGTTAAGGCTGTTAAGGGTTGGGCCAATTGGGAGAAACCCTTAATAAACCTTCGATAATATCCGGCAAGTCCTAAAAATTGTCGGATTTCTGTTGGCGCTCTTGGGGTAGACCAGTTCTTTATTGCTTCCACTTTGGCTGGATCGACATGAATTCCTTCCTCATTAACAATGTGTCCAAGAAACTGGACTTCGCGGATCCAAAAGTCGCACTTTGAAAACTTAGCATAAAGCTGTTCCTTGCGAAGCAATTCCAAAATAAGACGCAGATGCTCCTCGTGTTCTTCCTTTGTCTTAGAGTAGATCAAAATGTCGTCGATGAAAACTATCACAAACTTATCGAGGTACGGTTTGCACACTCGATTCATCAGATCCATAAATACGGCAGGTGCATTGGTTAGCCCAAACGGCATAACCAGGAACTCGTAGTGACCATATCGAGTTCTGAAAGCAGTCTTAGGAACATCCTCTTCACGAACACGAAGTTGGTGATAACCAGACCGTAGATCGATCTTTGAGTAGTAGCTTGAACCTTGCAGTTGATCGAAGAGATCGTCGATTCGAGGAAGTGGATACCGATTCTTGATCGTAACTTTGTTAAGCTCTCGGTAGTCAATGCACATACGGAACGTTCCATCCTTCTTCTTAACGAATAACACCGGAGCTCCCCACGGAGACGAACTTGGACGAATAAACCCCTTGTCGAGTAGCTCTTGCAGTTGTGAGGAGAGTTCGTTGAGTTCACTTACAGCCAGTCGGTAAGGTGCGCGTGCGATCGGAGCGGCACCTGGAGCTAAATCAATCCCAAACTCAACTTGTCGAAATGGAGGCAAGCCAGGCAGATCTTCAGGAAATACATCTTGGAAGTCGCGAACTATCGGGTAATCATCAATTCTGCGCTCGGGATGTGTCGCGTCAGTGACGTTCGCAAGAATCGCGAAGTGACCCTTACGGAGGCATTTCTGAGCTTTAAGGAATGAAATAATGCCGGTGACTGTTCCACCTTTTTCTCCTTGGACCGTTAACACTTTGCCGTCTTTGAGTGGAATACGAACCACTTTTTCCTTACATAAAATTTCAGCTCGGTTTTCGGATAACCAATCCATTCCTACTATGACGTCGAAACTACCAATCGGGAAAGGCATAAGGTCAATTCCTAGGGTATGGCCAGCTAGTTCTAGCTTACAATCCTTAACTATCTGAGTCGTATCATGAAGTTTACCATTAGCTAGCTCTACCACATATTTAGCATCTAAGTCGATCGGTTTAGCGTTAATTAGTCTAGCAAATTTAGTGGAAATAAAACTTTTCTCAGCACCAGAATCAAATAAAACAGTAGCAAAGAAACCGTTCAAAATAAATTTACCATTGATCACGTTGGCGTCATTGCGAGCTTCACCCTGGCCCATGACGAAAGCTCGACCTCTACCATTTCCACCATTTCCGTTTCCACCATTACCATTGCCATTCCCATTACCATTACCTCCGCCGTTACCATTCCCACCGTTATTTCCCTGATTGCCATTACCTTGTCTTCTTAGCTGAGGGCAGTCTCTTTTAATGTGGCCTGGAGCACCACATTCATAACAATTCCCGTTACCGTTTCCCCTGGGAGCTTCATTGTTGCGGTTCTGACCATTGTTTCCATTGCCCCGATTATTCCCATAGTTGTTGTTTCTTCTGGGGCGGTTTTGTTGCTCGGGCAAAGTTGCCCAACAGTCCTTTGCTTCGTGGCCTCCCTTACCACACCTTTCGCAGCTTATATTCTTCCTACAATTACCAGCATGATGCTTTCCACACCTGTTGCACAAGGGCAGGTTACCCTTGTAGTTGCTCTGACCATTTCCGCCCTGGCGGTAGTTGCCACTGTTATTCCCGGACCTCTTGCTTTGACCTTGGGAGTTATAGGACCTCCCAGTGCTGTTTCCAACACTCTGAACATTCATCGAGTTTTCAGGAGCTTCATCGTCAGCCTTTCTCTTGCCACTCAAGGCAGTCTTCTCGGTGGCTTTCGCAGGTAGAGTACCTTTCTCGACCTCTTGATCAGTGAGTTTGTGAGCCAAACGAATGGCTTGCTGTACGGTCGCAGGGTTGCTGGCAGTCACCAATCCTTTGATTTGAGGCGCGAGGCCTTCCAGATAACGCTCAATGCGTTTAAACTCAGCGTCGACCATTGTGGGGCATAGGACTTCATACTCATGATATCGTGCAGTGTACTGTTCGATTTCAGACCCAGACATCTTCAAATTCAGGAATTCACCCTCAAGCTTCTTGACTTGGTCACGTGGACAGTATTCTTCCATGATCAGCTCCTTAAATGCTGCCCACTGCATGTTATTAGCCGCGTCTAGCCCAACCATTTGAATTTCAGCGTTCCACCAGGAGAGTGCAGCTCCTTCGAAGGTACCAGTAGCAAACTTCACCTTGCTTTCAGCTGGGCAGTTACACATGGAGAAAACCTTTTCGGACTTCTCAATCCACCTAAGGAGTCCTACAGCTCCTTCTTCGCCGGAAAATGTCATCGGCTTACAGTCCATGAAGGACTTGAACGTGCAGTGGTGGTGGTTTCCTGATGCATAAATAGTTCGGATTTTAAAATTAAACAGGTCATGATATAATTGCTTTGTGCCTTAACCGGCATAATAGTTACCCTGTGCGGCATATGCAGCTTGGACGGCTGCCACCGCGGCTTGCACATGTTCAGTAATCATTGCTTGCAGCTGTGCAGGCGTCATGTTTATGCCGCCTCTTCCGTTTCCTCTTCCAGACATCTTGCTGAACAGTTAAAGTAGCCAGTGTTCAGTCACAGTTATATTTTATACATATCCCATAATATGTATATTAGCCAGTTCCCGTTATCCCACTATTAGTCCAGAAAAATTTTTGTGCAAAATCGAGGCGTCGTCGAGGAACGTCGTGAGTGCTATCGTCGAAGGTCGGCTCCCCATAAAGTCACCGTCGGCGTAGTCGTCGTAGTAGAAATCAGGACGTAGCGTGTAGCATCGTTTCGTTGTCGCTTTCCCCAGAGTAGTGCGCGTATTTGCGGTCGCATTTCGTATTCGTGTGAAAATTTCCTAAGGTCTTCCGTTAGACTACTTAGACACGGTCTATACATATATTTATATATATATATATATATACATACGTATTAAGCCTTTACTTACACAGCAGAGCGAGTATCCCAGGTTGGCACGTAAAAATTTTGTCTTTGGGAATTTGTTTGTTCGTTTCGTAACCAAGGTTTTCAAGTTGCAGTTTCCAAATCGTTTTCAAAAATGATTCCAGTTCTCTGCAACTTATGGCTCTGATACCAATCTGTCACACCCCCAAAATACCACTAACGGAGTTTATACCGTTAAGGGGCGCGACTAGACCAGGATCCACAACCATAGTTACAAATACTAAACGAATCAGGGTTAGTTCAAACACAAGTTATAAATCAGAGTCTTAAATTACATACGCAGCGGAAAAATAATTATCCTGGCACTAACCACGTGCCTTACAAATTCATTGTTTTATAAATCCCCAATTTAAGTTAAATCAAAAATAAGAGTCTTCACGTGCCATGCCAACCTCTGGTGGATACTCCTTAGCGATCTGCAAAAGTTTAAACCACGCAAGTGTCAACCTAACGGTTGGTGAGTTCACAGTGGGCTTGTCATGCATTGGCCCGGTCTCATAATCATAATTCGTGTCAAGGTATACTTACAAGTTATTTATTTGTGAAAAGCAATGCTCGTAATTAAATCTCAGTTTATAAATGGTTTGTCCGTGACCTACGTCATCGGGTATGTACTAGTTCCGTAAAGTTAAAGGACTCAACCGATATCGCGGGTAGCTAATCCGTTGTTCCATGCTCTAAGGAAGTTTGTACCAAAGCTGACTTATTTTGTGGGGGCCGAGCCATCCCGTACGGTGCGGACCTACGTCATCGCGGTTTTTGCCTCCCCCGTGTCCTCTCGGGACCACGGTCAAATAGGCTGATATTGTTCCTCCGTGCACTTCCCGTGCCACGGGGCGGAGTTTGTCAAACTCCAGTAGATCTACCCAACATCCCCTCGCTTTACAATTAATGGCACAATTTTAGTTGAGGACTTTTAAGTTATAAGGCATCCTTAGAAAACATGTGATATCATATGGTTTAGACTTTAACCTACACTAGCCATATTAAAACGTTTTCAGTTTTGTTTTCAAAAATAGTTTGTTCAGAGTTCACAAGTGTTTCCCATAAAACACTTCAGTTCATCAAGTGGGTGCCAAGCATCCCGTGTTCTCATGTTCATCAGTAGGTGCCTAGCACTCTAGAGTTTATCAGCATTGTTTTCGTTAAGTTATTCGGTGTGGCCCAAACGGACTCACGGTAAGCGGGTTAGTGACACTCACCTTTGGTTGCACTGCTACACTTCAAGTAATCCAAATATAGTTGTTTAACGAAGACCTAGAACACGTTTAGGTCTTAAGTATTAGTTTCGTGTCTAATCTTTACTTAACGTTACTATGGCCAATAACATAGCACGTTGCAACTATGACTCGACATACCGACACACGACACCAATGGTTGATCATAAACAAGGGTTCATATAAATCAGATATCAAGCATGTTTCATCATGGCATAATCATGTAAGTCATGGCATAACACTTAAGCAAATTTCACAAGTTTGGTTTTTAGGCAGGTCTTAGTTTCGCTAGCATAGTTTCGCTAGGCAGTTTCGCTAGGTACACGGGCAGCACTTTCGCAAGGCAATGCCCGGTGACACAGTTTCGCTAGGCTAGTTTCGCCCGAAACTGCTGACGCGGTTTCGCTAGCCTAGTTTCGCAGGGAAACTGGTTTGAACTTTCGTTCAGGTATTTCGCTCGGTAGTTTCGCTTGAGCTAGTCTGGTCAGGTTATCCGGCGACACTATAGTTTCGCTGGTCAGTGTCGCTGGAAGGAGATATAATTTCGCTACTTAGTTTCGCCCAGAGAACAGACAGTTTCGCTGGTCGCGAAAAACATACGGATTTGCCTAAAAATCAACCTAACAGCTTCTGATCTTACATGCAATTCATTATTTAGCATTCATAGGCATTTACCAACACAAATCAAGCAACTTTAACACGTTTACATGCAGTTTCATCATCAAATCACCAAAATGAGTTCAAAACCCTAAAATGACCAAAATGATCTAGATCCCTAACATGGTTGGATTCTAAACGTAAAGTAATCGACTTTATGATAGATCTAGCATCCTAAAGCATATTTACAGAAGATCAAGCAATATCATGAAGGTTTGGTCATGCTTTTTATGAAAAACACATATAAAACACAAAATGGAGGTTTTGGGACTCACGGTTCGATCTCCTAGCTTGGTAGATGATGGTTTGGGGCTGAGATCTCGACAACTCGGTGTGAACCTTGGCTGGCCAGAATCTCCAGGAGAAGAGAGTGTGTGTGTGTTTGTTGTGTGGTTTAAGCAAATGAGGCTACTAGGGTTTATTAAGTTTATTTATATCAGGAGCCAGTTTCGCTGGCAGTTTCGCTGGCCAGGCGAAACTAGCTCTGATCTCGTGATATTGGATTGTCTTAGCTGGCTACCGGGCGACACTGTAGTTTCGCCCAGTAGTTTCGCTGGCGACCAAAAAGGGCAAGTCTTCACATAATCAAGTATTTACAATTAATCATGCTATTCACAATAATAAGTCATGTATTTAAATCACATTGCACATAAAGACAATCAATGATGAACACATAACACATATGGGCGGGTTCGGTGATCAACCAAAGGTCGTGGACGTATTCGGCCTAGTTATGCATTAGTTACTAAGTTAACACTTATAACGTAACTAACGGGTTTGTCTAACGGAAGTTAACCTTGAAATTCTCGGGTGTCACATCATTCCCCTGAAATTGGAATTTTCGTCCCGAAAATTATTCTTGTGTCGTAGCGTTCGCAGCATCAGCTGTCGTCGTTGCTATCGTCACTGGGGGAAAGAAAGCAAAAAGTTTTAGGGTTGTCACAGTGTTGGAACCTATTAGGCCAAAGCATGTCAATTACTGCTATGAATCCCAAATAACTCTGATTAGTCAACGGTTGTAGTTTCTCAATCGAGGAACGAAAGCCATTCCATTATGTTTTACTAAAACAACATGATTTCTTTTCTATCCCTTACCTAAAACCTTATGATATGTAGATTCATATCAACCTTGCCTTATCCATTATCTCACAAACATTCCTTCTCTTTAGAATGTCGATTCACTTCAACAGACAACGCAAGAACAACTCAAACCGCAAGATGGCCTCACTAATTGCTAAACAAATGGCAAAGGTCGTCCCAGAGATGGTGCTGCAACTTCATCAAAACCTAACCGCTAATCCTACCCATTATGGTGTTGCCACCACTTGTTCCTTTAAACACTTCAACTCCTGTAACCCTCCCAAGTTCACTGGATCTGAAGGGCCTACTGGTCTACTTCAGTGGTTCGAGGGTATGGAGAACACCTTCACCAACAGTGATTGTCCCGAGAATTTAAAAGTCCGCCATGCTACCAGTTCCTTAACCAAGAAAGCACTTACCTGGTGGAATGGCGAGAAACGACTTCGTGGTTCTGAAAACGCTCTAGCTTTGCCTTGGAATCAACTCAAAGATATAATGAAGGAAGAATACTGCCCACGTAGTGAGATGAAGAATTTAGAAGATGAATTTCACGATCTGGAACAAGAAAGTGGAGAAAGCCAAGCCTATATCGATCGTTTCCAAGAATTGAAGCTCCTGTTACCTGATTACCTCCTCTCGACACAACGGTGCATTGAAAAGTACATTGGTGGTTTGCCTATGCTCATCCAAGATGCTGTATGGGGAAGCAATTCTGCAACACTCGACGATGCTATGCGTCTTGGAAAAAGATTAACTGATAATCATGTTAGGAAAGGCAATTTGACTCGGAAAGGAAGCAAGAAGGAAGTTAAAACCAAAAAGACGGGAGTGGAAAAAGAAATTCATGTTGAATCTCCACCTACTCATACCAACGACAAGAAGAGGAAGACAAATAACTATGCTGTAACAACTAGACCTACTACCCAATCAACCCCTAACGCTCTCGCCACTAAGAAACCTTATACTGGAACTCAACCTCTTTGCAAAACTTGTAGTTACCATCACTCAACTCAAACCCCTTGTTGGCGTTGTCTCAATTGCGGCAAATTTGGTCATCTTATGAAAGTATGTAGGCAACCTATTCGAGCTCAACCTATATCCGCTCAGCCTCAGATGGTCCAGCCTGTGATGCCTGCTGAACCTACTATTCCTCCTTATCGAACCTGTTATAACTGTGGCCAACCTGGACACTTTAGAAACACTTGCCCTTTGCTTGCTGTTGCTGTTATTCCCAACCCTCCAACCGACAATGCAAACCAGGGAGCCCATGTTTAAGTTTCAACCTGGAGAATTAGTAACCGTTATCGACCTTGTTGTAGTAATGTATCTCTATCATATCGAAATAAAAGCTTTTATCTCTTTCAATTTTATCATTCCTAAATATCCAATTACTTACGCAAAGAACACGTGGAATTCATGTTGTAATTCATTCGATCTAACAACCATTCAATAAAGATGATACATCTCGAATGTACATCACCAGTCCAATGGACTCATTATCAAAACTCTTATATTAGCAACATCTTCGAGAGAATTCACGAAATCAAGATCAAATCTTGTCATTAGCCTTATCTCTATACGAATGAATTCCTGAACTCTCCCAAAACCATGATTTATTCTGGTCTTGATTCCCCTATTAATCGTAATAAGGAAAGATTATGATATCCGATTGTATTATCCTTCGAATGGTGATTCATTCAAATAATGATATGCATTTCGATATCAAGTGGTCAATTCGTATTATCATTTGGATGGTGATTCATCTAAATGGTAATTTCGTATTGTATTACTATCTTTTCCTCAAATGAATTAAACAAGTATCTCTGTTAAAAACGCTTCTCTCACATTATCACCGCCTTAAATGGCAATGACTGAAATTTCTCTAGATCATAAAGTATCATTAATTCCTCTGGCCAGTCCAAGACTTATACGTACTACACCTAAACACTTGTGTGTGATGCTAGCTTAGCATACATTTGGTTTTGGTCATAGACGTTAATCTTGGATTCTAGTCAATTTCTAATCCAGACTATTAACTAAACCTCGTGTTTCGTAGGTGAACTGAATGTGGCTCGCTACCCATTTAGCCCACCAATACTCGACGCGTTCTCTCGTTAAGAAATCTGTGATTCCATTTAATTGTATGGAATGATATTTTTGACTTAATGTCAAAATATCAGTTTCAGCAATTTGAAAGTAAATCATGTTACCCCCACCACTCTCTTCATATTCCACCGGTCTTTTCCCTGAAGTGGGGGAGACGGTGATAAATCAAATCTATAAATCTGATTGTTACGGAAATCATGTGATCACGATCCATCATATCCAATGTTGTTCAATCTCTATCCTGTATTATGATCTTAAGTTTTGAGAAATGGTAGTGCTTCGTAAGATGACTAGCGCATTCTTAAAGTATTACAGATGTGGTGGGTTAGCTGCGGTACACCCTATATATAAGCATCGAAGGTACTTTAAATATGAATTAGGAATCAAACTTAGAACTGACCATTGGTTGTTTGTTTGTATCAAATTCCCTATCACCATTGATATATTCCTTCCTCTTATCTAGAATATCTCTTCTAATTTCGGGACGAAATTTCCAGAAGTAGGGGAGACTGTAACAACCCGTGCCTGACCCGTTCATAAAACCCGATCCGCATCTAAATTTGTCACACGACGTTCGAGAAAACATCAATAATGGAATTCTTGTAATATGTTAGAGGACGAAAAATTAAGACTATGGGCGAAAACGGATCCCAAATCCGAGTTATAACAAAGCGGGAAAACACAAAAATGTGATTTAGGCCCGGTTTGTAATAACCTTAAATCATCTAAATTATACATTTGAATCATGTTTGGGATATTCCATAATCATTTTTGAAAGCAAAATAATACATTTACAAAGTTTGAATAAAAACGATTTGTTTAAGACAAAAATAAAGCGAATTTCAGTTTTTATGCGATTTCGTTATTCTGAACATTTTAACCTAAGTTTTATTAAAATCAGAGTGCTTTTTGATCATAAAGTTATTGATTGTTAATAACGGATAACAATACAAGTGGACAAATCATCCCGACGGGCAAGGGAGGCGGGCAACAAGCTGCGCCGCCAAGCCTTTTTGGATAGCGAAACTAAGTCTCGTGAAAACAACATCCTTAGCACCAGAGGTCACCACATTACCATGCATGACCCGTTGAACCCTACTCAAGGTTTCCACGGCCTCAGAGGCGAGGAACCCAAAAGTGTCAAAGGCAAAAGGAACAAACACGTGTTGATTTTCAATGCACGCTTTCTCATGTTTGTTCACTTTTCCCATCGCAGCCTTAGAAGCCGCATGCCCCACTTTGAAATCCCCGGCCCCCAGGCCCACAAGAGGGGAGACCCCAGTGAGATCCAGGCATGCATGCTTCCCCCCTATCCACCCAAAAACCAAGATGTCTGCCGGTCTAAGAGTCGATCGCCCATCAGACGGGTCAGTCAGGAAGTTGACCGGAGCTTCTTTCTTCGCTGAAATCCCTGCGCGTTTGAATATGTCAAATAGAACATCCCTAACCAAATCGTGTCGATATTTAAACCCCGGGAGTTCTTTGCAATGGACAGCATGTTCCCCGAACGAATCCAAACATGCCTTGCGACAAACAGGGCATCTCTCATCTGACGGAAAAATGGGAATCATGAGGCGGTATTTAAGGATTGCACGATATTCCACCGGAGACATATGCTGGCCCAGCCCCTCTATAGGGATAACCCGGAGGAAATCTTGGGCATGTGGCGATTGTAAACATCCGAACACAGCTTTTTGTCTTATGGTCATGTCAAACTTCACTTCCATCTCTTGCATGATTTTACCAAAAAGGGCACTCGCCAAAACTTTTTGGGCTTTAGAGGGGGCGGTGTCCTTTTCAGTGAAACCGCTTAAGTCAAAGTCTGGAGTAACATCCCGAAGATGGTCCAACGCACCCACATACTCCGTGTCCATGCCACATATACCACTTTCTCTCAAAATATGATCTTGAAGCACCCAAGATTGCGCCCTAGATGCCACAAAGGCAAACGAGGAAGCCTCCACCGCAGAATATAATCCAAGCCCCCCACACCTAATGGGTAATGAGGCAAGCCGCCATTGGAGATCCCCAAAGAAGGGCCCCCCGCAAACCACCAAATTCTCAATAGTCGTGCGCAGTTCTTTATCATAAAAGGAGGCAGCCCCCAACATGTGTAAAGGAGGACATGTCCTTAACCCAAAGAAAAGTTTAGCTATACCCATGCACGAGCGCAGCAAAAGAAGTTCGCTCTGCGGATCCCCCAGCTTGGGGAGGAGGCGGATCAGATCAACAGCGTTGGAAGCTCTTTTCGAAGCCAAGCCTTGGATAAACTCTGCATTCCGACTAACAGCACCCCCCAAGAGTTTCACCCCTAGGCCAGGTCTGCCAATGTCCTCTGGGAAGAGGCCCACACGAGGCTTTCTACCGTCACAAGAAGGCCAAAAGAGCTCAGTTTTTCTAATGTTGAGCACAAGCCCCAAGGAAGGCCCCCTATCTTTAATGATGTCCAGCACTTTGGCAACCTCCTCAACATCCCCAATAACAGTGCCATCATCGAGGTACCAAGCATGAAGGAGAAGTTTACAATTGTCCCTGATCTGGTGAACCAGGGGGTGCAAAACAAGTGCGAAGAGGAGAGGCCCCAAAGGATCACCTTGTTGAACCCCCGTAGCGGACCAGATATGATTTTCTCCGAGATACAGTCTGGCAGGTTGCCCATACAAAAACTCGACCCAAGGCGAAATAGAAGGGCACCTCACCCTGACCTCATAAAGCAAAGACGATCTGTCAACCAAGTTAAAGGCATTAGAGAAATCCACGGTAAGCATGGCCAGGGACCCATCTGCGTGACGATCTCCAAGAACACGGTTAACACTGTGCAAAATGGCCTCTGCACCCCCCGACACCCCAACCCCAAATTGAAAATCATAGAAGTATTTCGCCATAACCTTACCAACCCCTTTCATAGCAACCTTGGAAACCAGACGTCTCCAAATAGTACCAACTGCAATTGGCCGGATCCCATTATCAGGTTTTAAAAGCGGTGTAAGAGGAGCAGAAGCGACAAACTCTGCCAGACAACCGGGGCATCTCCCCCCTAGCCACAAATTAACCACCGAAGTAATGGCCTCTAGAAGGTCATTGGCAATGGCGGAGCCCTCTCCACACAGAGCATCAAGAATGTGTTGTGCCCTCAGGCCATCCCTCCCACACGATGTCCCTTTTGGAAACGATTTAATGCACTCCATAACACAATCAACGTTCGCCACCATGGGAGGCTCTGAATAGGCAACGGTCGGCAAGGATGGCGGCGGTATATGGGGATGCTTGGCCTCAAGAGCGAGCGTGGTATCTTCATTATAAGGCGCAACACCGGACGAACAAAGCACTTTCACCGCCGCAGTGAAGTGGCCATCCGCAATCTTCCGAAGACACTGCTTGATGTTTGTGCTAGCCGATGTATCTTTATCAGAACCACCCCGCTGCAGACAACAGCCCCCCTCCTTAGAACTGTCAAAAAGGCTTTTAACATACACACTTTGGAATGTCCTAAAATCATTTTATAACATTAAAAACTCATTTGATAAATTATAAAGCAATTTTATTAATTAAAACGCAAATAAACAAAATTACGATTTTCGTGCAAAACCGGTATTAACCGGGAGTCACATAAAATTCAAAAATCATATTTTTATGTTCCATCATGTTTTATAAGGTTATTATGAATTGCTCGTAAAAATTTAGAGGTTAACGAGTTGAAACGGGTAGCGAACGATAAAAAAAAAACTATAAAGAAAGAAAAAAACAAAGAAAAGAAAGAAGAAGAATAAATTAAAAAAAAAAATCGCTGGCCACCAGTTTCGAACCAGGGACCTCCTGGTTTTAAGTTCAGCGCTCTTACCATCAGGCCAGCTCCACCTTTGGTTTTAATGTTGGTTTATGTTTCTTATATCCTATACCTGGCGAACGTAAATCAGCTCGCAGAATTCTTTTTTTTGTCCGATTTTGGCCACGTATCCTTGCTTTCTTTGCACGATTCGATCCCCAGGTGTCGTTTCTCTTCGGTTAGTCACCATATGTGTTGTCTACCATCAAAGGCGCACCTAATAGCTATAAATAGCACCCCCAATTCATCAGATTAACTCACCAATTCCTCTCATCTTCTTCATAAAAACCCTAAAACGAGCCAGCATCTTGTTCCTTCAAATTCGATTGATCTGTGAGGCTTTTGAATCCCATCTTCTGCAGTTCCTCATCATTAGGTATGATCTACAATACCCTATCTCAGTTTTTGCTAATATTGCCTCTAAGTATGATTTCTAAAAATGTATAAAAATTAGGGTTCTTGAGCTTGTTTTGCTAAAATCGGGTGATCGGGTTGGAATTAGGGTCTGAATTTTTGTAGGTAATCCTAAATTAATGTGTTTTAAGAAAGCCCTAAGTTAATTTCAAGCTTTGGAAATGTTTGGTATTTTATCTAAAATTCGGTCAAAATTAGGGTTTTCATGTCGTTGTTCTGCCCAAATTGAGTAAACGATGTTGAATTAAGGTTTACTATTTTGAGGAATATTATAATATATCATAATGAATAAAACCCTAAGTTTTTACAATTTTATAAATTGTTTTGGTATTTATTTAATAAAAACGTCAAAATTAGGGTTTTCACGACGCTACTCTGCCAATATTGAACAAACGGGTTAAATCTAGGGCTAATCCTTTAAAATATATTATAAAATAATATTTTAAGTAAAAGCCCTAATTTTATTTGATTTTATAAATTATTTTGCTATTTATTTGATAATTATTTCAAAATTAGGGTTTTGAATATGATTATTTAATATTAAACAAACCGGAAAATATTGAAACTTGAATTTTGATCTTAGAACATATTTATATATATAATAAGTGTATATGAGTTCAAAATTGATAAATGAATTAATTATTAGATAAATTACCAAAACCCTAATTCTCCAAAAAGGGTAAAATGGTCTTTTATCACACAAAAACCTAAACTCCTTAAGTTCCTCGTACCTATAATCAATTATGATTCCCTATATTCATATAGCATGTTCGTTTCACTAGGATAATCTCCGGGTTGTTATCTCTCGCAAATCGGTTCTATCCCTCGTAACTGATCCACTTATCAGGTGAGTATTCACTACATTCCCCTCTCTTTTAAAATGGAATATGACTATCCAATTCGTATTATCATTACTAATGGTGATTCATTTTGAATGATAATCCGACTTGTGAGAAATCATACCTCCATATCTTTTAACCTTTTTGGGGTGTAACATGTACCTTTATTCAAAATCATTTCTCTAAACGTTATGTGATTATGTGTTGATTGAATGAATACTATGTGGAATTGTTTATGGGAATCTCTGCATGATAAGACTGACAATCTACCTCTAGATGAGGAAACAATGCTATTGCATGAGCCAATCTACCTCTATGTGATGAAACTATGATATCCATTGTGATTGAAGGTTTGTTATTTGAATGATTGTATGTCTGAATGTATCTCTTATCACATATATCGCATGTATTAAAAATATGTTTTATAAACTTGTGTTTACTCACCAACTACTTTTGTAGTTGACACTTGATTTTATACATGTTGCAGGTATCTATATATGAGCTATTATGTGATCACGCTAGGATTGCTGGACCTAGATTAAGAAACTTAAATCAATGTAATTAGCATGTTTATCTTTATTGTACGTTACCTTTAATTGATTAATGAAAAAGGGCATGTTTAAGTATTACAACTTATTTTAGTTGTCATGTGCATCTGGACAATCATCGCGCCCCGACAAATTCCGCCGTCGGTTGGGGTGTGACATTCTGGATAGCCAATTCTTTAAAGAAAACTTACTTCTTAACAAAAGAAAGCATATCAAGCTGAAAAAAAGGCGTATGGTACTTTAACAATGGCATTGCCCAAAGAGTTACTACATCAATTCTCTGCTAATTACACATCAAAAAGTTTATGGGATGCTTTAGAGAAGAGATGTGCGAGTAATGACCAATACAAGAAAAGTCGACAAAAGGTCTTGAAAAGGAATTCGACAGTTTCAAGCATTATCAGAATGAATCAATTCCAAATCTGATTGCAAGATTTGCACATTTAATGAGTGAGATGAGTTCGGTAAGTCTTAAAAAGGAAGAGTCTGATTTGAAAGAAAATATTTTGGAGGTATTACCCGAGAAATGGGAAAACTATGTCATGATGATTACCCATGATAAAGAAAATTCGGGTTTATCTTTCAATGATCTGATTCAAAGAATACAAGCAAGGGATATGGAGTTAACTGTGAATAAGTCACTTCCTGCTCAAATTCAGAATCCTACTATGTACTATGGTGAAAATGATTCTACCATCAATGTTGTGAAGTCCAATATTCTAAGTTCCGCACCTCCTACAACATTTATCGCCAATAAATCTGAAAACTCTAGTTATTCTTCTGGTTGCGCTGTTTCAATTCTTAGTCCTTCAAATCAAAATGCTTTATCTGTTCAAACAACCGATGATTACATGGCTTTAATGTCTGCATTAGTATCTTCGTATTTTGGGGTTATTACTGGTTCAGTAAGTAACGCAGAATTGACAAATGAAGATTATGGTCAAATAGATTAAGATCATTTGGAAGAAATGGATTTGAATTGGCAGTATGCTATGTTAGTTCGAAGAACGAAGAAATTTGTTAGCAGAACCAGGAAGAAGAGGTTGAATCAAGATGGAAAGATTGGTTTGGACAAATCAAAGGGCAAATGTTACAAATGTTCAATGTATGGACATTTTGCACGAGAATGTCCAAGTTTAACTGATAACAAATTGAAGTCAGGTCAACATGCTCATTTGGTTGTTCATTCACCAAATGATGATAAAAAAAGATAAAAAAGAATCTGGTTCTGGTGATGAAAAATGACAAAAGTATTTTGGCATCCGAATGAATTTTCCTGGAATGCAGATTCTGAAATTAAAAGAATGCATGCTCCTGTTTTGGTTGCTTTAACATCTCGTCATTTAGATGATAGTCTTCTAACTGATTCTGATTCTTGTTAAAACATATCATTAGTTGAACAGGTTCAGTTAAAGGGGAATAATAATTCAAAGACCGAAGAATCTAAATGTCTTGAATGTGTGAGTTTACACAAAAAGAATGCAAGTTTAAAAAAAAATTCTCAATTATCAACTGAAGAGATTGTCATGCTAAAACAAGAATTGAAAGAATTTCAGAAGAAATATTATGATTTGGTTCATGTTCATAAAGATGTCGTGAAAGAGACGGATGGATTGATTGAAGAGTGTGAAAAGGCAAAAGCGGAAGCTAAAGAAGATGTTCAAAATGGTATCAGCAGATTCAACAGCAAGAGCATTAGCTTGTTGCAAATGTTCTTCTCAGAGATAAGAATGAAGTATTGACGAATGATGATGAGATATTCAAGAAAAAGTGGGAAAAAGTTACTGAGGAAGTATTGTCTGAATGTGAAATCAGAAAGCTGCAAATGTATGAGTACAATGATCTCAATGAAGAATTCATTAAGTCACAAAAAGAAGTGTTTGCTGCTCAACTGAAAGTTTCTGAATTAAAGCTGGAAATTTTGAAGTTACAAAGGCAAGTCAAGAATTGCAACTTATCACCGACTTTACTGAATTTCTTATATAAGAAGGATAGGAGTGAGGATAGTTCAAAAGAGGATGATATTCACAAAGTTCCTCAGCCCGAGGATTTATCTGAATTTTCATCTGCACCTCTTGATCCTAAAGCTGAAATGCTTGATTATTCCAAATTTGCAGCACCAGCGAAAAAGAAGAAAAATAAATACAAGAAGAAAGTGACATTTAGTGAAGCTCCAAAATTTGATTCAAGTTCATCATTTATGGAAGATGAAAATATTTTTGGTGAAGTTGTGAAATCTGTCAGTAGTTCATCTGAAGAGGAAGTTATAAAATCTTTGGTGCGAGAGAACAAATTGAAAGAGATTAAAGATAAATTTACCAGAGAAGCAAAAGGGAGAGATGCTTCTGGTTCTCAATCTGGATATTCAAAGATTCCGGGTTTCAAGCATAAAGGTTTGCGATTTGAAATGTGTAGAATGAGAAAGTGTTGAAGGTCAAGAATCCAAAGAAATCACAACCTCAGGGCAAAAAAACTTTTTTATTTTTCTGGAGGTTCGTCTTCTGAATCTAAGGTTACGTCACAAAGTCAATCTCTGAGGTATGATTCCTATGATGATTTTTTTTTTTGATAAATTTGGTTATGATCATTCTTCATGTTCTCGCAATTCACAAAATTGTTCACATGTTTTTAAATTTCATGAAAGACTTTGTTATGCGTGTCTTAACCTGGACATCGTGCTGCTGATTGTCTGATGACTGCATATATCCACAACACTGCTAATTTTTAAGATACCAAAGGTCACATTTTTTTATGAACCATAGTCTCCAAAGATCAAATCAACTCGTAAGCCGTTTTGGCTAAATCAAATACGCATGTTAACACCAACTCTGGTTCTTATAAAAAATCAAAACCATATTTGATATGGAAACCAAAAGTTGTTTCCAAGGCCAACGATGACTATGTGGAAGACACCGAGCGACCCGACGCTGTTGAATCGGGTCGATCCCAGAGCGACTAATGTTTTATTTAGTGTCAGAAGGTATTTCAAAAATACCTATCGGTAATTGAAAGGTTGCTGGTAGTGGAATATCTGTGATAACTTAAATTGAATTTCCAAATCATTTTTGTTTTTAAACTGCTAAAACTGCTAGTAT
Organism: Deinandra increscens subsp. villosa; assembly: GCA_039602395.1. Classification (NCBI taxonomy): domain Eukaryota; kingdom Viridiplantae; phylum Streptophyta; class Magnoliopsida; order Asterales; family Asteraceae; genus Deinandra; species Deinandra increscens. The sequence goes on from JBCNJP010000010.1 coordinate 32,059,714, forward strand.
TCATGCTGGTTGATCAATTTCTGTTTTGTTTTACACTCCGTCTCGATTTGAGGGGGAGTTTGTTTTTCAAAAATACAAAAATAGTGTGTTGTTATTTAAATGGTTACAATGAAACTCTACAATTAGAGTTGTCATTTTTAGGGGGAGAAAATTTGAAACGATAAAAACATTGAAAAATGAGAAATTGTATCCGACATGATTGGGAAATGATGGTACATTGGCTAATGATGTCTGACTCATGGATAAACTAGATGGAAAAACCATAAGACTATTGTTCGATGTGCTAGGTAGGCTCGGAAAATCAAAAAGTATACGAATGTGATATACACTAAATCTGATGCTTGACCTAGTGGAAAACATCTTGATGCATATTACATGATATATCAAGAAATGGTATGTGAAAAGAGAAATGAGAAGTCACTATTTATACATGTGTTCATTTTGCAAAGATTTAAATTTGTTTGATTTTCTTTATTTTCTTAAATGATCGGACTATCTTTGCGTATCCACAAGACCGACCTGATAGTTGTTCATTTAAGGTTCTGCTTTATTTTCTTTGGTGTTTCGTATAACTCATCGGACTTTCTCTGCGTGTACGGGAGTACCGACCTGATTGTTGTTGGGTTATACAATTTCAACTTGTTTTTAATTTCTTATTTTGTTAAATCCGAGGCCTTATCTGCGTATCGAAAGATCGACCTTAAGGTAGACAATTTAACGTTCTTATTTCTTTTTGCATGGAACACAGTTGACTATATCATGAATACATTCACTAAGTGTTAAATCACAAGTGAAATCACAAAATTAACATGATAAGCAAAGCATATCTGAGTATGTCTGATAGTGTGGGGGCACACTGGTCAAAACAAATCTAATCAATACCTTATCATATCCATATGATATGAGTATGATTATGCCAGAGTTTAGAGTTGGACAAATTATATATGTAATCGACATGGCATATGTGCCATATTAATCGAAATTGAAGTGTAGTTCAACATTTTATGTTCAATGTGATCCCAAGTCGTGATCTTTCTCGCAAAAGACAAAAATAGTGTATGATTATGTACTGCATTTAGTTTACATATCCGAAAATATCAAAAAGATTTTAGATGTGTTTTGATATAAAGTTTTGGAAAATCAAACATATTTTACTTCTTATTTCTTTTCGATTAATCAACACGAAATGCAAAATCAAATTTCAAAATCAATATATCTTAGAGTCTTGAAAATAGACATTTTGCGCCAGGATTATTTATGTTGGCAGGTTTCTAAGTGGGAAGAGAACATTACAACTTCAAGTCTTCTGAAGATGCTGATAAAAAGATTACCCGCACTACAATGTCAAGTATTCGAGATCAGACTTATCGTCAAATTGAGGAAGAGTTTGATTGAAGATACAAGTTTATGTAGATGTTTGATACTGCACATGTCGAGGGGGAGTTTGTTGGTACAAGGTTCTTGGTCATCATGTGAAGTATCAAGAACATGACAAAGATTTACAAGATAGTGCTGATCCGAACTGAAGACGAACTGCCAGTTTTGGATGCACACGATATTATCCGAACTGGCAATTCGGCTGATCGTGTGTTGGCGCTTTTATGTTCAACTATAAATAGCTTGTCTTGTATATAGACTAGGAGGACTTGTCAAATCTACTGTGTGTGTTTCACTGTGTAATCTCTTTGTGGTTAATACAAGTTCTTTATATTTATATCTCGTGTACACTTTTAACATAGATTTCAATACGAACGAGTAGACGATCCATCGCTCACGTAATTTCACTATGATAATTTCTCGTTAACTCTTGAGTGAGCAAAACATTGTTAGAATTTTTCCTCCCCGGGATGAAAGCAGACTGATTGCAACTCACAATCAAATCTAGGGAGTCTTTGAGCCTATTTCATATAACTTTAGTAATACCCTTATACAAAACATTGTAGCAAGTGATAGGCCTAAATTCAGAAACAGAAGAAGGATTTTGAACTTTAGGAACAAGAGAAATGATTGTAGCATTAATTTCAGACAACAACATACCATTATCAAAGAACTCTTGTATAGCCTGCCACACTTCATCACCAATTAAAGACCAAGAACTCTTAAAAATTCTTGCAGAAAACCCATCAGGCCCAGGAGCTTTGTCATTATCAATATGAAAAATAGCAGCTTTAATTTCCTCCTACGAAACAGGTCTAACCATATAATCAGCAACATTCCTTGGGATCTTCTTAGTAAATAGAGTGCTAGGATTGTTTAGAGGAGCAACAGTGACATCACAACCCATAAAATACTTGAAATGAGAAACATAGGCCTCCCTTACTTGTTCCCCTTCATGGTAGTTTCCCTGCATATCCAAAATTCCATGAATCCTATTTCTAGATTGCAACCTTTGACAGCTTTATGAAAATAGCTTGTGTTTTGGTCACCAGCAGCAAGCCATTCTACTCTAGCCTTTTGCTTTAAAAACAATTATTCATCCTCCTCAGCGGTATTCAATGTATGCAGATAAGCCACCTCTTCATCCCTCAAATCTTGATTAGAATTATCATTCACCAAAGCTTCTTGCACCCTACCCAGTTCCTTTCTCAGAATAGTGACCCTTTCATTCAGATTACCCTACTCAAGGGCAAGTTTCCACAAAGGTTTCTTTAAAGACTTAAGTTTACTAACAACTAGAACATTGTGCAATCATGAATATTCTGTCTCCAAGCTTTTTCCACAATATTACTGAATTGAGGTTTCCTGGTGAGGAAATGCTGAAACTTAAAAGACTTGGGCTTCCAATGCATATTAACAGGAAAAGTAACTAAACAAAGGGAATGGTTAGAGGTATAAAAAGGCAGAAATTAAGGTTTAACATCAGGAAAAGTAGTCATAAAACAAGAATTGCTCATGGCCCTGTCAAGCTTCTTTAGGAGCCCATTAGTTTACCAGGGGACTTTTTCCAAGTGAATTTTAAACCAGAGAAAGGAATATCATTAATACTAGCATTCAGACAGCAGCTTCTAAAATCATTAATAGAAGCAATAATATGAGATGACCCAGAAGAGCTTTCAGAAGGGTCTAAAGTAGCATTTAAATCACCAGTTAGTGTTCCCAAATTTCTCAAGTTCAAGCCATGATGGCTTTCTCTGCACAGCTTTTGTAAAAGCATACACAAAGGAACAAAAAAACGTAAACTTGCCATTTCTAGATTTAATCAAACATTTAAGAACTTGATCAGTAAAATTAATAACCTTAACATCCATAACAGCAGGGTTCCAAGCAACAATTATCCTAGCCCAGTTTTGCCAATAAACTTTCTTTGACTCCCAAGCCCATGATCCAAAAACTTTACCACAGCCTTCTGCAAATTTTGGGACTTAACATGAGTTTCAACAACACACCAGAGATTAACTTTTTTTTCATTCATCAAGTCCAATAACTGATTCTGATGAGCCTTCTTTCCCAACCCTCTGATGTTCCAAGTAACTATGAACCATTTGATGAAGCTTGAATACTCAATGCTTGAGCATTCAAAGAGTTAGACTTAGAGTGAAGATTCATAAATTTGCCAATTTCATTATCAACAAAACCCACCTCATTATCCCCAGATTCAGTTGCACTAAAATAGCTATCAGAGCCTTCATCTTCATCCATAACATCAATAGCAGCAAAACCAAAACCCTCCTAAAAATTATGCACTAGACACATTTTGAAAAACAATTTAGTTTGAATATTTCCATTTTTCCAACACACTGCTATGAGGAACTTGTTTATTCTTGATGAAACCAAGAACCTCCTCCTTCCTTTTCTGCTCAAGAAGCTCATAGAAGTCATCAAAAACTCCAGGATGGTCATAAGGAAAAGATTTAGGCATTATATCAGGAGGCCTTGCAATAAGAACAATGCCAAACATAATTTCTGAACCAGCTTCAGACCTTTTCTTACCAACCAAAAGGTTCCTGATAAATTTATGACACAACTTGTCATTCTTAGCACATCTGACTTCTTTATCCCTATTAGATTCATTGGGACAAATGTTCTCCTTGATATCCACATTCATATCATCCACCTACAAAGCATTAAACCTGTTTTGTAATTTCAGCTTGACTTCTTTAACTGAAACATTTCTGTCAACCTTATCACCAATCTTCTTAATATCTTCATTACATACACTCTTAACCCTATATTGCATCATAGGACTTCCCTTAGTCCCTGCACCATTAGGCTTAAGGGATCCTGAAGAAGCAGTCTTGTAGCCTTTGACCAATTAGGTCAACAAATATATCAAATTGACAAAAGAAATCAATCTTAGTCATTTTTAATCAATAATCCATATAGCTCGATTGATTCCAATTTATTTAAGTGTAACTGAATATGGAGCATATTCTGAGGCACTTAAATAGCTCAACATCATTCCACAAATATGAAGATAATTTCACAAGTTTGACTAAGAAAAACAATACCTATACATTTCTTAAAGTTTTCTTGCAACTTACATTTAGTTTGACTTGTATTGCTAAGTCAATCCTTGTTACACTACTAGTACCTAGATGGCCCGGAATGATGCATAGCCTAATAGTAATCAACTGATTGTGTAATGGAATGAATGTCTCATCCTTGGGGCTCGCATTGTAATGGAATGATTGTGTAATGGAATGAATGTCTCATCCTTGGGGCTCGCATTGTAACAGACTTTTGTTAATATCACTGATTGTGTAATGGAATGAATGTCTCATCCTTTTTTAGTTTGTTATGTGTTTGCGCTTCTAATTTTTTCATATTAGCGCATTATTTTGTATTTTTCTAAGGCTATTGGAGTGTCATGATCACTCCACCCATACTTTGGCCAAGGGCGTATGAGTACGAGGCCCTTTTTCGCACATTCTTTTTACAGATGGCGGATACTTTGGGCTGAATGCTTGAATTGTTTTCAAGGTATCATTGACTTGCCGTGGACTTGTTTTTCAAGGGCCCGCTAGTGGGAATATGTATGACTTTTTATCATGAAAATATCGATCCATACTTATGTTAGTTTTAAGTTTTTTGTGCTAAAGGGAATGTCCGCTGTAGACGGGGTATCCCGGATCTACGCACCTGATTTCAGGGCATACCACGAAGCAGACATGTATTATTACCAAGTCTTACTTTGTTTGTTTTGCAAGCGTTATGTATAGATGCCTACGTCTATTAAAATTGCTATTTGTTGCTCATGATAATTTAGATTTTAGCCTTGTTAGCGTAATCCGAATTAGAGAGATAACAACATATGATAAAAAGGGGCAATGGAATGGGAAATTCATTAACAAAATATTGACTTCTCCATAAAAACGCGGATTAGATGTAACATTTCCTTAATTGTGCGGTGTTCCAAGTGCGTGGCACTGGCGTCCCATCCAGCAGCGCGAGCTCGTATGCGCCATTGTCCAGATTCTTCTTTATCACATATGGTCCTTCCCAATTTTGACTAAGCTTCCCCTGTGGGAGCGCGGTGCTGGCTTCGTTGATGCACAAAACGTAATCTCCTTCTTTAAACGCCATTTTGCGCACATGCTTGTTGTAGTACTTTTTAACTGTTCTTTATACTTCTGTTCCCTAACCGCGGCCAATTCGCGTCGTTCCTCCAGGAGATCGAGGTTATGGCGGAGCCCCTCATCGTTGTTAAAAAGATGATTATTGAGATGGTGGGGAGATGGGATACCGATTTCTGCTGGGATCATGGCCTCTGAGCCATACGTGAAGCTGAAAGGTGTCTCCCTGTTGCTTGACTTTTTCATAGTACGTTGAGCCCATAAGACATGCGTACATAGTACGTTGAGCCCATAAGACATGCGGAACTTCATCCACCCATGATGCGCCTTCAAAATCAAGCCTTGTTTTTATGCCATCTAATACGCTTCTGTTGATTCTTTCTACCTGACAGTTTCCCTGAGGATGGGCTACCGAAGTAAAGATTTGTTGTATTTGTAACTCCGCGCACCAATTCTTGAGGACCTTTTCGGTAAACTGGGTGCCATTGTCGGATACTAAGAAAAGAGGGATGCCAAATCGGCATATGATAAATTCTCATAGGAATTTCTTGACACTGGTGGCCATGATGGTAGCTAGGGGTTTAGCTTCCACCCATTTGGTGAAATAGTCGACCGCCACTGTTAAAAACTTTACCCTCCACGCAGCTTCGGGGAAAGGGCCTACGATGTCCACGACCCATTTATTGGAATGGACATGCGGCCGCCATATGGATTAGATCATTCTTGGGTCTAGAGATCATTGGTGCGTACTTCTGACAGCTGAGACATTTACGCAATTCTTCTACTGCCATGGAATGCATCCTCGGCCAATAAAATCTTGCACTTTTTAACTTGGCCACCACGGCTTTGGGTCACGCATGTATTCCGTAAATACCCATGTGCACCTCTCAAGTAAGGTAGTTGGCTTCTTCCAGATCAACGCACCTGAGTAGGGGACCCAGAAATGTCCGCCTATAAAGGATTCTGTTGACCATTTGATAGTGTTCATACTTACTACGCAACTTGCGAGCTTCGGCCTTATCCGGCGGGAGATTTCCATCAGTCAGATATTTCACAATCGGAGTAGTACATTATCCGCGGATTGTTGTGCGACGTTTACTCAATGTATTTGTATAGTCGGGTCCTTCAATTCTTCCACATGTACATTTTGCAACGGCTCCGCGAAGCAGGAAGCCAGTTTACTCAGCGCGTCGGCCTTCTTGTTTTTTCTTCTAGGTATGTGAACTACTTCGCATGTTTCAAAATTCTTTATGAGCTCCCGGCATACACTAGGGTATTTTGCCATAGATTCATCTTTAGCTTCATATTCTGCGTTAATCTGATTTGCAGCCACGAGAGAATCAATGTGCGCGCGGATATGTTTTTCCTTGTGTTTTAATGCGAGCTTGAATCCCACAATTAGCGCTTCATACTCTACCTCATTGTTACTTGCGCGGAAATTAAGCTTATATGCGCGTGTATATTCTTTCCCGGCGGGACAGATAAGAATGACCCTCGCCCCGGAGCCCTCCATGCAGATGCGCCATCTGAGTGTAATTCCCAAACCTAGTCGGCTAGGAGCTCTTTGACTTTTGGAAGGCACAACTCTTCAGACGAAAGTTATGTTCCCACGGGAATTTCTGAGATGAAGCCTGTTATTACTTGTCCTTTGAAAGCCGTGCGGGGTTTGAATGATAAATTGTACACCCCTAGCTCAATATCCCATTTACATAGGCGTCCTGAGAGATTGGGTTTTCTGAGTATGTGTTGCAACGGGTTACTCGTTAGTACTTCTATGTCATGTGCATGGAAGTATCTTCGTTTCGGCAGGAGGTGTGCACCAGTGCGAGCACCAATTTTTCTAGTATCGAATAGTTTGCCTCCGTATCCGTAAGAACCCTGCTTATGTAGTAAATGGGTGTTTGTACATCTCCCCGTTCTACTAGCAAAACTAAATTGACTGCCCGATATGATGTGGAAAGGTACATTTTTAAAAGCTCGTCGATACGCGAGGCCGTTAATGCGGGAAGATTAACCAAATATGCCTTTAAATTTTGAAATGCTTGTTCCGCCTCCGATGTCCACTCGAAGTGGTTATCCGCCAAACAATTTTTTCAGAACAATTATGAATGGGAGTGATCTTTCTGCGTGTTTGGAGAGAAAGCGGTTGATGGCAACCAATCTTCCGTTAAGCGCTTGTACCTCTTTTAGAGTGCCTGGAGATGGCATATTAATGACTGCGGCTACCTTCTCGGGATGTACGCAGAAACCCTCCCTTGTGATAATAACGCCCAGAAACTTGCCTTCCTCCATTCCAAAAGAGCATTTCCCCGGGTTGAACTTTATGTTATTTTTACGGAGGGTTGAAAAGGTTTCTACTATGTCGGGGAGTAAACGGTTTTCCTCCAGGCTTTTGATCACCAGGTCGTCAACGTAAACTTCCACGTTTTTCCCTATTTGGCCCTTAAAGACTTTGTCCATCATTCTTTGGTATGTGGCCCCCACATTTATTAATCCAAAAGGCATTTTGGTGTAGCAGTATATTCCATTTTTGGTGTAAAATGCGGTTTTTGCTTCATCTTCTCCCGCCATCTTGACCTGGTGGTAGCCCTTGTAGGCGTCTAAAAAGCATTTGAACCGTCCTCGATAAGCCACTGACGGTTGTCCCCATACTTTGGGGCCTGCATAGTTGCCCCCTGGTAAAGATTATGTAACCCTTTGTCAGTTTTCAGCTTGGCAATCTCAGCCTCCATTTCTCGTACTGCCTCATCTCGGATCCTCACAGCATCCGTCCGGGCCTACTCCAATTCTGGATTCGCCTCAGCAAGCGAGTGTTTCAATTCGGCATTAACCTTTTCAACCAACTCCTGGTCCTCCTCCATCTTCGCCAAACCATTCTCCATTGAGATCATTTTCTCCATGTCAACGGTACAGAACTTCTGGGTTAAATTTTCGAGCTCCCTCTTAGATTTCACCAACTCTACCCGCCTCTTTTCACTCTTGGATTTCGCCACCAACAACTCTTCCTCCAAAAGCTCGTTCCTCCTTATCATCTCCACAACGGACACAAAACCCCAAGTCACCTTAAAATACGCCTTGTCCCGGGCTGGCTTATGGCTCTCTTTCTCCATGTCAGCCCTCTCTCCAGCCGGGAGTGATGACAAAGCAAATTCTCTTCAAGTCTCCATAGCCTGAAAACGGGACTCATTTTTTAAATTCCAATTGGGCCTATGAATATCATTATCGGCACCAAATTCGGCCAATTGCTTCCCAGATCCGCCACCCGTCTCTGTTGCCACACTCAACAAATCCACCTTCTCAGAAGCCATCTTCTTCATCTCCTTCCGACACCTTCCGCTCCCCCGTTTCCACACTCAACAAATGAATTAATTTTTTCACAATTCTCATTTTTATCTTAGATTTTATTTATTTATTTACATAAAATCTAAAAAAGTTTTTTTTATTGAATTTCACATGCGAAATAGAGTAATTTCATATGTGAATTAAGGTGTCTACTTGTCTACCATTATATATATATATATATATATATATATATATATATATATAGGATTAGGATCGTGTGAAAACCCATTTATTTTGTGAAAACGTGAAAACCACTTTAAAACCTTTATAACTTTTTCATACGTTAATGTTTTTTCATGAAATTTGCGCCAAAAGTCTTAGAATTACGTTATCTTTAATTCTATAAAAACCAAAAACAAAAAAAAAACGTTTTTTTATTTTTTTTATTTTTTTTCCGTTTTTTGGTACACATGTGTACCACAATAAAAAAACTCAAAATTTAATATGAGTTACTAATAGTTTTAAAAGGAAATTGCACCCTAATTATTATAGTTTTATTATCTTTATATCTAAAGAAAAAAATAATATTTTATGATTTTTTAAGTATTGCTACACATGTGTACTATGTTTAATTATCATTCGTAACATAAATGTTTTATTGTTTTTAGTATGTTTTTAATATATTTTTAACATAAGGAGTGTTTTTATACTTTATAATTCGTTTTTGTGTAGTAGTAGTGATGATGGTACACATGTGTACCAAAAACGGGAAAAAAAAACGTTTTTTTTTTACTTTTTTTTTATAAATATTGTTTTCCAAAGTTATAGATAACGTAATTCTAAGACATTTGGCGCAAATTTCATGAATAAACATTAACGTATAAAGAAGTTATGTAGGTTTTAAAGTGGTTTTCACGTTTTCACAAAATAAAGGGTTTTCATAGGATCCTTCCCCTATATATATATATATATATATATATATATATATATATATATATATAGGGTAAGGATCATGTAAAAACCACATCTTTTTGCGAAAACCTAAAAACTAATACTAAAACCTTCATAATTTTTTCATACGATCATATTTTAAAAAAAAAAATTGCACCAAGATCCTTAGAATTATGAGTTCTTTAATTCTGGAAAAAAATTTAAAAAAACTTTAACGTCTTGTCGTTTTTTTATTAGTGCACATGTGCACTAATAATAAAACTCATACATATAGTATGCGTTAATGTTTTTTTTTTAGAAAAATCGCATCAAATACGTTATAATTTTGTTAGTTTTTCGTGGTTTTTTATTAGTGCACATGTGCACTAATAATAAAGCACTTTATACGTGTCGTATACGTTAATATTTTAAAAGATAAATTGCACCATAAATCTGATGATTGTGTTATCTTTAACTCTGAAAATATATTTAACGTTTTAAAATTTTTTAAATTTTATGCTACACATGTGCACTATAACTAATAGTTATAGTGCATATGTAGAATTATCATTAGTTCTATGAATATTTTAGTTTTTTTAAATGTTTTAACCTAAACAATATGTTTTCGCATGACAATTCTCAATTGTGTAGTACTAATGAAAATGGTGCACATGTGCACTAATAATACACATGTGCACTAATTTTTTTTCTTTGAAATATCAATTTCTTTTCCAGAATCAAAGACAATAGAATTTTAAGATTTTTGGTGCAAGTTTCATAGAAAAATATTAACGTATGTAAAAGTTATGAAGGTTTTAGTGTTAGTTTTTAGGTTTTCGCAAAAAAAAATAGTTTTCGCAGGATCTTTACCCTATATATATATATATATATATATATATATATATATATATATATATATATATATATATATAACACATTAGATTAAAAAAGAGCGCGACACATCAATGGAAAAGTAGAAGATGCAGTTGAAGTATTCTCTCGGTTATGAGATCATTAGGAGTATTGATAACGACTAAGTGCAGATTCTCATGCATATTGAATGTGAAATGTATTTTCTAATTTGTAAATTTTAGATCTTTATCTCTTTTATTGTAATAGTTTGTTATTTTTCTTTAATTTACATAATTCAATAAAATTTACTACAGCATATTATAATTATTATTATTTTTAAAACCTCAGTCGTGCAATGCACAGATATAAAAAAACTAGTTATTATATATATAGAAATCAATTGGTCCTTATACTAAAACAATTGCTAACCTCAATAAATTCACACGAACATAAAAAGAGTAATTGTATTTAAAATAAGTAATTAAAGAGATTATTGATGAAAAGGCATAAATAATTATATCGATAGGCATACAACAACGGTGATTGGTATCGAGACACCAATTATGGCACATAAAGAGAGTAAATTTGCATTAGAAAACTGGAAGCCAGAGGTAATTTTTAACACAGTCGGCTAAAGATAGAGAGTAGAAGAAATAAGAACATGTGAATAAAATACTTACTAATGTAGTTCAAGGTGTACAACTCAAGGTATGAATCCATCTAAGGGTAGTACTGATGTCAGGCTTGCAGCAACACGTGCAATGTATAACACCCTAATTTTTTCTCATACAAACTTTTCAAATGATGTCGAGCATATTATATTATGAAAGTTGTTTGTGAGGCAACGTTATTATCAGAATTGAAAATTAGGCAGGCTACTTTTGAATATTTGGTGTCGATTTCATCAAGTTACTATGAGAAAATAACTCCATACATGGAAATAAAATCAAGACATTTGAACAGGGACTCTGATCAAAACGTACATGTAAACGAAGATCCAAGTATGTCGGAATTTTGTGAGAAAAACTAGTGGAAAATGGGTTTTTTTTCACTAAGTGTGAAAATGTGTTTTTCACCAAATTTGGACTAAGATAAAATATAGATAACATAGGTTGTTGCCTCTGTATTTTATGGTTTTGTGTAGTACGTTGTGAGGGCTTTCCAACGCATCAAACCACGTCCAAATCCGAGCTCGTATGAATGAGATATCAAGGCTCAAAGTTAAGGGTTTGAAGCTGTTAAAGCTGTGAATTTTAAGAGAGAAAATGAAGTGGAACTCATCCCACATTGGTTGGGGAATAAAACCTAAAGTGGTTTATAATGTGGGAACCTTACCAACTATTGTTTCCTCTAGTAGGACACATTCCTTGGACCTTGAGGGGTGCGAACCTAACTCGCACACGCATGCGCACGTGGCGTGGGTGTATGACTCGCTTTGATGGCGCACTTTGTGCACACGTGCGCATGTGTGTCATGGGCGTACAAGGCGCATTGTGGCACTTTGATAGCTGTAAACGTGTTTTTGAGCTAATTAAGGTAATTTCGCGTTAATTGCCTTTAATTCTTGAAGAATACATCGATACCCATTCATGTGGGGGATTGTTGGAATTTTGGGAGAAAACTAGTGGAAAATGGGTTTTTTCACTAAGTGTGAAAATGAGTTTTTCACCAACTTTGGACTAAAATAAAATACAGATAACATAGGTTGTTGCCTCTGTATTTTATGGGTTTGTGTAGTACTTTGTGAGGGCTTTCCAACGTACCAAGCCACGTCCAAATTCGAGCTCGTATGAATGAGATATCGAGACTCAAAGTTGAGGGTTCGAAGCTGTTAAAGCTGCAAATTTTAAGAGAGAAAATGAAGTGGAACTCGTCCCACATTGGTTGGGGGATGAAACCAAAAGTGGTTTATAAGGTGGTAACCTTACAAACTATTGTTTCCTCTAATAGGACACATCCCTTAGACCCTGAGGGGTGCCAAGCACCCCTAACTCGCACACGCACGCACGCGCGAGCGTGGCGTGAGCGTATGAGGCGCAATGTGGCACTTTGATGGCGCATTTTGCACTTCGCACGCTCGCATCACCACGAGCCGCTTGAGAGCCGCCTTATTGTTTTTAAGTTCAACCGGAAGTTGGTCCGGTTGAAGTCCAGGCGGACAGGTTCAAGAGGAGAGGATGGTTGAACCGGAAGAACAGGTTCAAACGGAACTAGTTCAAATGGAAGGTGGGTCAAGCGGACCTGTGTGGTTCGGGCGGAACTGAGTTCAACCGGAATAGTAGTTCCGGTGGAAGTTAAAGTGGAAGGTTGGTCCGGAAGCGCCAGTTCAGCCGGAAAACAGTTGTTATGCGGGGTACTTTCGGATTGAGAGCTGTAAACGCGTTTTTGAGCTAATAAAGGTAATTTCGCGTTAATTAGAAATCAATTTGCATTAAATACGTTTAATACAAAGTTTGACTACAAATTATTTTAGAGTGCTCTCCAAGACTCTCACCACTATATATACAGCCTCATTAGTTGAGGCTAAAGATACCAGAATTCACAGAATTCTTTCTCTCATCCTCATCTTCATATCTTTTCCAATATTCATAATGTTCGTCAGAATCTTCAAGAACTCGAAGTTAACCAAACAGAATCTTCAAGCTTAGCGTTATCCCGTCCGTACAATACGGTTTAGGCGATTGTACCCTGGGAAACCAAACGGGATCCTCGGTAGACCCAGAATTTGTTTTAAGGGACCCGTTTTTTGACCTGAAGCCTTCGCCAAGGTTCCTTGGAACCTTCTTTATTTTTTAAACTAATTTCAAAAGATTTTCTCAAACCTTTTTCCATAACTCTCTATCAATATTTTCTTTCATTCAAATTCTTTTTATTTTCTTTTGTCAAGTTCTTAATGGAAAGAAGCCATCAAGTGTGAGATAGAGTCTATCTTGCAGAACCACACTTGGGAGATTGTCGATCTTCCTAATGGTTGCAAACCACTTGGATATCGGTGGATATTCATGAAGAAGTTGAAAGCCGGTGGCTCCATTGATAAGTATAAGGCAACAATGTGCGGGAGAACCCTGGCTGGTATGTTGACCCTGGTGCCACCTGCATTGTCTGTGGGGACAATACCTTATTTAGTACGTTTAAAGAGGCGAAGGGGACCGAGAAGCTTTACATGGGGAATAAAGCTACTGTCGACATCATGGGTGAAGGAAACTTGGTCTTGAAGTTCACTTCTGAGAAGGAACTTACGTTGAACAACGTTCTATACGTGCCAGAAATCAGGAAGAATCTTGTTTCTGGATGGTTGCTCAACAAGTTTAGATTCCGCATTGTGATCGAGTCTGATAAGGTCGTGTTGACCAAAAATGGCATGTTTGTAGGCAAAGGCTATGCCCAAAACTTTATGTTTAAATTGTCTACCATGGTTATTAATAAAATGGCGAAAGCCTCCTCTTCTACTTATATGATTGAGTTTTATGATTCATATACGTCGTTTAATGAACTTAAAATGTTTTCCAAATTTTAAAATAAACTCGAATTCAAAACGCAAAACGTGTGTCGAATCCAAACTTACAAGATTATCGTTTAGATCGTTTGAATGAATAACCGAACCCCTAGACTTAATTCACACCGATGTGTATGACTTGAAAATTGTCCCCACACGTGGTGGAAACAAGTACTTCATCACATTTATTAATGATAGTACAAGATATTGCTATGTATACTTACTTAAAAGTAAGGATGAAGCAATAAACAAGTTTGTCTTGTTTAAGAACTTGGTTGAGAATAAATTCACCAAGAAAATCAAGATGTTGCGGAGTTATAGAGGAGGTGAATATGTTTCACCGTTTGCGGACTTATGTGCAGAAAGTGGAATTGTCCATGAGACTACCGCACCTTATTCTCCACAATCCAGTGGCATTGCAGAACGTAAGAACCGTACATTGAAAGAGATGATGAATGCCATGTTGAATAGTTCTGGGATGAGCCTAGACATGTGCGGGGAAGCCATTTTGATGGCTAACTATCTTTTAAATAAGATACCCCGCAAAGATAAGGATAAAACTCCATATGAATTGTGGACGAGCATAACGCCATCCTATAAATACCTGAAAGTGTGGGGGTGCCTAGCTAAAGTACTAGCTCCTTTGCCTAAGGTGAAAATGTTAGGACCCAAAACTGTGGACTGTGTGTTCATTGGATAATTTGAAAATAGAAGTGCATACCGGTTTCTTGTCCATGACTCAAAAAATCCCGATATACACGAAGGCACTATCATGGAATCAAGGAATGCTTCATTCTTTGAAAATGTATTCCCGTGTTTGTCACGAGAACACGCAAGTTCATCGACACCATTAGTTGGTGATGAGACTCGTGAAGATCCATTTGTTGGTGACTAGGTTCATAAACAACTGTGTGTTGGTAACAAGCTTCATGTACGACATGCATCAAATGAGGGTGAGCTTAGACGAAGTAAGAGAAAAAAGGGTTGGAAAATCCTTTGGACCTGACTTCACGACTTACATGGTTGAGGATGATCCCAATACCTACCGCGAGGAAGTAACCTCTTCAGATGGGCCTCAATGGAAAGAAACCATCAAGTGTGAAATAGAGTCTATCTTGCAGAACCACACTTGGAAGTTTATCGATCTTCCTGATGGTTGCAAACCACTTGGATATCAGTGGATATTCAAGAAGAAGTTGAAAGTTGATGGCTCCATTGATAAGTATAAGGCGAGGCTACTGATCAAAGGATATAAACAAAAGGAGGGTCTGGATTACTTTGATACTTACTCACCTGTTACTCGCATAACCTCGATAAGGTTGGTGCTTGCTATAGCGGCCTGACGAAATTTGGAGGTTCACCAAATGGACGTTAAGACCGCGTTTCTAAACGGTGATTTATATGAAGAGATCTACATGGAACAACCTGAGGGTTTTACCGCTCCTGACCAATAAGGCAAAGTGTATTGACTCGTTAAGTCTTTGCATGGCTTGAAGCAAGCTCCAAAACAATGGCACCAGAAGTTTGACCGTGTCTGTAACACCCACGTACAATTTGATGTCAAACATAACAGTTTATAACATAAAAAGTTGGTCCCAGAAATTTTCTTTAGAAAACATGTGATTTATCAATCATGAAATACCACTATTGTGACTAAACTTCTACAAAACACTATAACTAGTTTGACATTCATAACATTATAACATCATTTATAGGTTTATAACCCCAGAATACGGAACGGTTTAGAAACTCTTCTCGTGAGTCGGTTCTTGTAGCCTCGATGAGCATCCTTCAAGCTTTTGCCTTACCTGCACATACTCACTTTCAATAGTGAATTGCTAGTGCATAACAAATATAGTCAACGATTAACAATGAAGAAAAACCACAAAAATCAGGATTTACATCCCAGGCGTATCACCTAGAGGAACTGAGATTCCAAGCGGTACGCCTGAACCTGTAGGCGTATCGCCTATTAGTCCAGTTGCTCCAAGCGATACGCTTGGAGACAACTTTCCAGGGATTTGGCCAAAATTTAGCTTGTTCTATACATAGCCAATATTTTGGCTATTTACCCTGTTCTTAACAGTTTTGCACCAGACTTGTTGGGACTGATTATCTACCCTTAAATGTCCCAAAAAAAAATTTTAACTTAAAACATACACATTACCATACCTTAGTCATGGTTACGTTACAATAACCAACCCCGGGTTCACCCGACCTGTTTGACTCGTTAAGGGATTTCTTTGAGGCAACCCAAAGAGTCATGAATCAGATTCAAACCACACACATGTATATTATGCAACTTTGTCCACATTTGCTAGCAATTGGCATAAACATGTTTCTAGGCACACATTTTGTTTGGTCTTCTACCTCTACTATGTGTTTAACTTCAATCTTTATCAATTATCTTAAGTTTTATAGTCACAAACAATAAAATCACCTTTTCATTATCCCACTTGTCATTGCAAGTTATTCCCATTGAAAGGAACATCCACATAACCAAATTTCTTCCTTTGACCCGTTAAGACGGGTGCTCCTTTCTTTGTTACATGGCATGGATTTTATAAATCCATTTCCGCTCATTGTAACTTATTGTACATTTATTGTTTCATCCAAATCTTTCTTGTGGTCAAATCTAGTCGTTTTGGAAACCCTTAGCATTTGGGGCTTCATGGTTCCTCGAACCATTCGTCACCTCTTTATAAAACACATGGTTCGTTCTATATGTATGAAATTACACGTTTTCATATCTAATACTTGTAACAATAATGATGTTACCTTTTGATTTTGTGCCTCCGCTTCCTCCAACACCGGAGTTGATTCCTTGATCACCTTGATTGCCTAATGGGTCACCAACAATGTTAGGACCTTAATCAAAGTAGCATTTTTACCACATTTCAATAACATGATTTCTATGCTACACATGCATAATTACACATAGATGACAATCAAGCATTCTATCAAATTTTGCATCAAGCTACACGATTTCATAAGCACCACAATATCAATTAAGGCATACATTTATCATGTTAACCAATGATCATCTTTGCATCAAGTTGGTTCAATTTGTGAACGTATAGTTACCTATGACCATTCAACATCAATACTACCAAATTTGGTGCATTTACCATATTTTGACTCTTTTAGGCATTTTATCAAACACCTTGTGTGCATATATTTATGCACACATTTACCCAAGCCCTTGAACCTCCCACTTGGCCATTTGTCATGGTTTAGGTGAAGTCACCTCTAACCCATCTTTAATTCATCAAATACTAGCATATTCATGCAAGAAATACTTTGGTGATTACTCACCAATTACTAATCAAATTAGAAATCTCAGCAACACATGATGCTCCTATCATCCCAATATCATCTAATCATCGACAAATTTCGGATTCTAGGCACCAATTTTCGAACCCTAGACATGCAAGGATCATGGAGATTACTTACTTGACACCCAAATGATGGTTGTTGATGTTAGAACACCTCAATACAAGATTATGGACTTGAAATCACAGCTAGGGGCCTCTAATTAGCATAATTTTAGATGAAGAGAGTGGGATGAGGGTGGGGTCGATCTCCAAGTCGTGACTTCGACCTCCCCTCCTCTCCTTCTCTATTTGACTAAGCAAGTTTAATAAATTTACATTTTTGGCCCCTAGCTAGACTTCTAACCATTTATTTTAATTGTCCATAATATCATTTTACACATAAACCCCCCTTTAACTTCATATAAAGTAATCTCTACTATCTTTAGGGGGTTGATTAAGCTACGACAATTTTGTTAACCAGTCGTTGACGGGAAATTTAACTATTAAGTTTTGGGATGTTATAACTCCACCCCCCCCCCCCTTAAAGGGGCTTCGTCCCCGAAATGATTTACGTATCGAATAAATGATGGTAGTATCGTTGCATTTCATCCTCAACCTCCCACGTCAAGTCGGAGCCTTTTCTATGCTCCCATTGAACCAACACTTGTTTCACTTCTTTGTTTTGTAGCTTCTTTACCTTGCGATCAAGAATCGCAATAGGCCTTTCTACATAGTTGAGCTTTTTATCCACAACCACGTCATCTAAAGGTACGTAGGCACTTTCATCCGCCAAACACTTTCGTAGATGGGACACATGGAATGTGTTGTGGATTACACTCAAATCTTTCGGTAATTCCAACTGGTAAGCATTATCACCCACTCGGGCTAAGACTTTGAAGGGTCCTATAAACCTAGGACTTAGCTTATCCCGTCTCCGGAACCGGATCACGCCTTTCCAAGGGGATACTTTTAACAACACCATATCACCCTTTTTAAATTCTATAGGCCTTCGTCTTTTGTCCGCGTAGGACTTTTGCCTATCTTGGGCCGCTTTCAACCGAGCCCTTATCATATCAAGCTTTTCTGATGCTATTTTGACCACCTTCTTACTAGCTAACTCGCGTTTCCATACCTCACCCCAACACACAGGCGTTCTGCATTTCCTACCATATAGCATTTCAAAGGGCGGCATACCAATGCTCGAATGATAGCTATTATTATAAGAAAATTCGATGTGAGGAAGGTAATGATCCCAACTCCCGCCAAAGTCAATGGCACATGCCCGCAACATGTCCTCGAGTGTTTCGACGGTCCTTTCACTCTGTCCATCCGTTTGTGGGTGGTATGCGGTACTAAGTAAAAGTTTTGTACCCAACCACTCCTGAAATTCTCTCCAGAACTGAGAGGTGAACCGGGCATCCCGGTCGGATACGATTGAGACGGGCACTCCATGGCGCGATATAATCTCATTGATGTACACATCCGCCATCCTTTCGGAAGAGTAAGTCTCTCGGATTGGTATAAAATGAGCACTTTTGGTTAATTTATCAACCACCATCCATATAGCATCATAACCCTTGGGTGTTTTTGGCAATTTGGTTAATAGATCCATTGTAACGTGCTCCCACTTCCATGTAGGAATTTCTAATGGTTGGAGCTTTCCATAAGGCTTTTGGTGCTCCGCCTTGACTTGTGAACAAGTCAAACATTTCCCCACGTACTTGACTATGTCCCGCTTCATACCGGGCCACCAATAGTCGCGTTTCAAGTCGTGGTACATTTTTGTATCCCCCGGTTGAATCCAGTACCGCAACTTGTGGGCTTCATCCAGCAACAATTTCTTCATTTCGCAAGTGTTTGGAACCCAAATTCTCCTGAATCGGGTTTTTAAGCCCACTTTCTTCTTCCACCAAGTTTTTCACTTGGCCCACAATTCGTTCTTTCTTTTGATTTTCCGCCCTTATAGCTTCCGCCTGAGCCTCTTTGATCTTAGTGATTAGGTCGGACATTACCACCAACTTCATTGACCGCACCTTTTTAGGAGAGTAATCACCCTTTTGACTAAGGGCATCCGCTACCACGTTGGCTTTGCCGGGTGGTAGTGGATTTCACAATCGTAATCCTTGATGGTCTCGAGCCATCTTCGTTGTCTCATGTTCAATTCTTTCTGATCGAAGAAATATTTGAGACTTTTATGGTCGGTGAATATGGTACATATCACCCCATAAAGATAGTGTTGCCATATTTTTAAGGCGAACACCAACGCTGCCAACTCCAAATCATGAGTTGGGTAGTTTTGCTCATTCATCTTTAATTGCCTTGAAGCATAGGCAATCACCTTGCCTCGTTGCATTAAGACACAACCAAGGCCCAATTTTGATGCATCAGAGTAAACCACCATATCTTATGTTCCCTCCGGAAGGGTTAAAACCGGTGCTTGCTTCAATTTCTGCTTAAGGCTTTGGAAAGCCTTCTCTTGCTCGGCACCCCATACAAACTTGGTGTCTTTTCGAGTTAATTTCGTCATGGGTGGGGCTATCTTCGAGAAGTCTTGTATAAATCTCCGATAGTAACCGCTAACCCTAGAAAACTCCGCACCTCCGTCGGATTCTTTAGGGGTTCCCATTTGGTGATGGCTTCAATTTTTGCTGGATCAGCGATAACCCCTTCTGCACCAATTACATGGCTTAGGAATTGCACCTCCTTTAGCCAAAACGCACATTTGGAGAACTTCGCCTATAGCTTTTTCTCCCTCAACCTTTCTAGTACCTCCCGTAAATGTTTAGCGTGCTACACTTCATTTCGGGAGTATACCAAAATGTCATCGATGAACACAATCACCGACTTGTCTAACATAGGCTTACACACCCGGTTCATAAGGTCCATGAAGGCCGCGGGTGCATTAGTGAGCCCGAAGGACATCACTAAGAATTCATAATGCCCATATCTCGTTCTGAAGGCCGTTTTGGGAACATCTTCCTCTTTCACCTTCAGTTGATTGTACCCCGAACGTAGGTCTATCTTTGAGACCATTTCGCCCCTTGAAGTTGATCAAATAAGTCATCAATTTTGGGCAACGGGTAGCTATTCTTTACTGTGAGCTTATTCAACTCCCGGTTGTCTATACACATCTGCATGCTACCGTCCATCTTTTTCACGAATAACACCGGAGCTCCCCACAGAGAGACACTCGGACGTATGAATCCCTTATCCAACAACTCCTGGATTTGGGTCATCAATTCTTGTAGTTCCATCGGTGCCAACCTATATGGAGCTTTGGCCACCGGCTTAGCGTTTGGCACTAAGTCGATTTTGAATTCCACCTCTCGATCGGGTGGTAGCCCCAGTAAGTCATCCGGGAACACATCTTTAAATTCTTGCACCATGGGTAAGTCGTCTATTGCGGGACTTTGCATTCTTGTGTCCGCCACCATAGCCAAATAGGCATGGCACCCATGTCTCATGAGCTTTCTAGCTTCCATCATCATGCATAGAATTGGAGCATTTTGTTTCTCACCATAAATGGTGACCTTGCTCCCCTTTGGCGAAGATATCTCTATCGCCTTCCAGTCACAAATGACCTTTGCGTGGTTGTGGGATAGCCAGTCCATCCCCACCACCACCTTGAATTCTCTCATCGCCATTGGAATGAGAGCTATCAAGTATTCTTTGTTATCAATGGAGATTTTACAACCCCGACATACATCAAAAACAAGAATACTTTTGTCATTAGCTATTTCTACCTCTAATGGTACATGCAATTTTTCAATTATAAACTAAGGATGCTTAATAAAATCATATGAAACAAATGATCTTTAGCTCCCGTGTCAAATAATACATGAGCAGGTATCGAATTTACAAGAAATGTACCTGCCACCATGTTGGGGTCTGATTTGGCTTCTTCGGCCGTGAGTTGGAATGCCCGACCCTTGGCTTTTGGCACTTCCATATTTACCCCGCTTCTTGCCCCCTCTTTCTTGAGTTTTGGGCATTCTAATTTCTTGTGCCCAGCCTGGTAACAGTTGAAGCATCGTGGCTCGTCAGACGGGCAGTTAGAAATAACGTGGCCTTTCTTGCCACAGTTCAAGCATGGGCGGTCTTTGAATATACACTGTCCTGAGTGCCCCTTGCCACAAACTTTACATTTTGATATGCCCCCTCTTGTGTCCTTTTTCTTGGACGAGTCACCCACTTTTTGCTTCTTGGGAGAATTTGGATTCTCCCAGTGGGTTTTCTTGCCTCTTGGGCCTCTTCCCAGATTAGATCCATTTCTCGCGCCCGAGCGGCGTTAATCATTTGTTCCACCGTGGTGAACCGTTCTAGAGGCATGAAATTCTTAATCTTTGCCTTCAACATATTCTGGTAAAAGAACATTCGTTCCCCTTTAGTGGGTAGCACATTAGAACAAAATTTTACCCTATCCAGGTAAATACCGGTGATCTCGTCAACAGTCTGAGTCTCCCCTTGCTCCAGCTTGAGGAACTCTTGTTTCAGTTCATTTACCGCGGAGGGTGGGCAGTGGTGTTCAATAAATAGTTCTTTAAATTCCGCCCAAGTTAGGGCGTCTGTCACTGCCTGCCCTTTTTCTAGGACTTTTGCATCCCACCAATCTTTTGCCCGATCTACAAGTACACCCATAGCAAAAATAACTTGATATGCAACCTCGCATTGGCTTCTTTTGATTACTCGCTCCACACACCCATCGGTGACTGGCTATTAGGTCAGGATCACCCGTGTATTGCGGGGGTTTACACGCCATAAAGTCTTTAAAGGAACTCCCCTTCTTTTTGGCGCATTTGCCTTCCCTTTATTCAAGAGGGCATTCTTTAATACCTCGAACTTTTCATTCAAGGTGCTCAGTAGATCCTCCTGGATCTTTTGCACATACTCGGGGATAGCCGCCTGAATGGTGCTTCCCATTTCTTCAGAGATTTGGGCTCTCAGGGCCCGCCTTCTCTGCTCCTCCGCAAGATCACCGCCATCATGGTCCATTGATCTACAGAACAAAGTTTTTCATTAGCTTAACAGCTTTTATTTACCCTTGCCTGCAGCAAGGTTTTTATACATTATATTGGTCGTGGCCAATATCCTCCCACAGGTTTATACGAGGTTTCTAGCCTTAGCATTACCCCGTTTCTACCTAGGATACTTCACTCACGCAATTCCCGGTTCAGGTGTGAAAACACCTCCCCGTGCGTTTCACCGAGTGATAGCTAATATCTCTGCCTTTACAGGCATATTGGAACTAGTATTCCTATTAAACACAAATATCAACAATCAATTTATGGTTATGTATCTTACCCGGACCCTCCATCAAGCTTGAACCGATCACTTTTCCCGTTCCCCTGAGCCCAAGGTTTGAGTTCAAGTACTCCCCGAGTACTTAATTCTCTCAAACCATGGCTCTGATACCAAATTGTAACACCCACGTACAATTTGATGTCAAACATAACAGTTTATAACATTAAAAGTTGGTCCTAAAAATTTTCTTTACAAAACATGTGATATATCAATCATGAAATGCCACTATTGTGACTAAACTTTCACAAAACACTATAACTAGTTTGACATTCATAACAGTTAACATCATTTATAGGTTTATAACCCCAAAATACGGAACGCTTTAGCAAATCTTCTTGTGAGTTAGTTCTTGTAGCCTCGATGAGCATCCTTCAAGCTTTTGCCTTACCTGCACATACTCACTTTCAATAGTGAGTTTCTAGTGCATAACAAATATAGTCAACGATTAGCAATGAAGAAAAACCACAAAAGTCAGGATTTACATCCCAGGTGTATCACCTAGAGGAACTGAGATTCCAAACGATACGCCTGAACCTCTAGGGATATCACCTATTAGTCCAGTTGCTCCAAGTGATACGCTTGGAGCCAACTTTCCAGGGATTTGGCCGAAATTTGGCTTGTTCTATACTTAGCCAATATTTTGGCTATTTACCCTATTCTTAACAGTTTTGCACCAGATTTGTTGGGACTGATTATCTACCCTTAGAATGTCCCAAAACACATTTTTAAACTTAAAACATACACATTAACATAACTTAGCCATGGTTACGTTACGATAACCAACCCCGGATTCACCCGACCCGTTTGACCCGTTAAGGGATTTCTTTGAGGCAACCCAAAGAGTCATAAATCAGATTCAAACCACACACATGTATATTATGCAACTTTGTCCACATTTGCTAGTAATTGGCATAAACATGTTTGTACGCACACATTTTGTTTGGTCTTCTACCTCTACTATGTGTTTAACTTCACTCATTATCAATTATCTTAAGTTTTATAGTCACAAACAATAAAATCGCCTTTTTCACTATCCCACTTGTCATTGCAAGTTATTCCCATTGAAAGGAACATCCACATAACCAAATTTCTTCCTTTGACCCGTTAAGACGGGTCCTTTCCTTTAGTGTTTCCCAACGGCTCATTTGACCACTTTTAAGCATTGGGGATCTATGGTTCTACATCCATTTATGATCCTCCTTTTTTTGTTATATGGCATCGATTTTATAAATCCATTTCCGTCATTGTAACTTATTGTACGTTTATTGATTCATCTGAATCTTTGTTGTGGTCAAATCTAGTCGTTTTGGAACCCCTTGGCATTTAGGGCTTCATGGTTCCTAGAACCAGTCGTCACCCCTTTATAAAACACATGGTTCGTTCTATATGTATGCCATTACAAGTTTTCATATCTAATACTTGTAACAATAACGATGTTACCTTTTGAGCTTGTGCCTCCGCTTTCTCTAACACCGGAGTTGATTCCTTGATCACCTTGATTGCCTAATGGGTCACCAACAATGTTAGGACCTTAATCAAAGTAGCATTTTTATCACATTCCAATAACATGATTTTTATGCTACACATACATAATTACACATAGATGACAATCAAGCATTCTATCAAATTTTGCATCAAGCTTTACGATTTCATAAGCACCACAATATCAATTAAGGCATACATTTATCATGTTAACCAATGATCATATTTGCATCAAGTTGGTTCAATTTGTGAACATATAGTTCCCTATGACCATTCAACATCAGTACTAGAAAATTTGGTGCATTTAACACATTTTGACTCTTATAGGCATTTTATCAAACACCTTGTGTGCATATATTTATGCACACATATAACCCAACCCCTTGAACTTCCCACTTGACCTTTTATGATGGTTTAGGTGAAGTCACCTCTAACCCATCTTTGTTTCATCAAATACTAGCACATTCATGCAAGAAATACACCAAAGAAACCAATTTCACTACCTTCTAGAGTAGTCATCTTACATGGAGGTTCAAGTATAGAGATTTGGTGATTACCTCACCAATTACTTATCAAATTAGAAATCTCAGCAACACATGATGCTCCTATCATCACAATATCATCTAATCATCAACAAATTTCGGATTCTAGGCACCAATTTTCGAACCCAAGACATGCAAGGATCATGGAGATTACTTACTTGACACCCAAATGATGGTTGTTGATGTTAGAACACCTCAATTACAAGATTATGGGCTTGAAATCGCAGCTAGGGGCCGCCAATTAGCAGAATTTTAGATGAAGAGAGTAGGATGAGGGTGGGGATCGGTCTCCAGGTCGTGACTTCGACCTCCCCTCCACTCCTTCTCTATTTTGACTAAGCAAGTTTAATAAATTTACAATTCTGGCCCCTAGACTTCTAACCCTTTATTTTAATTGACCATAATATCATTTTACACATAACCCCCCCCCCCCCCTTAACTTCATATAAAGTAATCTCTACTAAGTTTAGGGGGTTGATTAAGCTACGATAATTTTGTTAACTAGTCGTTGACAGGAAATTTAAGTATTAAATTTTGGGATGTTATAGTGTCATGCTTGACAATGGATTCAAAATAAATGAGTGCCATAAGTGTGTCTATGCAAAGGACACACCTACAGGTTATGTGATTCTTTGTCTCTATGTAGATGACATGCTTATCGTTGGGAGTGATGATAAGATGGTCAAAGCTACTAAAGACATGTTGAAAGCGAGATTTGACATGAAAGATGGGGATCGCAAATGTGATACTTGGTGTAAAAATCACCAGAACCCCAAATGGTATTGTCTTAAGTCAATCTCACTATGTGGACAAAATCCTTGAGAAGTTCAACGCAAGAGATAAGAGTGTGTCTCAAACTCCGGTTGATACTACCTTTCATCTTGCTAAGAATATAGGAAAAGGGGTTGCTCAGTTGGAGTACTCAAGGGTGATTAGCAGTCTAATGTATCTTATGACATGTACCAGACCAGATTTGGCTTATGTTTTGAGCAAAAAAGCCGGGACACGAGTAATTCGTGCACGGTACATTGGAAAGCAATGACCCGTTTACTAAGGTACTTAAGATAAATGAAAGACTATAGACTGCATTATACCCGAGATCCAGCAGTTATCGAAGGATACTGCAATGCGAATTGGATTTCGGATATGAAGGATTCCAAATCAACAAGTGGGTATGTGTTCACGCTTGGTGGCGCGACTATTGCTTGGAAATCGGCTAAGAAAACTATTATAGCGCGGTCCACAATGGAATATGAGTTTATCGCCTTGGATAAATCTGGTGAAGAGGCGGAATGGCTACGTCAATTCGTGGAAGAAATTCTAAGGTGGCCTAAGCCAATGATGGCTATTTCCATACATTGTGACAGTAAATCGGCAATTGGGCGCGCCCAATCCACATGTACAACGGTAAATCAAGGCACATTAGACGTAGACATAATACGGTATGACAACTAATCTCTACCGGATTCATCTCAATTGACTATGTGAAGTCAAAGGATAACATTGCGGATCCGTTTACAAAAGGCTTAAGCAAAGAGTTAGTTTTGAAGTCGTCAAGGGGAATGGGACTAAAGCCCGTTGGGTTGAAAGCGGATGCGAAGGAAAACCTAACCCATGAAAATGGATATCTCAGGCTCTAGGTTCAATAGGACAACCTAATCGCATTGGCTAAGGTCACTGTGGGGAGTACCCTAAAATCTTAAAAGGAAGTTGTGTACTTCCTAGTCCATTCCTATCACCAAACAGTGAAGTGTGTGAGGTTAAGCATACGATGGTCAATGACTTTGTGTAATTCATAGATGATTTTGAGTAAATCATATTATACCAATGCTTTTAATGATTGTGGTAATCACCTATGCAAGAGAGAAGTGTGGTCGCTTCGAATGGATTTGTTGGGCACAAATCCAAGAGCTCTAGCAGAACCAGGCAAGTATTCCAGGACCATGATTGGACACGATAATGAGGGCTAACCAAGTTAGGGAAAGTATTGTATGGGTATAATAACGGTTACACAAACAGTCGGTTGGTTCAAAGACATCACGTCTACCAAACACCAGTAACCCAAGTATGCTTCACAAAGAAGGGTTCAAAGGGGACACCTACCTATCCTGCAATACTGGACTGCTGAAATTGCCTTTGATTCTTGAAGAATAGATCGATACCCATTCATGTGGGGGATTGTTGGAATTTAGGGAGAAAAACTAGTGGAAAATGGGTTTTTTCACTAAGTGTGAAATGAGTTTTTCACCAACTTTGGACTAAAATAAAATATAGATAACATAGGTTTCCTCTGTATTTTATGGGTTTGTGTAGTATGTTGTGAGGGCTTTCCAACGCATCAAACCACGTCCAAATCCGAGCTCGTATGAATGAGATATCGAG
The DNA here is from genome assembly GCA_039602395.1 of Deinandra increscens subsp. villosa. Taxonomy (NCBI): domain Eukaryota; kingdom Viridiplantae; phylum Streptophyta; class Magnoliopsida; order Asterales; family Asteraceae; genus Deinandra; species Deinandra increscens. The sequence goes on from JBCNJP010000010.1 coordinate 32,086,808, forward strand.
GCTCAAAGTTGAGGGTTCGAAGCTGTTAAAGCTGCAAATTTTAAGAGAGAAAATGAAGTGGAACTCGTCCCACATTGGTTGGGGATGAAACCAAAAGTGGTTTATAAGGTGGGAACCTTACCAACTATTGTTTCTCTAGTAGGACACATCCCTTGGACCCTGAGGGGTGCGAAACACCCCTAACTCACACTCGTACATGCACGGGCGCGCGTGTGGCGTGGGCGTATGACGCGCATTGTGGCGCTTATATGGCGCACTTTTCACTTCGCACGCTCGCATCGCCGCGAGCCGCTTGAGAGCCGCCTTATTGATTTTAAGTTCAACCGGAAGTTGGTCCGGTTGAAGTCTAAGCGGAGTGGATGGTTCAAGAGGAACGAGTTCAGACGAAAGGTGGGTTAAGCGGACCTGTGTGGTTCGGGCGGAACTGAGTTCAACCGGAATAGTAGTTCCGGTTAAAGTTGAAGCGGAAGGTTGGTCCAGAAGCGCCAGTTCAGCCGAAAAACAGCTGTTACGCGGAGTACTTCCGGATTGACAGCTGTAAACGCGTTTTTGAGCTAATTAAGGTAATTTCGCGTTAATTAGAAATCAACATGCATTAAAGTCGTTTAATGCAAAGTTTGACTACGAATTATTTTAGAGTGCTCTCCAAGACTCCCACCACTATATATACAGCCTCATTAGTTGAGGCTAAAGACACTAGAATTCACAGAATTCTTTCTCTCATCCTCATCTTCATATCGTATTCCAATATTCATCATGTTCGTCAGAATCTTCAAGAACTCGAAGGTAACTTCAAGCTTAGCGTTATCCCGGCCGTACAATACGGTTTAGGCGATTGTACCCTGGGAAACAAAACGGGATCCTCGGTAGACCCGAAATTTGTTTTAAGGGACCCGGGTTTTAATCCGAAGCCTACGTCAAGGTTCCTTGGAACCTTCTTCTTTTCTTTAAGTAATTTCAAAAGATTTTCTCAAACCTTTTTTCATAACTCTCTGTCAATATTTTATTTCATTCAAATCCTTGTTATTTTCTTTTGTCAAGTTCTGTATTTAATTTATTTGTATTGTAAATTCAATTCATTATATTTCCCTGTAATATTTCATTTAGTTCCTTGTAACCTTTTGTCTTTTCCTTGTAATTGTAATAGGAGTAGATCAAAATTCCTTTACATGTATTGTAATAGAATATGTTGTAATCGTACACAAATAAAATATTTATTTTATCTTAAATTTACCTACGGTTTTCCTACAGTATGTATATTGATGCAAGGAAAGTTCAATCAAAGAGTAAAGAGTAAAGGCGATGAGGGAAACGAAAGAGAAATGAGGGGGGAACGGAGAATTATGCAGAGAAATTGATACCTGTAGCTCCCTTCAAAAAGGGGATACTGACAACGCTAAAAAAACCCCACGTATATGTTCCTGATAATACTAAAAATTTGAATGAAACGAAGACTCGATCTTGAGTCTTTGAAAGATTTAATTTAAGAAGAAAAAACCAAACCACTGGGACAATGACTCTTTGGTTGTGAAGTAACTACAAACAACTCATTTATATAAAACATTATTTTTTTATTAAATCAAATAAAAAGTTGTTGATTATATATATATATATATATATATATATATATATATATATATATAATAGAAAAATTGGATTTAAAAAATCCCATCTTTTGCCTATTGGCAAATAATAATCCGTCTTTTAACCTCGGCAATTACCAGTCCCACATTTACACTTATTTGTTTTCACTGGTCCCTCCGTTAAAACAAACTAACATCGTTAGTTTTTGATGATGTGGCTGGTGACATGGCATTTTTCTAACTTTTTCTTTTAAATTTATCTAGTCATCGTCCTAGTCACAATCACTTCACCACCTCACCACCACCACCACCCCACTGCCACCACCACCTCCCCCGACCAATCACCATGTCCTTATCCTCACTTGTGTTCAAAAACTCCACACACAAATTGAGATCGAGAAGGAGCAAGAGTGCAGACGGTTTCCGGCGGGTGGAGCTCTGGCCATAAACGGCAGTCCGCCTGCGCCGTCACGAAGGAGTTTGATTTTTGCACCAAATCTCTTCCTCTTTCTCTTCTAAGTTGTTTCTCGTGGTCCTGAAACTATAAATCGTAACCAAAGAGGTGGTTTTGGGCGGTGGCAGTCACGAACTTGGCTAGGGTTCCGCCGCAGTTGGTGGCGTCGTCGCTTCCTTTTTTTCTCGTGCTTGTGAGGGTGATCGGTACCTAGGTTTTAGCTCCGATTGAACTGAGAAACGGCAAGAGAAGGGGTCGGGTCCGGACTCGGACTTGTCGTGTCTCCGGCGACGATTTGGAAGGCTATTTCCGGTCATCCATCACCCCTAGTCTAAAAAGACTAAGCTGAGAAAACGACAACAGAAGGGGTCGGGGTCCGGACTCGCACTTCCCGTGTCTCCGGCTATGATTCGCAAGGCTATTTCCGGTCATCCATCACCCTACTCTGAAAAATCTAAGGTATGAGCTCAATTTATTTGATTTTTTTTTGTAAGATACCACTCATGAGCTCCAATTAGTTGGGTGTTGATGATGTTTAGGGGCTGATGATGATGGTGGTGAGTAGGTGGTGGCAGTGGGGTTGGTAGGGGTGGTGGTGGTGGGTAGGTGGTGATGTGATGGTGTGTAGGATGATGACTGGATAAATAAAAAAATTAAAAATGCCACGGTGTTAGTTTTTTTTTTTTAACGAAGGGACAAGAGAAAACAAATAAGTGTAAAGATGGGACTGTTAGTTGCCAAGGTTAAAAGACGAATTATTATTTACCAATAGACAAAAGATGGGATTATTTAAATCCAATTTTCCTATAGAATTGGTAATCAAGGGGCATCACTTATCACAATTTTATAAAGCCTACTAAGAAAAACTTCATTTTTCACCCGAGGTCTCAGTATTAAATACAACGCATAAATTTGATTTGTAATTATTTATTTATTTAAATTTTCTTACTTTGTTTTCTTTATCTAAATTTTTTTACTTTTTTCTTTATTTAACCTGTCTAATATACAGCTTTCTAACTAGTAAGCTAATAAAAAGGTTAAAAATAGTCAACAATTAAATATTTTAGTCAAAAAATTTGTAATTGGTAAAAGAATGATTTATTTAGCTGTTTTCATAATAGCATTTTTATCTTTATCTTTTTAGTTTATAAAAAACACATTTATCTATAAAACTTAAAGATTTAAAAAAAATCAATTCTCATATCTTATCGCTAAAAAAACAGATGGAATGGATTGACATATTTACTAATTCCTTATCTTATATCTCAAAATATAAGGGTAAGGTTAAAGTTTACTTTTTATTTATTCATATTCAATTAATTACTTCTTTATTCCATTTTCTATGTTTATCCCTCAAATTCACTTACAAATAATACAAACTAATATATATATATATATATATATATATATATATATATATTAGTATATAAATATATATAGGGTTAGGTTCAAATGAGAAATTTTTATTTTGAAAAAAATTTTAGAACTAAATCTCAACCACTAATTTTAGATGAGGACCACTATAATTCATGGAGGGGTTTTTCATATATATAAACTAGTGGCTTAAAATGGTTCTCAAAAGTTCTCAAACTCAATTGGTTCTCAAATGATCTTCTCCATATATATATATATATATATATATATATATATATATATATATATATATATATATATATACTAGGCGGGTGCCCGCACGTTGCGACGGCGATAGTTTATGGCGCGATATTGGTCGTTTATTTACGTGTTATGGCGACATAACATTTTCCATCGCGATATCGTTTCCGTTAGCACGGTACGAACGGTTAAAAATTCATAATGAGATACATGAGAAGTTCCTAGGTGAGAATGCCTCACAAAACCAAATTAAAATATGCAATGATAAGAAACATAGCATGGTGCCCGTGCGTTGTAGCGGCTGCGACAGTTTGTAATGCATTATTCGTTATTTGTTGGTGCGTTACAATGGCGTTGACAATCAACCAACACAGCAGTACTTGATTTTTTAGTTTATTAATTCTCTCGAGATATATTGTAGTATCCGTTTGTTAGTTTTCTCATTCTTAACATTGATATACTCTAATCAATGTTGTAATAAATTTTAATACAAGTATGCAACCAAAGAGTCCGTTATCATTTCATGCATTTAAAATAAAAGTATATATAATTTTTGATTAAATGTATCAATGATCCAATTCACCTGGTCAACCCAAACTATCAAGGAAATAGTTACTAAAAATATTGCTGTCATGTTTAATCCACCATATAAATCTATATGGGTTTCATTCTTAAACGTATTAAGATTTGTTACGATAACCGACATTGGACAAGAATTATTTGCACGAATAGATTAGAAAACCAACTAGAGTGTACGTATCAATAAGTTTGGAATAAAAATAATATTTTATAACTTGGTTTGTTAAAAAAACACTATTTGACATGGAATCCATGCATACAATGCCTACTAAAAGCTAGTTGCTTGAAATTAAATTTTTTTTTAACATGGCATCCAATGTATACTAATATTGATTTAAAAGCTAGTTGCTTGAAATTAAGAATATTTTTTTGTACTTGGCTTGACTGCTGTTACCATTGTAGAGGAAGTTAACATTTAACAGCTAATAGGTTTTAAAACATAATACCACGAATCAGAGGTGTGATTACCAAAACAAATATTTCTTTTGGACAACTTTGCTCTAAGAGTCACAAAACCAAACTATTGATAAGAATCAGTACTACATTAACAACTTCAAAACAATACAAAATAATCCAACAGATAACTTGAACCTCAAGACTCAATTGCAGTTTCAGCAATTCTTTAAGTCAAAAGGGTGCCTGCTGTAGTTTACTCATTGCAAAAGATAAATACTAATTAATAAACAATGTACTATAAGATTATTGTTATACAACAATTTCTACAATTGCATAAACCAACAAACTAAACCGGTTGGATATAAGAGTAAACTATCTACTTTAGCCAGTTTTGACATAAACTCTATACACAACTGCAAATAATAGTTTTATTCATCGGTAAAACAAACCAGCCGGGTCGAGTGTGTCAAACAAACTGGGTCGTATAACATGCCTAATTGTGCATAAATATGTATAATGAAATTGAGCAAAGCCAGTTTACTAAGGTATGATAAACTGGTAACCCAGTAAAACCAAACCATATAACATTGAAACCCATGTTAGGCGAACATTAAGATCAAAGTCAATAGATTATAAGTAACACCAAAAATCTTATATCATTATTCTGTACTCAATTGTTAACATCAAGGCTGCATTTATATTTATTTTGAAAACCATATAGTATGTTGTTTACTAACAGTCACTAAATCTCAAACGTTAAAATCTGGTAAGAACTTGAAGCTTAAATGTTGCGATTTAGGTAAGAGGTACCAAATATATAAGAAAAACAGACGGCGAAACAAAATTCATCATCAAATTGTTAGATCTTAAAATCTTATACAGAAACAAATTGAAAGAATTCCATTCGAACCGAGAAAAAGAATGATACTTGATTGTGCCAAAAACGTAAGGGTTCATGAGGCAGTCGCTCCGTCACTCAATATATATTAAGGAGTAATATTCCCTGGATTGTGCACAAACTACAATGGCATCATCAGTCATTAGATTTAATAACCATCCCGTCAAACTCTTCGGAGTCATCATGCTAAATAAAAAGAATCAGAAACATCAAGACTACAATTATAACTTCAAAAACAAAGTAAAAACGAAAGTATGGTTAGGATTATGCAATTTACATTTGTATCTTTAAGATAAGGGTTCTAACTCATGAAGTATTTACATTTGATGTCAAACAATGAAACTTAACAAGCATGTGCTACAACCTACAAAAACCAATTTATGTTTGTAAACCTGGGCTCATCCCTGATGTCACCTGCAGGAAGATTCATGATATTGGGTTAATTCATTAAACTTTTAAACAATACTTGTTTTCTCATGTCAAACCTAAAAAGACAAAACTTTGAGTTGCAATTAACAAATGACCTGGTAGTACTCACATGATCCATAATATTCACTATATTGACCAGTCAAGAAGTGCACCCTCTGTTTGAGGAAGGGATCTTACATTTTTTACAAAACAATAAAAACTTCACGACATTTTGTGCCTAATCAGACCAATAACAAGTTGTGTTTTGAAGTCCTACAACTAACATCTAATCTTCCAGCCCAGCCACATCGCTGAGCCCAGCCAAAGTTGCAATCTGACCCATGACTTACCATTTTCTATTAATAAGCCAGCAGCAACAGGTTTCTGCATTGTGACACCGTTCAAATTAAACCAAACTAACACTTCACATTCAATCATAAGCCAAATAGCAAACTTTTCATTAATAATCATATATCTATGCTTATACACCATTGTCAAAAAAGGGGTACACATATTGACTCATTTAAGTGATGCAAGAAACTATACCTGAAACTCCGTCATTTAAAAACCTCAAACAACTTTCCGATTATGGAGAGCCAGTACTTCAATAAGTAAAGATAGTTTCTTGGAACAATATTTGGCAACTAAAAGTCAAGCCCTGCAGAATTAAAAGAAAACAATAAGAAAGAAAATAACATCTTATGAGAGTAAATCAGTGTAATATAATCATGTAACATGCAAATCATACCAATGGTTGTCGTGGGTACTTGGCAGCAATTGTTATAAAGATAAATGGTTGAATATCAACCATAATTTCGGCTTTTGTAGGAGGCTTTGTGTGAGAAATGCCTGCAACTCTACAAATACTCATTGATCTTAGCTAAAACATCAATTCGGGTTTTAAGGAAGCTAAGACTATAGTCAAAGTTACACACACCTTCAAAAGCATTTTAGTTTTTCAATCAGTAAAGAACAAAAAAAAAGTATTTGATTACTATAAAATTAAATAAAATAGCTGCATTACAGATAAATAAAAGTAAAAATTAGTATATTAACATATTAGAGCCTTAGGAGTGGGATTTCGACACTTTCACTCATTAGTGTAGGAATGATTCCCATCATTTTGGAGGTGGGGTTGATGAAGTTAGAACCTGAAGATGACTTTTAACATTGGAAATAGTGAGTCATGTAGGAATGATCCCCATCACTTTGGAGGTCAGCCAATGAAACCTCAAACACATAATGTTTCATTCCCCATAAGGCAATATGAAATAAACAATAAACATTTAGCTATCTATTTCTAAATTGGAAACCTGAAGCTATCAATGACATATTGCATATTTGTTTAAAATCAAAAGCACCATGCAAAAGCAAAGTAAGGCAAAAGGTGGGAAAAAAATATTAGCTTGGTAAGAACAGTGAGCCATCTCAAATAGTTCATCCTCCTTTTCAGATGAAACCTACAAAATAGACATTCTAAACATGAGTTCTTGTAAACATAATCTCAAATAGTTCATCCCCCGTTTATAAGATTCCGTACTCAAATGGTTCAAGTGAGCAAAACCTCAAAAACTCGAACCGAAATTAACTATATTAAATATTAACACACAAAGCACAAAAACCAAAACAAAAGACTTTGGACCAGGTTCTTCATGAAAATACAACACTAAACATAGGATCAGGTTCATGGATTTGAACAAATCTTTTTTTTATGTAGCAAGAACAACTACAACTTATGAAATGATTTATGATTAACCAAATAAGAATCACTGCTATCCTCTTCCTCCTAGCAGTTGGTTTTGCTGCAGATTTCGTCTGAAATGGCATAAATATATTAGCAATTTCATTAACAAAATATTAATCAAATACACATGGTTTCTACAGATAATAAGCAAAGCATAATGCAAGTAAAAAATAAACCTACCTTCTTCACAGCTTGTAGCTTTGCTGGCTCATCATGAGAACTCTCCTTAGAATCACTATTATTCTCCTCAACCTTAGAAACTAGTTTTCCAGCTATAATAACCAGGCTTTTATAAAAATTAGGACAGAAATGAACATAATTAGGACAGAAATGGACAGCTATATTAACCAGGCTTTTCATATAAATTCAAGGTAAATGGACATAAATGTGCCTACAGGTCCCCTATGCCTGTAACATCACAGATAAAGACATCGCCGCCTTAACAATCTTGCATTAGCTAAAGCAACTTGATTATTATTCAATCAATCATGTAATTAAAACAAATACAAAATACCCAGCAAACAACCCCTGATTGTTAGAAACTTGAATGATAGAACTGAATTTTCAATATAATTTGACCCGTTATAACATGAGATTAGAAACATGATGATGCACTAAATTGAGATTAGACACCTACTATTTATTAGGGTTTGAGGTTTACCTCAGTCCACCCGATATGCCTGAAGGAGGAAATGCACCTTCAGATCTATGTACCAAATCGTTCATCACCATTGTCGCGGTCATGAAACCCTCACATTAGCAGCCGACACATCTACAAATTCATCAAAATGTAAGAAATTGACGAAGAACATAATGCGTATGTAATAAAAAACAATCAAACTAAAACCCTAATTTAACTCTATGATAAAATGTAAAAAACTGACGACGAAGAACATACATTTTGTAAAGTAGGTCATATAGAAATTAAGAAAACAGTAAGATGGAACAAAATAAGCGATAATCTACCCGTTTTCCATCATCGGTAATGTACCATTGTTCCATCATCGTTAATGTCAAGATCTACAGGTTAAACTTTCCTCGCAAATCAAACCTTTCTCCATATTACCAATCCCAAAACCCTAATAAACTCAATCGATTTTGATTCCACACATAATACACAGTTCTCGCTTCGGTAGAAGAGTAAATTGAATCGAATATAGAAACCAGTAAATCAAACTCTAGAATAAGAAGCAATCAAGAAATGAACACACCTGTAGATCAAATCGACTTCAGCCGCAACAGAGTCCTCTTGTGGATTAAATGGTGATTCTTGCGCTAGAGAGCGAATGAAAAACCAAAAAGACGGGAGAGAGAGAGACCGCTGGGGAAGAAAACCGTCGCTGTCTGCTTCTTCTTGCTCATCGTCTTTGTGTAATCTGTGGAAACGGGAAGCACCGATTGAGTTTGAGGATGCTTGTAAGCGATTTAGGGTTTCAGATGGATGAGAGAGAGAGAAACTTCGGGTTATGAGTAGTAGTATACCATGAAATTGATACTTGAAATTGAAAACATACCAATCTAAAGATGGTATATTTTCTGTATTAGGTTGGGTGGATTTTTAAAATAAAAAGTTAAGTGAAGACCCATCTCAAATAGGATATTTTTGTCTAGTTTGGCAAGATGAAAAGCTGAAAGCAAGAAAGGTATTCTAAAGCTTGTATCACTTACACTTTCAACAATTATATTAAGTGATGTTTTATTTACTTGTACATATAGCTTCATGTTTTATACAACTCTTAATTTTTCAACATTTCAACACCCTCTCTCCAATATATATATTAAAGTATTATATATATATATATATAATTTCAAGTGGGGACCACTATAATAATGGGAGGGTTTCCATATATATAAACTAGTGGCTTACAATGGTTCTCAAAAGTTCTCAAAACCAATTAGTTCTCAATGCTCCTCTCCTTATATATATATATATATATATATATATATATATAGAGAGAGAGAGAGAGAGAGGATCATTTGAGAACCAATTGGGTTTGAGAACTAAAAAGAACCATTCTAAGCCACTAGTTTATATATATGGAAATCCCCCTCATGAATTTTAGTGGTCCCCCCTGAAAATTAGTGGTCCAAATTGGTTCTCAAAAGTTCTCAAAACCAATTGGTTCTCATTTGAACCTAACCCTATATATATATATATATATATATATATATATATATATATATATATATATATATAGGGTTAGGATCCTGCGAAAACACATTTTTTGTGAAAACTGCGAAAATACATATTAAAACCCACGTAACTTTTTCATACATTAACGATTTTTTCATAAAATTTATGCCAAAAGTCTTAGAATTACGTTATCTTTAATTTTGGAACAAAATATTAAAAAAAAAACTTAACGCTTTTTTTTTCCTGTGATGCACATGTGTATCATATAATTAAATTAAGTTATAAAATGTTATTTTTTTCTTTAAATCTAAAGATAACGCAACTATCAGATATATGGTGCAATTTCTTTTTAAACCTATTAGTGTATATCACATGTATGAGGTTTTTTTTTGTATGATGCACATGTGCATCATTCAATAAAAACGCAAAAAAAAATGATGAAAATATATGACATATGGTGCGACTAAGAAAATAAAATATTAACTCATACTAAAAGTATGAGTTTTTTTTTGTGATGCACATGTGCACCACACAAAAAAAAATAATAAAAAAAAGCGTTAAGATTTTTAAAACTTTTATAGGATTAGAGATAACATAATTTTAAGATTTTTGGTGCAAATTTTTTTTAAAAAATATTAACATATGAAAAAGTTATATAAGTTTTAAGATTTGTTTACGCAGATCTCACTAAAAATGGTGTTTTCGCATGATCATTCCCCTATATATATATATATATATATATATATATATATATATATATATGGAGAGGATCATTTGAGAACCAATTGAGTTTGAGAACTTTTGAAAATCATTCTGAGCCACAAGTTATATATAAGGAAATCCCTCCCCCCCCCCCCCCCCATGAATTTGAATGTTTCCCCCCCCCCCCCTGAAAATTAGTGGCTTAGAATGGTTCTCAAAAGTTCTCATTTGAGCCTAACCCTATATATATATATATATATTTATGGTAAAAGATCCGTGTAGACCCCTTATTTTTTGTAGACCCCGTAGACCCCTTATAAAACTCAATAAAACTCATTAAAACTCAATAAAAATAAAACTCAGTTATGTTAATTTAGTTTATTTTATTTGCGATAAGCTTTTAAGAACAAAAAAAGACAATTAAAAAAAAAGAAAACGAAAAACATTAAAAATTAAACATTTTAAGACAATGAGTTTAAAACTCAATAAACTCAAACTCAGTGTTGCGTTTAAAACTCATTGTCTTAAAATGTTTGATTTTTAATGTTTTTTGTTTATTTATTTATTTATTTGGTTCTTAAAAGCTTATCGTAATAAAAAAAACCAAATTTACAACACTGAGTTTTATTTTTATTGAGTTTTATTGAGTTTTATTGAGTTTTATAAGGGGTCTACGGGGTCTATAAAATTTAAGGGGTCTACACGGAACCCTTCCCATATATATATATATATATATATATATATATATATATATATATATATATATATATATATATAGGGAAGGGTTCGTGTAGACCCCTTAAATTTTGTAGACCCCGTAGACCCCTATAAAACTCAATAAAAATAAAACTCAGTGTTGTAAATTTGGTTTTTTTTTATTACGATAAGCTTTTAAGAACCAAAAAAATAAATAAATAAATTAAAAAAAACAAAAAACATTAAAAATCGTACATTTTAAGACAATGAGTTTTAAAATAATGAGTTTTAAACGCAACACTGAGTTTTATTGAGTTTATTGAGTTTTAAACTCATTGATTTTTAAACTCATTGTCTTAAAATGTTCAATTTTTAATGTTTTTCGTTTTTCTTTTTTTTTAATTGTCTTTTTTTATTCTTAAAAGCTTATCACAAATAAAAAAAAACTAAATTAACCAAACTGAGTTTTATTTTTAGTGAGTTTTAATGAGTTTTATTGAGTTTTATAAGGGGTCTACGGGGTCTACAAAAAATAAGGGGTCTACACGGATCTTTTACCTATATATATATATATATATATATATATATATATATATATATATATATATATATATATAGTGAAAGGTTCATTGTAGACACCCCAATAAGTGTAGACATGTATACACTTTATTCACCATTAGATCTCTTGATCCAATGGTTGTGATTAATATTTTTTTTTCTTTTTTTTTCTTTTTTCTCATTATTCAGAAATTTTCACATGTGAACACATGTAAAAAAAGTCATTTCACTTGCGAAAGTGTCTACAATGAACCAATATTAACCAAAGCTTAAAAGAATAACCTATTAACCACCATCTAATGGTTAAAACTATTCAGATTTCCCTAGATTGTGACGCTTATCATTTCTTTTTTTTAATTGAAAAGGGTAAAACTGTCAATGTACATAATCATATAAAAACCGCCTTTCGTTTTAAAAAGTACATAACTTTTTTATACTTCGTTGGATTTTTATAAAAGTTGCACCGTTAAACTCATCACATTTTTATCTTTAATTCAAGTGTAGTCTCGACATTTTTTATTATCGTTTTCTTATACGTGCGATGTAACACTAGTGTTACAACTACTAACATCAGTTTTTATAACTATTAACATATATCCATACACATAATCAGTACAACTTATAAAATGCATCAATATGCATATAAAACACTGATGCTATAACCATTAACAGTGGTGTGATGATTAGTAAACATTGGTACTATCAGTAAACACTCGTGCTATCTTGCTACAACAAAAAAAATCAAAGGTACAACTAACACAAATTACAACATGCAAGAGCATCAAGGTTCAACAAAAACATAAATAAAACACTGATGCTATAACGATTAATAGTGGTGTCATGATCAGTAAGACCAGTGCTATTTACAATCTATCAAATATTTGTAAAAAAACAAATGTACAGCTTTTGATACATAAAATACAAGTCAACAATGCACTTTAACACTAATGTTATACCTGCACTAGGAATTCTCAAAACAAAAACCAGGGAAAAAACATAAATTTAACAAAATCCAAGATAGATGCCAAGATGATTACCATTCACACAAAATAATTACAAAAATCATACCATTTACACAAAAAGAAAAATTAAGAAAAAAATTAAATACTTACTAAAAGAATTACAAAATCGTACCATTCACACAAAATAAATATACACTTGCTTGAAATAAAAATAAATTACAAAAAAACAAAAAAAAACCTAAACTAAAATAATAGACACTTGCTGCAAGTAAAATCGAGAAGTATGAAAATTGATAAGTCGGAAAATTGATAAGTCGGAAAATCGAGAAGTCAAAAAATTAACAAATCGAAAAACAAAACCCAGAACATTACCGGAATAGCGATGTTCATTCCCGTGTTCGGTAGCTTCTACACCATTGGAACAGATCTGGAAGGCGGTCCATCCCGTCGGACCTTCACCGGAAAATGGTATGATTACGGCGGCTGGCCATGACAGTGGGGGGCCTCCATGGCGGAACGAGCTCGTCAAACGGCGGTCCATGACAGTCAAAAGTGACAGATTAGGAGCTCGTTCATGGCGGAAAAAGAAGAATTGGATTTTGGTTTGGGGTGGAAACGGGACGGGTTTTAGTAGAGGAAGTGGCGGTGGGATGAGATAAACGTCGGCCAGCGGTGACCTTTATAATTGTAAGTAGCATCGGTGGTGGGATGAGATGAACGTGAGCCGCCAGTAGAAGAAAAATGTGTTAGGTATTTACTCAAAAGAAGAATTTGACGTGTTCTTTGGGGAAGGGAGATTCAAATATGTTTTATATTGATGTAAAAATACCAAGTTACCCCTCACTTAATCTAAACCATTCATTTAAATCTGGTTACTTTATAATATATCAATGGTTGAGATTTGGTTAATTGGTTATGACTTTAAGGAGGGGTTATTATTTGTTCTCATTCCTATATATATATATATATATATATATATATATATATATATATATATATATATATTTGGGGGGGGGGGGGGAACGGTACACATCAAATTTGATGGATAAGTTTGGTTTCCCTCAAATATATAAGTATGGGGATGGAAAGTGGGATGGTGTGTAACATTTGGATTTTACCCGTTTTGTAAACCCGCCCATTTTGAACTTTCAAGCATTTTCGATGTAATATTTATCGGTAGAATTTCGGGTATTTACTAATTTATACTATCAAATAATATTTTTAATTGTTCCATAATCATTTTTCAAAACAAACGATTAAATTGATTAATTTTTAGATTAATTGATCAACTAAAAACAAAAATAAAACAATATGTAGTTTTTACGCTATTTCGGTATTCCATTTATTGTTTACCAGGAATCTCGGGTATTATTCAAAATAATATATTCGAATGTCTCATGACCGTTTCTTAACGTTGAGGAATTAATTTGAGTAGTTGCGTAGGTGTATGCTCAATTTAACAAAAGAAAAAGATTAATATGCATGCCCCCCCCCCCCCCTTCCCCTCCCCCTTGCGTGTCGCAAGTGGTTACCAAGATCCTGTCGCGACCTGCGACACTGCCAGTGGGCGGAATGTTTATCAACTCGATTTTTTGAATAGTTTTTGGGTTTTGGCTTATCCTAAACTCGTTTTTAGCTCAAATTAAACCTGAAAGTTTGACCCTTATCATCTCTAACCATATAAACTTCTAGAACACCATATTACTTCCTAATTCTAATTGAATTGATCCAATTTATTTATTATTTATAAAATCAAACTTGCACTATCCTTATCGTGACAATCCAAAATTTCAGGTCAACATTAATACTATGTATACATGCAATTAACTGTTAAACTATTTGCATTAGACTTAATTTGATTTATTAAATAGTATTATGTGCAAATGTGTTTATATTCAGAGCTTGACAACCCGTATCCGTATTGGAAATCAACTATATTAATAACGAGGTTCTGTGTTAATAACGAGGTTCTACGTTTATTTAAACGGGAATTTCACTAACGAGAAATTTTCATAAATTTCAAAGGTGGAATTTCAATAACAAGAAATATAAAATATTCATTTTATACTTTTTCAAACATTATGTTATGCCTAATGCGTTCAAAATTCATTCAGTCGTTTAAACGACCGATTCACATTTAACAGATCAAACAAAATTATTGTTTATGTATATGTTTTACTAAAATATGCTTTAAGTGTATATTTACAAAGATATATATTTTACTAAATTATTGTTTACTAAAATATGCTTTAAGTGTATATTCGACGAACATCGTCTTTAATTTCAATTAATAAAAAACATTCAAAGTGAATATTTCAATTATCAAATATCAAGACTTATATCACTCAACCCGAACCAGTAGCCTTTGGACCCATCTGGATCGCCCAGGCCCAACCCGTTCGGCCCAAACAACCGTTCACGGCCCGGATGGTAGGATCACGGCCGCAACCCCCCCCCCCCCTCCCCTTTCAGCCGATTTTAAAGGTGTCGACCCATATGGCCAAACCGGCCCATTCGATGAATCTAATCTAACCCAAGGGTCGTCATGATCCAGCCCAACCCAGTGGCCCAACCTGACTCCCTTCCGACCCGATCCAAGGCCCAGATCGGCCAACGAGCCGCATCGGCCTAACAGTCCCGTCGGCCCAATTCTTTTTCCTTTTTTCTTTCTCTCGGCCGAACCGCTTCCAGGCCCATTTATTGCTTTCCTTCGGCCCAATGGCACATCTCTTCTCTTCTCTTTTCTCCTTCGGCCGACCTAGGTTCAACCCCTCTTCCTTCTATTTTCTTTTCTTTCCCTCTGGCCCATCACGAGTTCGAAACCCGATTCATTTCCCCTTTCCTTCATTCGGTTGAAACCGAATTCCGACCCCCGAACCTCAAGATATTTACTTTTAAATCCCACATGTCAATTGCTTGCTTACCCAAGATCCTCCCCTATGACCACTTATCCTCTAGATACCAAACCTTCTTGTTACTCAAGTACAAGCAACACATAATCCTTTAGTTAATAACCATTAAACAATTCTCTCCCTCCCTTTCTTGCTCTCTTTTGGACGATTTTAGAGCCCCAAACACCCCACCATTTGATCACTTCCTAGACAAGGGTTCAAGCATAAGTTAAGGTGGTTCAAGCCTTGGTTCAAGTCCTCACATTCCTCCCTTCTTTTTATTTGAACCCGAGCCCCATTTGGTCTCCATTAGAACGAACCAAGCACCCAACTTAATCATCTTATATACTACTTCACATTCACATTCCAACACTTAGCTCATTTCAAGTCATCAAACACCTTCACTCTATTCTCTCTAAGCCTCGGCTAACACCAAACTGCCACCACCACCATCAACTTTTCTTGTCATTTCTTTACTTCCATCCACTAATCTTCCACATTCAAGATTCAATGGTGGGTTGGATCTAAACATTGAAAGCAATATCAACACCCACTTATATTCAAAAAGGTTATGTTAAGTGGACTTTGACAAACTAATGACCGAGATTGATCCCAGATTTTCGGACCTATTGACTATCTAAATAATATATTTTGTTCATGATGTATTAATTTGGTGGTAAAAAGTGTTTGAAATGTCACACATGGAAAATGTCATAAAATGTATTTCAAAAGTCCACATAAAAGTTAATGTCTTGATGTTATGATAAGCATTTTGAGTCATATAATTAATAATGGCTATTTTATGAAATAAAATATTATTTTGTTAAAAGAGATGCTAAACATGAAAAAAAAATTAAATAATGACTTTTATGACTTAAAATCATATAGTATGAATTTATAGTAAAAATGTTCATGACTAGCCTTATGATGTGTTTGAGGACTTATAAATGTGTGTTTATAAACTACCAACATGCTTTCAAAAGTCACATTTAAACCCGAACCGTTATACGTTCAAAAAGGGGATATACGGGAAGAACTGTTATCCTCCCAAGAATCAATTATTTGTTTGACCAGCTCCAAGGGTCAAGCTATTATTCGAAGATCGATCTACAGTCAGGTTATCACCTGTTAAAAGTTTGTGTAGAAGATGTTGCAAATACCGCATTCAGGACCCGATATGGTCATTACGAGTTTCTAACAATGCCTTTTGGCTTGCATTACACAACTCCATATTCATGGACTTGATGAATCGTGTGTGTAAGCCATACTTGGACAAGTTTGTTATTGTGTTCATCGACGATATCTTGATCTACTCACGTAGTAAAGAAGAACACAAACAACACTTAAGACTCATCTTGGAGTTGCTTAAGCAAGAGAAATTGTACGCGAAAATTCTCCAAATGCGACTTTGGCTTTAAGAAGTGCGTTTCTTAGGTCACGTGGTTAATGAGAAAGGCATACATGTGAACCCATTAAAGATCAAAGCAATTCAAGATTGGAAAGTGCATTCTACTCCATCTGATATTCGTCAATTCCTAGGTCTCGCTGGCTACTATCGAAGATTTGTCAAAAACTTTTCCAAGATAGCTCAACCTCTGACTGCCCTCACCCAGAAGGACAAGAAGTTTGTCTGGGATTCTAAAACTGAGACTGCTTTCCAACTGTTAAAGCAAAAGTTGTGTAATGCACCTATCATATCCTTACCAGAAGGAACCGATGACTTCGTGGTGTACTACGCTGTGTCACACCAAGGTCTAGGATGCGTGCTTATGCAGTGGGAGAAAGTCATTCCCTATGCTTCCCGTCAATTGAAGATTCATGAGAAGAATTACTCGACTCGCGATCTTGAACTCGGAGTTGTTGTCTTTGCTCCAAAGATTGGAGACATTACCTCTACGGAACGAAGTGCACTATTTTCACCAATCACAAGAGTCTCCAACATATCTTTAACCATAAAGAGCTTAACACGAGGCAGTGTCGTTGGGTAGAATTGCTAAACGATTATGATTGTGAAATCATTTACCATCCTGGAAAGACTAACGTAGTCGCTGATGCCTTCAGCAGGAAAGACCGAGTTAAACCTCTTCGAGTCCGAGCTCTAGGTTTAACCATCCAAACCAATCTCATTTCCTTGATTCTAGAAGCCCAGTTAAAAACCCTCAAAGATGAAAATGTGAAGGCTGAATGCCTGCGGGGCATGGAAAAACAATTTGTGAGAAAGCCTGACGGAGCCTACTATTTCATGGATAAATTTTGGATACCAAATTTCGGTTCAGTGAAGAAATTGGTCTTCGATGAAGCTCATAAATCTAGATATTCTATTCACCCGGGCTCCGACAAGATGTATCACGGTTTGAAAGAATCGTACTGGTGGCCAAACATGAAGGCTGAAATTGCCCCTTACGTCGGCAATGCCTAACATGTTCAAAGGTCAAAGTTGAATATCAAAAACCCATTGGATTACTTGTGCAACCAAAGATACCTCAATGGAAATGGGAGCAATCTCCATGGATTTCGGAACGAAGTGCACTATCTTCACCAATCACAAGAGTCTACAACATATCTTTAACCAGAAAGAGCTTAACACGAGACAGTGTCGTTAGGTATAATTTCTAAACGATTATGATTGTGAAATCCGTTACCTTCCTGGAAAGACTAACGTAGTTGGTGACGCCTTAAGCAGGAAAGACCGAGTTAAACCTCTTCGAGTCCGAGCTCTAGGTTTAACCATCCAAACCAATCTCATTTCCTTGAATCTAGAAGCCCAGTTAAAAACCCTCAAAGATGAAAATATGAAGGTTGAATGCCTGCGGAGCATGGAAAACAATTTGTGAGAAATCCTGACGGAGCCTACTATTTCATGGATAAACTTTGGATACCAAATTTCGGTTCAGTGAAGAAATTGGTCTTCGATGAAGCTCATAAATCCAGATATGAGTACGGCCTATCATCCACAAACGGATGGCCAGAGTGAAAGACACATTCAAACCCTCGAGGATATGCTTTGTGCTTGTGTAATCGATTTCGGTAATGGTTAGGACAACCACTTACCCTTAGTTGAGTTTTCATATAACAATAGCTATCACATGAGTATTCAAGTCGCCCCTTTCGTAGCCCTTTATGGAAGAAAGCGTCACTCAACCCTTTGCTGATCACTCACCAATGATTCTCAAAACCTCAAAGATCGATTCCGGGCCTATTCCTTTTCGGTTCTTTTCTTCATTGTTGTCTAAATTCGTATTCAAGGAGGTGGTGAAGGAGGCTTTCACTGCGACGAATGATTCAGGGCGACAGCATGGAAAGGGAGAATTTAAAGAGGTTGTGTGAACATTTCGATGGGATAGCGGAAGTCAAAAGTTTACCGAAGGAAGAAATTAACTTTTTTTTTTTTTAAACAACAAAAATTTTATTAGGGGCTAGTAAGTGTCTAAAACCCCACACGCAAATTAATTACAACCACGTCTGGTAAAAATAAGAACAACAAATACATCCCCATCAACCTACATCAAAACAATACCATTGTGGCCACGTAATCTTCATTTTCTTCATCTTGCGTTTATCCATAGAAACGTCATGGTTTTAACCTCATCCATGATCCTTCCCGCGAAAGTTTGAACGCCATTGAATACCAAATCATTTCTGCCCCGCCATATGCTCCAACATGTCACCATTGCAATAGCTTGCAATAGCCGCTTCCGAACCTTCGATCCACCTGCCTCCTGACCTCCAAGGATCATGTCCCTGATCATTGGACTCGATGCTAGATCAAAGGCACACCATCTTGAAATCTCTACCCAAACTGACCTCGCCAAGTCACATTCCACAAAAAGGTGTTCAACTGATTCCTCCATCCAACCACAAAGCCTACACTCCACATCTGATATGTTCACTCCTCTTTCCTGCAAAGCCAATTTAACCGGCACCCTTCCCATCTCCAATCTCCAAGCTAGAATGTTCACCTTAGAAGGAAACCATTTGTTCCAACGGAACATGAGAAAAGAAACCTGGATACATTGTCGATGAACACGCCACCGTAAGGTTTTGGTAGAAAATTGAACCCCCAACGCATCATCCCATGTCCAAGCGTCAGCCACTGAAGAAAAGTCAATCTGATCTACCAGCATTCGTAAATCAGACAGTTCCCCCAGCTCCTCCATCGACGAAGGCTGCCTCTTCTAGCTCCATTGCCACCGATTTGATTCACCCGAGTTCAATCTGCACTGAGCAATAACACATGATTTGGAGTTGGTTAGATTAAACAAGAGGGGGAATCTGGAGGCCAAAGTCTCCTCCCCAATCCAACAATCCGTCAGGAATTTGACCTCCCTTCCATTCCCCACAACACATTTGATGAAACGGGTCAGTGGACAATTAACTTTCTCAAAATCTTTTTCCACATTCGCAATGCTCTTCCATACTCCGGATGTCGAGAGACTGACCGAAATAGAACACCATGCCCTACCCCTCTGATGCAATGCCCAGACCACCTTACGCCATTGTTTATCTTTTTCCACCTTAAATCTCCACCACCATCTAGCAAGAGACGACATGTTAGCCTCCTACAGATTTCCTATGCCCATACCACCAAGTTCTTTAGCAGTAATGACACGAGACCATGCAACCCAACTCATCTTTTTAGTATCAGCCGATCCACCCCATAAGAACCTCCGCCGAATCATGTCTAGCCTCTTTATAATGTTGTTGGGGGCGCGATAAAGTGTGAAATAATAAAGTGGTAAAGCATTAAGAACGGATTTTATCAACACCACCCTACCCCCCATAGACAAAGTCTTTGCCTTCCATCTTGACAGTTTCGATTCGAAAGCATTAATCACCGGCGTCCAATTCTTAAGTTGGTTCATGTTGGCACCTATCTTAAGGCCCAAATGCTCGAAAGGAAATTCCCCAGACTTACACTTCAAGACTTGAATAATAGACTGTGAGCTCACATCATCAAGACCTAGGGTATATACGACACTTTTCGATGTATTAACCTTCAACCCACTGACAAGATTAAAACCTCGTAGCATTCGTAGGAGATTCTTCACATTCATACTTGACCAACTACCGAGAAACATGACATCATCCGCATACATGATGTGAGAAACCATAGGGCCTCCATTAGGTAATTGAACACCTTGAAAAACACCAAGTAACTGTGCCATCTTGATAACTACCGACAACGCATTCATTGCCAATAGGAACAGAAAGGGGGATAATGGGTCTCCCTGTTTTAACCCTCTGAAACACTTAAACTCCTCCGTTGGGCATCCGTTTACCAAGACCGAAGATTTCCCCGGGATAAGAATTCCTCTAACCCACTTCCTCCACTTCTCTCCAAAGCCATGTAACTTCAAAACATCATCAAGGAAAGACCAACTAAGGGAATCATATGCTTTCTCAATGTCCACCTTAAAGATAAAACATTTCTTTTTTGTTTTCTTCAGCCATCCTATAATCTCATTTAGGATTAGAGGTCCATCAAGAATACTTCTCCCAGCTAGGAAGGCGGTTTGTTCCTCTGAGACTAAGTCACCCATCAATGGTTTCAGACGAAACATTAAGGTCTTCGAGATCACCTTATTGAGTGAATTCACAAGACTAATTGGACGAAAATCTGATGGGGACATCGGATCATTGCATTTAGGAATGAGTGCAATAAAGGATGACATACAACCTTCATTCAAGTGACCCGAATCGTGAAACTCCTTGAGAACCTGCAAGAAATCATCACCAAAAGAAGACCAATTTTTTTAAAAAAAAAATTGAAGTTAAATCCGTCAGGTCCATGTGCCCTGTCCGTGGACAAGGTATTAAAGCCTTAATCCATGGACAAGGTATTAAAGCCTTGATCCGTGGACAAGGCATGACCAGACAGCACATCTAACCTCCTCCAAAGTGAACTGCACCTCCAAACCAGAAGCTTGATCCGTGGACAAGGTATTAAAGCCTTGACATCTTACTTTTGGTCTGTCAGTCACAGGCTCCACAAATCTTTCTTTGAACAATGTGAGCATGATGTCCTTCACCTTCTTAGGTTTCGTATGCCATACATCCTCCCATAACAATCTGTTCACCCTGCTAGACTTTTGGTTTCGATTCATGATACCATGAAAATATGCTGAATTTTCATCACCATCAAGCGCCCATTTCACCCTAGCCCGTTGCTTTAGATCCAAAACCTCCTCCTTTCCATCTCAAGCAACTTTTCTTGAAGATTTATACGGTTGTCAAGTTCGAAGTCTGTTAAACTTCTAACCTCAGCAATACCTTCAAGCTCCTTCATCTGTTCCAAAATATTTCTCTTTATTTGGCCTTCTATATTACGATGATTAGAAACCCAAGCCTTAACCCTTTTTTTAACCACTTCAATTTAGCCATCAGACGTTTATCAGCAGGACCATTAAATTGGAAAGTAGCCAACCGCTCCCCCACCATCTCAATAAAACCAGGAAGATCCAGCCAAGAGTTAAAACAGCAGAACGGCTTTGGCCCATAATCAATCGGATCCGTAACAAGGATAAGGGGACTATGATCTGACCTTTCTTTTGGTGAAGCAGTAAGAGCTGCGTCTAGCCATCTATCCAAGAACTCTTTAGACACAAGAATCCTATCAATCTTACTCATTTTGTCACCAGCCTTGGTAGAATACGTAAACTTCTGTCCCCCCATCGAATATTCATGTAAATCTGCCTCAGAAATAAATCGATTAAAATCATCAGCCATAGTACTGTTGAAAGTCGAATTCAACCTTTCTTCCTCGTTCCGAACCACATTGAAGTCTCCCAATACCACAAACATCTCGTCGAAATTCAGTCTTGCAGTCAAGATTTCCTCCCATATCCTCCTCTTATCAGAAATTCCTTGAGGCCCATATACATTTACAACAGTCAACGGAATTTGAGAGCCCAAAATCTTACCCTTAATCAGGATGTAGTTCTGATGGATAACCACCTCAGATTTGTAGAAAACTGATGGATTCCAAAGGCACATCATCCCTCTAGACCTCCCAGCAGCAGCCGTAATAACATGATGAAACCGAGATCGGTCTCAAAAAAGATCAACATTCACCATAGATGGATCCACAAATTGAGTTTCCTGAATGGCAACGAAGTGTATACCATATGTAGCGCGTAACCGACGCACACACAGGGCTTTATTGTCCGCTACCCACCCCTCTCAAATTTATACTGAGAAAATTCATTGAGGATTCTTCTTATTACCCTCTACCTCAATGATTTTCATCACCTGATCCTGGAAACCTTGTAAATCCATGCCAATTAATTGACACACATCAACCGTATCACTTACCTCCTTTGATATATTCTCATCAACATTTTGCATCTCTTCCACCATTGTTCCCCCGAAATTGCATGGATCTCCATCATCAACCACAGACGTTTCACACACCGGAAAGCAATCCGGTACCGGCCGACATTGGAGAATCTCCCCCTCCTCCATTCCCGCTGCATTACCATCGGTAGCCTCCTTCCTATTTGGGGATCTCAAAAGAATCTTTAATGGTGACCCAGGGATATCTTTTACCACCGAGTCTTCTAGTTGGGCCCCTTGGGCCAACTTACTATCCATCTGGGCTTCAACTGAGTTGAATTGGGCCGAATTATCTTGGCCGGATCCAGGTGAATTAATCCTTACCCGATTCCGAGATTTAAATGTCCACTTCCTCGTGCTATTTAAATTTTCACGCGCTTGATATGTACCCGCATTAATTTGGTGGCCCCCCTCATGATTGCTATCGCCGACTGTAGAGGCTAGATTATGAGGCTTGTAATATTAAATTAGTTGGGCTGGGCTTAGAGGGTTTCATTAGAATTATATGCTAGTTTATTAGTGGCGTTTATGATTGGGCTAGTTAGAGTTTATGATTGGCCTTGTAATTGGATGAGGTGGTATAAATACCACCTCATGGTTGTGTTTATGACTAAGCTTCCTAATCATTGTTTACGATTTCTTCAAGCAACAAGGGGTTTACGATCAGATTTGTGAGGCTTCATAGTAGACGTATTTCATTCAAGATTCGATCTTTTCTCTAAGATCTAATCTCTTCTTCTACTATTTTCTTGAATCAATCTCTCACGAGGATTCCGCACTCGTGTTAGATTTGTATATCGTGTGTTTGGGAGATTTCCGGACCTACAATTGGTATCAGAGCCAAGAATCTTAGATTCGAGGCTCTCACGATATAGATTCAAGTGTTTTCTGGGTTAGTTTTGAAGTTTCTGTTGAAGATTTGAAGTTTTTGGTGTTTCCGATCATCGCTACTGCTGTGTTCTTGGAGTTTTGAGGGTTTACGACTGAAATTTCTGGATATTGCTTGAAGATTGCTTGTTTACGATCCTGAAGAAGTTGTTTACGATTGTACTTTTTGGTGTACTTGTGTTTACGACTTTGCAAAGTCGTAAAGGGTGTTTACGATTTTTCCTAATCGGAAACAGGTGTTTACGATCCGGGGTCGTAATCGGAAATCGTAATCGGAGTTTACGATTATTTGAGGCGGTTAAGTGTTTACGATTTGGCTTTGATCGTAAACAGGTGTTTACGATCGGAAACGGTGTTTACGATCGGAAACAGGTTTTTGCGGCAAAAAGTCACTTTTTCACACTTTCACGGAAACGGGCGTAACTTTTGACTCGTTTGGAGTTAGAAGCTCAAATTTTTACACGACGTTCGTGACATCAAGCCCCAGAATTACCCCCGACTAACGTCCAGGGGAGCTCGTTTGGACCCCCAAATTCCACTCCGAAGGCCTCCGTTTTTCAGTTTTAAGTTTTTGACACTATTCTTTGAATAGTACTTTTGCCGTTTTTGCCGTTTTTGCAGATTTTTCAAGATTTTCAGAAGAAAGAAAATGAGTTCAGTGGTTGAAGAAAAGAATATATTTGAGGACGAAGATGCTGAGATATGCCCCAATCCTACTTGTGCTCGTATAATTCCTGGACTTAGGCAAATCTGTAAAAAATTTCAGTCAGAACTGTTTGAGGTAAAATGCGAAAGGAGTTCTTTTAAGGGCAGATGGCAAAAGAATGAGGATAAGGTAAAAGCTCAGAAACTAGACATAGTGAAATATCAGAACCTTGCAACTGAGAACGCCTATTTGTATGACAATGCTAAGTTAGAAATAGCTGAGCTAAGTAAGCAGATAGATGACCTGAAGCATAAGAACAATGAGATGCAGGTTAAACTTGATATGAATCAAATGAGGAGCAAAAGAATGCTTGATGCTGGAAAGGAATTGTCACATGCTGTTGTGACTGGTCAAGTTGGGAAACACACACCTGGATTTGGATCAGAAAAGACTGATAAGGCCTTGGCTGCAAACAGCATTATTCCTCCACCAGTTCCCAGAGACATTATAGGAATACTTCTTAGTGAGGATCAAGTTGAACGAACCAAGTCAGATTATAAAGAAGCTGCTCCTCCTATTGATAGTGTCTTGGTTGGAACTACACCATTGACTCAAGAGGAAATAGACAACGAGGCAAACATGACATATGGTGAAGGGAGAATAGAGGATGTATCAAGAGATGATGCTGAGTGCCAGGAGTATAACTGTTGTAAATCCGGTGACGGAAACGATTTTGAAACGGGAAATAAAACGAAAAGATAGGCAACGACCGAATTGGGATACAGATTCACCACCCGATTCGAACCGAAGAGCTTCCTAAACCGAATGTCGGATACAGAATTCACCACCGAGACTCGAGTAGAGGTTCCAAAGATCACCACCCAAGTTGCTACCTTGGATTAGCATTGGAAGTATATGAACTCTCACAAACTAGAGAACACACACAAAGATTTTCTTAAACACAAATTCAGATGATAGGGATAAGCTTAACCACAAAATAGTCAACAAATTAGCCGTTAATTCGTGCGAGGTTGAAAAGGACAAACATGTACGGGTAAAACGCTACAAATGGGTCGGTAATTCGGGTCCGGAATTAGAACGCATGGAGCCTTACGATGGTGGATAATAATTAAAAAAAAATCCATTTAATAATTCATACCCACGTCGCTAGCTTGCTCCATTTTCCTTGTTCACTATGTTTTGTTTAGTTGTACTTTTTGTTTAATAGTTAGTACCTTTAGCAGTTTAGCATGTAGGCATTTTAGGACGTGAGTTAGTGGTAGATGTGTTTTTTCTTTCCTATTTGTATCGATAGCCTGTTTGAATGAAAGGGAGTGAATTTGTGTTTAAGAAAATCTTTGTGTGTGTTCTCTAGTTTGTGAGAGTTCATATACTTCCAATGCTAATCCAAGGTAGCAACTTGGGTGGTGATCTTTGGAACCTCTACTCGAGTCTCGGTGGTGAATTCTGTATCCGACATTCGGTTTAGGAAGCTCTTCGGTTCGAATCGGGTGGTGAATCTGTATCCCAATTCGGTCGTTGCCTATCTTTTCGTTTTATTTCCCGTTTCAAAATCGTTTCCGTCACCGGATTTACAACATCTGGTATCAGAGCCGAAACGACCATTTCGACTCGAAATCTTTCTGCTACAACAATAATTCTGATCTGGGTTCCAACCCCTATACTTGTTTGTTCCATAACAGTCCGTATATTTGGTATATCACCTCAAATATAATGGAAGGCAACAGAAAAATCCTAGAACAACATGTCAAAAATCTACAGGAGCAATTACGTGAGTTAATTTTGTCCATGCACCGGCAGGGAAGTCTTGAACGATCTCCAAATCATTATCGTCCCGACAGTGATGAAGACAAAAATGATCAAGACAAGACGACGGATGTGAAGGCCCAGGACTATGAACCTCGATACGATGACGATGGATCTATTCCCGATGAAGACGAGTGTCGATTTGTTAAACGGGTTCTTTACAATTTCACAGAACTAGATGATGAATCGACCCCGATACGAGATGTACAACATGCGGATGCAAGTCCCGAATTGTTAGGTCGAGCTTTGGTTCATAATGAGATTAATCAGTTTTTGCAGGTTGAATATGATATATCAGAAGGCACACGTGCTGATCACAAGCTAGAAATGATTGAGCAACATCTCATACTCCACGTTCAAGGTGTTGGAAAATATTTTGCACCAACAACTGCTATTGATATGAATTTCTCCAGCATCTATGACCCGAGATTCAAGATTAATTGTTTAAGTTTGAGGACAAACTTTTTCAAAGATCAGGAGGATGATAGGGATAAGCTTAACCACAAAATAGTCAACAAATTAGCCGTTAATTCGTGCGAGGTTGAAAAGGACAAACATGTACGGGTAAAACGCTACAAATGGGTCGGTAATTCGGGTCCGGAATTAGAACGCATGGAGCCTTACGATGGTGGATAATAATTAAAAAAAAATCCATTTAATAATTCATACCCACGTCGCTAGCTTGCTCCATTTTCCTTGTTCACTATGTTTTGTTTAGTTGTACTTTTTGTTTAATAGTTAGTACCTTTAGCAGTTTAGCATGTAGGCATTTTAGGACGTGAGTTAGTGGTAGATGTGTTTTTTCTTTCCTATTTGTATCGATAGCCTGTTTGAATGAAAGGGAGTGAATTTGTGTTTAAGAAAATCTTTGTGTGTGTTCTCTAGTTTGTGAGAGTTCATATACTTCCAATGCTAATCCAAGGTAGCAACTTGGGTGGTGATCTTTGGAACCTCTACTCGAGTCTTGGTGGTGAATTCTGTATCCGACATTCGGTTTAGGAAGCTCTTCGGTTCGAATCGGGTGGTGAATCTGTATCCCAATTCGGTCGTTGCCTATCTTTTCGTTTTATTTCCCGTTTCAAATGGGTAAAACGCTACAAATGGGTCGGTAATTCGGGTCCGGAATTAGAACGCATGGAGCCTTACGATGGTGGATAATAATTAAAAAAAAAATCCATTTAATAATTCATACCCACGTCGCTAGCTTGCTCCATTTTCCTTGTTCACTATGTTTTGTTTAGTTGTACTTTTTGTTTAATAGTTAGTACCTTTAGCAGTTTAGCATGTAGGCATTTTAGGACGTGAGTTAGTGGTAAATGGATTTTTTTTTTAATTATTATCCACCATCGTAAGGCTCCATGCGTTCTAATTCCGGACCCGAATTACCGACCCATTTGTAGCGTTTTACCCGTACATGTTTGTCCTTTTCAACCTCGCACGAATTAACGGCTAATTTGTTGACTATTTTGTGGTTAAGCTTATCCCTATCAATAACAGATGTCATAGCTCCAAGTCTGATGAAGCTGGGGTAGAGTTGAAACCATACCCTAAAATTGAAACCCCATGCTTGAAAGTAATTGACGAAGTCAAAAGGGAAAAGGTGATCTTGACGACACGGCCTGGGGGGAAGATCTTTATGACATCTGGATATATGTTTGACCAAGAACCAGATGTTGGGTATGACTTACCATCCTTCTCCTCCAAGTTCAAGAGACTAACTGATGGAGTGATCAGTGAAGCTAAAGATGAGAAGCCAAAGATCACCATTAAGCATCCGAGTATGAAGTCAACAACTGGAGTGAAGAATGAAAAACTAAAGGGAGTAGTTGTGTCTCCCATTTCTTCAGTTGGATCATGCAGTTGTTGTTGTAATTGCAAGAATGGTGCTTCAACGTCAACGAATCAAGGAAGCACAAAGACGGTTAAGACAGGTTCAACACAGGCTTCGAGGAACCAGCCAAGAGTCAATCTTGGATCAGCAAATGGACCAAAGAGGCAGACACAGAGCAAACCAGCTCCATATCAGCCACCAAAGACAAATGGGTACACGTTTGACTTCTATCTAAAGAAGCAGACTTGCTTTAATTGTGGCATCGCTGGTCATATTGCTAGAAACTGTCTTTATCGCCCCTATGAACCCTATTTTCCGAAAAGTCAAAGGGTTTCATCTCAGGAGTCTGTGAAGTCTAAGCCCATGAAGGTGGAAAAACCTAAGGCAATGAAGACTGTTACTCCTAAGGTTAAGCCCTCTGATCAACATTGGGGTGCTGCCAAAGCTGAAAGAAAATCTTTGAATCAAAACAACAGCTTTCCAAGCTACCAAAATTTCCAAAAACAGGTGAAGAAACCATTTTCAAAACAACCAAAGCTTGAGAAGCCCAAAGTTACCCCTCCCAAGGTAACTAAAACTGTTTTAAAAAATGAAGCTAAAACGAAGAAGGTTGAAATACCTAAAGTCACAACTCAAAAGGTGACTAAAACAAAAACTGTTTTGAAAAATGAATCTAAAACAAAGAAGGTTGAAATACCTAAAGTCACAACTCCAATAGTGACTAAAACAAATGTTAAATCACCTGGAATTTGGAAACCAAAAATCAAGGCAGCTTCATCCCAACTTCCTGATTTTTCAAAGGGGATGTTCTTACAAGAAGTATCCTTTATTGATTCCTCAGGTGTACCCAGAAAAACAATGGCCTAGGTACCAATGGCTAACTAATCTCTCACTCTGTGCAGGAACAGTCAAGGAGGATTATCACTAACGGTTTTATTACTAATTTGTTTGTTGATAAGTGATTGTTCCAGGCACAGTTTAGGAGACGTATCTTCATGTCATGTCAAGTGATCTATACAATGGAAGGTATGTCTCTTTGAGATGTAAAAGGTAAAAATCAGCATGAAAGGTACTGTTCTTAACTTGGTTGTTTGAATGATGAGGCAACAAAGGGTCTTTTGAGTCAAACCAAATTTCCTAAAATTTTCACTTGGTGATTGATTATGTGTTTGACTTCAAATGAAATAACGCGTGCATGTCATGAAACCCAATTTTCTAAAATTTTCAAAATCAATACTTTGAAAGTTAGCTTGGCCAGATGTCTTCAAAATTTTGTGTTTTGTTCTTTTAAGTGTGTTTGTGTGTTTTATCTTTATTGTTTAAAAAAAAAATTGATAAAATGATGTTCACAAAATTGTGACATTAAAAATCAAAAAGCAAGGGGAAGAAATGTAAAGATGAAGAAAAAGTTGACCCCTCAAAAATAGTGTGCTTTTCAATTTTTAATTGTTTGTGTTTAATTGTTTGTGTCTTGTTTTTGAGAAGTTTAGGGGAAGTAAAATGAATGACCGGGTTGGAGATGGCTGACACGCGTAAGGCGGAAGTGAAAGGCAAGCTCCACGGTGATATGCTCGGTAGGCTCGACCTAAACTTATGACCTCCAATGAAAGTGCAGTGAACTTAAAAGATATATGTGTTTAGTTTCCCATCCCAGGTTGCATGGTTTAAAAGACTGAGTCCCAGCAAAAACGGGTTGAGAGTGGTAATTATACCTAGTATTCACTCTCTCACACGCCATGTCTCTGCTGTCATGACTACACCACATAATAAAAAGAAAAGAAAAAGAAAAGAAAAAGAAATGAAAAAGATATTAAAAAAATGAAAAAGAAAAGAGAATAGATAATCACTCGGTTGGTCTTCTTTGCGTGCTTAGCGGCCGACCTGATCACCAACTGATGGTTAATAAAATAAGTGGTAGTCATAACGGTGTTGCATGGTTCCTCAAGTTGGGGGTTTGTGAATCCTCAATAAACTCTGATGTTGGGTAGGTTTTGCTGTGTACGCTTGGGTGTGGGGACAATTAAACATGACGGTAATATTGTACTATATTAAGCATGACGCATTCGGTTGGGATTAAACGGGTTTGAGTTTAAAGCGGACAAACATACCGGCAATCACCTGGACTAGTCGAGTAACTGAAGCTGAAAAGGGTTCCTCAGTCAGATTCATATGGTTTGATCCCTTGTAAACTTTCTCATGTTTTATATTGGTAAGTAGTTGTGTATTTTTATCTTTCGTGTGTGAGTCGTTAAGTTCCTTTTTATGTGTTTTCGTCTTGGCCAGGTCGACTTGAGAAGTCAAAATATGTTTTTCATGGGCTTCAATGCATGACAATATGCCCCCGACAGATCTTGCCAAATTTTTAGGGGAAGGAGTATGGGATAATAAGTATTATCCGAAGGGAACTCGAGGATGATACTTATTATCTAAAGGAAAAGACTTCCTCCGACAGATCTTGCCAAATTTTTAGGGGAAGGAGAGGGGATAATAAGTATTATCCGAAGGGAACTCGAGGATGATACTTATTATCCGAAAAGACTTCCATAATACATAGTATCCGAAGGGAACTCGAGGATAATATGTATTATCTCAGGGAAGTCCTTAGCTGAGGGGAAGTAACCAGCTAAGGGGAAGTCTTTAGAGGTCTTTGGGTTCAGGGGAAGTTTTATAGAAAACCCGTAATCTATATTAGGGTTTTGGTTAAAATTATGTTAATTTGAATCAACTGAACAGATGATAATTACCTCCTAACCCAAAGACCAGTCATCACATGTCTGGTAGTGTATTTTTTTCAAATGTGTGTCAGACAGGTTGATGATAGAAAGATGTTGCTGCTGCTCAAGTTAAAGAACCAACCGGACAAGACTTCCATCTGAAAAGCAACTGTTTAGGGGAAGTTGTTGGTATCTTTACAAGTATCCAAAAACTTCAAAAGTTTTTCAAAGAAGATGCTCACAAGTTTAGGGGAAGCTGAAGATTTCAAGTCAAATCTTTGAAACAGAAAATGAGAGCAGTCAGAGATCATGAAGTTTGAAGATCAACAATCAAGTTCTCCAAAGTTAGGAGGTTTTCAAAATTTACCCTCTAATTTTTGGAGATTCAAGACAGTTACCGAAGATTCAGCAAGAACCAGTTCTTTCAAAAGAAGCAAGTCATTGAGAATCCTCCATCTCATTAACTTGTTCATTTCAAGAAGTTCGAGCTGATGCTGATCAAGAGAAAGTCCCATGTGCCCATCATGAAACCCATTGAAGATTTTTTGCGGAAAGAATCTTCATCAACGTCTTTGCCAGCCAGTCAAGAAGAAGATTTTCAAAGATCGAAGACATTTAATATCACAAGCCTAGGGGAAGATTGTAGAGGCTAGATTATGAGGCTTGTAATATTAAATTAGTTGGGCTGGGCTTAGAGGGTTTCATTAGAATTATAGGCTAGTTTATTAGTGTTTATGATTGGGCTAGTTAGAGTTTATGATTGGCCTTGTAATTGGATGAGGTGGTATAAATACCACCTCATGGTTGTGTTTATGACTAAGCTTCCTAATCATTGTTTACGATTTCTTCAAGCAACAAGGGGTTTACGATCAGATTTGTGAGGCTTCATAGTAGACGTATTTCATTCAAGATTCGATCTTTTCTCTAAGATCTAATCTCTTCTTCTACTATTTTCTTGAATCAATCTCTCACGAGGATTCCGCACTCGTGTTAGATTTGTATATCGTGTGTTTGGGAGATTTCCGGACCTACACCGACCACATTCCCATGCACCGAACGTTGATTATTCCCATGAACTGGTGTTTCCAAGGGGGTATCCACCACCGGTAGCGCCTGTTCATCATCCTCCGACCTAGCCGGAACGTCGCCCCCATCTCCGGTGGGAACTGCAGCACCTTCAGAGTCTAAGAAAACATCTAAAAACTCCGGCCTCCAATCCACCCAGTCTTCAGAAATTGCGACTGTGTACCTTTGACCTTTCCACACTAAATCCACTTCCTCACTGATTCGCTTTTTATTATTGACCAATAAACCCACCGCCATGTATGCCAATGATGCATTAAGCATGGAAACTTCCGGCTTAACCAGAACTTCACCAAATAGACTGCCGATCCTTTTTGCCACCTCACTATCCCACAAATGTAAAGGAATCCCGTGAATTCTCGTCCATGCAACCCTTTCAAAGGGAATCTCCTGACCATTCCATACTTCAAGCGAATTAAAGATATTCTCCCAGTTCATCTTATCCTTCAAAAGGGATTCCGCTAGGCGTCGGTTGAAAAATGTAAGTAAAACATATCGTCCCCCTACATACCGGATAACCATGCTATGCTTTTTTGCCCAACTAATGATATTCTCCGATTCATTCAAGAACTGAAACTCAGCAACCTTACCAATCAGGGACATTCTACTCCAAGCCTCCGTTGTCTGAATTCGGAGATCTCCCAGATCAACGATTTTCCTCGTACTTCTACCACTAACCACTTCCACGTAAGACCCCTTCCCCTTCAGTCTCCATGCTGAGCTTTGATGGTTCTGAAACAACGGAGGCCCGGCGAAATCAGCAGCCCCGTAACCATGAACACCTTGTGTCGCCGGTATCTTCCCAGGGTCCCTTTGTGCCGGTGGTCGATTATTAGAAACCCTATTTATTGGATTCCCAAGCTTATCAAACTTAGCCAGATTTGCATGTAGCTTTATGTTTCTGAAACGTGCGCCATTCAATAGCGACTCCAGCTTTTCCTTTTCCTTTACATCCCAGAACTTCACAAAACCATACAGGACTCCATCTTTGTTTTTCTTGTTTACCACATACACATCCGCTATTCTTCCAAATTGTTGGACATGGAGCTGTAATTCCTTAGAGGAACAACCTTCTGGCAGATGTGAAACGTAGAATGTCGTCGCTCTTTCATCTTCCCATCTCTGTTTGTGTAGTTTAGGTTGCCTCCGCCGTACTTCATGCCAATCGTCGTCGTGACCTTTCAAGTTCCCACCTCCTGCTCGCCCTCTCTCCATCTCGTCGTAATACTACTGTAATAAAAAGACTCGTAAACCCGTTAGAGACTGCTTGTAAAACCCAATTAAAGCTCCGCAACGGAGGATGCAACCACGGCGAGGATGGGACGAGCCCTAACAAAACCTACCGCGGAGATCACTATCCCGTTGAGAAGCGAAGAAGATAGTACCGGAGCGCTAAGGGGAAGGGGCTAAGCGCCGGCGAGATTCCGGCGACTAGAGTCGACGACTAGAGAGAAAAGAATTACTTTTTGTTATATATATAAATATATAATATATAATATAAGGAAGAAATTAGCTGCTGGCCGGTGGCTAGAACTGAACTATTGGGGCTCGAAGTTGCGTGGATAGCAAACCTAAAGCGGAAATCAAAAATTTACGGCGGGGAGAATACGTCTCTTTTCCTATTATCATTAACCATAATTCCTCTTTATGTAGAAGTAAATGGTTTGTTTTTTTTATAGCGGGTAGATCCATCATCCGGACGATTTGAAGGATGGGGTTTGGAAGATTTTCAACAATAAATTCCGGCCTCCAGATTTCAAGTGCCCTAGGGCGGTGTGTGAGATATTTAAGAAGATTTCCGCGGTTATCGCTTGTAATTATTGAACCACTCACTAAATAAGAGATTAAGCGGGCGATCTGGTCCTACAGTGGAGATAAAGCCATGAGACCCAACAGGGTTAATTTTGATTTTATTATATAAACAGCTAGAGCTTTTGGAAGGAGATGTCTTTAAGGTAATGGAGTGTTTTTATGGATGGGGTTCGATTTCCAGATAGTGTGGCGCCTCCATCCTTCATATGATCCGGAAGAATCATAGGCTTCATAGCCCGGCTATTCTTCAACGATTTCAAACCCATAAGCCTTTTAGGATGTATTCCTAAAATTATTTCCAAGGTGTTAGAGTTTCAATTGAAACCAATTCTTTATTCGATTATCTCGGAGAGTCAATGGCTTTTGTTGAAGGTAGAATTTTTTTTGGAAGGCCCTCTTATGATTAATGCGATTCTTTCTTGGCTCAAAGTATTAAAAACACAATGTATGTTATTTAAAATCGACTTTGAAAAGGCTTATGATACTTTGGATTAGCGGTTTTTGGAGGACGTTATGGAACAAATAGATTTCCCTCAAATGTGGTTGAGATGGGTTCGTGGGATTTTTAATGTCTCTAGACCTGTGAATTCCAATGCTTTTGGAGGCATTCGGCAAGGGGGTCATTTATCTCTTTACTGGAGGTGTTTCACCAAATCTTGGAGAAACTCGGTAAGTCGGGGGTTCTTGATGGTATTCAAATTTCGAATGGTGGCCCGATCCTTACTCATCTATTTTTTTGCGGACGATGCCATTGTGATGGGAAAATGGTCCAAGTCCATTGTGCTGAATATTGCTAGACTTCTTCGGGGGTTTTACTTGGCTTCCGGGCTTAAGGTGAACCTAAAGAAGTGTGGTCTCTTCAGGGTGAATGTGCGTTAAGAGGATATCGCAGAGAAAGCAACTTGGTTGAGGTGTCGGGATGGAGTTTTTCCATTCGATTACCTTTGCTTAGTAGTTGGTGCTAATATGAATATCTACAAAAGTTGAAAAAGGGGTGGTGGAGATCTTTCAAGATATAGTGGTGCTTTGGAAGGCCAAGCATATGACAAATGGGGGACGGATTACGTTGATTAAATGGGTCCTTGATTGTCTCCCAACTTATTTCTTCTTCCTTATAAGGCGCCTCATTTCAAATAAACTTGAAGGCGTTAGACTAAACTTTCTTTGGGGTGGGGATAGAAAGAACATAAGGATTCACTAGGTTAGGAGGGAGATGGTTTATCAACCTATGAAGGATTAGGGATTCGGTCTGAGTCCTCTGAAGGTGATTAATGATTGTCTCTTAGCTAAATGGATTTGAAAGATTAATGTGGAACACAACAAATTATGAACGAAAGTCATTAAAGGGATCCATTTCGAGAGGCGGCAGGGGGCTTTGGCTCCTTGTAAGAATATTATTACGAGGGTGTGGAAAAAACTTGTGAGGGTTATGGAGGAGAACAGTGGGGTGTGTGATGGAAGAAGGGGGGGAGGGGATGCAACCTTCTCAGTTAAATCTCTGGGCTTAATGTGAACCTAAAGAAGTGTGGTCTCTTCAAGGTGAATGTGCCATAAGAGGATATCGCAGAGAAAGCGACTCGGTTGAGGTGTCAGGACGGAGTTTTTCCATTTGATTACCTTTGCTTAGTTGTTGGTGCTAATATGAATATCTGCAAAAATTAAAAAAGGGTGGTGGAGATCTTTCAAGATATATTGGTGCTTTAGAAGGATGAGCATATTTCAAATGGGAGACGGATTACATTAATAAAATGGGTCCTTGATAGTCTCCCAACTTATACCCTTATAAGGCGTCTCATTTTAAATAAATTTGAAGGCATTAGGCTAAACTTTCTTTTGGAGGGAGGGGGGGGGGGGGGTGGCTGAAGCTTAAGGGGGACATGGTGTAAGTTCGATCCCTTAAAGGTTAACATTCTTTTATGGCGGGCTAGTATTAAAAGAAATGCTACTTATGACGCGCTTTCTAGGAGAAAGGTTTCGGTGAATTCGAAATGGTGCCCTTGTGCTCGGAGATGGAGGAAGCAGCAAATCATATATACACGAGATGGCCATTATTTTATTTATGAGGTGTTTAATGGCTATCGTCATTTGGCAAAGAATGGCTCGTTGGTGCTCCATTCCGGATTTTGTAGTGTTCCATGCTAGCGACCTCTTGAGGATCCATAGTAATGTGTCGGGTTGTGGAAGGAGAAAGGATATTATTTTTGCTTGGATCTTCTCGGGTGTTGGAGTATATGGAGAGAGAGGAATGCGGCGATTTTCAAGAAGACACCGTCTTGAGACCAAAATGTTTCTTATGCTATGAAAAGCTATGTTGAAGTTTAGATTAAGCATAAGGCCAAAATGACTGAGAAAGAGTGGGAGGATTGGAGAAAGTTTTTTGTTTAATGTTGTAGGGTATGTGTTGTTCTTGTGTGGCTTTTTTTTTGGTGTTTGTATCCATCCCTTTTGCCTTAATAGGGTTGTTTTGGTTAATATATGTTGTTCAAAAAATAGAGTTAAATACGATTTGCATCCTTGTCGGGTTGGTGATTTTAACTCTTTGAGTCCATTTTCCAGATTATTAATGTATATCGCCTCATGGTTGCTTTTCTTAACAAATCAAACCAGATGTTTTTATTTCGTTGTCAATTGAGTCCCTGAGCCTAACGCGGTTAGATTTTTTCTGTTAAGTGAAAGGGGCATTTTAGTCATTTTACTTATGAAGGATTATTTATATAAGTATCCAAAATCAAGGACTATTTATGTAAATCAATTAAAGATCTTAAAAATAAAAAAGTTCAACCCCCCCCCCCCCCCCAAAATCAAGGACTATTTATGTAAATCAATTAAAGATCTTAAAAATAAAAAAGTTCAACCCCCCCCCCCCCCCCCCCTCGTTCTCCTGACTACCACCGTCTGATTACGCCGGCAACCACCATCTCCCCTTCCCACCACCACCACGTCACCGCCAACAAGTTCCAGATCTACTCTCACAATGCCTCTTTCCTCGCCACTCTCCTTCAATTTTTGCACCTTCTTGTCTATCCCTAACCACGACGCTCTTCTCTTCGACAGAAATCCACACTGCTCAACTTCGGAGCAAATTCCACAGCCCCAGCCGCACAGCTTACCTCCGTGTCAGCATTCAACCTAATTGTCACCGTCTATGTCAACATATTGACCACAACCGAATCCGGCGTAGTCCGCACCGGTGAGTTGAGATCAACTGCTTTCACGACGAGGAGAAAGTTAGGACGAGGAGCGGAAACTTTTGCAGATGGTGAGTTAAGATCAACTGCTTTGTCTATATGGATCGGAATCTTTTGCCGACGGTGATGGTGCCAGAATCTGGTGGTCACTAGATGGATGAAGATGGGTTTCCTGGATTGGACTTAAGTAAATTGCGATTCGCTCTCCGATTGCAAGAAGTGAAGATCTCAAATAATGAATCATTGAAACACATGTGATAAAAAAAAACACCCCTTGAATTTAGAACCCAAAATGTTACCTCAGATTCATTTTCAGAACGAGCCATTAATTTGTTGTTGTCAAGTGCCAAATTTTTCATTGGAGGCCAGTTGCAAAAGTTTCATGAAGATTGGTAATGGATCTTTAAAAGGCATATCAACGGAATCTATGGTCTCCGCTCAACCGGCGATGGTGGGTTTAGGAGACGAAGGTGGTGGTGCGAGATCTCCGGTGGTGCCAAGCAAATAGATTAATTTTTGCGGGAGAACGATGGTGGTGCGAGATCTCCAGCGGTGATGGCGGCTGAAGGTGGTGGTAGTTGCGGCGATTAGTTTTTGCTAGAGAAGAAGGGATGATGGCGGCGACGATAAGAACGATGATGGGAATGGACACTGCTGTGATTTTTCTTTTATAAACTTTTAATTTATAACTATTTATAGGCAACTACAGAAATGGTCCTTCTAGTTTGAAAACATACAAATTTATATAATTAGTCTTTAAAATGCAAATTGACTAAAATACCCTTCAATTTAACAAACAATTTTTTATCCTTAGTCTCAGGGACTCAATTGGTAACAAAAAGCAAACTCAAACTAAATTTGTTAATAATCTGAAAAATGGATTCTAACAGTTAAAAATGGCAAATCTCATGGACGCAAATCGTATTTAACTCAAAAATATATATAATATCTTCTTTCATTTCCGGACTCTCTTCTTCTCATTAAATGTTTATATTTTCAAAAAGATAATAATAATAAGCCCAAACAAACAAACACATATTTAGAACATAATCCCAGTCTCCAAACACCCCACAACCCCCTTGGTTTAAAATGAATACTACGCCTCAGTTTAATCAAAATACAAAATACTTACCATAAAGACTTGTTTATCTTTCCTCTACTACTACTACTACTGTTGCTGCTTTTGCTTTGCAACAAAATGAATGTTTTTAGATCATGCCAAATACCTGAACATGTTAAGGTTCTCCTTGTCTCTTTCCAAGTATTCCCTTGTGATCAGATCTTCGATCCTCTTCTTAATTGCTTTGAAATCAGGCTGCACATTCAATACCCTTCTTAAGTAACTAACTCTACTTCTAGCATTCAACATCCATCTCAGGTCTTCCAATCAATCATAATTCATAAACTAAAATCCCACATTTACTAACAAGACTGAAATTGGCACAACAGAAATAAATCCTATGGACAAGTTTTTTTTTCTTTTTTGAAAATTCACTGTGTATCCAGCACATTATGGAACAATGATTGATAGTTGCAACAATTATGATGCATTAAAACTACACTTTGGGCAAACCACTTTCCCTTTTCAATTAACTTTTTTAGTGACCCATCTTGAGATTGGAAAAAACCACCCAAATTTACTCACGTCTAAGCAAGATAAAAATGAATATGTAAAGATGAGAAATAAATAACAAACCTTGAACATGCGGCCTAGCTGCTCTACGCACTCCGAGACTAGTTGTTGATGATTAAGAGTTTTTCTAGACTTCATTATTCGCACAATGGCAGCATCTATAGCATATCTTCGGTCCTTGTCAACATCTTCCACAACCTTTTTCCTCTCATCAACAGGTGGCAAAGGAATCTAATAAATCAAATAATACAGTTGACGATATATTATATAAAAATAGAAAGCTGAAAAGAAATTAATAGAGATAGCGAGTTGTTAAGTAGCTGCACACCCTAATCCTCCTCATTCTATCAGTAAACTTTGTATTAAACTGGAAATAATC
The DNA here is from genome assembly GCA_039602395.1 of Deinandra increscens subsp. villosa. NCBI lineage: Eukaryota > Viridiplantae > Streptophyta > Magnoliopsida > Asterales > Asteraceae > Deinandra > Deinandra increscens. Next base: position 32,125,760 of record JBCNJP010000010.1, read on the forward strand.
AGTTTCAGAAACAGTTCTTGAGGCTGGCTCCTTGGTGAGAATCCTATACTTGGCACAAGATAGTGATTGGAGTAATCTAATAACATCCTCATCGGCAAGATTTAACTGTGTCTTGATTTCTGAAAAACTTAGCCTATCTGAACCATTGAACAGTAATAGAGCTGCTGCCTGAAGAAAAGAAAAAGAAAAAAAAACAAGAGAATCAACTAAAGGCAGACCAATCAGGATAAAAAAAGAACCTTATGCATGATAGTTGGGCACGTGTAGCATAAAAAATAAAAATAGACTAAATTACAATTTTTAACCTTTATACTTTACAAAAATTTGGATTTTGACCATTTTAGAAAAAACTTTCAAGTTTTACCCTTTATTTGAAAACTTGTTTCATGTTTTAACCTTTAATCTAACTTTACACTAACACAGTTAAATTTCTCCGTTAGTTTCTAATAAAGGGGGAAGTATTGTAACTTTATTTGAAAACTTTTTAATTTTTAACCTTTACACTAATTTTCAAACCATATTTGGATTTTTTTTAGGGTGGCTGGTAAAAAAATCAACTAATTTGTTGATTTTTTATTATTATTTTTCAATATATATTTTTTAAATAGAAGTAGTTTTATTTCCTTATATCTCTTTTTTAATCTTGTTAAAATATTCTTATGTGTGTAAATATTTATTTATTTTTCTTGTATGAGAAAGTATATCAAATATGCAAAATTATTTCACATACAAGAAAGTTTTTTCGTACGCCTGTAATTTACAAGTTGATCATCTCTCTGTATATACATATATATCGTCTATTTTATTTACTATTAATATAGAAGTTCTTAGATACAATAATACGAATGTGGAAAAAAGTTTCTTAAAAATTATTTTATTCTAGAATATTATTTTATTCTAAAATATGTATAAAAAACAAATATATAATACCTATGTATAAAAATGGTTTCTTAAAAATTATTACATTCTAAAATATTATTGATTAAGAATATGGATAAATAAAGGATTTAGGGTGTATGTTTAGGGTTATATTTAAATTCATTTTCTTTCATCTCTTATTGATTGAAATTAGAGGTGTACAAGACGGTTTAATTTGACAACCAGACTAAGTTATAATCGATTTGGTTCTATCAAACTTGGTCAAAATCAGTTTGATCCGAAACCGGATTTGATCATAAACCGGTTTGTGATTGAAATTCGGAATCGGTGTTGAACCGTTTGGGATCGGTTTGGTTCAAACCGTTATGGAACCGGTTTTCAATATTTAATATTTTTTATTTTTAAATACAATGAAAAACAAACAAAATAGTTATAATTCATTTATTTTATTTAAAATATTAAAAATAAAACAATAATAAACCATATATAAAAGGAAAATTGGAATTAAATAATCCAAGTTATTGGGTATTGGCGGATAATAATCCGAGTTCCAATATTGGCCTACAATAATCCCAATTATTTGGGTCTTGGAATTCATTGGGCCGCCGTTAATTTTTCTACTAACTCCGCTAGTACTTGCTGACGTGGCAGGTGATGTGGCATCATTTTTGCTGACGTGGCAGGTTATGTGGCATCATACTTGCTGACGTGGCATGTGCCACGTCAGCACACAACTAACGGAGTTAGTGAAAAATTAACGGCAGCCCAATGAATTCCAAGACCCAAATAATTGGGATTATTGTAGGCCAATATTGAAACTCGGATTATTATCCGCCAATACCCAATAACTTGGATTATTTAATTCCAATTAACGGCGGCCCAATGAATTCCAAGACTCAAATAAAATTGTAGTCTAGAGAAAACCTTAATAACGATATATAAGTCTGACATATTAGTCTAAAGTTACAATACTACCCCCGTTTATTAGAAAATTAATGGAGAAATTTAACTGGATTAGTGTAAAGTTAGTGTAAAGGTTAAAACATGAAACAAGTTTTCAAATAAAGGGTAAAACTTGAAAGTTTTTTAAAGAAAGGTCAAAATCCAAAGTTTTGTAAAGTATAAAGGTTAAAAATTATAATTTAGTCATAAAAATAAAACAAAACTATAAGAGAACATCGATTTAAGTTCAAGACTCTTAAATAAATACGGTCTGGGATTGAAAACCATATTTTGAAAATATTATGATCCGAGAACAGGTTTTTTAAAAATCTACAACTGAAGCTCTTCTTCGGTTTCGTCTATATTTTGCCACATGTACCATTCTTACACTCAAGTATTACCTGGTAGGTTCCTAAAATCAGCTCTATGGTTTTCTGATCAAATTTACCATTCACATTGCATGTCCCTAGAGAGTAGATCCAAGTGAGCTTTCTGTGTTTGGTTTTAGTCTGATAGAACTCCTTAAATACTTCAACACATTTCACCTGAAACCCAAATGAACAATACGTATTTTTAATTATCCAACTGTGCATCAGTTAACATTTCAGAAGCAGTTTACCATCTCCTTTGGTAAGCTAAGATCAGAAGATTTATAACTCGGCCAGAAACCCGTAGTCAAAACAGTGACAGTCAAATCAATTCCAGGATTGGCTAAAGAATTATTGGAAAGGTGGTCATTAAATTGGCTGTGGTTCTCCTTTGCCAATGCCAAATCGGTCACCTGTGAGCAAGGACCAAAGTATGTTAAGACATTGAAAAACACCAACCACGTGACAAACGGTGGCAAGATAGACATGCTGAGAAACATGTCAAAATGGGTGCAGGTTGAAACTAGGCCATTTTCACTACATGTCAGGGCGATTGACACGGTAACGCTCTAGTCCCCTTTCTTAAGCAAAATCAATGCGCTAAATGAATGAGTAAATTAAGCTACCCGTTTGACCTGTTTGATCCATTTGCCATTTCCCCTTTTAGCAGTTCTTTTATTTCACCCGTTTGACAAAAGTAACTGAACCGACCCGTTTATAAGTAATCCGCCAAAAGTTGCCACCTCTACACATGAAACAAACTCAGTCAACTAATTACCATGCCCTCCATCTTTGATGTGAACTGCCCACCACATTGTTGCTTTAGCTTTGAAAGGATCAACCTTTCGTGATCATCATTTGCACTCTTATCAAAAAGTAAACGTCTGGAAAGTTTTTTTCTGCAAACACAAAAAAGATATAAGATATCGTTCATCTTAGATGCAGTATTACAACAATACCAGATATTTAAAAGAAAAATAATGACCTATAAAACTCTGCAAAAAGATCTTTATCACTAATGTATGCAAGGAGCTTAACAACCTGAAGAAAGGCAAAACCAAGTCACCACAATGCAATGTAAAATGAAATAACCGTAAATACTTATAAAAGGATAAAAGGTATAACCTTATCCAAGGTCTCCTCAATAGCTTCATCACTCAATTTCTCACTACCTCCCTTTTTTAGGACATTATCACAATATGAAGCCAGCAGCTCAGCACTAGAAGAACCAGCCACAACTTTATTGCAGAAAACCTCAAAGGCGTCTTTCAGAGCCTAAAATAATTCAAATCAGGGTAAAATTTTGTTACAGAAAACACATATAAACCAGATGGAAATATATGAGTTGACCTTGTGAAATAGCGTGTGATTCGAGAAGCAATCAGTAACATATGCCATGAACTTGTCATGCAACTCAATTATTTTCCTAACAAACACCTGAAAAGTCGACCACCATAATTTTCATGCAATTACCTATTTTCATATATATTTTTCTAGTGAATAATAAAAGGGGGAATATTACCTGCTCTTGTGGGCCACCAACATTTTCCACCTGTGGAAAAATAATCACAGGCACTTGGTAAAGCAACCACGTAAAAAAAGGAATTTACCACAACACAGCATTCAACAACTCGACATGCACTTTACAGAAATGGTGTGGTAAATTGGGCTGGTCGAGGTTAGATAAGAGTTAAAATTGTGAGAGGGTTGCAACACGAGTCGAGGGTTAGATAAGAGTTGAAATGGTGAAAGGAACTACCTTGTTACTTGCAGCATCTTCAGCCTGTTGGACTAGGGTCATTCCTTCAGCAGTAACATGCTGGCACCCCATAGAAATATCAAAGTGTCAGCACTGCAACAAAAAGAGTATGTAGAGTTGTAGACTACTTCCTATAAGCAAAATAATACCTGCTTGAACATATTAGCAACAGGATCCAATCCTTTAGTAATTTTAGAGAAAAGCCTATACATCCTTGAGAGATCATCAACCTGTTTATAGAGAATTATAGACATGAATATGTAGTTGATGATATAATACTCAATGCAAAATCCTTGATGTGAATCGCTATACCTTATCATCTCGAAGCAATGTACGACATCCAGAATTCTCTTTTTCTAGCAACTGATTGCTATATACGACCAGCAACTCATTTTGCACATTCTAAGAAGGTAAAAAAGCAAGCATAGATATGGCCAAAAATGAAACGGTTAAATCATAAGTGAAGAGATGAAATACCATTATAAGTGCAATATATAATTCATCCACCAATTTAAGCAACCAAAACCTCTAGATATATGTGTGCTAAAGAGATAAAAAAAAGTATGATCTCCTGTGACTGAATAAAAACTTAAAGAGATATCACGAAAACTACAACTTGAATACCAAAAGTAATGTTTAAGACTAGATAAACCAATCAGCACATTCTTGTCGGTATCTGGTTGAACTAACCCCATAATACATACACTCAATATTCTTGAAAGTTCCACATGTATTTGAAAGACTAACCTCTAAGAGCTTTGGTTCAGTGCTTGTATGCAAATAGTTTGAGACTCTGTCTTTTTCCTTTTTTAAACAATCTTCGGCCTGTGTTCCACAAGAGGAGTCAATCATATAAGATGAAACTAATACAGGATAATGTAAACATACTAACAGTGACGAGAGTGCTATCAATAGAGAGTAAAAATGTCGCAGGGGGGGGGGGGGGGGGGATGGGGAGGAGGGCAGATAATGGGTAAAAACAAGGTCGGGTCAAAACACAGAGAATCAAACAAGTTTTTATACATATTTCTTTATTTCACAAAAAATAATAATAATAATAACATGCTAAGTATAAAAGCTAATTTAGTCTTCTTAGTTAAAGCAAATCACTGAGTTTTACAAATTTGAATATAAACTAGATGACTTTCAACCTGTTTGACCCATTTAACCGATCACCTTTCTAGTTAAACGCTTATGCTTGATCCATTAGATATAAAACCCCATAACAAAAATTATTCAATTGAAGTAAACGGGTCAAAATCAACACCTCTAGACAATGACAAAAGCAAGAATGACAGTAAAAAGCTTTTAGAGAATTGTACCTTCAACATGTAATCAGGACAAGAATCTTCCACAATCCAATTAGAAGATTTTCGAGAATAATAAGCAGCAGAATGAGTAAGCATATAATTTTCAAAGTCATTAACATAGCAATCCATCTGTCCCATCCCGATCTCAACGTATATACCAAGAACATTTTTTAATAACGCCCTATCAATATGCTCTCCTTCTCGTTCTTTATCAATCTAGATAACAACCACCATTAATATCAACTTCACATGACAGAGATTGGTGTATAAGTAAGAAATAACTTACAAGGGCGATAATAGCATCTCTAGCTTTACCCTTGGTCTCCTCATAAACCTATATGAAAAACTATTAGCAACAAAAAAAATATTGTAAAGAACTATATGCTCAGGTAACTGATTTAAATACTAACCGTATCACGAAAACAAGTTAGACCAACTTCATTTAGGGGGGGTAAGGACCTTCGAGTAATAAAATAGCGATCAAGATAATGGAAAAACCGTGAAAGCCACCGAACCATTATTTTATGATTTGACCATCGTTTCACAAGCTCCCGCAACATGAACTCATCATGCTTCCCTCTTAAGCACAACAGTACCTGAAATAATGTCAAATGCAACCACGGGAAACTATATTAAATATATGTAAGCATGAGTTAGGGGTATGTAAGTGGAACCAACACACAAACAAACAAAACGTGAAACTTATGGCATTGTTATATATGCTCTACCAAAATTCCTAAAAGACTTGGGCAGTGCTTATAGAAATATGTTATGATGTGATCAGCCAATTTATCTAACAAATTATCAGTATGATGACAAGAGAGACATTATATCCCGATTTGCCAATGTACAACATGAACCCCGTCAATCTCATGAATTTGATAGCTGGCAGTCCGCCCTGTCATTTTCAGTAGTCGAAAAAACATGAAGTGCACAATAGTATGGAGAAATCTTCATTAAGGCAGAGATTGCATGTAGTTGATTTAACCACGACTAGTTGTATGGTATGAATTATGTTTACTAATGTATTATTTTCTTATTTATCTCACAATTCACATGTTGTGATTATACAAATGAATAGCAGCTTTTACTGAAACCAAACAAAAAGATTAAAAGGCTTACCGTTGATTTAATATATTCTTCGAATGCTTCCCTGTATTTATCATACAACTGTTGAGAATAGTCATGAGGAGGCTTTTGAGTGCACATGTTATAAATAGTGCTGTATAAAAGAATAGATCAAGTCAGAATCTTTGATAATTAATGGTGAGACTTCTACTAAAAAAACAAACTAATTTGAAGGAAAATAAGTATACGTGTATAGCATCATGTATTCTTCAGAGCTAAATTGTTCTGGATGTCCTTCCAAAATTTTCTTCAGCTTCTGTATTCCAGTCTGCATAATATTCCATCCTTGGTCCAATTCCAATGTCTTCATATGAGACATCGTCATTATGGCACCATTGCACCAAACGTTCAGGAAAGTACAAACTGAAAAAAGACTTCTCAAGGTCAATATAGAATATGAGTATAGAAGTATAAAATGATAAGTTTCAATACCAGACATTTATAGCATGTATAAAAAACATTATCCATATTAGAGTGAAAACACGACATGATAGATCTGATTTTCATACATTTCTGTAGAAGTTTAATAAAATACTTATCATCTAGTTGCAAATGGAGAGATCTTGGTAGATGTTAAGAACTCAAGTCCTAATTCAACCATATTCACATGTGTCATGTATAAATAGAATTCTAGCTCAAAATGTAATTCATATACGCGTACGGTAAAACTAGAGTAAATATCTGACCATCAATCATAGCATTCATCTATTCAAGATACATTATGTAATAAAATTGATGTGCATTCAGCCAGAGACGGGAAGTATCACGAGAGAACAAAGCACAACTGTTTGTTGAATGTCCTGTACATGACAATGTTGTTAGAAAATATATCATTATGTTAAAAGTTGGAAACATGAATATCTAAACATGTATAAGGAAAACTGTTTGGGTTCAGTTGTTTGTTAGAATAATGGTTATCGATGTTGTTTACTTTTCTTTTCAATTTTACAGGGAAAATGTTTAGGCATATTCCCCTTTATTGTAGCCATGCAATTCCATGCTAGCTGAAACAGTGACTTTCCTCGTACCAATGAAGCATCACATCCCATGGTCTTTACAAGCTGAGCTAATCTTAAAATACCCTTTGTTTCTCAACTTATCTCCCTGTCTTTGCATATAAGGTTTAATACCAGGAGCATAGCAACTTGAAACAAGTACAAAAACAGTTTTAGATAGTGACACCGCAGCTAGGGTATTGAGAGTTGTCCTGTCAAATATTATTTCTTCCTGATGAACCTGCAGATGGCAGACTTGATCCAAATGCCACTCTGTATCATGTGAGTGACTACTTATACCCCTTACTCAACTAAACCTTGCCAATCTTCTTCAGCACTAATGATGTCTCTTAACAACACTACTAACATTTAATGGCAATGGATGTAAATGGTTTTCTGAACAGAACAAAACACGTACTATATTCATCCCTACAACCTCTCTCTCTCTCTCTCTCTCTCTCTCTCCCACGATACTTGATTACAAACCATGAATGAAATCCAAGCCGATGAAGAATTATTAAAGCCAAACCCTATGGTTGGTTCTGTTCTTCTACAACAACATACATGTATCTCTATCTATGACAATCAGCCCTAAAAAATAACAATCAAACAACAAAGTCTATAAAAATTAAATCCAACAGCGTTTTACGAAATCGAATAAACTTGAAATCATAAACCAGAGCAGTGATAAGTACCTGAGGAGGAGGAGGAGGAAAACAATCTGCGATTAAAAAAGCGTTTGTGGTCGGTCGATGCCAGAGAGAAAACAAATAATCAAATTTCGAAACCTTCTTTTTTGTTTCTTTAATGTTTCTCCTCATCCTTTTATAACTTACAACTCCACGTATTTTAGCCGCCTTGTGATGTTCGTTAACTTCGCACAAGTCTTAGGTCATGAGTACTCATTTATATTCGTCATTAGTCATTACTAGAGACTAGCCGTGTGCCCGCGCGTTGCGGTGGCGACAGTGTATAGCGTGTTATTCGTTTTCGGTTCGCTTGTTATTGCGGCACGACAATTTACATCGAGATATTCGTTTTTTTAGAACTCAAACAAATAACAACAAACACTCGAATTGAAATATATATTGGTCACAAACATAGAAATTTAAAACCAAATGAGTTGTAAAATAGAAGTCATCAACATAGTTTTAAGATATCGGTAATAACATAATACTTTTTAAATCAAAATCCGAGGGTCAATGAATTCCATAGTGAAGAAGTCAATCCGTGTCGTACGCCATGCAATCAGTCATAAACAGTGTTTTAAGTTGAATTCATGAACATAATAGTTTTGATGAGGTCACATTATGTTTATGCGTTGCGGCGGGCGACAGTTTATAGCGCAATTATTTGTTTTATGTTCGTTTGTTTGGCGGAAGCGATAATTTATCAGCTAACATGGTATATGTTTTCTGTAATTATCTCATGATATATTGTATTATACGTTTGTTAATTTCCAAGTGATAAAAATAGAAAGGGTCAAGCAGGAAGCAAAATGTATTCGTACAAAAGCTGTAAAAACAATATTAATTCTTTTAGTTGTTATCTCCTTGAAAAAAAAAACATTTCTAAATAAAAGATCATAAAATATGTATTCAAAAGTTTTTGTTTTACAACAGGAATTATATTATTTTAATGTTATGAAACGAAAACATTTTAACTGTAAAAAAACTATGCCTAATGTTCTTTAATAAGTGGGGTGATCCGCACTTCATGTCAACAACTTTACATGTCTAATATGTTAATTTTGATAAAAAAAATAAACATAATAAAACCGACAAAACAAAATCATAAAAATTTATGAAAATTTAAATATACACTATGGACTTAAGTGCATATAATGACCACAGGTAGAGCTTTCAGAGGCCTCATGTGCATTCATGCCTCCGTCAATGACATGAATTACAACTAATTCATATATCTATATTGTAAAATATTCAAAACACCTCTATTTGAGCATTGATTTTTATTATATTCATAGGCGTTTTTAACAAAGCCACAAAAAACACGAAAAAGGACAGCAATACCAAGATAATCTATGCTAAGAACCTAACTCTTTAGAATGAATAGAACAATAAGGACTTAAAACCATTCTGATTCACCAAGAGCCTCCTCCTCTTGTGTTTAAAACCATTCTGATTCACCAAAAGTGTTCTCATCAGGTCCCACACCATAGACAATCCCATGGATGATCGCATCATATGCATGAAAAAAATCCCAATGATCCTTCCAAAATCCAATATTTCAACAACTCAGTGGTGCAAAAGATGTTTTCTTCCTGGCTTAACACCAACTGAGTACAGAAAATGGAGCCACACATACCTCAGTCCATCCGAATTGAACTTTCAAGCCAACCTTATTGAACTATGCACCTAAAATTCCTTTTATTTCTTCTATGGTTCACTACACAAAATTATTTAACCCATTTCTTATTTCCTGGTTCCACTGATAGTTTCAGTCAACAGCATCCAGTCTTCATACAAATCAGAAAAAAAATGTAGATGAACGATATACCTTAGAACAGATACATGTAGCGAAGATGGATATTAAATGATTTAGTATATATATATATCTTATACATCCTTCACATACCTAATCACATGCAGATCCTATATGACAAACTCTTTTTAAAAGGCACTAAAATTTGTATACAGATACCCAAAGACAAAACTGAGATTCTCTAAATGCAGTGGAGATTAATGGATGCTCTCCTGCAAATGGTTGGTGTCTTCAAACCAGTAAGTTAAGAAACACTCATGTTAAAATAATTTAAAACATACAACATGATTTCACTTTGCGATTAATGGATCCTCAAAAGATATGAACTAAAATTGGAAAGAAAATAAAACTTTTATGCATAGTGGAGCTTGTTAATCATATCTAAAGTACTTATAACAACTTCTTTAGTTCAGATAAAATCTTTTAGCTTTCAAAGCTTTTATCTAACAAAGCTGGTAACGAGCAGATGATACACATAACTTTTTAATACCATAACTTTTAGCTACCAGGTTTTCATCCAACAAAAATAAAACAAAGCTGATCTTCACCTCTGGATCTGGAACCTTAACATAATTTTCAACCTGAACTCCATCAAAGTTCAATCTCAAAAGGTCCAGCTACTGTCAAGAGACCGACTCAGAACCGACATGGGATTTAACCAGAAATTAAAATCATTTAATGTACGTAATTCAAAACTACAATTGTTGTAAATTTATAAGCAAGAACCAAAAAGTTTTGGCAACAATTAGAACTTACATATAGACTCTTAATGAGAAGACTTCCACATTTTAAACCGTAACTTTTGTCCGCTCCGCAATGAAGTTTATCAAAATTAAAGAAAGCACAAAATATAAGTTTTACCAAGCGTACGTAAGGAGAGATATCACCACAACACAGCAAAGGAAACTCTCAACTATAATCTGCACAAAGATAGAGTCCTTTTAGGCTTACGACCAGTTATTCAATACCCGTAATTGCATAAATTCAGAAACTATGGCCTGCAAGTACATGATCATCAAGAACAGTGAACCTACCAATTCAACCAGAATCTCATCACCTAGAGGTTGGGATCCATCAATAGGCTTACAACCAGTTATGAACTCCAAGGCCACCATCCTTTATGAGAAAACATCTGATTTTTCAGTCAACTTCCAGCTTGAAGCATACTAAAGAGCCATATATCTAAGCAAATCAAGAAAATGCCATTTTGTCAATTGTACAAAAGGATTAAGTAGACGAATAACATCCATGGTGTAAACAAGATGAGGCAGCTCACAGATATGGAAACAAATAGTGGAAGATCAATTACCTCCTTCAAAGACCAGTTAAGTTATAAACCACCAGCATCTTCAGCACCAGCGGAACCCCATGGGATCTCTTCTGGGTTCCTAATAGTACAAAATAAACAAAATCTCAGATTAAGTGGAACAATTTAATCATAAAATTTTAAAGCTATGCGTATGCTTTAAAGAGCTAATCAAATAATCACCTGCTAGTCCACCGCTGCATTCACTGGTTCAAAATCCTAGGAACTCACAACCATCATCAAAGAAATAACAAAATACAATTACTAATTAACTTTCTTAAAATGGATTGAACGGGTTAAAGCTCACCTCAAGATCCGGGTTAGGACCGGTCGACTTAAAAGCAACAACATGATGGGTTAAAATATGAATCCGTTAAAAAAAAATACATATATATGAGTCCATTTTATTAAAATTACATAAGCAATCCAAATAACTACAAACTCAAACAACACAGATGAAGACCAATTTCATAGTTGTGGATGTAAACGCAGAATGATGAGTCAACATGAACGTCATCCTCACTTTTACTTCGGAAGAAAATATAGCCTCGTTCCATAAACAACCTGATGACCAGGGTTAACCCAGGTTTCTTCTATGCATATATGCAGCTAAACATATCCTGTATACAACACTATAAATACATCATGAAAGCAAGTAAATTGACAATACATAGGGGTAAATTATGTTCTAACCTCTGGATTAATTTGAGTTGAGAAAATAACATATCTGGTCAAATAACAGCTCAGTAGTGATAGACACACGAAATAAACTACAATGCTCTTAAGACTTCATGAGTTCCGGATATAACCACCTGCATAAAGAATGCTTTGTATCTTTTCAGCAAGACCAAAAACATCACAAATCAATGCATACTTACCTGAAATTAGTTGTTTTTTGGCTACAAAAACTATTTGTTGTACCAACATCACCACATGTAGAAAATTTCATACCTTCCTTAGTCACAGAAATTTTTTAAGTTTGTGAAACACCACAACAACATAAGACTACCAGAATCCACAAAGATCAAACCTGTTAATATTTCAAAACTATTTCGATCAGCTCAAATGTCCAAAGGAAAACAAAAAAATAAATACACGCCTGCAAGCCATCAACTATATCCATCGAAGGCAACACGAAATATAGGTTGTTTCCTAACTTTACATCACAAAGATCAAACCTGTAATTTTACAAACCTGACCTACAAACCTGTAAACGGATTTTCATCAGCTAAATGGAGCTTTTTCTCCGTTATGAAAAAGCAGAGATAAACAACAGCCACCTGCCCGTTTGCCCTTATTCACCATTTCTACATGTACCAACAAAACCCCAAGCCCTAAGAATAAAACCTGCATAAAGTACCCGAACAAAAATACGTTGACTGTAGCATAGAAAATTTAGCTTCATAATTCGAACAGTTGTTTTACAAATCCAATTTCATCTCTCTATTGGAACTCTACATGCTTTAAAACACCATATCAGAAGGAAATCACATACCTTGCCAAACTATTATCACATAATCAAAACATATTTAAGCCTAATAATCTCAATAATTTCATATCTTATATAAAACACGTGAATTTTTTTATAGCTTAGAGACTACCTGATAAACTCAAATGAAATTTCTGTTGTTGCAATCAGGAGAACGGGTCAGGAAAGAAACCCAACTGGATTTGAGTTTGAGAGAGAGAGACGATTTGTAAACTGTGTACCTCAAATACCCAATCGGTGGTTTGGTTACAGGCCTCTGAATTAAGATTTGAATTCACATTTGAATTGGGCGCCATTTTACAATTACCAAATTCATGTATGCCTGCAACTTTGCAAAGAATCCAAGAACCTTTGGTCTGGGTTTTGCCCATAATTGAAATCTCAAATTGACGTTTTCCCGATTAGGGTTGGCGTGGACCTCAAAGATGAAAAGCAATTGCAGATCTATCTGAAAGAGAAGATTCTCTGGCTTCTTTTGGTACGCTATCAGGAAATGCGAGATGCTTTTGCTCCGATTCTTGGTTGCCGTTCAAAAATTGTCGCATCCTTGGGTCTGCCTTCAAAACTGCCGCACACTTTCAAAGAGAACCATATCAGGGAATGAAAAGAGATGGTAACATGGATGGAAGTTGAGAACCCTAATGTAAATGGAATGCGTCTTAAAATTAAGACGCCTTTAATTACCAAAATGCCATTTTCATCAATACTCATTATATAGTAGTATAGACTAGTGGGCGTCCCGTGATACGGTGGTTTTCTGAAACGGACGGTCCACTTCAAAGACCGATCTAGCCTTTAGGTTTGTGTAGCGTCCGTTACTCCTGAACTTACACCGTGACGTAGAAATATTTTTTTAATATTTTTGGTATTCCGTTACTCTTTAAATGATTTTTCTACTACCCCTGAAATTATTTTACGCTACTCCTTGAATTTTATTATGGTTTTTATTTAAATCCCGATGTGAAAATATGATTAAAAGCCCGTTAATTAATTAAAACCGAACAACTAACAAGTTTGTGCAATTTAAAAATACAAGTTGTAAGTTTAGGGGGTTTAAAGTGAAACAAATGGAGTGGATAACAAACATTTAGAAATTGACACATTTTGGTCCCTAAAATTTACCTAATGCATTTTCGGACAGAAAATATAATGCATTTTCGATGAAGGACTTTTGTCCACGCTCGACCCCAGCAAGGGCCTCCGCCCCTTGGCCCCCGCTTCTCTCGACGGTGCTACCCCCGAACCACCGTTATGAATTATGGTTTAAATTTTTTTTTGAACGTTATCCCTAAAAAAAATCTGAATCCACCCCTGGTCCACTTAGGTCAATATCAGCCTATCTCAAGTGACACACAAAATGTGTGTTTCTCCATATCATATGCCTGGACGATCCGCATGGACATATCATCGTCAGGACCAAGGTGTGGTTTGATGCGGACCTCTGTTTCACTTGTCCTTAATCGAACAGTCCGCATGGTCCTTGTCATACTCAATTTTAACCAGTTGTCCATTCAAATTTGGTTATTAACTCATTTCAAGGCTCACCCATGACCTTTATTCACTCATACTTCTACTTTAACCCGACCCTTGCCTTTAACTCATCAAAACTGACATGTATGCATAATCCATTTCAAAATACAAAAACCGACTTTCATCTTATAAGTCTCTATCCTTATCAAGAACCAATCTCAACCTTCAAACGCCTACACAAGTTGTACACTTGTATCAAAACCCTAAGGATAACCGAAAATTATGTTTCTACCCAACATGTAAACCGACACTAACCATATACTTAAGCTCAAGGTGTCCACGAACTTCTCTTTGAGCTCAGATTGTCTATGCATGTTGTCACACCCCAACCACGGCGGCTTCTCACGGGGTCGTGACTTCATGGACCATCACACACAGGTTACATTGAACAACTTTATATGAGTTTTAAAATACATACTTAAATAATAGTTCAACCAAAGGGGTTACATTTAAACAGTCCTAGTAGTTGTGGAAGCAAGTAGAATGAAAATGTTTTTTTCTAAAAACATGACATAACATGAAAATGAGTGGCCCAAAATATGCACTCCTAGCATGGTGAACTCTTGAATACATGTCCGTGAATGTAGCAGTTTAGTTACATGAGAAATACATAAAATGACACTTTTCCGAATTGAGAGCTAAATTAGTTTACCTGAGAAACTAAAAAGAAAACAAAATAGGCTTGTTTAGAAGTTACCTAAGAAATACATAAAATGAAACGTTACCTGAGAAATACATGCCCTTTTGTGATTCTTGGACCATAAAATGACACTTTTCTGAATTGAGAGCTAAATTAGTTTCTTCACATCGGGAGACCATTTTCTCAAGATTTTGCAGACAGTGGTCAAATGAGTTGCCAAAAACCGAAAAATCATCCATGAATATTTCCATGGATTTCTCGATCATATCGTGGAATATGGCAACCATGCAACGCTGAAATGAGACGGGAGCATTACATAAACCAAAAGGCATGCGTCTGTAGGCGAAGGTGTCGTATGGACATGTGAATGTTGTCTTCTCTTGATCTTCTGACGTGTGCTGAAGTGTCTATCAAAAATTGGTCAAGTCAAAAAGGGAAAATCCCGAGTGACTAAACACACGCGTAGGGCAGTGTACCCATCGTATGCAGAATAGTATCGGTAAATACCCGGATGTCAAATCCAAGGACGCAATGCAGACTCTCGATATGCGAACTTTGCTAATATTTAACCCAAAAATATTTTGAATTTCAGATAAACAAAGAAACAGATAAGCAAGTAACTAGAAACAACTAAAGAACAAAGCAACAGAATCTAGGAACGAAAATCAATAATGAGACAGATATCACTCGGATAAGAATCCTCTAAGCATGAATTTGACCTCCAATCTGACTAATCAATATGACAACTACCCTGCAAATGATAACTACCAAGGCAACCTAGATTATAGACACATCCTAGTTACCAAGGCAATCCCAAATAAAAGTCCAGGTAGAAAACTGAATGAAACCGCCTAATTGCCTAGTTGCTTCGGTCAAAGCTAACCAAACACACACGAAACAAGGATCACACAAGGAAGGTCTTCCTAAGTAGACCCTATAACGTGAATAAATCTGAATCAAGACCCTAAGAACTTAGGCAATGCTAAACACGAAATGACAAGTCAAAACCTTACGGTCATAAGCATTCTAGCCAACCAATCAATGTCTAGCAACCACCTAATGTGCAAAACGAGTCGGTTAACTCAATTTCAACACAAATACATACAAGATCAGCCCCAAATCTAAATCATACAATCATGTAGATGGTCATCGGATCATGCATTAACCTAAAACTATAAAAGTCTAAGATTAACAATGAGGAATTTAACAATTTGGTTGAAGTTCTTCAAACCACATCAAATTACCCACATCATATGATTCAAATAGAAGCTAACAATGCATATATGATCATTCAAAGCATCCAATTCAGAATTAATAGGCAATTTCATCAAGTCATAATGAAAAGTCAAACCGAAAAGTCAAAACATGCTTAAAATCATCAAATCCAAGTGATAAAAGGAAATCTAGCCTAACATCATGAATCTAAACATGAAGCAACTCCAAAGTGCCTCGTTTCCATCCATTTTAACCACACGACCCCAGCCAACACCTTTAATCCACATATATAACAATTAAGCATCGAATCCAACCAAAACATAACCAAAATATAATCAAAATGAGGGATTTATTCATCAAAATTAATAAACAAGATGCTATGCATCATCTTCCGGATCTATGGGGATCTGAAAATTTCCGAAAAAATCAACGAGGAAACAATAGTACAAATACCCAGACAAGCGCTCTAGCATTTGGTCTATGAATGGTAGAG
Organism: Deinandra increscens subsp. villosa; assembly: GCA_039602395.1. Lineage (NCBI taxonomy): Eukaryota > Viridiplantae > Streptophyta > Magnoliopsida > Asterales > Asteraceae > Deinandra > Deinandra increscens. The sequence continues at coordinate 32,142,316 of JBCNJP010000010.1, forward strand.
GAAAGTGGTCCTTTCGGGTGGCGTCATTTAGCCTTCTATAGTCTATGCAGACTCTCTAGCCAGTGACTGTGCGAGTAGGAATGAGCTCATCTTTGTCATTGGTGATGACAGTCATTCCTCCTTTCTTAGATACCACCTAAACAGGGCTAACCCATCGGATGTCAGATATGGGGTATATATGTCACACCCCCCTCTGCTGCCCCCTGCCAGGTGCGGGGGAGGGTGTGGGACCGACTGTCCGTATCAATTCCCGAGGCATCAAAGTTTATATTCCTTTGCAAATTCTAATGTCATAAGGAACGTGTCTATAACAGAGTTGTTGCACTATTTTTGGGCTTTCCGGATCACCATCTTGTGGCTACCGACATATTTACCATGTTATGACTATGATCAGAGTGAAATCACATACGCACGAGTCCTTAGGGGTAGTCTAATGAACCAAACCTCCTAAAAATCATTATGTATCCTAACCTAACATTACTATAATACTCAAATGTTATTGATAACAACAAACAAACATTTATTCCATCACGATACACAAACGTCTTAGCGGCTCAACCGCTTTATAAAACAAAGCACACACGCAAACCACACTCAAACAAAGTTATGAAATAACACACAACAGAGAACATAATAATTTATTAGACACACCACACGAGATTTCTGCCATCATAGTTCACACTAGTCTCCATGCTTCTAATCCTTGCGTCTTCCAAACGACGCCAGATGTTTGATGTGGGATGACACCTTCTTAGCTTCTTCTGCCATTTTCTTTTCCTTCTTCAACTGCTTCTCCAGCCTTTTTGCTAAAGCTTTGTTTTCTTCCCTAAGAGCGTCGATTACCGAAGAGTTAGGTCCTGAATGATCTGCATACGGGGTTGGGGCGAAAACTGGGCATGGTCCTGAAAAAGATGATCTTGGCAGATCCTGATATGATCCGTACGAAGCATATGGGTATGCAGGAGACGAAAAAGGCATGTATTACTGCTGCATATGTGGGAAAGTCGAGTACTGATATGGCTGTGGCGGATAAAATGACGGCTGAGGTGGATAGTATGGCATACCCGTGGCATAAGGTTTCTGAACAGAAGTTGGATACATGATAGGTTGCTGATAGATGGATTGCTGATGGAATCCAGGTGGCTGCTGAAATGAAGAACTCTGATGGTAGGCAGGTGGCTGCTGATATGCATATGGTGGTTGACTGTTAGACCTTAGTAACTGGGGAATACTGTAGCGTTCAGACACGGGTTGACTGCTCTGGCCCTGCATCATTGCAGCTACATACGGGTCTCTAACATCATTTGCCAAAGCTGTGATAGGATCCTGTATTGGAACATCCACAAGATTCCCCATTTGAGGAAAAGTTGCAATGAGATCATGTTGCATAGGAACCAATTCCTCGGGTCCTTCTTCAATATCTGCTGCATAAGCTGCGGAGGCATACACATGCTGGGAGTGATGTTCTGAGTGATAGCTTACCGTGTGACCTGCTGATACTGCAATCACTACCTGTTGTACGTACGGGAATGGTCTCGTCACCAACTTCTTCAGGCTCCTCCTCAGGGTCTTCTTGGTTCGTCCCTACATCGCGAGCATTCCATTCCGATGGTGCAATGTGAATGGTATGACTTGGGCGCACCGACATTCTGGGTTTAGTACTTCTTTTCTTAGGAGGCTTCGGTACGTCCGTAGTCGATGCCGTAGGCGATGTAATCTTCTTTTGAGTAGGCGCTGTAAAATACCCTAAAAGGTCAGGGCTCATGGGTGGTACGGGTTGACTTGGGCCGCCTTCCTCTTTCGTGCTCTTGCTACCCTTGCTACTCCCAATGTTCCTGCTACTGGATTTTGAAGATTTTGCAAAGTTCCACATCTTTCATAGAGGTACCTGTGAATATAGTTTTAATATACAATAATATATATATATATATATATACACATTTTCCGTGCACTCCTAGATTTTCTTCACTTAATTTCTACTAATATTCATCCTTGAACGCACTAGTGTACACATAAAATAACCATCGGTATCCACGTGTCTATTAGACTCATCGTATCATGATGTACATGTGGTTAATAATGACAACGTGCACTTTCTGCAATTGCTACCGACCTTACATCATGCTATGAATAATCTAATATACCAATTTCAACTTAGGTTAATACTTATCAAGGAAGACCATTAGCATCCATGTGTCTGTTAGAGTTCACCGAGTCTTAGTGTACCTGTGGGTAGGAATGGCAGTTTGCAAGGCTGTAACTTCTAGCGACGTTACACTAAACCTCGATTACTTTCTAACATACAAATTTTCAGCCTAGATCACAAATTTGGTTCATGCAATATCTTAGAGGTCCAACTAGGTTCAAGCTTAGGGGCTCTAATAACTCCTAATTTGCTGGAACCCTTGGCTCTGATACCAACCTGTCACACCCCCCTCCGCCGCACCCTGCTAGGTGCGGGGGAGGGTGTGGGACTGGCTGTCCGTATCAGTTGCCAAGGCACCAACTAAATAACAAACACACAAGCATACAAAACGGACATCCAGTCTTCACAGTGAATCCCTAGACCGACTCTGACTGAGGATGCACAGAGCACCTCTTAGCCGACCTAATAGAATCGATAGCCACCTGATATGACCCAGGACTGAACAAACAAGAGATACATTATTACAAGGGAAACATAGTCATAACGGGTCTTCATAAACAAACATCATTCGTTTATTATACAGAACCCTATCCATAGTGACAACAACCATCAGAATATTCCAAGTCCAGATTAGGTCCACACCTATACTTGCTTACCTGCAACATAAGTCAATCACAGAGTCATCAACATACGTTGTTGGTGAGTCGTAACTACCATCATCACATTAACAGTTTTCAAACACATACATATTATGAATTTATCATGCCGCACCCAAGGTCAACACTCAGATACTCTACGGGCACGTTGCGCGTAGTCGTACGCCTTCTACGAGTAGTTTTTAAGTTCAATATATAAGTACATATTCCCCCTAGTAACTTAATACTAGAGGATCCGGGTGAATATGGATCGTTCAACTATATCGACCGCTATAATCCCTTATATGTCTAGTGGTCTCAACCTTAATGACCAGAAAGTCTCTAATGACCCACACAGGGCATTCTGACTCATAGTGTTCGACAAGATAAACATAACAGATATAACAGATATATCAGAACAGAAATGTGATCTCAAACAGTTAACTAGTAAAGGAAGTCAGAGGACTCACAACAATGAAGTCAGAAACAATGTGCTAGACGGAAATCCGAGATTCAACTAGAATATCCTATCTTCGGTTTCTAGCAACCTATCATAATTATCATGTATATATTTGTCATATACAATGCTAACGAGTCCATTAACAATCTCAGGTTCAAAGTATCATGAAATACAGTCTCCAGATCAATCAAGCTAAGTTTTTGGTTGACTTAGAATTAATCAATTATTCTGTCATTTTCCTTCAGAGGCATCATGCCTGGAACTAATCATTTCTGGGCGGTATGCGTCAAATGGTAATCTGAGTTCCTGATTTCAGATTCGGGCGTACCGCGCTGATAAATCTAATTTTGGGCGGTACGCTGTAATCTGATAATCTGATTACTGTCCTTAATTTTCAGGGCGTATCGCTCTGCATGCACCCCACTTGGGCGGTACGCCCCAATCTGGCCCGACTATTTTGTCTTTTAGTGCTATTTTTACATTTTGACGTTTCGGGGCCAGAATTGTTTGAGGGGTCAGTTGTATGTCCTTTAGGGAGTTACCAGTGGTTCCTTTGTGGTATATTATCCTAGTTAAACCATAACCCCAATTCCCGATCTTTCCATTTATGGGAAGTTTAATGGTTTTAACCCTCGGTTCATGCTGGCATCATTATATGCAGAAATTCCCATGATCAAATGACCCCCTTCCCTCAACAGAAACACTGACCATTTCTGGATTCATATGACCTTTACTTACAAAGTTTCTAATTATAGAAAAATCAACATGCATGCATAAAGGGTTGTACCTTGTGAAGGAATTCTTGTACAACCGAACTTTTCTGATTTCCTTGTTCTCTTAGGTCTCCAATCAAGCTCTCTTGGACAGATTTGGGGCTGCATGTATGCTCCATGATCATATAATGAGAGTATGATCACAAAGAACCATACAAAATTTCTTAAACATAAATCAAGATATCTTTACCTTGACTATCCTTGAATTCAGCTTCTACCCTCTTTAGTCACCACCAAAACGAGCCCACACCACTGAGTTGATGAAATTTGGGCAATGGGTGAGAGATACATCAAGTAAACATAGTCTTGATATGAAAATGATGATTTAGAAAACTTACCTATGAAGATCCACACTTTCACAAAGCTCCTAAGGCTTGAATGTGGTTGTGACAGAGGTCTGGGATAGCTAAGAAGAAGCTCTAACAGGAAGTGAGTTGATCTCTCAAGTGCACATGGCTATAAAGGCCAAAATCCTAGTTTTTAACGAACTTGAATCGAAGCGTACCGCCCCAAAATATAATATTTGGGGCGTACCGCCCGGATTTTGAGATTCGGGTATGCGGGGATCCGATGGGTGCCGCAACCTGACCCGTTTATCAAACGGGTTGCGTACCGCCTGGGATTTCCCAATCCTAGGCGTACCGCATCAAGTTGTGTTCCAGAATATTTGAATATTTTTCATTTAACATTTCCAGCTCAGATCATGGTTTAGGCACAAGGGTTACAATATAAGTCCAGCGTCCAGAAGTTTGGCAATTCTTTCTTTACCACCTCTTGTACATTGGGGTTTACCCTTTGTTGTGGTTGGACAACGGGCTTATACACGTCTTCCATTAGAATTTTGTGAGTGCAGAGCGATGGGCTTATTCCTTAGATATCCGATAGCTTCCATGTTATAGCCTTTCTGTGCTTTTGCAGAACTGCAAGTAATGCTTCCTTTTCCTATGGGCTCAAGCGTGTAGAAATGATCATAGGCGACTTGCGATTGTACACCCGAGTTGATATTTTGCTTAATAACGTTCAAACGTTGGCGATAAGTTTGGTCCCAGAAAAGTTTTCACAAAATAAGTTGTCACACCCCCAAAATACCACTAACGGAGTTTATACCGTTAAGGGGCGCGATTAGACCAGTATCCACAACCACAGTTACAAATACTAAACGAATCAGGGTTAGTTCAAACACAAGATAGAAATCAAAGTCTTAAATTACATACGCAGCGGAAATAGTTATCCTGGCACTAACCACGTGCCTTACAATTTCATTGTTTTAAAATTCCCAAGTTTAGTTTAATTATCAAAAACAAAGGTCTTCAAGTGCCATGCCAACCTCCAGCGGATACCCCTTAGCGATCTGCAAAAGTTTAAACCACGCAAGTGTCAACCTAACGGTTGGTGAGTTCACAGTGGGCTTGTCATGCATTGGCCCGGTCTCATAATCATAGTTCGTATCAAAATGTACTTACAAAATATTCATTTGTGAAAAGCAATGCTCGTATTTAATTCTCAGTTTATAAATGGTTTGTCCGTGACCACGTCATCGGGTATGTACTAGTTCCGTAAAGTTAAAGGACTCAACCGATATCGCGGGTAGCTAATCCGTTGTTCCATGCTCTAAGGAAGTTTGTACCAAAGCTGACTTATTTTGTGGGGGCCGAGCCATCCCGTACAGTGCGGACATAGTCATCGCGGTTTTTGCCTCCCCCGTGTCCTCCCCGGGACCACGGTCAAATAGGCTGATATTGTTCCTCCGTGCACTCCCCGTGCCACGGGGCGGAGTTTGTCAAACTCCAGTAGATCTACCCAACATCCCCTCGCTTTCACAAATTAATGGCACAATTTAAGTTGAGGACTTTTAAGTTATAAGGCATCCTTAGAAAACATGTGATATCATGTGGTTCAGACTTTAACCTACACTAGCCATATTAAAACGTTTTCAGTTTTGTTTCAGAAAAACAGTTTGTTCAGAGTTCACAAGTGTTCCCATAAAACACTTCAGTTCATCAAGTGGGTGCCGAGCATCCCGAGTTCTCAAGTTTATCAGTGAGGTGCCTAGCACTCTCGAGTTTATCAGCATTGTTTTCGTTAAGTTATTCTGTGTGGCCCAACGGACTCACGGTAAGCGGGTTAGTGACACTCACCTTTGGTTGCACTGCTACACTTCAAGTAATCCAAATATTGTTGTTTAACGAAGACCTAGAACACGTTTAGGTCTTATGTATTAGTTTCGTGTCTAATCTTTACTTAACGTCACTATGGTCCATAACATAGCACGTTGCAACTATGACTCGACATACCGACGCACGACACCAATGGTTGATCATAAACAAGGGTTCATATGAATCAGATTCAAGCATGTTTCATCATAGTATAATCATGTAAGTCATGGCATAACACTTAAGCAAATTTCACAAGTTTGGTTTTTAGGTCAGGTCTTAGTTTCGCTAGCATAGTTTCGCTAGGCAGTTTCGCTAGGTGCACGGGCAGCACTTTCGCTAGGCAATGCCCGGTGACACAGTTTCGCTAGGCTAGTTTCGCCCGAAACTGCTGACGCAGTTTCGCTAGCCTAGTTTCGCAGGGAAACTGGTTTGAACTTTCGTTCAGGTATTTCGCTCGATAGTTTCGCTCGAGCTGGTCTGGTCAGGTTACCCGGCGACACTATAGTTTCGCTGGTCAGTGTCGCTGGAAGGAGATATAATTTCGCTACTTAGTTTCGCCCAGAGAACACACAGTTTCGCTAGTCGCGAAAAACATACGGATTTGCCTAAAAATCAACCTAACAGCTTCTGATCATACATGCAATTCATTATCTAGCATCCATAGGCATTTACCAACATAAATCAAGCAACTTTAACACGTTTAACATGCATTTTGTCATCAAATCACCAAAAAGCACATTTTAACCTAAAAAGACCTATTCTAGCATAAATCATCATCATGGTTTGTTTTTACACGTAAAGTTTCTGACTTTAAGGTAGATCTAGCATCCTAAAGCAACATATTAAGAGATCAAGTGATTTCATGTAGGTTTAGGCATGCTTTTAAGAGAAATACAAAGAAAACACATGAATGGTGGTTTTTGGAGACTCACGGTTTGATCTTAGGATCCGGATGAATGATCTTCAAGGCTGAGATCTTGGTAATCCCTTGTGATCCTTAGCTGACCAGAAATCTCGAGGTAGGAGAGTGTGTGTGTGTTTGTTGTGTAATGAGGCAAATGAGGCTACTTAGGGTTTATTAAGTTTATTTATATCAGGAGCCAGTTTCGCTGGCAGTTTCGCTGGACAGGCGAAACTAGCTCTGGCCTCGTGACATTGGATTGTCTTAGCTGGCTACCGGGCGACACTATAGTTTCGCCCGGTAGTTTCGCTGACAACCAAATTTAGGCAATTTTCACATAATCAAGTATTTACAATTAATCATGCTATTCACAACAGTAGGTCATGCATTTAAATCATATTGCACATAAAGAAAATCAATGATGAACACATAACACATATGGGCGGGTTCGGTGATCAACCAAAGGTCGTGGACGTATTCGGCCTAGTTAAGCATTAGTTACTTAAGTTAACACTTATAACGTAACTAACGGGTTTGTCTAACGGAAGTTAACCTTGAAATTCTCGGGTGTCACATCATTCCCCTGTCGTAGCGTTCGCAGCATCAGCTGTCGTCGTTGCTATCGTCGCTGGGGAAAGAAAGCAAAAAGTTTTAGGGTTGTCACATCCTCCTCCCGTTAAGGAATTTTGGTCCCCAAAATTAAATCATACCATGAGTTTCCGTGGACGTTTGCTCGAACAGGTGAGGATACTTTTTCTTCATCTGATCCTCACGTTCCCAAGTATATTCAGGTCCACGTCTTGAGTTCCATCGCACCTTGACGATCGGAATCTTGCTACGTTTGAGGGCTTTCTCCTCGCGTCCCATGATTTCTACTGGTTGCTCAATAAATCTCAAATGTTCGTCAATTTCCAATTCCTCCAAGGGAATTATTTCGATGTCTTCAGCCAGACATTTCTTCAGATTGGAAACGTGAAACACGTTGTGAACTCCATCGAGTTCAGCAGGGAGTTGCAATCGATAGGCCACCGGGCCTACTTCCCCAATAATTTCAAACGGACCGATGTAGCGAGGATTTAACTTTCCACGCTTCCCGAAGCGTATCACTCCCTTCCAGGGAGATACCTTCAACAATACTTTGTCACCCACCTCGAACTTTAGAGGTTTTCGGCGTTTGTCGGCATAACTCTTTTGTCGATCACGTGCTGCAGCTAACCGTTGCCTGATTTGAATAATTCGCTCGGTCATATCATGGATAACTTCCGGTCCAGTAAGTCCTTTCTCACCCGCTTCAGCCCAACACACGGGCGATCTACATTTTCTGCCATAAAGTGCTTCAAAAGGTGCAGCACCTATACTTGAATGATAACTATTGTTGTAAGAGAACTCCACCAGTGGAAGGTGAGTCTCCCAATCTTTCCCAAAGTCAAGGACGCAAGCTCGGAGCATATCTTCTAAGGTTTGAATCGTTCGTTCCGTCTGACCGTCAGTCTGCGGGTGATAAGCTGTACTCATGTCTAGTCGGGTTCCCAATGCTTCCTGCATTGATTGCCATAACCGGGAAGTGAATCGAGGATCTCGATCAGAAATGATAGTCTTAGGCACACCGTGAAGCTTCACAATTTTGTCGATGTACAGTTTTGTCAATTTATCCATATTATCGCTTTCCTTCATCGGAATGAAATGTGCAGATTTGGTTAACCGATCGATGATAACCCAAATCGCATCCGGTTGGTTTGATCGATGAGGTAATCCCGTTACAAAATCCATGGAGATGTCCTCCCATTTCCATTCTGGGATCTTTGGTTGTTGTAGTAAACCAGAAGGCTTTTGGTATTCAATCTTGACCCTTGAACATGTTAAACACTTAGCCACATATCGAGCAATGTCGGCTTTCATATTCGGCCACCAATAAAGATTCTTCAAGTCCTGATACATTTTATCTGATCCGGGGTGTACCGAGTATCTTGACTTGTGAGCCTCGTCCATTACGAGCTCACGGAGATTTCCAAACAGAGGAACCCAGATTCTGTCATTATAGTATGTGAGTCCATCGGACTTAACTTCAGAATGGCCATCTACACCACGTAGTGCTTCAGCTGCGAAGTTCTCTGCTTTCAAAGCTTCTCGTTGGCAGTCACGGATCCGATCCGGTAATCCTGAATGTATTGTAAGTTGAAGCGCTCGTACCCGACGAGGCCTTTCGTACTCTTTTCTGCTTAGGGCATCAGCCACAACGTTGGCTTTTCCAGGATGATACTTAATGGCCAAATCATAATCATTTAGTAACTCGACCCACCGTCGTTGTCGCATGTTGAGGTCTTTCTGCTCAAAGATGTGCTGTAGACTTTTATGATCGGTGAATATCGTGCACTTTGTTCCATATAGGTAATGTCTCCAAATCTTGAGTGCATGAACAACGGCTCCCATTTCCAAATCATGCGTTGTATAATTCTTTTCTGTATCCTTTAGTTGCCTGGACCCATAGGCAATTACCTTTTCTCGTTGCATCAACACGCAACCGAGTCCTTGAATCGATGCATCGCAGTAAACCACAAAGTCGTCTATTCCATCGGGTAACGCGAGAATTGGAGCCGAACATAACATATCTTTAAGCGTTTGGAACGCGCGCTCTTCTTTCTCACCCCATCTGTATTGCACTCCTTTGTGCGTTAAGGCCGTTAAGGGTTGGGCCAACTGAGAGAAACCCTTAATAAACCTTCGATAATATCCGGCAAGTCCTAAAAATTGTCGGATTTCCGTTGGCGCTCTTGGAGTAGACCAGTTCTTTATTGCTTCCACTTTGGCTGGATCGACATGAATTCCTTCCTCATTAACAATGTGTCCAAGAAATTGGACTTCGCGGATCCAAAAATCGCACTTCGAAAACTTAGCATAGAGCTGTTCCTTGCGGAGTAATTCCAAAATAAGACGCAGATGCTCCTCGTGTTCTTCCTTTGACTTGGAGTAAATCAAAATATCGTCGATGAAGACTATCACAAACTTATCGAGGTACGGCTTGCACACTCGATTCATCAGATCCATAAATACGGCAGGTGCATTGGTTAGCCCAAACGGCATAACCAGGAACTCGTAGTGTCCATACCGAGTTCTAAAAGCAGTCTTAGGAACATCCTCTTCACGAACACGAAGTTGGTGATATCCAGACCGTAGATCAATCTTTGAAAAGTAGCTTGAACCTTGCAGTTGATCGAAGAGATCGTCGATTCGAGGAAGTGGATACCGATTCTTGATCGTAACCTTGTTAAGCTCTCGGTAGTCAATGCACATGCGGAACGTTCCATCCTTCTTCTTAACAAACAGTACCGGAGCTCCCCATGGAGACGAACTTGGACGAATAAACCCCTTGTCGAGTAGCTCTTGCAGTTGTGAGGAGAGTTCGTTGAGTTCACTTACAGCCAATCGGTAAGGTGCGCGTGCGATCGGAGCGGCACCTGGAGCTAAATCAATCCCAAACTCAACTTGTCGAAATGGAGGCAAGCCAGGCAGATCTTCAGGAAATACGTCTTGGAAGTCGCGAACTATCGGGTAATCATCAATTTTGCGCTCGGGATGTGTCGTGTCAGTGACGTTCGCAAGAATCGCGAAGTGACCCTTACGGAGGCATTTCTGAGCTTTAAGGAATGAAATAATGCCGGTGACTGTTCCACCTTTCTCACCTTGAACCGTTAATACTTTACCGTCTTCGAGTGGGATACGAACCACTTTTTCTTTACATAAGATTTCAGCCCGATTCTCGGATAACCAATCCATTCCTACTATAACGTCGAAACTACCAATTGGGAAAGGCATAAGGTCAATTCCTAGGGTATGGCCCGCTAGTTCTAGCTTACAATCCTTAACTATCTGGGTCGTATCATGAAGTTTACCATTTGCTAGTTCTACCACATATTTAGCATCTAAGTCGATCGGTTTAGCGTTAATTATTCTAGCAAATTTAGTGGAAATGAAACTTTTCTCAGCACCAGAATCAAATAAAACAGTAGCAAAGAAACCGTTCAAAATAAATTTACCATTGATCACGTTGGCGTCATTGCGAGCTTCACCCTGGCCCATGACGAAAGCTCGACCTCTACCATTTCCACCATTTCCGTTTCCACCATTACCATTGCCATTTCCCATTACCATTACCTCCACCGTTACCATTCCCACCGTTATTTCCCTGATTGCCATTACCTTGTCTTCTCAGCTGAGGGCAGTCTCTCTTGATGTGACCTTGAGCACCACACTCAAAGCAGCCACGAGCTCCCCCATTGTTGTTGTTCTGGTTCTGACCGTTGTTCCCATTACCCCGATTGTTCCCATAGTTGTTCCCTTGATTGTTGCTGTTCCTTCTGGGGCGGTTTTGCTGCTCGGGTAAAGTTGCCCAACAGTCCTTCGCTTCGTGGCCCCCTTTACCACACCTTTCGCAGCTCATATTCTTCCTACAATTACCAGCATGATGCTTTCCACACCTGTTGCACAAGGGCAGGTTACCCCTGTAGTTGCTCTGACCATTTCCGCCCTGGCGGTAGTTACCACTGTTATTCCCGGACCTCTTGCTTTGACCTTGGGAGTTATAGGACCTCCCAGTGCTGTTTCCAACACTCTGAACATTCATCGAGTTCTCAGGAGCTTCATCATCAGCTTTTCTCTTTCCACTCAAGGCAGTCTTCTCGGTGGCTTTCGCAGGTAGTGTACCTTTCTCGACCTCTTGATCAGTAAGTTTGTGAGCCAAACGAATGGCTTGCTGCACGTTTGCGGGGTTGCTGGCAGTCACCAATCCCTTGATTTGAGGCGCGAGGCCTTCCAGATAACGCTCGATGCGTTTGAATTCAGCGTCAACCATTGAGGGGCACAAGACCTCATACTCGTGATATCGTGCAGTGTACTGTTCAACCTCAGACCCAGACATCTTCAAATTCAGGAATTCGCCTTCAAGCTTCTTCACTTGGTCGCGGGGACAATATTCCTCCATAATCAGATCCTTAAATGCTGCCCACTGCATGTTGTTGGCCGCGTCTAGCCCAATCATCTGAATCTCGGAGTTCCACCAGGAGAGTGCAGCTCCTTCGAAAGTACCAGTAGCAAACTTAACCTTGCTTTCCGCTGGGCAATTACACATGGAGAAGACCTTCTCGGACTTCTCAATCCATCGGAGGAGTCCTACAGCTCCTTCTTCGCCGGAAAACGTCATCGGCTTGCAGTCCATGAAAGACTTGTACGTGCAGTGGTGTTGGTTTCCTGATGCATAAATAGTTCGGATTTTAAAATTTAACAGGTCATGATATAATGGCTTTGTGCCTTAACCGGCATAATAGTTACCCTGTGCGGCATATGCAGCTTGGACGGCTGCCACCGCGGCTTGCACATGTTCAGTAATCATTGCTTGCAGCTGTGCGGGCGTCATGTTTATACCGCCTCTTCCGTTTCCCCTTCCAGACATCTTGCTGAACAGTTAAAGTAGCCAGTGTTCAGACACAGTTATATTCTTATACATATCCCATAATATGTATATTAGCCAGTTCCCGTTATCCCACTATTAGTCCAGAAAAATTTTCGTGCAAATTGAGGCGTCGTCGAAGAACGTCGTAAATGCTATCGTCGAAGATCGGCTTCCCATAAAGTCACCGTCGGCGTAGTCGTCGTAGTAGAAATCAGGACGTAGCGTGTAGCATCGTTTCGCTGTCGCTTTCCCCAGAGTAGTGTGCGTATTTGCGGTCGCATTTCGTATTCGTGTGAAAATTTCCTAAGGTCTTTCCGTTAGACTACTTAGACACGGTCTATATATATACTTATATATATATATATACATATATCTGTACGTACTAAGCTTTTACTTACACAGCAGAGCGAGTATCCCAGGTTGGCACGTAAAAATTTTGTCTTTGGGAATTTGTTTATTCGTTTTGTAACCAAGGTTTTCAAGTTGCAGTTTCCAAATCGTTTTCAAAAATGATTCCAGTTCTCTGCAACCTATGGCTCTGATACCAATCTGTCACACCCCCAAAATACCACTAACGGAGTTTATACCGTTAAGGGGCGCGACTAGACCAGGATCCACAACCACAGTTACAAATACTAAACGAATCAGGGTTAGTTCAAACACAAGATAGAAATCAAAGTCTTAAATTACATACGCAGCGGAAATAGTTATCCTGGCACTAACCACGTGCCTTACAATTTCATTGTTTTAAAATTCCCAAGTTTAGTTTAATTATCAAAAACAAAGGTCTTCAAGTGCCATGCCAACCTCCAGCGGATACCCCTTAGCGATCTGCAAAAGTTTAAACCACGCAAGTGTCAACCTAACGGTTGGTGAGTTCACAGTGGGCTTGTCATGCATTGGCCCGGTCTCATAATCATAGTTCGTATCAAAATGTACTTACAAAATATTCATTTGTGAAAAGCAATGCTCGTATTTAATTCTCAGTTTATAAATGGTTTGTCCGTGACCACGTCATCGGGTATGTACTAGTTCCGTAAAGTTAAAGGACTCAACCGATATCGCGGGTAGCTAATCCGTTGTTCCATGCTCTAAGGAAGTTTGTACCAAAGCTGACTTATTTTGTGGGGGCCGAGCCATCCCGTACAGTGCGGACATAGTCATCGCGGTTTTTGCCTCCCCCGTGTCCTCCCCGGGACCACGGTCAAATAGGCTGATATTGTTCCTCCGTGCACTCCCCGTGCCACGGGGCGGAGTTTGTCAAACTCCAGTAGATCTACCCAACATCCCCTCGCTTTCACAAATTAATGGCACAATTTAAGTTGAGGACTTTTAAGTTATAAGGCATCCTTAGAAAACATGTGATATCATGTGGTTCAGACTTTAACCTACACTAGCCATATTAAAACGTTTTCAGTTTTGTTTCAGAAAAACAGTTTGTTCAGAGTTCACAAGTGTTCCCATAAAACACTTCAGTTCATCAAGTGGGTGCCGAGCATCCCGAGTTCTCAAGTTTATCAGTGAGGTGCCTAGCACTCTCGAGTTTATCAGCATTGTTTTCGTTAAGTTATTCTGTGTGGCCCAACGGACTCACGGTAAGCGGGTTAGTGACACTCACCTTTGGTTGCACTGCTACACTTCAAGTAATCCAAATATTGTTGTTTAACGAAGACCTAGAACACGTTTAGGTCTTATGTATTAGTTTCGTGTCTAATCTTTACTTAACGTCACTATGGTCCATAACATAGCACGTTGCAACTATGACTCGACATACCGACGCACGACACCAATGGTTGATCATAAACAAGGGTTCATATGAATCAGATTCAAGCATGTTTCATCATAGTATAATCATGTAAGTCATGGCATAACACTTAAGCAAATTTCACAAGTTTGGTTTTTAGGTCAGGTCTTAGTTTCGCTAGCATAGTTTCGCTAGGCAGTTTCGCTAGGTGCACGGGCAGCACTTTCGCTAGGCAATGCCCGGTGACACAGTTTCGCTAGGCTAGTTTCGCCCGAAACTGCTGACGCAGTTTCGCTAGCCTAGTTTCGCAGGGAAACTGGTTTGAACTTTCGTTCAGGTATTTCGCTCGATAGTTTCGCTCGAGCTGGTCTGGTCAGGTTACCCGGCGACACTATAGTTTCGCTGGTCAGTGTCGCTGGAAGGAGATATAATTTCGCTACTTAGTTTCGCCCAGAGAACACACAGTTTCGCTAGTCGCGAAAAACATACGGATTTGCCTAAAAATCAACCTAACAGCTTCTGATCATACATGCAATTCATTATCTAGCATCCATAGGCATTTACCAACATAAATCAAGCAACTTTAACACGTTTAACATGCATTTTGTCATCAAATCACCAAAAAGCACATTTTAACCTAAAAAGACCTATTCTAGCATAAATCATCATCATGGTTTGTTTTTACACGTAAAGTTTCTGACTTTAAGGTAGATCTAGCATCCTAAAGCAACATATTAAGAGATCAAGTGATTTCATGTAGGTTTAGGCATGCTTTTAAGAGAAATACAAAGAAAACACATGAATGGTGGTTTTTGGAGACTCACGGTTTGATCTTAGGATCCGGATGAATGATCTTCAAGGCTGAGATCTTGGTAATCCCTTGTGATCCTTAGCTGACCAGAAATCTCGAGGTAGGAGAGTGTGTGTGTGTTTGTTGTGTAATGAGGCAAATGAGGCTACTTAGGGTTTATTAAGTTTATTTATATCAGGAGCCAGTTTCGCTGGACAGGCGAAACTAGCTCTGGCCTCGTGACATTGGATTGTCTTAGCTGGCTACCGGGCGACACTATAGTTTCGCCCGGTAGTTTCGCTGACAACCAAATTTAGGCAATTTTCACATAATCAAGTATTTACAATTAATCATGCTATTCACAACAGTAGGTCATGCATTTAAATCATATTGCACATAAAGAAAATCAATGATGAACACATAACACATATGGGCGGGTTCGGTGATCAACCAAAGGTCGTGGACGTATTCGGCCTAGTTAAGCATTAGTTACTTAAGTTAACACTTATAACGTAACTAACGGGTTTGTCTAACGGAAGTTAACCTTGAAATTCTCGGGTGTCACATCATTCCCCTGAAATTGGAATTTTCGTCCCGAAAATTATTCTTGTGTCGTAGCGTTCGCAGCATCAGCTGTCGTCGTTGCTATCGTCGCTGGGGAAAGAAAGCAAAAAAGTTTTAGGGTTGTCACATAAGTGGTGTTTAAGTGTCAGTTATCCAAATTCAGACTACCAATCATCAATCTTGACTAACTAATACAATTCGACGACCACATTTACAAAAGATCAAATCTTATTTAGGAAAAACACTAAGTTCTTCGTCGAGCGTTCGGTTCTTGAGCTTCCATAGGACATCCATTTATGACGGCCGCTATCCTGCGTTTCCCCAACCATATTAGATAATGTATAACATAATGGGGTCAGTTAGGATACATTAGAATGCACAAAACAACAAAAATCAATACATGGGAATGGGGGGTCCACCGTAAGCTACGGTTCCACCGTAAGTTACGGTGGACCTGGCTACCTTACGGTAGCTTGGTGCTGGGCCACGGTGACCTTTTTGTGCCTGTGGCCACCGTAAGCTACGGTGGTCACCGTAAGCTACGGTGTCTAGAGGTCAAGTTGTCCTTTTTCCTGCATTTTTAAGCCATAGTCTCACACGGGGCAACCTTGGTTCAACCGTAGGACCTGCTACCATTCAAAATTAATAACCAGACACATTAACAACTTATGAGGTGCCACCATGCCCCGAGGGCATGGTTCACACATCGGATTCTTACCCAACTTTGACCCGTTTGACCCGTTTACCTTGACGTACAACATTTTATCTCAAGGGTTATGCCCAAGCCAATTTACCCAATAGCAACCTGTCCAAAACATGTATCCCTACACACTTTACTAAATGTTATGATTTATATTATAGGAACCATTGTAGTCATCAACGGTGCCTTGTACCCACGCTTGTGATTCCATCGAACCCATTGGTCCCAACACCACTTGATGGACTCATCAAGGTCCCTATAACACTTTAAGTCCCGGTTAGCCTTCACCTAAGTTCCCATGAACCCTTGTGGCGAAATTGGCATTTAGGGACGTTACTCACAAATATTAATACATTACCAATGAATGTGCAATCCCTTGGCTTACCATGACTCCTACCAGTCATTAGCTTGCTCAAGTATGCACTTAACTAAGGTTTACCATGTCTATTCCACCACTACTAAATATGGTTACTATGTATCATAACACGTAAGGCGTAAGAACACATTACCTCGAGAGTTTGATCTTCCACTACATCCAGCGTGGGTTAGATGATCACCACCTTCTCCTTCGTTGCCTATTTAGTCCACACACAAGTTAGGACCCTTACATTATAACCAATTGACCATGTTTTTATGGTGTCCATGACATTACATGTTCAGCTACTATTTAGCATACTATCAAGTTTCATTAACAAGACTTCTCATGCACAAAACACATTAGACACTTAGGAAGTTTATCAATTTACCCAATACATCAACATTTTAAACTCCCAATGGGTCAAGCAAATCACACAATGTAACACTTGCATAAAAGCATCAATTTTAGTAAGTACACTACCTATGATCAATTAAGCATGAATCATAACAGTTTAATCATCTAGCCATATATAGGTGTCATTTAGGCATTTCATCAAACACCTTGAGTCCACATTTTCATACATGCATATAATCCAATCTTTTGAACCTTCCTAGTCACCCATTATCATGAATTAGGTGGAATCTCTTCCAACCCATCATTAAACAACCCAAAATCATCATATATCTTACATGTATTTACAATATGGACTACCATTATACAAAACCTTTAGGTAGTCACTTACCCAAGTGTTCATCTTAAGCAATTGGTGACTAAAACACCAAATTAATGATCACACATGGATTCTACATAACATTACATGATCTTAACATCATAGATTACAAGAATTTCCACAAATTTCAAGTTTCTAACCCCTAATTTTCGTGACCTAGCCATGCACAAGAACGGGGATTCACTTACTTGATTCAAAGATGGTTTTTGGTGATAGAAAACACTTCCAAATCAAAACTTGTGGCAAGAATTCGCAGCCTTGGTATTGCTATGCCCCAATTTCGATTTCTCTAAGGGTGGAGGGGCTGAGATCGTTCACCAAGAAGTGAATGGCGACCTCCCTAGTATTTCCAGCAATTAGTCTAACCAACTATGGACTAATTGCAGTTTTGGTCCTCCTACTTTCAGCTTTTAATTTCTAGTAACTAAAACCCCTTTGTACATAATAAACCCATGTACTTTCACATAACACATATTTATAACTAAGTTAGGGGTTTTTAATATTCCATGATATATATATATATATATATATATATATATATATATATATATATATATAGGGGAAGGATCAAATAAAAACAAGATGTTATTGCGAAAACACGAAAACAAATATTAAAACCTCTATAACTTCCTCACACGTTAATAAATTTTTAAAAAATTTGCACCAAAAGTCTTAAAATTATGTCACCTTTAATTCTGGGAAAAAAAATTAAACATATAAAATTTCGTGATTTTTTTTATTATTGCACATGTGCAATAATACGTATTAATTATATTACACATATGCAATATTAACAAAAAAACATTAATTTTTTTTAATTTTTTTCAACAATTAAAGATAACAGAATTATAAGATCTATGGTATAATTTTTTTATCAAAAATATTAACGTATGAAAAAATTATAGAGGTTTTAATATTATTGCACATGTGCAATAATAATTTTTTATTGCACATGTGCAATAATAAATTTTTTTTAAAAACGTAGAATTTTTTTTAATTTTCTCCAGAATTAAAGATAAAAGAATTATAAGATTTATAGTGCAATTTTTTATAAAAAAATTTAACATATGAAAAAGTTATAAAGGTTTTAATATTATTGCATATGTGCAATAATAATAATAAAAAAATTATTGCACCTGTGCAATAATAATTTGTAAAAAAATTTTGATTTTTTTTAAAATTTTTTTCCAGAAATAAAGTTAACATAATTTTAAGGATTTTGGTGCAAAATTTTTTAAAAAATATTAACGTATGAAAAAGTTATAAAGGTTTTAATATTTGTTTTCGTGTTTTCGCAATAAAAGTTGTTTTCACATGATCCTTACCCTATATATATATATATATATATGTATAACATGTTATTTAACGGATATTCCAAATAAGAAAAACCAGGATGTTACAACTCCACCCCCCTTAGAGGGGTTTCGTCCTCGAAACAAATTTTTACGTACCGAAAAGGTGAGGATAGTATAGTCGCATGTCTTCCTCCAGCCCCCAAGTTAGGTCCGAGCCTTTCCGGTGCTCCCACTTAGCCAACACTTGGCTCAATTCCTTGTTTCTCAACTTTTTAACCTTGTGATCTAAGATCGCGATAGGTGTTTCTACATAATTTAGTTTGTCATCGATCACCAAATCTTCTAGTGGCACATACGCACTTTCATCGGATAGGCACTTCCGCAAGTAGGACACGTGGAAAGTATTATGTATGGCGCTTAACTCTTCCGGTAACTCGAGTTGATATGCCACTTCCCCTACTCTAGCCAATATCCGAAACGGTCCAATGAACCTAGGACTTAGCTTCCCACGTTTACGGAACCGTATGATGCCCTTCCACGGGGACACCTTCAACATTACAAGATCACCCACTTGGAACTCAATGGGTCTCCTTCTTTTATCGGCATACGCTTTTTGCCTATCTTCAGCCGCCTTAAGCCTTGCCCGTATCATATCAATTTTTCGGGATGTCAAATCGACCACATACTTGCTTGCAAGCTCTCGTTGACCCACTTCTCCCCAACACACGGGTGTTCTACATTTCCTACCATAAAGCATTTCATACGGGGGCATTCCAATGCTAGCATGGTAACTATTATTATACGAGAACTCCACAAGAGGAAGATGACGATCCCAACTCCCACCAAAGTCGATTACACATGCCCGAAGCATGTCTTCGAGGGTTTGGATCATCCTCTCGCTTTGCCCATCCGTTTGAGGATGGTATGCCGTACTTAACAACAATCTAGTGCCCATTCCAAAACTGGGAGGTAAATCGGGTGTCCCGGTCCGAGACAATAGATACCGGTATACCGTGTCGGGACACTATCTCCTTCATATAAACATCAGCCATCTTTTCCGAAGTGTGGGTCTCGTAGATAGGTATGAAGTGGGCGCTTTTTGTTAACCTATCTACCACTACCCAAATCGCATCGTGACCACTAACCGTCTTTGGCAATTTGGTTAGCAGATCCATGGTGATATGCTCCCATTTCCACTCGGGAATGTCCAACGGTTGCAGCTTTCGGTATGGTTTCTGATGCTCGGCCTTAACTTGCATACAAGTTAGACACTTACCCACGTAATTGGCTATGTCCCGCTTCATGCCGGGCCACCAATAGTCTCGTCTCAAGTCGTGATACATCTTGGTTGCTCCGGGATGCACCGAATACCGAGACTTATGGGCCGCATCTAGAAGAAGTAGTTTCACATTGCAAGTGTTAGGAACCCAGATTCGACCGAATCGAGTCCTAATTCCACTACTCTCTTCCACCAAGTTTTTCACTTGGCCCACGATTCTTTCTTTCTTCAAATTTCCCCCCTTGATGGCTTTAATTTGTGCTTCTTTGATCTTGGTGATCAAATCCGATGTCACCACCATCTTCATTGACCGTACCTTGATCGGGGCATAATCCCCTTTCCGACTCAAGGCATCGACTACCACGTTAGCCTTTCCGAGGTGGTAATGGATTTCACAATCATAGTTCGTTATCATTTCCAACCACCGCCTTTGCCTCATGTTTAACTCCTTCTGTTCGAAGAAGTACTTAAGGCTTTTATGATCCGTGTAAATAGTGCATTTTGCACCATAAAGGTAATGCCTCCATATTTTCAATGCGAAGATCACAACATCAAGTTCTAAGTCGTGGGTGGGGTAGTTCAACTCATGCTTCTTCAACTGTCTTGAAGCATACTCTATTACTCTGCCCCGTTGCATTAAAACACAACCTAGACCGTTCAGTGATGCATCAGAGTATACCACCAGGTCTTCGTTGCCCTCTAGAAGGGTTAAGACCGGTGCTTGGGTCAACTCTCGTTTAAGGCTTTGGAAGGCCTCTTCTTGCTCATTTCCCCATACAAACTTAGCATCCTTTTTCGTTAATTTTGTCATTGGGAGGGCCGTCCTTGAGAAGTTCTGAATGAATCATCGGTAATAGCCTGCTAAACCAAGGAAACTCCGGACCTCGGTCGGGTTCCTCGGACGTTCCCAATTGGTTACCGCTTCTATTTTAGCCGGGTCTACCATGATCCCCTCGGCTCCAATGATGTGGCCCAAGAATTGAACTTCTTGTAACCAAAACGCACATTTGGAGAATTTCGCATATAACTTCTCCATTCTTAACTTCTCGAGTACTTCTCGTAAGTGTTCGACATGTTCCGCTTCACTTCGAGAATAAACTAGTATGTCGTCTATGAACACGATCACCGATCTATCCAGCATGGGCCGACACACGCGGTTCATGAGGTCCATGAAAGCCGTGGGCGCATTGGTGAGCCCAAAGGACATCACCATGAACTCGTAATGCCCGTACCTCGTTCTGAAGGCAGTTTTGGGGATATCTTCTTCTTTCACCTTCAATTGGTGATACCCCGATCTTAGATCTATCTTTGAAAACCATTCCGCCCCTTGCAATTGGTCGAATAAGTCATCGATCCGAGGTAATGGATATCGGTTCTTCACCGTGAGCTTGTTTAACTCACGGTAGTCTATGCACAGGCGCATACTCCCGTCTTTCTTCTTCACGAACAATACCGGGGCTCCCCAAGGTGAGAAACTCGGGCGGATAAACCCTTTGTCCAAGAGTTCTTGGAGTTGCGTCATCAATTCTTGCATCTCGGATGGTGCAAGCCGATACGGTGCCTTGGCCACCGGTTTAGCCCCGGGCACCAAGTCAATCCGAAATTCCACCTCACGGTCGGGTGGTATTCCCGGTAGATCATCCGGAAACACATCTTTGTACTCGCACACCACCGGTATATCGTCCACAGATGGACCTTGTTCACGGCTATCGGTGACTACGGCAAGGTAGGCCTTGCATCCTTGTAGCAAATACTTTCTCGCTTTATGAAATGAGCATAATTCTGGGAGATCTCGTGTCTCGCCATAGATGGTGACTTGGTTCCCGCTTGGTGAGGTGATTTCTACTGCCTTTCGATCGCATATCACCTTTGCATGATTATGGGACAACCAATCCATGCCCACCACCGCCTTGAATTCTCTCATCGCCATGGGAATGAGTTCAACTGGATAATCCTCGTTGGCGATGGAGATTTTGCACTCCCGACATACATCATAAACAAGTATAGATTTATCGTTAGCAACTTCTACCTCTAAGGGTACACGTAATTTGTCAATTATAAAAGAAGGGTGCTTGGCAAAATCATAGAACACAAAGGACCTATTAGCTCCCGTATCAAACAATGTATGTGCAGGTATTGAATTAACTGGAAAGGTACCTGCCACAACGTGCGGATCGGCTTTGGCCTCTTCGGCCGTCAATTGGAAGGCTCTTGCAGGAGCCCTTTGAGATTCATTTTTCACGCCCGACTTTGCCCCCTCACTCCTGAGCTTTGGGCATTCAGAATTTCTATGTCCCGTCTGATAGCAGTTAAAGCAGCGTATGACTTCAGACGGGCAATTTGAGACGTCGTGTCCCTTCTTCCCACAGTTTAGGCATGGGCGGTCCTTGAACAAGCATTCGCCCGAGTGGCCTTTGTTGCAAATCTTGCATTTCGAGCTACCACCCTTAGAGTCTTTCTTCTTGGGTGTTTCCCCCACTTTTTGCTTCTTTGGGGGATTAGGATTCCCCCCCCCCTTGAACTTGCCCTTTCCAAGGCTTCTTTCTTCTTCAAATCAAGTTCCCGCGCCCGGGCAGTATTGATCATTTCCTCAACGGATTTGTATCCGCCGAGGGGCACAAACTCTTTTATGTTCTGCTTCAGCATGTTTCGGTAAAAGAACATTCTCGTCTCTTCATTGGGTAGAACATCCCCACAGAATTTGACTCGGTCGAGGTACTCCCCCGTTATTTCATCCACCGACTGATGTTCCCCTTGTTCTAGCTTGAGGAATTCATGTTTCAGTTCATTCACTTTGGACGGTGGGCAGTGGTATTCGGTGAACAACCCCTTGAATTCTTCCCACGTCATGGCATTGACCAACGCCTCCCCCTTTTCTTGACATTTCGCATCCCACCAATCCTTTGCCCGGTCCGCGAGTAGGCCCGTGGCAAAGATCACCTTGTCCTCCGGTTCACAACGGACCCTTCGGAACACAGATTCAATATTTATAATCCAACGGTGGCACGCTATCGGATCGACTTCCGCAATATATTGAGGAGGGTGGCAAGCAACAAATTCCTTAAACGAGCATCTCCTCTTGGACTTTTGTTTCTCCCCTTGATTGAGGAGAGCAGCTTTCAATTCATCAAAGTTTTCATTCATGGTTTTGAGTAGGTCCACTTGCATAGTGTGGACATAGTCAGGGAGAGCCGCGTTAATTGCAGTCCCCACTTCCTCGGCAATCTGGGCCCTCAGTTCAGCCCTTCTTTGCTCTTCCGCGAGAGCTTCAGCGTTTGGGTCAGCCATTAATATACATATATAGAATTCAACTAACCTGTATTCCCGTTCAAGCTCAAACTGAACGCTTAACCTATATCTCGAGCTCGAGGTTTGAATTCAAGTACTTTCCATGTACTTGAATCCCTCAAACCACGGCTCTGATACCAACTTGTAACACCCGAGTTGATATTTTGCTTAATAACGTTCAAACGTTGGCGATAAGTTTGGTCCCAGAAAAGTTTTCACAAAATAAGTGGTGTTTAAGTGTCAGTTATCCAAATTCAGACTACCAATCATCAATCTTGACTAACTAATACAATTCGACGACCACATTTACAAAAGATCAAATCTTATTTAGGAAAAACACTAAGTTCTTCGTCGAGCGTTCGGTTCTTGAGCTTACATAGTGTCACACCCCAACCGAAGGCGGAATATGTCGGGGCGCAATGATTGTCCAGATGCACATGACAACTAACATTAAGTTGTAATACTTAAACATGCCCTTTTTCATTAATCAACTAAAGATATTGTACAATAAAGTAAACATGAAATACATATTAACTGATTTAAAGTCTTTAATCTAGGTCCAGCAATCCTAGGGTGATCACAACATAGCTCACGTATAAGTTCCTGCAACATGTATAAGATAAAGTATCAACTACAAAAGTAGTTGGTGAGTAAACACATGTTTAAATAATATAAGTATAATATCAATAACAGCGATATATGTCTAATCAGATATTTTCATATGTATAGTCAAACAAGTAATGAGTTAAAGCCAATGAATGTGCGCATCAAACCCTAGACAACTAGGCTTCCAATCACAAGGCGCTACACGCGAAGCATGCCAAGTGGGCTGTCAAACCAATAGATCTATTATTGTTACCCCGGCTCGGTATGTTAATGAGTACGCATGCTAGATAAAGATAGTAACCGATGCTAGATCAAACCAATCACAATAATCCACACATATTTAACATACATAGAACGTATCAAATCATCATATAATCGCGTTTGTGTTTTGGATAAATGATTTGAAATAAGGATACATGTTACACCCCAAAAAGGTTAAAAGATAATGCATGTATGATTTCTCACAAGTCGGATTATCATTCGAATGAATCACCATTAGTAATGATAATACGAATTGAATAGTCATAACCAACAATATTTAAAGAGGGGGTTTTGTGAATTACTCACTACTCAAATCATCATTTGAAGGAATCACCCTTCTAATGATAACAAGAGTTGATATCGCATCACATCCCATAATATTAAAAGAGGGGGGTTTAGTGGATACTCACCTGATAAGTAGATCGGAAACGGGAGATAGAACCAATCGCGAGAGATAACAATCCGGAGATTATCCTAATGGAACGAACATGCTAAATGAACATAGGGAATGATAATGATTATAGTTCTAAGGACACGAGGAACTTAAGGAGTGTTTAGGTCTGATTTGATAAAAGACCATTTTGCCCTTTTATCGAAAATTAGGGTTTTGGTAATTTATCTAATAATTAATTCATTTATCAATTTTGAACTCATATACACTTATTATATATATAAATATGTTCTAAGACCAAAATTCAAGTTTCAATACCTTCCGGTTTGTTTAATATTAAATAATCATATTCAAAACCCTAATTCTGAAATAATTATCAAATAAATAGCAAAATAATTTATAAAATCAAATAAAATTAGGGATTTTACTTAAAATATTATATTTTATAATATATTTTAAAGGATTAGCCCTAGATTTAATCCGTTCGTTCAATTTTGGCAGAGTAACGTCGTGAAAACCCTAATTTTGATGTTTTTATTAAATAAATACCAAAAAAGTTTATAAAATTGTAAAAACTTAGGGTTTTATTCATTATGATATATTATAATATTCCTCAAAATAGTAAACCCTAATTCAATACCGTTTATTCAATTTGGGCAGAACAACGACCCGAAAACCCTAATTTTGACTTATTTTTATATAAAATATCAAACCTTTCCAAAACTTGAAATTAACTTAGGGCTTTCTTAAAACACATTAATTTAGGATTACCTACAAAAATTCAGACCCTAATTCCAACCCAATCACCCAAAATTAAAGATTTTACTTCAAGAACCCTAATTTTAACATGAATTTGAAAAGCATACTTAGAATACGAATTTGACAAAAATGAAAGAGGTTATTTTAGATCATACCTAGAGGAGCTTGACTGCAGAAATTCGGATTCAAAGCTTTCACCGTTTGAGAGAATTTGAAGGAGCAAGGTTCGGACGTTTTTAAGGGTTTTTGAGTGTTGTTTTGATGAATTGGTGAGGATCAAACAACGATCTGGGCATGGATTTATAGGGGATTGATGCGCAACTGAGTGTAGACGCGTGCTATGGTGATCATTCGGTCGAAAACGACACGTAGTTTGGTCAATCGTGGAGCACAAGAATGAAATACGTGGCTGGATTTTGATCTGATCTCAATTCTGCTCGACAGGGGGAGCTCGCGTATCGCGAAAGGGAGGTAGGAGAGTGGCGCGATACGCCTGGCAACTATTGCCTATTGACAGTTTTAGTCCCTCAAGTTTTTATTTACAAATCAGCCCCTGAACTTTGGTTTTTGTGCGATTTTAACCCTCAAACTTTGTGAAACTTAATATTTTATGCCCAAAATTAGTTTAGAATATTTTCTCATGGTTTTCTAAGTCTCGGGATACGCATAACGAGGTATAAAATAAGTATTTAATATATATTTATTTTATTTTTAACCGTTCGTTCTTGATTTAACTTGTTAGCCTCCAAAATTTTACGGGTGACTTATATTGACTTTATAAAACACCAAGGAACATTAAAATATGATTTTTGAAATTTACGGGGTTCCCGGTTACTAACGGTTTTGCACGAAAAACGATAAATTCATTTATTTGCGAAATAATTAACATAATTGATCCAAAATTTAACCAATTGGTTTTAATGTTATAAAATGATTGTAGGAATTTAAAAATTATGTATTTTAAAATATAAACCCCGAGATTCCCGGTAAACGATAAATCGAATACCGAAGTCGCGTAGAAACCAAAAATCGGTTTAGTTTCGTTTTAATTAAACCGTATAACTTAAAACCTTGTAAATTTATTATTTTGTTTTCAAAAATGATTATCGAGTATCCCGAACATAATTTAATTGTATATATTTTTTTTTTGGACAAATTCTTCCGGTAATTGTTAAATCAAAATTTCGATTTGTGTGACAAGTTCAAATTCGGGTCGGGTTTTGTAATTGGGTCGGACACAGGTGTTACAGTCTCCCCTACTTCAGGAAATTTCGTCCCGAAATTAGAAGAGATATTCGAGTTAGGAGGAAGAATATATCAATGGTGATAGGGAATTTGATACAAACAAACAACCAATGGTCAGTTCTAAGTTCGATTCCTAATTCATTTTTAAAGTACCTTCGATGCTTATATATAGGGTGTACCGCAGCTAACCCACCACATCTGTAATACTTTAAGAATGCGCTAGTCATCTTATGAAGAACTACCATTTCCATATAATAACGAATGATTTTAAGATCGTGATAGAGATTGAATAACATCGGATATGATGGATTATAAGATAATTAGATTCTAAAGCTAAGATTATGAATATACGAGCAACTGAATAAACAGATTATGGATTTGATTTATCACCGTCTCCCCTACTTCAGGGAAAAGACCGGTGGAATATGAAGAGAGTGGTGGGGGTAACATGATTTACTTTCAAATTGCTGAAACTGATAATTTGGCATTAAGTAAAGAATATCATTTCACACAATTAAATGGGATCACAGATTTCTTAAAGAGAGAACGTGTCGAGTATTGGTGAGCTAAATGGGTAGCGAGCCACATTTAATTCACCTACGGGACGCGAGGTCTTGTTAATAATCTGGATTAGAAATTGGCTAGAATCCAAGGTTAATGTCTATGACCAAAACCAAATGTATGCTAAGCTAGCATCACACACAAGTGTCTAGGTGTAGTACGTATAAGTCTTGGACTGGCCAGATAAATTAATGATTCTTTATTATCTAGAGCAAATTCAATCATCGTCTTTTACGGCGGTGATAATGTGGGAGAAGCGTTTTCAACAGAGATATTTGATTAATCCATTTGAGGAAAGGATAGCGATATAACACGAAATTGTCATTTAAATGAATCACCATTCAAATGATAATACGAATTAATCACTTGATATTGAAGTGTATATCATTATTTGAATGAATCACCATTCGAATGATAATGCAATTTGGATATCATTATCTTTCCTTTAATAAGATTAGTAGGGGAATCAAGACCAGATTAAATCATGGTTTTGAGAAAGTTCAGGAATCACTTAACGGATAATTATTTCGTATAGGGATAACGAGAATTGATATTGAGGAGATAGATGATTCTGATAATTCTCTTGAAGATGTCGTTAATATAAGAGTCTTGATATTTGGTGATTGAGTCCATTGGACTGGTGATGTACATTCGAGATGTATCATCTTTAATGAATTGTTGTTTTCTTAAGGTGGGAACTAGATCGAACGAATTTTGATAAAGTGATTTTCACAACAGGAATAATACCAGAATTGTCATGTGTAGGTACTTATGGGTTTTGATGAAGGATGCGTGTTTCTAATTTACTGGATAACGGATAGTCAAGTCTGGGTTATCTGAATGAGGAACAAATTCTACGTGATGTTTGAGACACTCAATTTAATGACGATGTTTGATTTTCCCGAGAGGCGCAAATATGTTTGTCAGTGATTGTGTTGCAATTAAGGATAATGGAAATTGGGTAATAGGTTTCTTGTCCACTGATTAATCATAAGGGTAATTTGAATATAAGAAATGATTGAGTAAGTAGGAGGACAGGAAATAAAGAGTAAAACTCATATTCTGATATATATACAAGATAAACATTGATTGGAAAGATTACAAACTTCAATTACAGGGTAATCGATTTATTCAAATATTAACAGAGTCCAAACGATCTTCAAGCATCCTCATTACTTCCTCCAGGTATCATTCACGTTGAAAGTTCCAGCAGTTGCTTAGAGGTTGACAATTGTTGCGAAGAAGAGTTCTATTAGTGGCTGGATGAGGGCACATGTTTCGAAAGTGATTAGGGTTTCCATGATAACAACAATGCATCGGGATAGGAGAAGGGATATGAGTAGGAGTAGGTGCCATAGTTTGGACTATTGGAGGTTGGGTTCTAGGGTCTACATAGTTGGCCAGAGGGTTTGGAATAACAGCAGCAGCAAGCAGAGGGCAAGCGTTTCTAAAGTGACCGGGTTGACCACAGTTATAGCAAGCACGATAAGGTAAAATGGAAGTTTGAGTAGGTATCACAGGCTGGCCCATCGGGGGCTGAGGTTGACGACAAATATTTATGAGATGACCAAATTTGCCGCAATTGAGACAACGCCAACAAGGGGTTTGAGTGGAGTGATGGTATTTACATGTTTTGCAAAGAGGGTGAGCTCCAGTATAAGGTTTCTTAGCTGGCCGAGTATCGGGAGCCTTCTGAGTAGCAGGAATAACAGCTTTTGCAGGTGTGGTTGTCTCATCAAGATGTTTAGCCTTCCTTTTCCTCTTCTTGGTTTTGGCAGCGGAACGTTTGATGACTTCTAGTCCTTGAGGTAATTCAGTAGGATTTTCAGAGTCATTGCACTTCAGAGAGTTACACGCCTTACAGTGTTTGGGAGAGCAAGCAGGATTTGCAGTAGCATTATTGTTGCCAAACTTATCATTGAGGGCTTGTCGGAAAATGTTGGAGATGAAAGCTGCCACTTGTTGAGAAATTTGTCGGGCCATTTGTTGATTGTCAGAATTAATGCTGATGGAAAATGTTTAAGAGATAAGGGATACGATAATCAATTCGAGATCGAATATTTTATAAAACATCAGAATTCAGAAATCGTGAGGTTTTAAACAAGGGATAGAGAAGAAATCATGTTGTTTTAGTAAAACACAATGGAATGGCTTTCGTTGCTCGATTGAGAAACTACAACCTGTGACTAATCAGAGTTAGTTGGGATCCGTAGCAGTAAATGACATGCTTTGGCCTAATAGGTTCCAACACTCTCACCAGAGACTTCTAGGTAGGCATCCCGATCCACACGGCTGATCAGGTTATATACGAAATGCCTGCCTAGATAGATCTCCGACTACCGGTGCCTTCCCCCTTCCAGTTACTACATGTCTACTGCTAGGAATCTAACTCCGACGGAATTTTCAAAATCAAAATTTTCAAAATCCTAAAATGGCACGTAAGGCACCATTACTAAGGATAGAGGCTAGGAAGCCAGAAGGGATATATGTGTGTGTCAAGTGTTAAGGTAATGATGAGATCTAAGGGAGGCAAGTTTAAGCAGCATCTATAGACATATAATAATAGGCATATAGACATGAGTTAATCATGTAGGACACCTAAGGCATATAGTCTAGGTTATCCGGTTCTAATAACCTAAATCCCTATAGCCAAGGCTCTGATACCAATCTGTCACACCCCAACCGACGGCGGAATATGTCGGGGCGCAATGATTGTCCAGATGCACATGACAACTAACATTAAGTTGTAATACTTAAACATGCCCTTTTTCATTAATCAACTAAAGATATTGTACAATAAAGTAAACATGAAATACATATTAACTGATTTAAAGTCTTTAATCTAGGTCCAGCAATCCTAGGGTGATCACAACATAGCTCACGTATAAGTTCCTGCAACATGTATAAGATAAAGTATCAACTACAAAAGTAGTTGGTGAGTAAACACGTGTTTAAATAATATAAGTATAATATCAATAACAGCGATATATGTCTAATCAGATATTTTCATATGTATAGTCAAACAAGTAATGAGTTAAAGCCAATGAATGTGCGCATCAAACCCTAGACAACTAGGCTTCCAATCACAAGGCGCTACACGCGAAGCATGCCAAGTGGGCTGTCAAACCAATAGATCTATTATTGTTACCCCGGCTCGGTATGTTAATGAGTACGCATGCTAGATAAAGATAGTAACCGATGCTAGATCAAACCAATCACAATAATCCACACATATTTAACATACATAGAACGTATCAAATCATCATATAATCGCGTTTGTGTTTTGGATAAATGATTTGAAATAAGGATACATGTTACACCCCAAAAAGGTTAAAAGATAATGCATGTATGATTTCTCACAAGTCGGATTATCATTCGAATGAATCACCATTAGTAATGATAATACGAATTGAATAGTCATAACCAACAATATTTAAAGAGGGGGTTTTGTGAATTACTCACTACTCAAATCATCATTTGAAGGAATCACCCTTCTAATGATAACAAGAGTTGATATCGCATCACATCCCATAATATTAAAAGAGGGGGGTTTAGTGGATACTCACCTGATAAGTAGATCGGAAACGGGAGATAGAACCAATCGCGAGAGATAACAATCCGGAGATTATCCTAATGGAACGAACATGCTAAATGAACATAGGGAATGATAATGATTATAGTTCTAAGGACACGAGGAACTTAAGGAGTGTTTAGGTCTGATTTGATAAAAGACCATTTTGCCCTTTTATCGAAAATTAGGGGTTTGGTAATTTATCTAATAATTAATTCATTTATCAATTTTGAACTCATATACACTTATTATATATATAAATATGTTCTAAGACCAAAATTCAAGTTTCAATACCTTCCGGTTTGTTTAATATTAAATAATCATATTCAAAACCCTAATTCTGAAATAATTATCAAATAAATAGCAAAATAATTTATAAAATCAAATAAAATTAGGGATTTTACTTAAAATATTATATTTTATAATATATTTTAAAGGATTAGCCCTAGATTTAATCCGTTCGTTCAATTTTGGCAGAGTAACGTCGTGAAAACCCTAATTTTGATGTTTTTATTAAATAAATACCAAAAAAGTTTATAAAATTGTAAAAACTTAGGGTTTTATTCATTATGATATATTATAATATTCCTCAAAATAGTAAACCCTAATTCAATACCGTTTATTCAATTTGGGCAGAACAACGACCCGAAAACCCTAATTTTGACTTATTTTTATATAAAATATCAAACCTTTCCAAAACTTGAAATTAACTTAGGGCTTTCTTAAAACACATTAATTTAGGATTACCTACAAAAATTCAGACCCTAATTCCAACCCAATCACCCAAAATTAAAGATTTTACCTCAAGAACCCTAATTTTAACATGAATTTGAAAAGCATACTTAGAATTCGAATTTGACAAAAATGAAAGAGGTTATTTTAGATCATACCTAGAGGAGCTTGACTGCAGAAATTCGGATTCAAAGCTTTCACCGTTTGAGAGAATTTGAAGGAGCAAGGTTCGGACGTTTTTAAGGGTTTTTGAGTGTTGTTTTGATGAATTGGTGAGGATCAAACAACGATCTGGGCATGGATTTATAGGGGATTGATGCGTAACTGAGTGTAGACGCGTGCTATGGTGATCATTCGGTCGAAAACGACACGTAGTTTGGTCAATCGTGGAGCACAAGAATGAAATACGTGGCTGGATTTTGATCTGATCTCAATTCTGCTCGATAGGGGGAGCTCGCGTATCGCGAAAGGGAGGTAGGAGAGTGGCGCGATACGCCTGGCAACTATTGCCTATTGACAGTTTTAGTCCCTCAAGTTTTTATTTACAAATCAGCCCCTGAACTTTGGTTTTTGTGCGATTTTAACCCTCAAACTTTGTGAAACTTAATATTTTATGCCCAAAATTAGTTTAGAATATTTTCTCATGGTTTTCTAAGTCTCGGGATACGCATAACGAGGTATAAAATAAGTATTTAATATATATTTATTTTATTTTTAACCGTTCGTTCTTAATTTAACTTGTTAGCCTCCAAAATTTTACGGGTGACTTATATTGACTTTATAAAACACCAAGGAACATTAAAATATGATTTTTGAAATTTACGGGGTTCCCGGTTACTAACGGTTTTGCACGAAAAACGATAAATTCATTTATTTGCGAAATAATTAACATAATTGATCCAAAATTTAACCAATTGGTTTTAATGTTATAAAATGATTGTAGGAATTTAAAAATTATGTATTTTAAAATATAAACCCCGAGATTCCCGGTAAACGATAAATCGAATACCGAAGTCGCGTAGAAACCAAAAATCGGTTTAGTTTCGTTTTAATTAAACCGTATAACTTAAAACCTTGTAAATTTATTATTTTGTTTTCAAAAATGATTATCGAGTATCCCGAACATAATTTAATTGTATATATTTTTTTTTTTGGACAAATTCTTCCGGTAATTGTTAAATAAAAATTTCGATTTGTGTGACAAGTTCAAATTCGGGTCGGGTTTTGTAATTGGGTCGGACACAGGTGTTACACATAGGACATCCAATCATGCCGGCCGCTTTCCTGCGTTTCCCCAACCATATTAGATAATGTATAACATAATGGGGTCAGTTAGGATACATTAGAATGCACAAAACAACAAAAATCAATACACGGAAATGGGCGGTCCACCGTAAGCTACGGTGGCCCTGGCTACCTTACGATAGCTTGGTGCTGGGCCACGGTGACCTTTTTGTGCCTGTGGCCACCGTAAGCTACGATGGTCACCGTAAGCTACGGTGGCTACAGGTCAAGTTGTCCTTTTTCCTGCATTTTTAAGCCATAGTCTCACACGGGGCAACCTTGGTTCAACCGTAGGACCTGCTACCATTCAAAATTAATAACCAAACACATTAACAACTTATGAGGTGCCACCATGCCCCGAGGGCATGGTTCACACATCGGATTCTTACCCAACTTCGACCCGTTTGACCCGTTTACCTTGACTTACAACATTTTATCTCAAGGGTTATGCCCAAGCCAATTTACCCAATGGCAACCTGTCCAAAGCATGTATCCCTACACACTTTACTAAATGTTATGATTTATATTATAGGAACCATTGTAGTCATCAACGGTGCCTTGTACCCACGCTTGTGATTCCATCGAACCCATTGGTCCCAACACCACTTGATGGACTCATCAAGGTCCCTATAACACTTTAAGTCCCGGTTAGCCTTCACCAAAGTTCCCATGAACCCTTGTGGCGAAATTGGCATTTAGGGACGTTACTCACTAATATTAATACATTACCAATGAATGTGCAATCCCTTTGCTTACCATGACTCCTACCAGTCATTAGCTTGCTCAAGTATGCACTTAACTAAGGTTTACCATGTCTATTCCACCACTACTAAATATGGTTACTATGTATCATAACACGTAAGGCGTAAGAACACATTACCTCGAGAGTTTGAGCTTCCACTACCTCCAGCGTGGGTTAGATGATCACCACCTTCTCCTTGGTTGCCTATTTAGTCCACACACAAGTTAGGACCCTTACATTATAACTAATTGACCATGTTTTTATGGTGTCCATGACATTACATGTTCAGCTACTATTTAGCATACTATCAAGTTTCATTAACAAGACTTCTCATGCACAAAACACATTAGACACTTAGGAAGTTTATCAATTTACCCAATACATCAACATTTTAAACTCCCAATGGGTCAAGCAAATCACACAATGTAACACTTGCATAAAAGCATCAATTTTAGTAAGTACACTACCTATGATCAATTAAGCATGAATCATAACAGTTTAATCATCTAGCCATATATAGGTGTCATTTAGGCATTTCATCAAACACCTTGAGTGCACATTTTCATACATGCATATAATCCAATCTTTTGAACCTTCCTAGTCACCCATTATCATGAATTAGGTGGAATCTATTCCAACCCATCATTAAACAACCCAAAATCATCATATATCTTACATGTATTTACAATATAGACTACCATTATACAAAACCTTTAGGTAGTCACTTACCCAAGTGTTCATCTTAAGCAATTGGTGACTAAAACACCAAATTAATGATCACACATGGATTCTACATAACATTACATGATCTTAATATCATAGATTACAAGAATTTCCACAAATTTCAAGTTTCTAACCCCTAATAATCGTGACCTAGCCATGCACAAGAATGGGGATTCACTTACTTGATTCAAAGATGGTTTTTGGTGATAGAAAACACTTCCATATTAAAACTTGTGGCAAGAATTCGTAGCCTTGGTATTGCTATGCCCCAATTTCGATTTCTCTAAGGGTGGAGGGGCTGAGATCGTTCACCAAGAAGTGAATGGCGACCTCCCTAGTATTTCCAGCAATTAGTCTAACTAACTATGGACTAATTGCAGTTTTGGTCCTCCTACTTTCATCTTTTAATTTCTAGTAACTAAAACCCCTTTGTACATAATAAACCTATGTACTTTCACATAACACATATTTATAACTAAGTTAGGGGTTTTTAATATTCCATGATATATATATATATATATATATATATGTATAACATGTTATTTAACGGATATTCCAAATAAGAAAAACCGGGATGATACAGCGATCGTCATCTAGGAAGGCGTATTCCAGGTGTTTTGGGAGTTCCTTCAGTTCCAGAGTTGGTTGATTTGCAGCTGCCAGCTTGTTGTTGGAATCTTCATCTTTTGGGGTGGTGTGAATGGAGTGGATAGACTCATGCTTCGCGTGATTGGAGATAAGAGATGGGTTTGTCTCCTCTTCCGGGGTTTCTTGGGTTAGTTCTTCTTCTTCTACTTCGTGCAACCAAGGAGGATCATCAGAAAGGGGATAGCTGAGGGATCTTTCGATCTTTACAGATAGCTTATGATCTCCAAGCTGCATCCTCATTTCTTCATTGTCCGGGTTGATCACGGACCTCCAAGTCTCTAAGAGGGGTCTTCCGAAGACTAAAGGTGTGTCATTAAGGATGACGAATTCGGATGGAATGTTAACATTGTTAACGCGGATTAGGACATCTTTGACACCTCCTTTGGATAGACGGATAGAACGATCAAAGAGGATAAACGACAGGTAGATCAAGGTCATTTCTCCTAACTCTAGTTTATTAAGAAATATAGTAGGCATCATATTTACAAGCAAACTATCATCAACTACAACAATTTGTATTCTCTTTTTGATAAAACATGGTACAAAACTTTTATCAGAATGTTGTCTAAAGTGCAATGATTGTTCCTTTGTAAATATTACTTGTTGTAGTTCTTTAGGTGAAGTGAACAATTCCTTAAAAAATTTAGCATTAGTGGGTACACTAGAAAGACTTTCAAGGGAAGGTGGAGAAATGCGTACCTGGGTTGTAAGAGGTTTACTCTTGCCAATACATGATGCTGATGAGACAAGCGTCTTATCTGGTCTGGGCATTTCTTTTGCTTTCTTGACTGGTTCATCAACTTAGGTGTGTAGAGTCTAGAATTTTATAAGGCTTTTGCATTAGAATTACTTGTGGGCTAGTTATATGTAATTGGGCTATGATTATGTAAATGGGTTGTGTGGGTTGTAGGTTGGTCGAATTATTGTGGGCCTAGTCCAAATTTTGTAGCTTGTTTAACAAGCATAAGCATCCCTATACAAGGATAGCTTATTTAGGAGATTAGGGTTGGTTGCTTCTAAGGTGTTTTGCGTATTTTTCAGTGTTAACGAAATTCTCCCAGAGAATTTCGATCAGTGTGTAAGCAATCAAGGTCAATAGTAAAGTGCTTTTCGTCAATCGGTTTGTGTTCTTATTCGTATTATTATTGCTTTTTCATATTATTCTCGATTAACCTTGAATCACTCTAGTGTTTGGATTCCACACACTCACTAGAGATCGTGATATCGTGTTTGGGTTCTTTTCGATCCTTAAAATTGGTATCAGAGCCAAGAAACGAAAGTTTCGAGGTTCTCACGATATCCGATTCAAGTGTTCGACGACTGACCATCTGAGTTTTGTGGTGATTTTCAGCATTAGCAAGGTTCGGAAGGATTTTTTGCAGGTTTCGAATTGAGATAGAAGTGATTGTGATCAACTGCTCGTGATTTTGGCACTTTTCGACCCAAATAGTGACTTTCGATCAACCAGGTTGATCGAAAACCCTTTTCTGTCGCCTCCCTTCGATCGAGAAAGCCCCCCTGTGGCTTTTCGATCAGACAGTTTTAGTCAGAAAGTCCCCTCCAGTGACTTTTCGACCAGCAGCTTTCAATCGAGAAGTCCCACCTTGAGACTTCTCGATCAGCATCCTCAATCGGAAAGTCCCCAGAGACTTTTCGATCAGTCATCCTCAATCGAGAAGTCCCCTCGAGACTTCTCGATCCGTCATCTTGATCGGAAAGTCCCCTGTGACTTTTCGATCCACTGTGCTTTTCGATCGAAAAGTCCCCTCAGAGACTTTTCGATCCACACCCTACTTCTCGATCGACCTACACTTTTCGACCAGCTACTCTTCGATCAAAAAGTACTTTTCGATCCAGCCTTACACGACCGAAAACCCCTTTTCGACCCATCTTTAATTCGTATCCCTTGCCTCTCCGTGCTAGCAATGGCCTTTGATATGTCTACCTTGTCAAGTGCCACTCTTGAAATGGATGCCAAAATCGGAACCAATGCCAGACCACCCCGTCTGATGTCTCGCAAGGATTTCATGAGCTGGAAGTACCGATTTGTGAATTACATAAACTATCATGATCCCAAGATCATGCGATTTGTCGAAGTGGGAGACTTTGTCCCACCGACAGCTGGAACACAGGGTCAGCCACCCAAACCTAAAGAAAAATCTGAATGGCTGGATGACGACTGGGAAAAGGTGGAACGAGATAGAAAGGCTCTGGCGGCTCTAACCATGGCCCTATCACCTGAAGTGGCTGAAGCCTTCAAGGAGTACACCTCCGCTAAGACCCTTTGGGATGCTCTTGTGGCCGCCTACGAAGGAAATGATGATATGAAGGAATCTCGAAGAGAAAATCTAAGAGAACAGTTTAATGAGTTTAGCCACATCCCTGGTGAAAATATTGAGACTCAGCTTCAACGCTTCATCAAGATAGTCACTGGAATGAAAGATGCTGGAGTCACATATACACAGGTGGAGGTCAATAGAAAGCTAGTAAACTCTCTTCCGCCAAACTGGGACAACACTATTGAATTAATAGAAAAGACGGTGCAAATGAAAACGTCACCGCTAAGCGAGCTCATGTCTACCATTAGAGCATATGAAGAGAAAAAACAGAAGAGGGCCAGAAAACTGGGCAATGGGGCATTAATGAATCAACTGAATCAAGCATTTATCTCACAGCCAGCTGTTGCTCCAAACAACCCACAGTCTACCCCAATGGGAATTTTTGCTCAAGCCACTGGGTCAAGTACATCTGGAACATCAAATGTTGTCTCTTTAGATGTTAATGCTCTAACCAAGGATCCCAGTTTTGCTCTTGGGGTAGGAATTATGAGTTGCTACCAGGCACTCGTAGCAGGCTCACTTCTTCCCAGTGATTTAACTCCAGATGATGTGAATCAAGTTAACCCAGATGAACTGGAGCATATGGATATCTCTTACCAGATGGGAATGTCAGCCCTGAGAGCTAGGCAATTCATGGCAAAGACAGGAAAGAAGGACTGGAACGGTGGCAAATGAATAAAGCTTAGTTTCAATAAAGCAAATCTGAGGTGCTACAATTGCAACGAGTATGGGAATTATGCAAGGGAATGCACCAAACCAAAGGTCGATAGAGAAAGCAAGACTGAGAACAGAGGTGAAACCATGAAGAAGGACACAGGGAAGAATGACAAGGCACTGGTTGTTCAACACACACCAGGCTACGACTGGACATCTCAGGTGGAAGACTTGAGTCTGACACTTGATCATGTAGCCCTGTTGGCTGAAGAAGAAGTTCAGAAAGAAGCTGCTGAAGTATACCATCATGCATTCATGGCAGATATAACTCCAGGGTCCTCGACCATCAGCACTGAGGTATGTCCTAACCCTAAATGTCAAACTATACTTAATGAATCGCAAGACTGGCAACGTAAGTTCTTCAATGAAACACTAAATCGTGAACTATCTGATAAAGACTTGAGAGAATACAAGGGTAGGAGTAAATCATTAAGTGAGAAACTAGAAGCTGCCAAAGTCGATATAAAAAACCTTCAAAGGGAATTGAGTGACAAAACCACATATCTTAAAATTGCTAATGAAGAAATTGTCACATTAAAATCTGAAGTTGAACAACTTAAAGGTAAATTAGAAACATCACAAACCAAAGTTGAGCGTAATGATAAAATTGTGTCAGATATGATGAAAGCTAGTTCTCTTTTCTATAACACAGATGCTCGAATGCGACATCTAAAAGCTAACTCTGGTTTGGGACTCGGTACTGAAGAAAAAAATGAAAAATCCACTCATACAGTACCGATGCCTTTAATGCATGAAATGATCTCAGACTATGAATGTCCAAAGACCTCCTTAGAAGCTAAGGCCGAGATAGAAAAGAAACTGGCCGCTTGTTCCATTAAAATTTCTGCTCCTGTTTCTAACCATACTAACACTTTTACTTCTTGTGCAGATAAAGGTAATAAAGAAGCAGGGGTAGTAAATTGCAAGGAGTCCCCTAAGAGTCCCATGAAGTCTGAAGTTGATTTTTGTTTTAAAAATTGTGATTTTGAGAAACCTGAAACTTCTGTTAAGTCTGAGTCAAAAACTTCAGAGTCTGAATCGTGTGATAAACTTTCTGAATGTGGTGTGTTTAATTTGGGTAAATGTGATTTAAAACCCGTGAAACCCCTAAGAAATGTTAAAATCTTAAGAAGGGGTAAGGGA
The DNA here is from genome assembly GCA_039602395.1 of Deinandra increscens subsp. villosa. NCBI lineage: Eukaryota > Viridiplantae > Streptophyta > Magnoliopsida > Asterales > Asteraceae > Deinandra > Deinandra increscens. Next base: position 32,181,300 of record JBCNJP010000010.1, read on the forward strand.
CCGCAGGTTGATGGTCCCAAACCCACAGGAAATGTGAAAATTTCTGAGGATAATGTGAATTATCCTACTCAAAATGTGCAGAAAGTACGGGATACAAGACCCCATGAGTTTGTCCCGTACCCAGTAGTTAACTCTGCTTTTGACCAATTCAAGCCGATACAACGGGAGTACATTCTGACCACAAAGCCTCATGGTAAGGCCCTTTGGATCCATAAAAACTCTTCAAAGCTAACTTGGATATCCACTGGGCGTAACCAACAACCAGCTCCCGTGTATCCAAAGAAACAGTCCTGCCATGTATGTGGCCAAGCAGGACACGTGGCAAGAAACTACCTGCACCGCCCTTATGAGCCTTACTTTCCCAAGAAGGTCCAACAGTAGAATATCCCATTTGGACCAAAACCTAAATTTGGACCTTCTCAAACAAAGGCCCATGCAGGACCTACAGCAAAGGCTGCACCCCCAATCCGAAAGGTGCAGCAGGCCACACCACATCATCCCAATGTCCAAAAAGGGAGTCCAAAGCCCAAGTCAACAAAACAGGAACCAACAACTGTGAAACGTAAAGTGAGTAAAAATGCTAAGAAATCTTCAAAGCATTCACCTGCTAGGGCTCCAAATGCTGTTGCACCTTCAAAAATTGTTTCTCGCCCAAAGCAGGATACCTTTTCAAAATCACCGGTTCGTCCTCAACCTGTTTTAAAATCTAATTTTAAAAGCTTTTCAAAAACACCCTGTCAACTAAAACCTGTAGGACTCACAAAATCAACCAAGTGGTGGGATGATGATAGGTGGAATGTCCTGAAAGTTGTGAATTTGTCCTTCAAGCCCACTGGAGTGTATAAAAAACACTCCATGTCTTTTCAAGAGGTTAAAAGCTCAAAAATTCATAAGCATGACCAACAGTGGCTTGGCAAGGAAAATCATTCCAGAGATGTCAACAAGAAAGACATTCTCAGTCCAAACAAGGACAGACCTGCACCACCCAGACCAAGTAAGGCCTGGGTACCAAAATCTAACTAATCTCCTTTGAATGCAGGAACAGCCAAGGAGGACTGTCAGCAACCTATGGTACGTTGACAGTGGTTGTTCCAGGCACATGACGGGCGACATATCTCTACTGCAAGATTTGGAGAAAATTGATGGAGGATATGTGTCGTTCGCTGGAGGAGTTGGAGGATATATTAGTCAGAAAGGCACAATACGCAATGGTTGTCTCAGCTTCCACAATGTCAATTATGTGGAACAGTTAAAGCACAGTTTGTTAAGTGTTTCACAGATATGTGATCGGGAGTATCCAGTCCTTTTCAACAATAAAGAATGTCTCATTCTTAAACCTGGATACTGCATCCCTGACGATTGGGTGTTAATGAGAACACCGAGATATGGTAATTCCTACGTGCTCAACATGCAGAAACCCCCCTCGTCTGAGGTGGCCTATCTTCTTTCTAAAACGGTTGAGAACCACGCTCAGTTGTGGTACAGACGGTTGGGGCACATGAATATGAAGAATCTAAACTAGCTTGCTAGAGGAGGGCTTGTTAAAGAACTTCCACTCAAAGAATTTGTGCTCAAGGAGAAATGTGTGGCTTGTGCTAAGGGGAAGCAGCACAAACGTCCACATAAACCGAAGGTGTTCAACAGAATTTCATCTGCACTATTGCTGCTTCACATGAACCTATTTGGTCCAGCCAGTATGTTAAGCCTTAACCGATGTGCATTCTGTTTAGTTATTACTGATGATTTTTCTTGTTTCACTTGGGTGTTTTTCTTGTCAAAGAAAAGTGATGTTGCAGGTATACTGATCGCGTTTATCAAGCTCATCGAAAACAAATTAAAGCTGAAAGTGAAGGCCACAAGAGCGATAACGGGACGGAGTTCAAGAATAGAAGTATTGATGAGTTTTGTGCTGAAAAGGGAATTGAACATCAATACAGTGCCCCCTACACCCCTCAGCAGAATGGCGTCGCAGAACGACGCAATAGGACCCTAATTGAAGCTGCTCGCACTATGCTGTGTGATTCAAAGCTACCAACCATGTTTTGGGCAGAGGCAGTCAACACTACGTGCTATGTCCAGAATCGGGTGCTCATCAATAAGCGGCAGCAGAAAACCTCATATGAGCTGCTTTACCATGACAAGCCCAGAATTGGGCACCTTCGGGCATTTGAGTGTCTTTGTACAGTTTTAGTAAATTCTGATGTGCCTAAATTTGCTGCTAAATTGGATGAATGTTATTTTGTAGGTTACTCTGCTAGCTCTGCTTACAGGGTATTCAACAAATCAACCGGGACTGTGATGGAATCCACGAATGTGGATTGGCTAGAAGAAAATCCATCTGATGGTGGAGTTGGTCCTCCTCAAGCTTTTGACTACAATCAATTCTTTCGCCCGTTGGGATTGGACCCTATCATAGCTGAAGAACTCTTTGAAGATACAGTTTCAGGACCGTCAGTAACACACTCCATCACAAAGGCTCCAGTCACTGCCCCAAAAACAGAACCCACGCTGCAAACACAGGGAGCCGATGTAGAAGATTCAGCTGCTTCTGAAAAGGATGATGAAGCAGACGTCAACCCCAGGTCAGTCACAGCTCAAACACAGGGAGCTGATGCAGGAGATCCAGCTGCTTCTGGGAATGATAATGAAGCAGACGTCAATCCCGGGTCAGACACAGTTCAAACACAGGGATCTGAGGCAGAAGCTACACCTGAAACAACCGATGCACCCGATCAATCAAATCTGCCCCCTGAAATTCCTGTTCAAGTTGTTGCCGAAACCAGTATCCATAAATATCATCCCCTGGACAACATCATTGGTCCGTTAGCATTAGGGGTGATAACACGAAGCCAGTCAGGGGACATCAATCATTGTATGTACTCATGTTTCATTTCACAAATTGAGCCCCCCAACATTACTATGGCCTTGACAGACCCTAGTTGGGTAGAGGCTATGCATGAAGAACTAAACCAATTCTCACGGATTCAAGTTTGGAGGTTAGTAGAACGACCTGCTGACAAAAAGGTCATCACTACTCGGTGGCTTTATAAGAACAAAAAGGATGACAACGGCATCATTGTCAGAAACAAGGCCAAGTTGGTGGTTCAAGGCCACAAACAGATTCAAGGAGTGGATTATGATGAAGTATATGCACCAGTTGCTCATTTAGAGGCGATAAGAGTTTTCTTAGCCTATGCATCCTACATGAATTTCACGGTCTATCAGTTGGACGTGAAAACAACCTTTTTATATGCCAAAATGGATGAAGAGGTATATGTCACTCAACCTCCTGGCTACATTGATGAGGAACACCCGTATCATGTGTTCAAGCTAGACAAGGCCTTGTATGGCTTACACCAGGCCCCTCGGTCTTGGTACAAGACTTTGACTGATCATCTTCTTACACACGGGTACACAAGAGGCATAGTGGATCAGACACTTTTCAGGAAGGAGGTTGGGAATGACATAATCATGGTGCAAGTATATGTTGATGACATCATCTTCGGTTCTACCAATGAAGACTTGTGCAAAGAGTTTGAGAAGGTAATGCGCACAAAGTTTGAGATGAGTCAGATGGGCGAGATGGAGTTTTTCCTCGCCTTACAAGTAAAGCAAAGTGACAATGGGATACTTATCCATCAGGCCAAATATGTCACAGAAATTTTGGAGAAATACAAAATGATGGATGCAAAGCCTGTCTCCACACCTATGGCGGCCAAACCAGCAATTACCAGGGATCCAGACGGTCAACCGGTGAGCGAACACATGTACTGGTCTATGATTGGGTCTCTGATGTACTTAACCGCCAGCCGTCCAGATATCATGCTAGCTGTGTGCCAATGTGCACGCTATCAGGCTAATCCTAAACTCTCTCATCTATCTGCTGTTAAACGTATTTTTAAATATTTGAAGGGTCGGCCTCGACTAGGCCTTTGGTACCCTAAAGAGTCAGGATTTAATCTGTATGCTTTTTCTAACAGCGATTATGGCGGTAATGAGCTTGACAGGAAATCCACATCTGCTGGAGCTCAATTTTTAGGTGACAGGCTGGTATCCTGGCAGAGCAAGAAGCAGCACACGGTGTCCCAGTCAACGGCCGAAGCAGAATATGTGGCTGCATCTGCTTGCTGCTCACAGGTGGTATGGTTGCAGCATCAGCTGGGAGATTACAGTTTGAATTTCTTCGATACTCCCATTTTTTGTGATAATAATGCTGCATTGCAAATTGTGAAAATCCTGTGCAGCACTCCAAAACCAAACACATTGATATCAAAACCCACTTCATTCGGGACTGCTATGAACGCATGCTCATTCACCTAGAACGGGTGGCGTCGGATGACAATGTGGCGGATATGTTCACGAAACCCCTGCCGAGTGCCAATTTTGAAATGTGTCTCAAAGGCCTCCGGATGATAGCCTTTGATGAGTAATCTGGCGACCACTTTGTGTTATTTTGTTTTTGTGTTTAAAAAAAATAATAATAAAATTAATTAAAAATAGCAAAAATAGTGTTTTTGTTATTAAAAAATCTAAAAGCAAGGGGAAGATATGAGATATACATTTCCTCTAAAGTGTGTGCTTTTAAATTTTTTACTGGTTTTGGTTGACCAGGCCAGGAAGTGATATAAATTTCTAGGTGTTTGCTGACTGACACGTGTAAGGTGGATGTGAAAAGCAGTGATTCATGGTCGATATGCCTGGTAGGCTCTACTGACAATCAATCAAAAGGTATGTTTTATCACAACACTTGAAGATAACGTATGATGCTTGAAAGGGAATACACACTTAGGTTAGTACAATTTCTATTTGACTGTGCATTAGGAATCCTGAGACACACGCCCGGGTCTGAGTGTTGATGTCATGCTCAAAAATCCCATTCCCTCTGCTTTGCGTAAGCAATGACCTGGGAATGTTGTAAAGGACTCCTCTGTTCTGCGAAAGCGGAGACTTGGAACCTCCCTGATCCACGTACGGTTAAGATCACATTGTATATATATGTTAAACCAAAAAAGATGCCAATGCGCACAATCAAAAGAGACCCTCAAGTTTCCAAAACCCTCAACCTTTGTCACTGATGAGAGCATAATTAAAAATGTTTCAAAAATTCAGTTGACGTTGTATATTATCCAACAAAACCTCCGTGATCTATTCTTTCTTTTCTCAACCCAGTCTGGAGCATGATGTTGGGCTTAAGGAAACTTGTCGTGAAAAATGTTGTACGGAAGCCAGATGTACTTGATAGGGTGTACAATTATACCTAGGACTTATGTGTGTGACCAGGATAGATTTGCATAATTAATAAACCATGAAAATATAAATCAATGTGATGAAACTATCTGAGTAAGCGAAAGCAGCATGAGTTTAAAAAAAATGGACCAATAATACCGACAATCGCCTGAACACGTGAAGTAACTGAAGCTGAAAAGGGTTCCTCAGTCACAGACTATCTGGTATGATCCCTTATAATGCCTCTTCAATCAAAACTCGGTCTGTTAAGATTTTTTGTTTATTTTTGATTTTATCTTAATTTCTGAGTCTGTTTGTGTTGTCTTATTTTATTTATTTTTAGTAAAAGTTGCCAGATGATAAATCTCTCGAGCTTGACTTCAGGGGAAGCTTTCTAAAATGAACAAGTGTGATGTTAGGTGTTTGTTTGTTTTCTTTAATTATAACCTTATTAAGAGAAAATGTGTTTAAGTTAAAGGTTTGGGTGTTAATTGATCATCTTCAAAGGCTAAGGGGGCCTAAGTGAAATATTTTAAAAATTTTGAAAAAAAAGAAAAAGGGAACCGTCGGCCCCCTTCCCCTCATTACCGTCTCCCTCTCTTCTCTCCAAAACCCTAACTACCTACACCCACCTTCACCAACCGCCTCCTACCACCACTGCTGTCACCATCGCCAGCCACCACCACCCTCGCCTCTACCCTGCGACCACACCATCACCATCCCCATCAAAAACCATCACCGGATTGCCCCCAATCATCTACATCGCCGTCGCCGCCATCCTCCCTCAATCCGCCGCCGCCGCCACCAACAACAACCATCCGACACCACAGTTCTAGTCGGAATCTTACTTCGATCATATTCCCGGTGTCGATTTGAGCTATGGCGCCCTGGTTGAAGCGTGTTGCCCGACCCCCTAAAGATAAAATGGAGTATGTGTTGATTTTTTTGTTTGTTTTGTGTCGGGATTGGAAAGGATGATGGATTGGGATAATTAATTGAGTGAAATCGTGGCAATACACAGATATTTGGTCGATTTAACTAAGTTGCAGGTGTTCAGTGATGAAGAAGGAGCTTTTCGATCCAAACCTGGGGCTTTTCGATTAGCCCCCGGTACTTTTCGATCACCGGTCATCAGTGATCTGACTTTTCGATCAAAGAACTGGGCTTTCCGATCGAAAGCTATGCTTTTCGATTGGTGCCTGGACTTTTCGATCGCGACCAATACTTTTCGACCAGGGATCTCGGTAACTTGTAACTTCTCAATCGGACGAATGCTTTCCGATAGAAAACCCTGCTTTTCGATCGGAAAGGTACCAGATTATGTGATCAATGCTTTTTCAGTTATTGTTAAGCCGATATGCTGTCCGTTTTTCGAGAAATCCGTAAAACTAATGAACTCTTGTTTGGTTTTGGATGTTTATCTGTGTTTGTGAGTGCAGGGACTTGGAGTTTATTAAAGATCACAACACGGTAGCATACTTGCTGGATCCACCTACAGAGTATCGTGAGAAGTACCAGTCGATGATTGCCAGACTGAAGAAGTGCTGTCTACATTATGCACTTACAGCAAACCCAGTTATCTACAAACGTATGCAACAAGAATTTTGGAAGACAGCATACGTATCTGATGATGGAAAGCAGATAATGGCAAAGATACAAGCAACAGAAGTGGTGTTGACGTGAAGGCAGTAGTAACCAGGGATAAAAAGTTTACAGCCGTTCCAAGGTTCATCCAGTTAGCTCTGGATTCTAGATATCCGACATTGAGGAAGACCAATGACACTCATGATACAAAGCCTATGGGCATTGAGGTTTTCCTTATGATCAACCCGAAGAAGAAACTGACTCATAAGGTACCGTTTGGCAACAAGTTTGGTGAATTTGCTGAGATAACAAGAGAAGAGGTTCCTGTGCACAGAAATGCAGTCATTGATGAAGAACATAATGTGCCGGCCTCTAAGAAGCCTGTTACTGAACTCACAGATAGTTCAGATTGGGAAGATTTTGATTTAGAAGATGTGCAGATTGGTGCACTGAATTTTGATGGTGAAGATAGTATCAATTATGACACATATCTTGATGACATCAATATCGAGGAAGTTGAGACTGAGATTACTGAGACGCCACTGATTAGAAAACGGAAAGCCACAGAGGATCCTCCCCTCAGTGCTTTTGTTACCGAAGAAATGACTGAGACTGAGACGATTGCTACACAACACCACAGAGAAGGCCCAAGTGATCCCAGAAGAAGAAGATTAGATCCTCGTGTGCCACCAGTCACAAGTACTAGTGCTGGTCAATCATCTTCTCAACCCACTACCCAAGAAAAGCGTTGGAAACCCCTGAATATAGACTGGAAAAGGAACTTAGAGAAGAAATTGAAGGTTTGAAAGCCCAGAATGCAGCCCAAAGTGAGATAATTGGAGACTTGATTGATATCCAGAAGATCCACAACACTGAGTTGGAGAATCAGAAGAAGATAAACCGAGAGTTTACCAGACAATTCAGAGATCTTCATAAGCTGATCAAGCAGCTTAACTCGGAAAAATCAAGCAGGTCAAACCCTAGCCAAGGTGATAAAGGTGATCCAGGTAACACAGAAGGAGGTTCAGGTGTAGGTGATTCCTCACAATCACCAGCATTTGACTTTGAAACAGATATCCCTGAGGAAACTCAAACTGTATTACCCGAAGCCTCTACTGAAGATAAAGATACCAGGGATAGAGATTATATGACAGTACCAGCTTCTGAGTTTGACGGAGGTTGGGAGGCTCATACATTTGCTTACCCCCCTGAAAGGTACCTAATCCAGCTAGGAGAACATTATCATGATAAACAGGGAATCAATGCTGATATTAAAGCCTGGATGTTTGATGGAGAGAAAAATATGTTTGTTGTGCGGAGAAAGGGTTAATATCCATTAGAGTACTACAAGAGCTGGACCCAGTTTTACTCCTGGACATATGTAGATCTGACCATGCTTTATCAGGCACCGTTTACAAATCCATCAAACAAGGAGCAAGCTAAGTACTTTTACAAGAAACTGGAAAATGCAGTGCGAAGCAAGTTTAAGAGATTTGAATATTTTCCTCACAAGAAATCATATGTGAAGAAGTACAGAGGCGTGTTCAAATGGGACGGAAAGAAGAGTATCCCAGGAAAGGAGAGTGTAACAGCAAAGAAGTTTACAAATGTTCTATATCCACCAACAGAAAAGACAAAGACAATACCTCTGTCGATGAGACATCCTGAAGATTGCTTGCATGATCTTCAAAGTTGGGCGTATAGTGATTACTCTGGTGAAGCCAAAATTCTCTGCAAATCAAAGACAATAGATGTCATGGAAGTTCATAATTTGATGAGGTTTCATAAGAAGGATATAATGGTACTTGCCAAGCATCAAATTGAGTGTAATCAAGACACTGAAGAATATGCCAAGTGTTATACTAGAGCTGTAGCTGAGATCGTGGCAAAGGAGCTGTGGTATGATCCAGCAACAGTGAATCTGTCAAATAAGTTCAGAATTTGATTGATGTCTAATGCTAAAGCCTAGGGGAAGATTGTAGAGTCTAGAATTTTATAAGGCTTTTGCATTAGAATTACTTGTGGGCTAGTTATATGTAATTGGGCTATGATTATGTAAATGGGTTGTGTGGGTTGTAGGTTGGTCGAATTGTTGTGGGCCTAGTCCGAATTTTATAGCTTGTTTAACAAGCATAAGCATCCCTATATAAGGATAGCTTATTTAGGAGATTAGGGTTGGTTGCTTCTAAGGTGTTTTGCGTATTTTCAGTGTTCACGAAATTCTCCCAGAGAATTTCGATCAGTGTGTAAGCAATCAAGGTCAATAGTAAAGTGCTTTTCGTCAATGGGTTTGTGTTCTTATTCGTATTGTTATTGCTTTTTCATATTATTCTCGATTAACCTTGAATCACTCTAGTGTTTGGATTCCGCACACTCACTAGAGATCGTGATATCGTGTTTGGGTTCTTTTCGATCCATACAAGGTGTTCGGGATCTGAAGGGAAGGGGTTGCGTCAAGCTCCTTTGCTTCAGGACTTGCCGAAATGGATATAATGGCTGCGATGATGGAATCTGGTGGATTTTCCTTGATTATGACTTCTTCGTTTTCCTCCTCCTTTATACGACTAAAGTAATCTTCGAGAACCTTTATATGTTCTAACATTCGTTTTGTGGTTTGTTCGAGATCTGATTTAGGACGTATATATGGTGGTTCTTCTATAGGTGGTGCATAAGCAAAGTTTGTGCCTTGCGAGTTTTGCTCATTACATTTCATACAGACAAAGAAAAAATCATGGGAACAAGAAGTAGAGGTTGAAGTAGATGGGATTTTCAAAATCTTGCATCCTAATACTTTCTTGCCAATAACTTTGGTTAAGCTCAGGTTGATTAATATTTTGATAAAAATTATTATTTTGTGAAGATTGTGAAAAAGAACTATAATGATGACTGGGGGACTCATGTGGTGGCTCATCCACTCGCAAGAACGCAGGCGTTCATGCTAATATGTAGCAGTCCCGAGAGTCATGGGGACCACCGCAGATTCTGCACCAAATAAGCTGAGGCCATCCATCATTATATCCGAAATATTCCTTCGGATTTGTATCCATCCTTGCAATATTTCTCAGAGAAAGATAGATGAGTAGAAGAAAAACAGAAAAACTAAAAGAAAGAGATAAACAAAATTAAAATCTAAGCTAATAAAGAAAATGAAAAATTAATCTAATTATTGGCTAGGCTGCTAGCTTTGACTTTTTTACAAATCCTCGTATGTGTCCCCGGCAACGGCGCCAAAAAGCTTGGCGTGTGCTGAGGTGTACATAAAATATGCTTATATTTTTCATACCTTTTTAGCAGTTTTAAGTCTTTAAATTTATAAACTTGCATAGTCAGCAGATTTTGCTTACATAGACATAAGGACCTTTGTCGCACCCCCAAAATACCACTAACGGAGTTTATACCGTTAAGGGGCGCGACTAGACCAGGATCCACAACCATAGTTACAAATACTAAACGAATCAGAGTTAGTTCAAACACAAGATAGAAATCAAAGTCTTAAATTACATACGCAGCGGAAAAGTAATATTTGTCTCAGCACTAACCACGTGCTTTACATAAACTTTGTTTTAAATTCCCAAATAGTTCAATTAAAATAAAGGTCTTCACGTGCCATGCCAACCCGCTCCGGATACTCCTTAGCGATCTGCAAAAGTTTAAACCACGCAAGTGTCAACCTAACGGTTGGTGAGTTCACAGTGGGCTTGTCATGCATTGGCCCGTCTCATAATCATAAATCGCGTCAAGATGTACTTACAAAATATTTATTTGTGAAAAGCAATGCTCGTATTTAATTCTCAATTTATAAATGGTTTGTCCGTGACCACGTCATCGGGTATGTACTAGTTCCGTAAAGTTAAAGGACTCAACCGATATCGCGGGTAGCTAATCCGTTGTTCCATGCTCTAAGGAAGTTTGTACCAAAGCTGACTTATTTTGTGGGGGCCGAGCCATCCCGTACGGTGCGGACCAAGTCATCGCGGTTTCTGCCTCCCCCGTGTCCTCTCGGGACCACGGTCAAATAGGCTGATATTGTTCCTCCGTGCACTCCCCGTGCCACGGGGCGGAGTTTGTCAAACTCCAGTAGATCTACCCAACATCCCCTCGCTTTCACAAATTAATGGCACAATTAAGTTGAGGACTTTTAAGTTATAAGGCATCCTTAGAAAACATGTGATATCATATGGTTTAGACTTTAACCTACACTAGCCATATTAAAAATGTTTTCAGTTTTGTTTCAAAAGCAGTTTGATCAGAATTCACAAGTGTTCCCATAAAACACTTCAGTTCATCAAGTGGGTGCCGAGCATCCCGTATTCTCAAGTTTATCAGTGAGGTGCCTAGCACTCTCGAGTTTATCAGCATTGTTTTCGTTAAGTTATTCTGTGTGGCCCATCGGACTCACGGTAAGCGGGTTAGTGACACTCACCTTTGGTTGCACTGCTACACTTCAAGTAATCCAAATATTGTTGTTTAACGAAGACCTAGAACACGTTTAGGTCTTAGGTATTAGTTTCGTGTCTAATCTTTACTTAACGTCACTATGGCCCATAACATAGCACGTTGCAACTATGACTCGACATACCGACGCACGTCACCAATGGTTGATCATAAACAAGGGTTCATATAAATCAGATATCAAACATGTTTCATCATGGCATAATCATGTAAGTCATGGCATAACACTTAAGCAAATTTCACAAGTTTGGTTTTTAGGTCAGGTCTTAGTTTCGCTAGCATAGTTTCGCTAGGCAGTTTCGCTAGGTGCACGGGCAGCACTTTCGCTAGGCAATGCCCGGTGACCCAGTTTCGCTAGGCTAGTTTCGCCCGAAACTGCTGACGCAGTTTCGCTAGCCTAGTTTCGCAGGGAAACTGGTTTGAACTTTCGTTCAGGTATTTCGCTCGATTGTTTCGCTCGAGCTGGTCTGGTCAGGTTCCCGGCGACACTATAGTTTCGCTGGTCAGTGTCGCTGGAAGGAGATATAATTTCGCTACTTAGTTTCGCCCAGAGAACACACAGTTTCGCTGGTCGCGAAAAACATACGGATTTGCCTAAAAATCAACCTAACAGCTTCTGATCATACATGCAATTCATTATCTAGCATCCCTAGGCATTTACCAACATAAATCAAGCAGCTTTAACAAGTTTAACATGCATTTTGATCATCAAATCTCTAAAATAGGTTCAAAACCCTAAAATGAACTAATTTGCACAAATCTCTAATATGGATGGATTTCACACGTAAAGTTATCAACTTTATTACAGATCTAGCATCCTAAAGCATATATACAGAAGATCAAGCAATAGCATGAAGGTTTGGTCATGCTTTTTGAGAAAAACACATATAAAACACATAATGGAGGTTTTTGGGACTCACGGTTCGATCTCCTAGCTTGGTAGATGATGGTTTGAGACTGAGATCTCGACAACTCGGTGTGAACCTCGGCTGACCAGAATCTCCAGGAGAAAAGAGTGTGTGTGTGTGTTGTTGTGTGGTTTGAGCAAATGAGGCTACTAGGGTTTATTAAGTTTATTTATATCAGGGGCTAGTTTCGCTGGCAGTTTCGCTGGCTGGCGAAACTGGCTCTGGTCTCGGACACATTGATCAGTCTAGCCTGCTACCGGGCGAATCTGTAATTTCGCTCGGTAGTTTCGCTGACTACCAAATTTAGGCAATTTTCACATAATCAAGTATTTACAATTAATCATGCTATTCACAATAATAAGTCATGTATTTAAATCACATTGCACATAAAGACAATCAATTGATGAACACATAACACATATGGACGGTTCGGCGATCAACCAAAGGTCGTGGACGTATTCGGCCTAGTTATGCATTAGCTACTTATAACGTAACTAACGGGTTTGTCTAACGGAAGTTAACCTTGAAATTCTCGGGTGTCACAACCTTGAACGTATCTTGTAGCATGGGACGCGAGTCACCTTTCGAATCATGCATCGTCCCCAGACCGGGTGTCACAAGTCCGACCTTTGGGATTTCGACTCCCCAAATGGTCTGTGATACATAGAGCACGTTTGGTTCAGAAAATCAGTAATACACTTTCAATAAAAAGGGTTTTCATAAAGTCGTTAAACACACCTTATGCGAGCTTATAAGGTTGTTAACCAACCCGCTAAAGGCTTCTTAATTCCCAAGTAAGTATAAGAGTTTAGCCAAGCATGACTTTAATGATTTGCTAAAGAGAAAGAGAAGATTTCATAGATAAAAGCTTACTAATCCTTACTTAAGTTGAAGTTATTATAAACTTGATTACAAGACTTGAAAATACCAGATGACTAAATACATTGGAGGAGAAGAAAAGAATTGAGCAAGTTACAAATGAGGAGTGGCCGACTTTTATAGGCAGATTTCGGAGTTTGGCACGGGGCGTGCCATGTCAGGGGAGTCTTCAACAACCGGCGCTCTGACATGGCACGGGTCATGTATCTTTTGGCACGGGGCGTGCCATGTCATATGGACAGTCCCATAGGGTGTGCTAAGTTAGGGGCACGGACGTGCTGTTCAGACGCGTGTTCTGTAAGCTTCTGGGATCAGGCACGGGGCGTGCTGAACTTTGCAAATCTTGGAACTTCATATTTTTCTTCTGTTTTTTTATCATAATCTATTCCATTTGTGATTATTGCCCTTTTAAACCTAGAAAACTAAAAAGAACAAAATAGGCTTGTTTTGAAGTTAGCAGATCAGATTTTTGTCGTTTTGCGAGAGATATTTGGCCTAAAAACACTACTACAAAAAACCCCTTTAATGACGCGCAATGCGCGTCATAAATGACATAAGATGACGCGCAAAAGCCTGTCATTGTATCCAGGTTCATAAATTTTTACGACGCGCAATTGCGTGTCATTAATTTACGACACTCATTCATGACACTCTTTTATGACAACCATTTTCCCGTCATCATATAAGTGTCATCGATTTCTATTGTTGACATTCTTATTCTGTCCTCAGTTTATGACACGCATGCTGCGCGTCATGATTTTATTTTTTTTCAAAAAAAAAAATTGTATATAATTTCTGTTTTTTCCATTAAACCTGCTAATATTACAAAATACAAGCGCATTCACCAAAATACTGCATTTCATATAATAGAAGTGTAACACCCCAAAATTTTATGACTTATATTATATACGTGTGCTATATTTATGGCTAAAATATATGTGATATATATATATATATATATATATATACGTATAATAGAGAAACGTCACGATTCACGTACGAATATTCGACACGACGTTCAAAGAAACGTCAGGATACGAAATTATAGAATATGGTAGATAACGAAAAATAAAGATCGTGGGCACAGACGGATCTAAAATCCGAATTATAACAAAGCGGGAAAACGAAAGTTAGTGATTTAGGCCCGGTTTGTAATAACCGTAATTTAAGCACGAACATCACTAAATTAACACCGAGGCGAAAGTAAAATATCAGGTATTGTTAAATACTTGATCTATAATCGTTATAAAATATATTTGCGATGTTCGGCACGAACAACGGTGGAATCGGTAACCGTTGCTGTTACACGATAATAACCGAAATCAGTTCGGTTGACCGTTCGAGATACTTTTATCAACTCGGCAAGGTATAAATAATTATTATAATATCTACGAAGAATTCCAGTCAGGACGACGTATTCGGTCTGTGAAACGGCCGCGACCGCGAAGCTGATTAGACACGCACTTTTACTGTATAATTAAATGAATATTCACCGGTTAACGTTGTAACCGAAGAATAAATATAATAATTAAATTTAGTGAACTCCCGTAATATTTTAGATGTTCGGGAATTTTTGATGAACCGTTTATAAAATATTAAACTATTTAACGGATTCAAATTAAGGATATAATACCTACTTATTTATAGTATACTATATTAAAAATATTTTAATTGATACTTGCTCCTTACTTCTGAATTTCGTATCTGTAGAAATTGTTTGTGACTCATCAAAAGAAAACATTACTCGGATGAGATACGTGTTTCCATTTGATTCTTCAACTCAGTGTATAAATACATGCACACATATATGCATTCCAACACAAACACAATTCAAATTCTCATGTACGGACAAAAAGTATAATAAGAAAGAGAGAGAGAAGGGCAGCCCGTACGTACCCCCTCCCTCTCCGTCTGAATGCACGCCGGCGATCCCTCCCCGTCGCTTTCCCGTAAATCCGGCGGCACTCTACGACACGCAACAACCCCGGCAACCCCTTCTCCTCCCCCTCTCTCTCTCAATTATCCGGCTGGTCTCCTCCGGCGACCTTGCTGCCCTCGTTTTTCCGATCAACGCCAACAGCCCCATCTCCGACCTCCCTGCTGTCCCTTCTCCGAGTGAAACCCAGCAACAACGACCGACGCGATGGCGACCTCCTGCCTATTCCGACGATGACGGTAAAACACAGAAACGGCAGAGCCGTTATTCTGCCCAGATTAAGGCAGTAGCAGTAGCCTCGAACCCAAACCCGTAGCTCCGACCCCGTCTTCCTTCTCCGTTCGTAATTCCGGCAGCACACTAGCTCCGACCCGCAACGACCTCCGACAGCTCCACCACCCTCGCAAACCCAACTTCACTGTTCGTTTCTTTCCGGATCGTCTTACCGGTGACCTCGGTTCTGGCTCGGTGACGTTGATGGCGGAGGTGGTGGCGGGAACTGATGGCTAGCGGTAGATGGCGGTAGATGGACGGTAGATGGCGGTAGATGATAATGGTTGTATGAAAAGGTTACCCAAATAAAACCCGGTAATTCCGCTACAAACCGCTATACTTTCGGTTGATTTTCGGTGATGCTCGGTTGGAGACAAGTGAAGACGGCGACGATAGTGAACACCCAGGATAACGGAGAATGGTTTCGGTGGTTTAAGGTCGTTGAAGGTGGTCCACGGTGGCGACAAACGGGGTGTAAACTAATGACGTTAATAAAACACGTCTATACTTTCGGTCAACGTTTTCGGTGGGCTAACACGGTCCAAATGACAAACCGACAACGGGTAAATGCTCGTGGCGAGAAAATAGTCAAGAAGGACTATTCGTTTGTCCAAATCAGACACCGTTATTATTCGATTATTTTGAACTCGTTTCACGACCCGTCAAAGAGGTAATCACGTTATATATTTGTTATTATTACAAATATTATTGTTAAGTTAAAGTTTATATAATAAAACGAGATAAATGATATAAATATATATTTAAGACGAATAAATATATATACGATTACTAATCAGTTTTATTTAATGAAATTGATTAAAAGGATATATTATTTAAATATTAAATATATATATATATATATTTAATATAAACAATAAAGTAATTATCGGATTAAATGTTTAATATATATATAAAACATATTTAAAATATGTTCAATGTATATTAAAGGGTTAATATGGAAATTAGGGTTTTCTAGACTCTGTTCTGTCAAACCCGAGTAAACGGTAATGAACTAAGCTTTGAAATTTTAAAGCATGTTATAAAATGTTATAACAGATAATACCCTAAGTCAGTTTTGAATAAAAATGAGTTTTGGTCAAGAAATGAGAATAACGGGAAATTAGGGTTTCCAAACATGATTACTTAATATAAAATAATCCGGAGGGTATGGGGACTTGATTTTTGACATGGAACCATGTTTATATACATAATAAGTATACATGAAGTTAAAATGGATAAACGACAAAGTATTTCAAATACCGAGTTAATCGGATATTTAGAAGTTCGCGCGGACCGGAAGGGTAGACGCCTGTACACTGAGATTTCTGGCAAAAGCGAGGGTGTCGCATAAATCCCAACTGGGAAATGGCATCCCTCACTGGGCAATCTCGGAGTGAGCGTTTACTTATAGGAATGCGTGTCTTCATATTATTAACAAAAGAAAAGGATAATGGCCTAAAGGGCATTTTGGTCATTTTGACCTTTAAAAGGAACAAACTTAATAACTAAGTATTATTAAGTTAATAAAGAGTTAAAATAAACATAGTAAATGTTTATTATATTAAACCTTGCGTTAACGTCGTACAATACACGATTAGGTTTAATTGGAAGGCATAGCGGAGGTTTTCTCTGACTTAACTGCTTAAGAAAATAAGGTGAGTTCTATGAGCCCACTTTTAAATGTTTTAAATGTTTTAATATTTTCGGGCCTGATATACATGCAATGATATATATATTCAACTGTCTACTTGAAAAGTATTTGAGATACCTTTACTTGTTTTGTGTTCATACACATACGTGAAAAAGTTATAATACTTAGAGCATGTTTGGGAGTGCTTATTAAAATGACTTTTGGCTTTTGGAGATGCAAAAAGTCAAAAATGCTCCTGCAAAAGCACCCAAAAGCCACAATGTTGTGACTTATTAGCTTTTGGAGGGGTATTTTTTGACTTTTTGCCTCCTCCAAAAGCCAAAAGTCATTTTAATAAGCACTCCCAAACATGCTCTTATAACTGTTTTAAAGTTATTATTACCTGTTATTACTCTTTTCGGGAAAATTATAATAAACGGGCAATGTAAAGGATGAAACTTTTATATAAAGTTTTGAGAAATGGAAAATGTGAATGTTTGGTCTAAGCCTACGTATGTGAATAACTGTCGGGTAAATATGATCTTATTAGCCTTGTTATACAAGACCCATAACATTATATTTATGAAACGCTTATTCCCATATACGGGTGATGGACTGGTTTTGAAAAGGTAATGATTCCAAATACCAAGGGTTATTAAATGGACTTTTGAAAAGATTGAAAAGGTTTTAATCTAAGCGGATATTGTCTATGTAAGAAGGAAGACTGTGGTTGTACAATCAGAAGCGGGGAATGACGGTTCTCCGGGGTAGCGACGGCTGCTTACTTTGAAAAGGTATTCGGGTGGCGACGGTTGCCCGAGGGACTAACGTGGTTCCAATAGATAATGCTTAGTAGAATGAATGGTTAAATGTTTTGGTATAATTCTGTTATGTCTTATACTTGATAAAGGATAAATGTTTTGGTATAATTCTGTTATGTTTTATACCTGATAAATGTTTATAAAGAAGGGGTCGTTAGGCCCAAATGCTTGAGGTAAACCTTTCAAGGAAAGGTAAAGTTTTAAAATACTTAGAACTCACCAGCGTAAGCTGACCTTTAAAAGCATGTATGTCAGGTATCGGTGATGTTTAAAGTAGCAAGGGAAGGGCTCTAGCAAGGGCAGATTAGATGGGCAGGCTATCAGGAATGACTCGGTAGTAGACTGGCATAGCTATAGATAAGATCTAGTTATAGATTATGTTTTTATCTTCCTTACTATTGTAACTCGTTATACATATAAATGAAAAGTTTTTAATTTCCGCTGCTTAGTTATCTCTGTTGTACCATGTGTTCATGAGTAAATCCGACACGTGACCCCTCCTGGAACCAAGACTGGGAGTGGGCGTCACAAGTTGGTATCAGAGCCTTGGTTTAAGAGATTTAGATACTAGCACGGTATCTAGACTTAAACTAGGACTCTTGGTAAACAAAGTAAAGTAAGATAGGGAATGTAAATGCCAGTCAGGATAGCCACGCCCACAGGAAAAAAAAAATGTTGCACCTGGAACATAGGAGGTAGGACTTAGGATATGCAAGTAAGGGGAATACACGAATGCAATTAGCTACTGCAATTTGGTATTTTACCCAAATAAACATATCATAGGTTCTAACTGTTGTGTGGCCTAGTGCGGGGTAGGTTAATTGACAGTGAGATACGTGGTCAATAAATTGTAAGGAATGCCTAGAGAAAGGTAGTTTTAAAGGACCGGTTTTTTTTTATAAATTACCGGTAAAGGATGAAAGGAATAGAACGGACACCAGGGATGACTGTGATGAGAATAACTGGGTTTTGAACGCATCATAATTATATAAGTGCACATATATAATTATCATGAATTCAAAATTTGGAGACTTCGCGTTACATGAGTCCTAAAGTGTCAGACTATTTTGATCATAAGATCAGAAGATTAGAAATCATAGTTATGATAGGAATGCGAATAGGACATCCGATACGAAATCTGATGTCAGTAAAGATGAGTACCTTCAGCAAAGAAATGAAAGTCGTTATGTTAGAAATGTGGCAGAAGCATTGAAGGTTACGTTGCTATCGATTTATTTCCGGAAGCTTTGACAAAAAGAATGCCCAATAAAGCGACTGCTTGTAGAGCTGGTCCCAAGGAAGCTTTTCGTAGAAATAGATTCTCAATGAAAGGCAAACGAAAATGGTACGAGGATGAAGAAGGTCTTGAAGACAATGATGGTAGATTCCACAAGAAGGCCAAGGGAGCTTCTGAACAAAGAAGGCCGATATGCCAGAGGTGCGAGAAACGTCATCATAGGAATTACATTGAAGAACTCAGGAACCGTTGAAGATGAAAAGAGGTGTAGACAAGCCTAGGATGTCACCCTAAGCAAGGAAATCGTAAACGTGATAGACGTTGTCACGGTAAAGTAGAAATGAGAATTGTTATGACGAGAATAGTGGAAACGACGTTCCAAGCTACGTTGCTACCTTCAAGAAGACCATCACTATAAGTGATTGGCCGGAAGGCTCGAAGCAGAAACTAGCAGTTGAATGGCTCAAAGAAAGATGATGAAGGTCACCACAAGCTGGATCGAGAATCCACGAGCTTAGGAATATGGAGGTCTAGAGTAGACCAAGAAGAACTTACGTCCTAAGGGATGCTGTTTCTTCAACAAATGGCAGGATGAAAGCACATGACGATTGGACGAACTACTCGAAGAAGATAGGAGAAGCATTGTCAAGGAATCCCGTAGTCAAGCTACCTTAGACAGCTTAGGATTACGTATTCCTTAGGACAAATGCAAAGACGTCAAGATAAATGACCTCAAGCCAAATGTTGATACACGGACGAGCCTGACAATTCGATATTAGGAATCGTCATAGAATGTATTGCACCGATGCAAGTAAATGATCAGTATTTGACAAATGTTCTTCTTAAAATTAATGTCAAAGCTAGAGATAGCGATAGATAAATCTAGACGTTGAATGAATTGACTCGCGAGATGCTACGCGCAAACTGTCTGTAACCAGAAGAAGGCTCGACTTCATATGCAGGGATCGTGATGACTTAGTAGTAAAGATTACAAAACGTGGAAGTACGTGGGTCAAGAGGTAAGTCATACTCGATGTATGCCATTGACTCAGAGGCAACACCAAGAAGCCGAAGAACGTACCAGTAAATCCAATTAGCAACTCGTCAGATCAAGAAATGGGATTCCACAATCAACTCGACACTGAAAGCAACGCCAGAAGCAACAACGCCAGCAACAACAAAATTAGAAGCAACAACGCCAGAAGTAGAAACACCGTACCAGTTATCTCCAACAGAAGCCAGAAGATTTCTTTAGACCAAATATATCACCTTAGGATACTTCAGCAATTTCAAGAGAAAGGATGGAAGCCAAGGATATGCATAGACTGCAAGAAGAAGCTGTCAGTAAAAAAAAAAAAAAAAAAAAACAGATATCCTTTGTTAAGGATCAACAAACTATTCAAACAAATACAAGGAGAAAGACGATTCCGCAAAGATGATCTGAGATCAGATTAGCACCAGCTAAAGGAGTAAGAATGAAACTGTAAGAGAACGGCTTTTCGGAAGCAAAATAATCATTACAAGTGATTAGTAGTGTTGAATGGAATGACGAACGCTCCTTCAATCCCAGAAATCTCGTAACTAAGCATGCTGACAAATGACGTTCTAAAAGTTCTAAAGGATGGTGAAGAATGCATGAAGCATTGGAAGGAAGTACTGAGGATCAGGAAAAGAGAGAGGCTATGCTAATACATCTGAAGCCGCTAAGACTTTCCAAGGATGTAACACCATTAGGTTGACTAAGAAGATGTCAAGTCCTTTTGGAATCCTAATCAGTAGCAGGCATGAAATGAAGTAATGAACGGATTAATTTAGGCATCGGTAAAATCATTACCGATTAGGCCTAATGGAAAAAGGGAAATTGCAGCAAAAGTGTTTACACTCAAGAAATGCAAACACCAAACGAGGTTGTACGCAGGATGTCCAAATTAGTTATTTAAGTAAGTAATAGATAGTCATGAATTATACTAGTTTTGTTGTGGTTAGAATAGTAATATCGCCCTACACCAGACTAGTAATAGTACGCCTCTAGTTGTATCCAGGGTGTGGTGGATACGCCGCTGGTACATCCTATATATATATACACCTAAGGTATAACAAGAAGTGGCACTAGAATTAGTCTCGTACAGGTAGATATTACGGGCCACTGTGGAAAACGAATCAGTAGCATTCATGAATACATATCACTTACTAACGAGTAACTGAGGGACTGTTGATGTCCAGAAAAGAAGTTCAAATCTTTTAAACATGCGGATGAATGTTTAACGTACGTAGAAGGTTAAAGCAGAATGACAGAAGCTTCGCGATAAATTTCAACTTTAGGAAATTCGAAGCAAATTCCGGTGGGATTCATAATCAGGCTACCCTATATGTAGCTAAAGAGTTATGACACCTCCTAGATAGTATGTGATTGATAAAAGAAAAGAGTTCCTTTATTTTGAGAAACGTATTCTCCTAAATCATTAGCTAGACTATTCGTTAGGAATCCGTTCGTAAAAGTACTAGCATCAGTTATAGAAATGTGGTTCACATTCAAATTGTGAACAAGACTTCGTAAATAGAATAACTGAGATATTACTTTATAGGTAATAGAGTTAAATGATAGATTGTCATAGAAAGTTGTTACGATGTTAAAATCGTAGCCTAAGAACCAAGAATAGTTCATATGATATGGATGCATTAGATGCATAGAAAAGTTTTCGGATTAATCCGGGAAAGGAAAGAAAGATGAAAAGGTAAAGAACTCATTGTGAGTTAAATCACAGTTTGAGTAAGTTTCGAGGACGAAACCTTTTTAAGGGGGGTAGAGTTGTAACACCCCAAAATTTTATGACTTATATTATATACGTGTGCTATATTTATGGCTAAAATATATGTGATATAATATATATATATATACGTATAATAGAGAAACGTCACGATTCACGTACGAATATTCGACACGACGTTCAAAGAAACGTCAGGATACGAAATTATAGAATATGGTAGATAACGAAAAATAAAGATCGTGGGCACAGACGGATCTAAAATCCGAATTATAACAAAGCGGGAAAACGAAAGTTAGTGATTTAGGCCCGGTTTGTAATAACCGTAATTTAAGCACGAACATCACTAAATTAACACCGAGGCGAAAGTAAAATATCAGGTATTGTTAAATACTTGATCTATAATCGTTATAAAATATATTTGCGATGTTCGGCACGAACAACGGTGGAATCGGTAACCATTGCTGTTACACGATAATAACCGAAATCAGTTCGGTTGACCGTTCGAGATACTTTTATCAACTCGGCAAGGTATAAATAATTATTATAATATCTACGAAGAATTCCAGTCAGGACGACGTATTCGGTCTGTGAAACGGCCGCGACCGCGAAGCTGATTAGACACGCACTTTTACTGTATAATTAAATGAATATTCACCGGTTAACGTTGTAACCGAAGAATAAATATAATAATTAAATTTAGTGAACTCCCGTAATATTTTAGATGTTCGGGAATTTTTGATGAACCGTTTATAAAATATTAAACTATTTAACGGATTCAGATTAAGGGTATAATACCTACTTATTTATAGTATACTATATTAAAAATATTTTAATTGATACTTGCTCCTTACTTCTGAATTTCGTATCTGTAGAAATTGTTTGTGACTCATCAAAAGAAAACATTACTCGGATGAGATACGTGTTTCCATTTGATTCTTCAACTCAGTGTATAAATACATGCACACATATATGCATTCCAACACAAACACAATTCAAATTCTCATGTACAGACAAAAAGTATAATAAGAAAGAGAGAGAGAAGGGCAGCCCGTACGTACCCCCTCCCTCTCCGTCTGAATGCACGCCGGCGATCCCTCCCCGTCGCTTTCCCGTAAATCCGGCGGCACTCTACGACACGCAACAACCCCGGCAACCCCTTCTCCTCCCCCTCTCTCTCTCAATTATCCGGCTGGTCTCCTCCGGCGACCTTGCTGCCCTCGTTTTTCCGATCAACGCCAACAGCCCCATCTCCGACCTCCCTGCTGTCCCTTCTCCGAGTGAAACCCAGCAACAACGACCGACGCGATGGCGACCTCCTGCTTATTCCGACGATGACGGTAAAACACAGAAACGGCAGAGCCGTTATTCTGCCCAGATTAAGGCAGTAGCAGTAGCCTCGAACCCAAACCCGTAGCTCCGACCCCGTCTTCCTTCTCCGTTCGTAATTCCGGCAGCACACTAGCTCCGACCCGCAACGACCTCCGACAGCTCCACCACCCTCGCAAACCCAACTTCACTGTTCGTTTCTTTCCGGATCGTCTTACCGGTGACCTCGGTTCTGGCTCGGTGACGTTGATGGCGGAGGTGGTGGCGGGAACTGATGGCTAGCGGTAGATGGCGGTAGATGGCGGTAGATGGCGGTAGATGATAATGGTTGTATGAAAAGGTTACCCAAATAAAACCCGGTAATTCCGCTACAAACCGCTATACTTTCGGTTGATTTTCGGTGATGCTCGGTTGGAGACAAGTGAAGACGGCGACGATAGTGAACACCCAGGATAACGGAGAATGGTTTCGGTGGTTTAAGGTCGTTGAAGGTGGTCCACGGTGGCGACAAACGGGGTGTAAACTAATGACGTTAATAAAACACGTCTATACTTTCGGTCAACGTTTTCGGTGGGCTAACACGGTCCAAATGACAAACCGACAACGGGTAAATGCTCGTGGCGAGAAAATAGTCAAGAAGGACTATTCGTTTGTCCAAATCAGACACCGTTATTATTCGGTTATTTTGGACTCGTTTCACGACCCGTCAAAGAGGTAATCACGTTATATATTTGTTATTATTACAAATATTATTGTTAAGTTAAAGTTTATATAATAAAACGAGATAAATGATATAAATATATATTTAAGACGAATAAATATATATACGATTACTAATCAGTTTTATTTAATGAAATTGATTAAAAGGATATATTATTTAAATATTAAATATATATATATATATATATATATATATATATATATATATTTAATATAAACAATAAAGTAATTATCGGATTAAATGTTTAATATATATATAAAACATATTTAAAATATGTTCAATGTATATTAAAGGGTTAATATGGAAATTAGGGTTTTCTAGACTCTGTTCTGTCAAACCCGAGTAAACGGTAATGAACTAAGCTTTGAAATTTTAAAGCATGTTATAAAATGTTATAACAGATAATACCCTAAGTCAGTTTTGAATAAAAATGAGTTTTGGTCAAGAAATGAGAATAACGGGAAATTAGGGTTTCCAAACATGATTACTTAATATAAAATAATCCGGAGGGTATGGGGACTTGATTTTTGACATGGAACCATGTTTATATACATAATAAGTATATATGAAGTTAAAATGGATAAACGACAAAGTATTTCAAATACCGAGTTAATCGGATATTTAGAAGTTCGCGCGGACCGGAAGGGTAGACGCCTGTACACTGGGATTTCTGGCAAAAGCGAGGGTGTCGCATAAATCCCAACTGGGAAATGGCATCCCTCACTGGGCAATCCCGGAGTGAGCGTTTACTTATAGGAATGCGTGTCTTCATATTATTAACAAAAGAAAAGGATAATGGCCTAAAGGGCATTTTGGTCATTTTGACCTTTAAAAGGAACAAACTTAATAACTAAGTATTATTAAGTTAATAAAGAGTTAAAATAAACATAGTAAATGTTTATTATATTAAACCTTGCGTTAACGTCGTACAATACACGATTAGGTTTAATTGGAAGGCATAGCGGAGGTTTTCTCTGACTTAACTGCTTAAGAAAATAAGGTGAGTTCTATGAGCCCACTTTTAAATGTTTTAAATGTTTTAATATTTTCGGGCCTGATATACATGCAATGATATATATATTCAACTGTCTACTTGAAAAGTATTTGAGATACCTTTACTTGTTTTGTGTTCATACACATACGTGAAAAAGTTATAATACTTATAACTGTTTTAAAGTTATTATTACCTGTTATTACTCTTTTCGGGAAAATTATAATAAACGGGCAATGTAAAGGATGAAACTTTTATATAAAGTTTTGAGAAATGGAAAATGTGAATGTTTGGTCTAAGCCTACGTATGTGAATAACTGTCGGGTAAATATGATCTTATTAGCCTTGTTATACAAGACCCATAACATTATATTTATGAAACGCTTATTCCCATATACGGGTGATGGACTGGTTTTGAAAAGGTAATGAGTCCAAATACCAAGGGTTATTAAATGGACTTTTGAAAAGATTGAAAAGGTTTTAATCTAAGCGGATATTGTCTATGTAAGAAGGAAGACTGTGGTTGTACAATCAGAAGCGGGGAATGACGGTTCTCCGGGGTAGCGACGGCTGCTTACTTTGAAAAGGTATTCGGGCAGATTAGATGGGCAGGCTATCAGGAATGACTCGGTAGTAGACTGGCATAGCTATAGATAAGATCTAGTTATAGATTATGTTTTTATCTTCCTTACTATTGTAACTCGTTATACATATAAATGAAAAGTTTTTAATTTCCGCTGCTTAGTTATCTCTGTTGTACCATGTGTTCATGAGTAAATCCGACACGTGACCCCTCCTGGAACCAAGACTGGGAGTGGGCGTCACAAGAAGTTTAAACAATGCGTTTCATTCGAATACAATTCACTACAAAAGCTAATTACTAGTAATTAAGAGTAGGCCACTAAGTTTTACAAACATATGACACTAGCTACTACCGAAAAATGAAGTTTGACGCATAAGTTGCCCATTCCTCACGAATTTAATCAAAATCAGCATCAGTATATTCATTTGTATCTCCCCGAATCTGAGAAAAAAACAACATAACAAAAAAGTTAAAAATTGAAACATGAGGTCAAATATAGCATTTAATTAAATTTAAGAACATGGAATGATTAAATGGCATGGCATATTATATTAGAGCACCAAAACATAATAAATTCATGCTTAATTCATCACATATTTTTGCTACTGTTATGGATGCCAATTGTTGAAACGTGCCTACATATCCCCTTAACTTTAATAAACTTACTAGTGAATCAAATGCTAAAACAAAGTAAAGTACCATTCATAGCAAACCTTTCCTCTATCCTACTTTAAAAAGGCCTTTTTTTTAACTAATAGTAACACTCTACCTAATTCAGCAAATGCAGCAATTATAAAGCTACCAAATTAAACATGAATGTCTAGTTTCCATTGATCTACTGACTTCAGCAAATATGAAGCTGCCAACATGATTTTCAACAAACTATTTCTAATTCAAAGATTGATTTATACCAACAAAAGCAATGAAATTTAACCACAAAGTAGATCAGATCAGATCAGATACTAATCATATATATAGTGATGATCTAATTCAAGCGAGTGTTTTCGATATAAAATGACAGTAACATCTACTACATAAATGACCATATTGACAAGAGAACATGGACTGCAACCATTGTTTTCATTCCCTCCTTCCATAACTACAGAATCTGGTCTTTTCTTGGGCTGGGCATGACCACTTACACTGCCTGGTACATGGCCATTGCAGCTCTCATTCTATATTGGACAAAACAGCTAAAGGGGTAGTTTGAGTAGCATAGAGGCATAAAGAGTCATGGGGAGGAACAGTAGTATGGTTTTCAGATCCACAACAGGTATGCAAACACATGCATTTCATCCAAGTGTTGATTTTTCCATGTCAAAAGGAGCAACAAGAAAGCACAAGGGTTTGGTTCTTAATTACGTGAGCAAAAGAAGGGTACCGAACATACCTGATCCTATTCATAACATGTATGCAAACACATGCATTTCAAGATGAAAACTACAAGTATATCTGCTGAATTTTACCAGAAATTAACACTTACAGTCAATTAAGCAAACGTGTGATATTTCATCAAGTCAAATGCATAAGTAAGAACACATGGAACAATATCAGGTTTTCCCAACAGAACTATGATCAGTTTGTATAATCAGCTCCCAACAAAACTGATCAGTTTGTACTTAATTTAACAGCCCCTCAAAGTTTCGCAGAGTTTCATACTCGAAAACAACGTTTGCATATCTTACCTTTAGCAAATATTAAGTATCTAACAATTCTGAGATATCGAAACATATTTTAAGTTTAAGTAGTTACCAGATAAGAGCATTGAATGACTAGGTGTCTCGGCCACATTAGTATGTACCCAGGGGCATCTTTGACTTTCTCAATGAACTCCTCTTCAAGGGGAAATGGTAAAAAGCTTCTCCTTGAAAAGATATTTCAATCATAACTTCAATGTTCTTATCGCCTATAACATATGAAGGTCAAAAGTAAGATCCATTTCATTTTTTTTAAATGTAAGAATATAAAAACAAATAAGTAATACCCGAGAGACTATTATTCTCTACATTTCCTTTGGCGACTATATTTGAAGGAACGTCAACCGCAAGGTAACATGAATTATCCTACAATATAGACACTTGTCAGCCTCACTAACTCATCTTAACTCATCTACACATATAAAAACAGAAACTTACAAGTAGTTCTTCATGTGCTTCGTCTTCTTCTTGCACTTCAACTTCAACCTGTTTTTTGTCTTCCCATATTTGGCAACTTGCACCTTCGGAAGCATTAAAATTACTGCCTCTTTTCAGCCTCTCTATATCGTCTTCAACTTTGTCTAACCGTTGTTGCATCTTCTTCTTCTCATCTTCCAAGTAACTCTTAACGGTTTTGGGTAAGTAAAAATATTGTTGTTGCGATACAAACTTGCCCATCCCGCGTACACGACCACGTTGTTCTTCATTACCCAAGGCCCGTGTAAGCACATCCTTTGTTCCACATGAAACCGCTACATCCTTATCTTCTTTCTCTAGCTTCTCCTGCATAAACACCCATATATAATTTATAATAGCAGGTTAAAAACATGCAACTGCCCACAAAATTTAATATAATCAAAGACTACATCATTTACAAACTTACAATTTTATCAACAATCTTTTTGACATCTGGGTCATAACCTCCCTTTTTCAATTCTCATGCTCTTTTCCATGTTAATGCCCTATCAATCTCCTCTTCCGCCTTGCCACTTTCTTGCATCTAAATTATAAAGAAAAACATAAGTGAATTAAAAGAAAAATTATTTTGTGCAAAAGTGAAATAAGAGTAAACTATTTGATTAATTTAATTCTTACTATCTCTTCAATAAGTCCAGAATATCCCTTTCTGCTCAAGTGATGATTGTATTTATTTTGTGCACGGGTGATTTTAGCTTTCTTACTTTTTTTCTGCATTAGAAAGATTTAACCGTCTTACTTTTATCATGCATTACACACGTTAACTATCATACGATGACAAATATTTCAATCGTAAGTCTTTGTGCTACAAAGAGTTTCCAGTCATCTATTTTCACGTGTGGATACATGGCAGGAGGAGTGAGTAAATCCGCCTCGGGATCATCTTTTAGTGGCAAAATGAACTTTTTGTGTAGATAATGTTTAAAGTTTTTACACTTCGTCCCAATCGATTGAAGAATGTGCTTTCGACTGCTTGGGTTAAGTATATAATGTGTCTGAAACATAAAACAATATTGGTAACTAATTATTTAAACAAGATAATTAATATTATTAATTGTAACTTACCGTTACATAATTCCAACAAGCTTTCTTTATTTCCCCGCCAACATCCAACCAACACTCATAAGTTATGGGAACCATAGATCTTGCAACACATCCCAAGAAACTGGATAGTTTTTTTTGCATCGTCTCCAATTGGGACACCTCTTTTATTGTACTTAACTAATATTTTTCCTTTACTAGCTTTCGCTTTTTTTGTCGGGCCTCTTTGTGATTTGGAATGATCATCTTCATTATCTGAATTATTCGTTGAATGATTTGAAGCAGAATCCGATTCAGCCATGTTACAAAAAGCAACATGTTAAAATAAAATATATAGTTAGTAACAAGATGGTGTGAAGACAAAAATAGGTTATCAACATCATAATAGTGTAAAAACTAAAATAAAAACATACCAAAAACTAAAGTATTTATTTTCAACAAATTAGTTTAAACTAATATGCCCTCATCATCCGAGCGCGTACACTTAAAATCATCGTCAAGGTCCTCTAAAGCAGAGTCTTGTGTAACATCAGCACTAGCATCAAATTCCAAAATATCATCAGCTTCACCACAATCTCCATACTTGTACATCCTATGTGGTGTGAAGCCAACAACAGACAAATTCCTATCTTGTTGATCTTGAACATAAAAAACATGTCTAGCTTGACTAGCTAATATGAAGCGTTCAGACTGGTGACCAAGCCTACCAAAGTTAACCACTGTGAATCCAAAATCATCTTTTTTTACTCCACGGCTATCAACCCAATCACACATGAAAACAGGAATTGTAAACGTGTGATAGTCAAGATCCCATATCTCCTTTATACGACCGAAGTTAGTAACAAACCATACACGGGATTGGTGTCTTTTGCACTAGCAATCTGCATGGTATGTGCAACAATAGATACTCCAATACATTGAGTGGTTCTAGATTCATCTTGAGAGGTTGTGTGGAACCGATACTCATTTATTGCAAAACCATTGTATTTATCAACAACGGAATTAGGCCCTTTGGCCAGCCAACGTACACTATCACAAATATCTTCCTCGTTAGCCAAGCGTTTTTCAACCTATTGGGAAACAATTTAATGTGACTTAAACAAAACGATTAAGAAAAGTTCTTAATTCTAACAAAATTATTTAAAAAATAACCTCGTTCTTGAACCAACCAATGAATGTCCGACTATGTTGGCTCTGCAGCCATGCATGATTTCGACGGGGGTTAAGATCCTTCAATTCCATCATATGTTGCCTAGATTATAGTAGAACTTAGAATAACTTTTATGTATAACATAGGTAAAAAAGAATGAAAAGTTTTATGTAATTCTTACTCTATGTATGGTTCCACAACAGCAGTGTTCCGTAATACATAAAGATGTGCTTGATCAAGTAACTTAGGCTCCACAAAATCGATGGTAGCCCGCGATAAAGGCTTGCCAGTGCGGATTCTTTCATCAACACGTTCATGAGGATTGTCAATCGATGTATTATTTTGTAAGTAGTTCGAGCAAAATTCTAAGGCTTCCTCTGCCACGTAACATTCTGCAATGCAAGCCTCGGGCCGATGATGATTCCGTACATACCCTTTGAGTGTTTTCATGAATCTCTCAAATGGATACTGTTTTGGTCAAAAATTCACTTAGGAATCCTGTATTCCAAACTTAGATTGTGAGGTAGTGTGCTTAATGATCAAATGAGCAAATAATCCAAGCTAGGATGATGACACAAGGATTTAGCGAGGAAAACTCTAGAATCCTTCGAGTTGCCTCTAGGAATCCTGGATAAAAACCTCGGGAGCCGACCGAATAGCCACCTCCTAGTCAATTTTGTTGATATTCCAATAAATTGGTACAAAGGGTTGGAGGTTTGATCGATCAAAGCTAAGTGTTACAATGTTTGCAGTGGTAATCGAATTGTACCGAGTGTTGTGTGTGTCTACTGATCGATTCCTTGATTTATATAACAAATACAATAATAACAAACTTTCCGGGATTCCCGGGATCCTATCGCCCAACTAATTCGACCGTTAAGGTCCTCTTCGTCCACTTGGTCCACGATCTTTGTTAGCTGTGGCTTAAGTTTCGGAGGTTGTTGATGACTCGGGTACATCATTATGGATTGGATATATCAGGATACCTGAGTATACGAGATTCCCAGATGACAATAGGATTCCTGAACTGTGTGAGCTTCCTGCGAGCATCCTGAAAATACACCCTCAACAATTTCCCCTTGAATTTCAACAGGTGTGGATAAGTTTGGCAGCTGTTAAAATTCAAAAAGATGCCATTTTAACGGCGTGTAGACGGTAAAAGCGGTTAGGATGTGACTGTTTTCTCGGCGTCCAAGAGATGTGACGTTTTTCTTTAAATAGGAGATAAATTCACGAGATCTTCACCATCTTCTTCGCAAAAACCTCTCGAGCTTCTCCGATATTCCAGGTCAGTCCCCTTTCTTCTTTCTCGTTTTCCTTCCTGTTTTTCGGCCATGGCCAAGAAAAACACTCGGTCGTCTTCGTCGTTGAGCTCTCCGATTGTCGAAGATTTCCATGATCAGGGGTATATCATCCCCTGCGAGGAAGAAACTTGTACCTTCGACAATCGCGACATTCTCGAGTTGAAGAATTCCGGCATCTTTCCGCCGGAAACTGTTTTCCGATCTTTTGATTCCCTTACCAAGTCCGATTTCATGTCCACAACTTGGGTCTTTTCATGTATTACCCTTTTTCACTCAGAATGAGATTCCCCTTTCCGGAGCTTATCACTCAGTTTTTCAAGACCACCCGGCTTTCTTACTCCCAAACCATGCCGATGGTCTGGAGAATCTTGTATTCTCTGGATCAGTTGAACCAAACTAGGAATCTCGACATTGGGATTCCTGAGATCTGTGAAGCATATAAGTTAAGAACCCATGGTTGTAGCCGGTTTGTTCTCCAGGCTCGTACTTCCACCTCCCAGTTGATTCCCCGAGCTTCCCATAACGATCATGATTGGAAGAAGCATTTTTTCTTCGTCAAACAAGACTCGATTCCTGGGGGGACGGAGTTGCCGTTGAAGTGGGTTGAGAAGGGTAGGATATATTGTTGTTTGCTGAATTTCCAATATGTTTTTAACTGTTCTGTTGTTTTCTCTTTTGCAGCACCCAAGTTTGAGAACCTTATCAAGAAGCAACCTGATTTCAAGAAGCTCGAAGCAATTTATCGGATTCCTGCCAGCGAGAGAGCCCTGGTTCTTGAAGAAACAGCTAGCGAAAACAGCTACTCAGCCGACCACACCCCCGCCATGTCTGGTAAGTCTTTGCAGGATTCTGAATTGTTTGTTTATTCGAGCATCCTGGATACTGATAACCTGTTTTTGTTTGCAGCTCCCAAATCCAGCGCCTCATTCTCCTTGAAGGATCTTGACAGTTTGCTCAAGATCAAGAAGGAACAACTTGAGCATCCCACCATCTCCAAGCCGCCTGTCAGCCGACCAAAGGCCTCGGCTTCCAAGAAGAGAAAGGCCCCTGAAACTCCAGCAGCTCCCGTGGTGTACCTGGAAACCTTCGAAGATCTTGCCCCTTCCGTGGTCAGCAACAAGATCCTCTCGATGCAGACCATGATCAACCTGGTAAGAAGCTCATATAATTTCATGTTAGTTTCATACCTGTTACATCCGCTGATCAGGATTCCTGTTTGTGTAGGGTATTGAGAAGCTGAGCTTCCAGGCCATGGACATGGAGAAGAAGCTCGCCGAAGCCAATGAGAAGATCCAGGCTCAAGCTGAGACTGCTAAGGGTAAGACCCTTCTCTATGAGCATAAGCTCACTGAGCAGCGTTAAGCCCTGGAAGCCAAAATGGCCGCTGATGCTGAAATTGGCCAACTCTCGGCTGCCCGGAGCGTCCTAGAATGCAAAATTCAAATGGAAGAAGAGGCCGAAGCGGCTGGCTTTCAGGTGCCAGGTTGGGACATCGCAGGCTGGAGGCTAGTCTTGGAATCGTTGGGAGGAGATGGTAATGGGTAAGGAAAAGATGGGAATGATGGTGGCTCCTCAAAAATGGTTCCGGATTCTCTGGTGGCGGCGACAAGGGCTTATGTGATAGAGCTGGGAGCGGGCAAGAAGTTGGAGGACGTGGTAAAGCCGATGGAGGAGGAGAAGGCAGTGGGCGATGAGGACAATGCAACGGTCTGAGCCCACTTTTTTAGGTTTTTTGGTGGTTCTTTTGGGTGAAACTTTTTCTATTTCCTGTAGTGAACAAGTAACAAACAACAATGGTAGGGATCCTGGTGGAGGGATCTTGTGTTTACAAGACGAAACCAGGATTCCTAAAAACAATCTTTTGACCTTCGAGCTTCTCAAGTGGAGGGATCCTGAGGTTTTCAGGACGAAGCTTGAGAAGCTCACAACCTTCCGTAATTATCAATAATATCAGTATCTTTTAGCTTCTCATGTTGTGCTTTGTATTAAAATTTCCATAGATAGGATTGGTTTACAAAAATTGGTAACAATCTTAAAAAATGACTTGTATATTGGAAAACCTTTCGAGACTTAAATAATATAATAGGTTAGTCTTCAAGACCAAACAGTAAAAACTGACCTTTGAATTTTACCTTAGTCGATTTTCTGATTTCAAACAATCATATCTTCTTTCACCTGATTTGGGATTCCTAGGAGAATCCTACATGCACTTTTCTCAGCACTTGTCTCAATTTCCTCCAAAAGCTGAAACAATTCTGAGAAGCTTCTTGGCCTCTGGCCGAAGCTAATACTTCCGAGAGTAAACAAGTTAAAAATAAGCTGGGGATAAACCCAGGATTCTTGGGACTAAGCCAAAACTGGGGACAAGCCCGATAAACTTGGGACTAAGCCAAAACTGGGGACAAGCCCATACGTATGTGACATGAAAATGCCAAAACCTTAGATAACACGTCAGTGTTATAAACCTTGAGAATCCTCCCAGCAGCCTCCAGTGACAAGATTGTCAGCCACCCCTGGAGTGGACTGGTCCGGCCACCTTTAGCATACTGGGGGACAACGTGCGCTATTGGCGAGGGTCGTGCGCTACTGGCGATTACCCAAACTTAGGAGAGGAGTCAACCTCTCAAACCTTAGAAGGTGTGCGGGACACATTAAACGTAGGAGAGGTGGCCAACCTCTAACTGGGGATATACCCAAAATTCTCTAGGATTCTCAAATTCTGCAAAACACTCAACACTTGGTGAGGGGTGGGTGTTAGCTTAGCTAACACCACTCCGATGCTTAAGTCAGTAATGAGTCATAAAAATAATAAGAATGAATCAAAATAGGATTAGTATACGTACCTTGGATTATATATACAGTGAGGATCCTTGGGATTCTGCTTGAGATTCTCAGTGGGATTCTCACATAAAATAGGCTTTAAGGTGGACAGCATTCCAAGCTCTTGGCAGAGGTTCTCCTTCCATATTTATCAGACGGTATGCCCCCTTTCCTTCTTCAGAGTCTATAAGGTAAGGGCCTTCCCACTTGGGTGCCAACTTCCCATCCGCAGGGGTTGGTAGTATTTTGGAAAGCCTTCCTCAAGACCAAATCACCAACTTGGAATCTTCTCAGCCTGGTGTTCTTGTTATAAGATTTTGCCATCCGCTGCTGGTAAGATGTCATTCGGATTCTGGCCATATCTCTGAGCTCCTCAACTGTTTCGAGATCCTGAAGGAGATTCTGGCTGTTGGTTTCAGGATCCTGGCAGTTGACTCTGGCTGTCGGGAGTACCATTTCTGTAGCGATCACAGCTTCTGCCCCAAACACTAACGAGAATGGCGTTTGGCCAGTGGCATTTTTAGGTGTAGTTCTATCTGCCCAAAGGACAAACGGCAGCTCCTCAGCCCATTTACCTTTCTTGGAGCCCAGCTTCTTCTTGAGATTGTTGATGATGATTTTATTGCTAGATTCTACCTGCCCATTAGCCTGAGGGTGGACAAGTGTTGAAGTGATCATCTTGATGCCCCAGCTTTCACAAAAGCTTGTAGTTCTCTTGCCTATAAACAGGGAGCCATTGTCGCATATGATCTCTGCGGGAATCCCAAATCTGGTGAGGATGTTCCTTTTGATGAAGGATATCACTTCTTTTTCTCTCACTTGAACATAGGCTTCTGCTTCAATCCACTTGGAGAAGTAATCCGTCATGGCAAGCATAAACACCTTCCCTCCAGGAGCCTTTGGCAATTTACCCACAATATCCATGCCCCATTTCATGAATGGCCATGGGGATACTATAGGATGCAGATGCTCAGCAGGTTGGTGGAGGATATTGCCATGCCTTTGACAAGCATCGCATTTCTGTGAGAAGCTCGCGGCATCCTTCTTCATGGTTGGCCAATAATACCCGAACCTGAGAACTTTAGAGAACAGTGCCCTGCCCCCGGTATGGTTCCCACAATCTCCACTGTGGATGTCTTCAAGAACCTCTAGAGCTTCCGACTTCTCTAAGCACCTTAAGTAGACACCTGCAAGAGATCTTCTATATAGGATATTATCAATTATAGTATAGGGATTTTCGCCCTTTGGAATCTCCCCGTCTTTTAGATACTTCCTGATCGGGTAGGTCCAGGATTCTTGAGCATCTTCCGGATTCTGAACATCTGCGCCTGCATTATCGTCAACAGCCTGAGCTTCCTGTAGAGCTATCGCTGGCGTCAAGACGTGAATTATTGGAATTTTGACATCCTTAGGGATCCTGAGCGATGAGGCCAAGTTTGCCAAGGCATCGGCTTCTGCATTATCTTCTCTTGGTACCTGCGAAATGCTAAAATTTTTGAAAAATAGAGACAATTTTTTCACAATCTCGAGATATTTGATCAGATTTTCCCCTCTCACTACATAGGAGCCATTAAATTGGTTAGTTAATAAGAGAGAATCAACAAACACTTGTATAGATAGGATTCCCATATCCCTAGCCAGCTGTAATCCAACAATTAAAGCTTCATATTCAGCTTCATTGTTGGTAGCCTGGAATTCACAGGATATGGATAGAGGTATTATGTCCCCCTGTGGCGATTTTAGCAGGATTCCTAGCCCTGTTCCTCTGACATTTGAGGAGCCGTCAGTATAGAGGATCCAGTCTTCCTTGAGCTTCTCAAGCTTCTGGACTTCCTTTTTCAACTTCTAGTTCAATGTCACTGCTGAAATCCGCCACAAAGTCAGCTAGTGCTTGGGACTTGATTGCTCTTCTTGGTTCATACTTGATGTCATAGGAACTCAGCTTGACTGCCCACTTAGCCATCCTTCCTGACATTTCTGGCTTCCTGAGAACTGCCTTGATAGGATAATTAGATATCACAACGATAGTATGGGTTTCAAAATAATGTCTGAGTTTAGTGGAAGCCATTATAAGAGATAAAATTAATTTTTCAAGGTGAGAATACCTGGATTCTGCGTCTAGCAGAGTTTTACTTACATAATACACCGGATGCTGCTGACCTTGATGGTCTTTTACCAGAACTGCACTGATTGAGCTTCCGGAAACTACGAGATATAAATACAGCGGCTCCCCATCTTCCGGTTTCATTAACAATGGGGCTGCTGACAGGTAGTCTTTTAGGCACTTCAGAGCTTCTTCATGCTTCTCAGTCCATTCGAATTTCTTATTTTTCCTCAGGATATCGTAGAAATCCTTGCTTTTTTATGAGGATCTTGAAATAAACCTGTTGAGTGCTGCGATTCTCCCTGTCAACCTTTGTACTTCTTTAACATTCGATGGGGACTTCAAAGTTAGGATCGCTTTGATCTGCTCTGGACTTGCTTCGATCCCTCTTTCGGTAACCATGTAACCTAGGAATTTTCCAGCTCGCACCCCGAAATGGCACTTAGAGGGGTTGAGCTTCATGTTTTAATGGTCAAGAATGTCGAAGGCAGTTTGGAGATCCCTGACATGGTCTTCTGCCTTCTTCGATTTTACCACCATGTCGTCTATGTAGACTTCCATTGTGTCCCCCAGTTGCTCTTTGAACATCATATTGACGAGCCGCTGGTAGGAGGCACCTGCATTTCTTAAACCAAAAGGCATAGCAGTATAACAATATATACCTGTTGGAGTCATAAACGCTGTGTGCTCCTGGTCACATGGTTCCATTTGAATTTGTTAGAATCCTGCTGAGGCATCCATAAAAGTGAGCATCTCATGGCCAGCCGTGGCATCTACCATTGCGTCGATATGGGGGA
Organism: Deinandra increscens subsp. villosa; assembly: GCA_039602395.1. NCBI lineage: Eukaryota > Viridiplantae > Streptophyta > Magnoliopsida > Asterales > Asteraceae > Deinandra > Deinandra increscens. Next base: position 32,218,025 of record JBCNJP010000010.1, read on the forward strand.
GTGGAAAAGGGTCCTTAGGACATGCCTTATTCAAGTCTGTGTAGTCGACACAAACTCTCCACTTTCCATTCTTCTTCTGGACCACCACCACATTTTCTAGCCACCTAGGATATTTGACTTCTCTGATCATCTTTGTTTTGAGAAGCTTGTCAACTTCCTCCTGGATGATTATATTCTTTTCTGGGGCGAACTTCCTCCTTTTTGCTGTATGGGCCTGAAAGAAGGATCTAAACCAAGTTTATGAGTAATTACATGTTTAGGGATACCTGTCATATCTTCATGTTTCCAGGCGAAAGTTGAAGTTCTGGCTTTGAGAAGCTGGAATAATTCCTGCTCAACATTTGTTGGGATGCTTGTTCCCACGAGCACCTTGATTTCAGGATTCCCAGGGTCTAGAGGCACTTCTTTGACTTCCAGCTCCCTGTCCTTCTGCACTTCAGGTGCCTTTTTCTGTAATTGCTATCCCTTCGTCACCTTAGTGGTGTTCTTCATCGAAGTTGAATAACAGTTCTTAGCTTCCTGCTGGTCGCTTTCAATTCTTACAACTCCCCAAGGTGTAGGAAGCTTGATACATTGGTGATAAGTTGAAGGGACTGCCTTCATCTCGTGAATCCATGGCCTGCCAAGAATAATATTGCAACAAGAGAGAGAATCTATAACACATAATTTTTGCATAGAGTTTACCCCCTCTATATATACCGGCAGCCTGATATCCCCAACGGTGCTTTTAGTTTCACCGCTGAAGCCAACTAGGACTGAGGATCTTGCAACTATTTCAGTTTCTGGGATCCCCATCTTTTTGAGTACATCAAGACGGATTATGTTTACTGAGCTTCCATTATCAATCAGGATCCTGCGAACAAAATGGTTAGCAATATATAAAGTAACCACAAGACTATCATGATGAGGATCCTGAACATGAGAACAGTCACTCTCATCAAAAGATATAAGTTTGTCCTGAGTTAGGGTGGACGCTCCCGGTAATGTGCCACGTGTTCCTCAGGATCTGTGGTTCCATCATAAAGCTTCATGCTCGGAGTCTGGAAACGCTTCGGGATCTCCACTTGGGATATTGGCCAAGTAAATCTGAGATCTTGTGGCTTTCCAGAGGAACTTCAGGAATAGGTTTCAGGATCCCTGGAACAGTTGATATCATTTCTTTCAACTTCTGGAGCTCCCTGGCGATACTTGGATGAATACCTGCATCATAAGGAGCACCCTGGTTAGAAACGATAGGAATTGAATTGGACATATTACCTGGGCCAGGATTCTGGATTGGAATCCTGGGACTGTATCCGTAGCCCGCTGGGAAGCTCGGCTCTGTAGTGGCTGCTGTTTGCATGGGGATGACGTCACCATCATGCACTTTTGAGGAGCTGGTCTTAAAGATTCCTACAGAAACAGAAGGGTTAGTGTATTGATATCCTTGGGGATTCTGGCTTGGGTTTGCAGCAGAAAAAGGATATCCTTGAGACCGCGAAGCTGAGGTTCCCAAGAGTGATGGAATCCAAGGACTCTTGTAGCGTGACTGTGTGGATTCTGGTGGGACAGCTCCTGAGAATCCAGCAGTACTTTCCGCGTATCCAGCGGCCTGAGAAGTCATTGTAGGGGTTGTAGTAAAGCCTGATGGTGATTTGTAATTGTAGCGAGACGGATCTGAGGATCCTGAAGCATTGAAATCAAGATGCCTGGGAAACAGAGGACTTTGCTCTTCCATGGGCTTCGTAGATTTCTTTAGCTCTTCAATCTCCTTCATCACCGTTTGATTGGTTTTTTCTTGCTAATCCATTTGATTCTTCACCTGCTTAATCAAGGAAAACAAATCATTGTTAGTAATAACAGGATCAACAGATTGGACCTGGGATCCTGTGAAGACAGGATAGTCAGTTTTTCTCGGCTGCTCGTCCAATTTTTCTGACGGTCATTAGTCTTCTTCTGGCTTCCTGGAAAGGAAGGAAGAGGAGGAATGGAGGACGAGGCAGAAACCGAAACAGTTTTTTGCGGGTTTGACATTTTTGAGATTAGAGATCAAATGAAGTGAATGAGATATGGGATTTTGGTAAGATTAAGCACCACTTGCCCCACGGTGGGCGCCAAACTGTTTTGGTCAAAAATTACTTAGGAATCCTGTATTCCAAACTTAGATTGTGAGGTAGTGTGCTTAATGATCAAATGAGCAAATAATCCAAGCTAGGATGATGACACAAGGATTTAGCGAGGAAAACTCCAGAATCCTTCGAGTTGCCTCTAGGAATCCTGGATAAAAACCTCGGGAGCCGACCGAATAGCCGCCTCCTAGTCAATTTTATTGATATTCCAATAAATTGGTACAAGGGGTTGGAGGTTTGATCGATTAAAGCTAAGTGTTACAATGTTTGCAGTGGTAATCGAATTGTACCGAGTGTTGTGTGTGTCTACTGATCGATTCCTCGATTTATATAACAAATACAATAATAACAAACTTTCCGGGATTCCCGGGATCCTATCGCCCAACTAATTCGACCATTAAGGTCCTCTCCGTCCACCTGGTCCACGATCTTCGTTAGCTGTGGCTTAAGTTTCGGAGGTTGTTGATGACTCCAGTGATACCTGGTCAAATAAACATGTGGGAAATATGAGGGTTAGTAAAAATAATATAATCAGGATACCTGAGTATACGAGATTCCCAGATGACAATAGGATTCCTGAACTGTGTGAGCTTCCTGCGAGCATCCTGAAAATACACCCACAACAGATACATCCACCTAAAACGAACCGGGCCACATAACCTCACCTCTCTAACTAAATGCACCATCAAATGAATCATGACATCAAAAAACGAAGGAGGAAAATACTTCTCTAGCAAACACAAAGTTGATACAATTTCACTTTGCAACTTTCCTAGCTTACTAACATCAACAACTTTACTACACAGCTCGTTGAAAAAATGGCACAAGCTTATGATTGTTTTCCTCACTTTCACGTTTAACACCCCTTTGATTGCAAAAGAAAGAAGTTGTTGCATCAGTACATGACAATAATTAGACTTCAAACCATTCATCTTTGAAACATCATCGGACACAAGATTCTTGAAATTAGAGAAATACCCATCAGGCACTTTCATGCTCGACAGAGTATCATAAAATAGATGTTTTTCCGAGCTATTCAATGTGTAAATGGCAGGCGGAAGATAAAGTCGATTCCCTTTCTGTTGAGCTTGTAATTCAGGCTTAATGCCCAGCTCCTTAAGATCTTGTCGTACTTTTAACCCATCCTTCGTTTTGTGAGGCAAATTTAGCAATGTCCCATAAACACTCTCACATACATTTTTTTCTATGTGCATAACATCTAACTGATGAAGAACAAGCAACTTCTTCCAATATTCAAGTTCAAAAAATATTGATTTTTTTATGCCAAAATTTAGCTCTCTCATCGCTATTTTCTTTTTTCTTCTTTGGCGTTTTCTTCTTTGAGGTTTCCTTCTTCGACTTTTCTTCTGCCCCCATGTATTCTCAAACCCTGCTAGATAATCGTAAATTTCCTCACCTGATAATGGTTTTTTGGGAAAATTGTTCTCGGTTTCATTGTTGAAATCTTTTTTTCTTTTACGAAAAGGATGAGTAGGTGTGAGGAATCTTCTATGCCCAAGGAAGCATACTTTTTTGGAGTTTGGCAACCATTGTGAACAAGTATTCTCCGAACATATTGGACAAGCATAATAACCTTTGGTAACACACCCCGATAGATTACCATATGCAGGAAAGTCATTTATAGTCCATAGTAATATTGCTCTTAAATTGAAGTGTTCTTTCTTATAAGCATCAAATGTCTTAACGCCCGTTTCCCACAAGAGTTTTAGATCTGCTATCAATGGTGCCAAGTAGACATCTATATTGTTACCAGGTTGCTTTGGCCCTAATATCAATAGAGTCAACATCATGAATTTTCTTGACATACACAAATAAGGGGGTAGATTATATGTTACTAGGGTAACAGACCAACAACTATGCTTGGAACTTAATGACTTATGAGGATTGATACCATCAGCGGACAAGGCTAATCTAAGATTCCGTTTTTCTCTACCAAATTCTTTCCAAGTGTTGTCAACAAACTTCCAAGAGGGGGAATCGCGAGGATGAGTTAGCTTACCCTCATTGACCCGACCTTGTGAATGCCAAGTCAAGTCATGTGCAATTTCGGGTGACGAAAACATTCTTCTAAATCTAGGCATGGGAGGAAAATACCACATAACTTTTCTCAGCACATTTTTGGTATTCTTCTTCCAACGAGGTGTGCCACAAGTTGGGCATTCATAAGCATCCTTATGTTCATTCCAGAATAGAACACAATCATTTTCACATGCATGAAGCTTCTCATACTGTAGACCTATTCCTTTTAGCAACTTCTTAGCCTCATATACCGAGCTAGGGATTGTGTTGTTTGAAGGTAAAATCTTTTTTAAGGCACCTAACAAGGCATCAAAACTAGTATCCGACCAGCCAAATTGACCCTTCAATTGTTGGAATATCAATAATCCACTAAGTGCATTATAATTTGACCCTTCGTAAAGTGGCTAATCACATTCTTCAAGAAGTGATTTCAATGAATTGGGTTCTTTCTCTACATAAGTGAAGGCATCACGTAGCATTTTCTTCGTATAATCAAACTCAGGAGGTCTATTTTCATCAGGGCAGTTAGCTTCAATCTCAGAAATAGTTTCTCCATGGAAAGACCAAACCTTATAATTTTCATCGAAACCGTGGGCAAACAAATGATAACGCTCATTTCCAATTGAGTGGTGACACAAATTGATACACTCTACACAAGGACATGGTATGACATCTGAATTTGGATTATTGATTTGTGCAAACTCTAAAAAGGCATTCACACCTTCCTCATATGCGTTTAATTGTCTATTAGACGAAATCCATGATTTATCCATGACCTAAGCATTACAACAAAGAAACTTTAATTTCTATTTAAAGTAAATCAAACAAAAAGGTTACTTATATTAAAGTTAAACATTCATTTATTACTAGAAGCAAAACATCTACTACTGTAATAAGTGATGAGCTCATAATCTGCTTCAAGTTTCTTTTGTATCTATGATTTGTGATGTTTTTATAAGATTCTTATCATAATTTTTGTAGCATTCTTGTTAGCTAAGGCTGTTATTTGATGTATTTTTTAAAATTTTAGACATTTGGTTTATGATTTTTTTCCTTCTAATAATACTCATTCTACAAAATATCATAACAATAAACCAGTTCATAAGATGTTGTTTTCTACAAACTGTCTACTTTGATTGTTAAGATGAGAACACAATGTTGTCTATCCGAAAAGAAGAAAAAAGATATCATTTATGTTCATGCCTTATGCCTAAGCAAGATTTCATTAGGACATTTTAACAAACATGGATTCTGTATTTCTGTATAATATCAGATGTGATAATAACATAAAAACTGACTGAAACTGGTGACATTTATGCAAAGAAACTTGATTTAATTGTCATAGACAAAGGAGAATGTTAAGAACCCAATTTGTACATGCCAATAGAATAAAATTGGATGCAAGTTGCGACTAAAATTCAAACAGAATCCTAACTTATTATGTAAACAATTTGAGACCAGTATTTGTTTTAGCCTGTTCAATCAAAATTTGAGACCAATATTTCAAACAGAATGTTAAACAAGCAATATGAGACCAATTTAAGATTTAAATTCAAAAAAGGATAGCTTTAATTCCTTACAAATGATCCCATTAATATAATCACATAATAAAGATAAACTATACCAGCTACCAGTTCAGTTAAACCTATCAAAATCATACAGGCAGTTCTGTTGATACCTGAAATGTGCGTCGTGTGAAGTATCAAACAAAGTACAAGATCATGTCAAACTAGGTCTGGCCGAACTAGGTCCGAACCTGAAGTTCGGACTGGCCGAACCTGAGGTTCGGCCGAAGCTCGGACCAGCGAGTATATATAGGTGATTGGTCTTTGTAATTGTTAGAGTTCTGAGCATGTGAGATTTCTTAAGTGTGTGTTTTCAAAGTGTTTCTCTGTGTTGTGTTTCTCAGTGTTTCACTGATTGTAATTGTTCATTTTGATCAATAAAACAATCGGTTAATTACGTTTCAATGTCCGATTAGCTAGATCGAGTAGACGATCCGATGCTCACGCATTTTCAAGTGGTATCAGAGCTTTCTGGTTCACTCTACTGATCTGTGGTTGCTATATTTGGATTTTTGAAGCGTTTTTGAAGTTTCTCGATTTTGTTTTCGTGTTGTTCATCATTTCCATCGAGTGTTTGGTGTCAAAATTGTTCCTAAGTCATTTTCTATCGGTTGGTCATGGTGCACCTGAGGAGAAAATTTCTGGAAAGCATGAAGGATTGGGTTTTCACAGGATGAAAAACAAAGCTGAAAAAGTTCCAGCATCATCATCTCCAGATTTGAAGAAATTAAAGATGAAACAAGTGAAGAAGGAAGTTTTTCAAGCTGATAAAATTCAACCCGAGCGTTTTACAAACTCAAGGGTTCAGATCAATTATTTTCTGACAAAGAATTTCCACTTCATTGTGTTGATGCTAGGAAGATTGTTGAGGTCTTTGTGAAAGCAACCATTTCTTCTGAAAGTTCTCAATCTCTAAGCCCTACATCTAAATGGGTACATGATCATAGGCATCAGGTATATGATTCTCATTCTGATCATGTTAGAGATATTCATGTGTGTTCTTCGCAGGTACATCACCGATGGGATAAAACGACAAGAATTTGTTATATTTGCCGTCGCCCAGGGCATATGGCAAAAGACTGTCCATCACCTGCTGTTTCGCCACAAAGATTTCAAAAGAAATCAGTTTTTGGTAAACCTGCCACCACAAAGTTCTTTGATGAACAAGGCAGAGTTTTTGATGAAGTTGAGTCTACATTTTATCATAAACAAAACCGTTTCGTTCCAATGTTTTCAAAAGCTCAAAATGTAGTTTCCCCATCACAGTCACCTGTGATTGCTTCATCAAGAACTGACTTACCAAAACAACAGCAATGGAAACCTAAGGTGGTTTCTAAGCAAAACAAGGACACTGGTCGACCAGAAGCGATCCGCTTCGGGTCATTTTTGGACTAATTAGTTTAACCAGTGTGCAGGTACTTCTAGAAGACCTATCGACGATTGCAAAGTTGTTAATGGAGGAGTATTCTGCTTAATTTAAATTTTCTGATACATCTTTCTAATTTGCAATTTCTGATTTCTAAAACAGAAAAATATCCAAAAATAGAAAGTTGTTGATTGATCAATTTTCTTTGCTTACATGTTTTTCTCAAAAACCCAAAAATAGAGTCTCGTTTTTGTGTAAAATGAAAATCCAAAAATAGAGTTTTCATTTTAAGGGGGAGAATTGTAAGTAAGGGGGAGTAATTGAGAAAATGCATGTTATGGGGAGAAAGTGAATACAGGGGAGAAAGTGAATACATGCCAAATATATAATGAAGGAAGGTGAATACATGCCAAATATATAAAATTGTGAGAAATTGATCATTGGGAAATGATGGTACATTGGCTTACGTATCTGACTCATGGATAGAGTAGATGAAAGAGCCATAAGATCATTGTTTGTTATGCTTGGTAGGCTCGGCAAATCAGAAAGTATTTAGATGTGATATACACTAAATACTAATGCTTGATCTAGTGGATAACATCTTGATGCATATTTCATGACACAAAAAGAAAAATAAGTGTGAAATTCAAAATGAGAAGTCACTGTGTATACGTGTGTTCATTTTGCAAAGATTTAAACTTGTTTGATTTTCTTTATTTTGTCAAACGATCGGACTTTCTCTGCGTATCGAAAGATCGACCTGATTGTTGTTCGTTTGACGTTCTGCTTTATTTTCTTTGGTGCTTCGTATAATCCATCGGACTTTCTCTGCGCGTACGGGAGTACCGACCTGATTATTGTTGGGTTATACAATTTCAACTTGTTTTATTTTCTTATTTTGTTAAATCCGAGGCCTTATCTGCGTATCGAAAGATCGACCTTAAGGTAGACGATTTAGCGTTCTTATTTCTTTTTGCATGGAACACAGTTGACAATATCATGAAAATATTATGCATTGTGAAAAATCACAAGTGCTGTCACACAAAAAAGAAAAGAAAAGAAAAGCTGAAAATGTCTGATTATGTCTGATAGTATGGGATTCACTGGTCAATGCAAATCTAATCAATACCTTAACATATCCAGATGTTATGAGTATGATTCTGCCTGAGTTTAAGTTGGACAATTTATACCAGCAATCAGCTTGACTTATGTGCTTTGATTAATTGAAATTGAAATGCAGTTCAGTGCGTTATGTTCAATATGATCCCATATAGTGATCTTTCTCATACCAAAAATAGTGTTTGATTCTGTTTTGCAATTTCATGTCATTTCAGAAAAGAACAAAAAGATTTTCGGTGTGTTTTAGCATAAACTTTGAAAAATCAAAAAGATTATGTTTCAGCTTTATTTTCGATCTGATCAACACGTGATGCAAATCAGCTTTCAGAAACATATCTTGGAGTTTTAAAAGTTTGAACAGGTTGCTATGTGCATGTTATCACAACTTCAAGTCTTCTGAAGATGTTGATGAAAGACCAGAGATACACTAAAATGTCATCAAGTATTCAAGATCAAGCTATGATCGAGTTGAGGAGGAGTTTGTTTAAAGATTCATTTTGAACGAACGAGTTCTACACTTGAGGGGGAGCTTGGTTAAGGATACAAAGTTGATGATATTGAAGATATACTGCACACGACGAGGGGGAGTTTGTTGATACCTGAAATGTGCGTCGTGTGAAGTATCAAACAAAGTACAAGATCATGTCAAACTAGGTCTGGCCGAACTAGGTCCGAACCTGAAGTTCGGACTGGCCGAACCTGAGGTTCGGCCGAAGCTCGGATCAGCGGGTATATATAGGTGATTGGTCTTTGTAATTATTAGAGTTCTGAGCGTGTGAGATTTCTTAAGTGTGTGTTTTCAAAGTGTTTCTCTGTGTTGTGTTTCTGAGTGTTTCACTGACCGTAATTGTTCATTTTGATCAATAAAACAATCGGTTAATTACATTTTAATGTCCGATTAGCTAGATCGAGTAGACGATCCGATGCTCACGCATTTTCAAGTTCAGTTGCAAGTTATTTTAGGTCTCAATATACTGTATGAATGCTTCAAGTGTCAGTTTTCCAAGTTATTTTAGATCTCAAGTAATTTTCATGTTTGACTAGCCCACAGCTTTGTGCACAAGTCATATACTACTTAGATTTAAAAAAACCAGTGAAATAGAAACCAATGAACCAGTGAAATATGATACGAGTTGCAAGAGAAACCTAGTTTTCACACACAATGGTATTAACCAATCAAAGAAAAGGTGGTCAAAAACACAGCTTCTCTTCATTTGTGTACTAAAGAACATAGAATCATCAATTAAAAATTTATCAATCTGGTCCATTATATGCTTCTTCAAACATCAGACATGCAAGTTACATTCGACTCTATGAAAAGTGAATATTGATCCATAATCAGATCACAATTCCGTGACTATAGTCTAGCAAACCATATGAATCATTCGACTGATTTTCATTCTTCAAATTAGAGTTCTTATCATTTGGTTCCATAGTCAAAAAAACCAAATCACACTCACGCAACTTCTATATTTGTGCAAACAAAAACACCTAAATCTAAACATGATCAATCAAGCGAAGAGCTAACTTAACATCAAGTTAGTAGCAAAATTAGGGAAAATCTCGGAGAAGGCAAAGAGTGAAGGATGACAAGGAGGTCGATGTTTTCCTCCTGCTCAAAATTGCGATAGAGCGATGGAGGCACCACAGCGAGAAGCCAAAATCTAGGGCAAAATCGTTCTGAGACGAGAGAAGAGGAGACGAGGGCAAGGACCCAAAATCTAGGGCAAAATCGAACTCTCTGAGCGCCGGTGAGTGATGAAGCGCCGGTAGGGTTAGCGCCGGTGAGTGATGGAGCGCTGGTGAGTGATGAAGCGCCGGTGAGTGATGGAGCGCAGGTCTGATTGGAGCGCAGGTCTGATTGATGGAGCCAAAAACGATTAGGAGCCAAAATCTAGGTCAAAAACGATAAGCGGCAAAAGTATATCAGGGGTGGGAAAAAAAAAATTAATGACGCGGGAAAAAAAAAAGCGACAGATTTTAATGACGCTCTTTTTAAAATATGTCGTCCGTGTTTTTATTCTTATTTTTATGACAGTATATATGACAATCAAGAATATACGTCATAAACTTTTGATAATTTAAAAATTATGACAGTATTTTAAGGACGCTCAGATTTACGCGTCGTTAAAAAGGTGCGTGTCATAAATCGCGCGTCATTAAAGGCCCTTTTTGTAGTAGTGAAAAATGTATAATTTGATGTTAATCAAATATCCCCACACTTAAACTTTTGCTTGTCCTCAAGCAAAACTCTGTACAAAATAATCCAGATAATCCCAAGGACTTCATCTGCCCGTGCCTTATAGGTTAGACACAACATAAAAGTGGTCCTCCGTCATTTTTGATAGCTTATTCCGCTGATTTATTTTTATTTTCGCCATTTGAATTGAAAAAAAAATTTATGGCAAACCTACTAAAATTAATTTTACTCAAACTTATTAGCCTCACAAATATTCACTCAACTCTCAGGGATTGTATATGTATATTTAGGTGAACACTCATACCATGGGTGAAGACGAGCAAACAGCATAGGCTTGACATGTGATCAAACCTTCACAAATCTCACTAGAATCCAGTATCATGAGGGCTTTAAAAGGTAGGTCTGGGGTAAGGTTTGGATAGGTATAATAAAAAAGGGAAAAGGTGTAAATGAGCGGTCTTCTAAAACTCGGGCTTTGCCAGTGACTTTTTTCCGAAAGAATATACTACGTTTTAGAGAGCCTTACTCTTTTTATTGGACTTAAGGAATATGTTTTGTGAACCCCCTTTGTTCAAACAACCAATTTTTTTTAAAGACAAAACAGCATTCGAATGTAAATCCAGGGCCTACAGATCAACATCATAGTCTTATTTGTTTTTTGAAAAGGTCACGGTGTTGAGATTTTTATAAAAGACCTGCTTTTTACGAAAATAAATAAGAAATAAAAAGAAGGGAGGTTATTTTGCATAAAGGGGTGATTTTTGCAAAATAAAAGGGGTTTAGAAATGAAAGGTTTAGGCTCAAAGGGGTAAACTAGGGGAAATTTTATGGAGTGAAGGAAAAAGGGTTAAGAAACAGATGGTGGAAAAATCCTAGGTGCCTCAATCAATTAAATAAGTGTTCCCAATTTTGTCCATCTGAGGACATATATACGTCAAGTTCTACCTCTGTCGGATCACCAGGCTTCTCTCATAATTTAGGGAAAAGAGCATGTATATAGGTGATCATGCTATATTCGGGCTCAAATTCTCACTGAATACGGGGGAAGGGGAAAAATAAGTTTTTCTAAAAATAAATTGGTTCATTTTGCCATAAAGAAATATTTCAATTTATTTTTTAAAAATTGTTTATAATTCAATGAAATTTGAAATCTTTATGATTAGGAGGAAAACTGTTATATGTAAGGCTTGATATCGGATAGAGCAATTGTTTAAGTTCCCGAAAACTTTACCCGTTATTTTCCCGTCCCCACACATAAATTGTACATTGTCCTCAATGTACCCGTACATTAGTAAACTAGGGACAATGAAAATAAAAAATAGTTTGGTTTTGGAAAAATTTGGGCAACACTTCCATTGTTTTCTAACTCTTTATCCCGTGGAATGGTTACCACGCTAAATATCGTGACCTCCTGGTCCGAATCAAACTACAAAACCGGTACCTGTATCGCAAATGCTCAAGACAGAATATTAAACTAAAAAGATAAAGATAAGCTAAGCTAAATTATCCATACTAAATACTAATCATAGTCATAATCAAGCTAAATTATCCATACTAAATACTAATCATAGTCATAATCAAGTTAAGATGATACATGTTTTTAGACTTACATCAAACCCAAGATCATTTCTAATGTAAAATCTAAAACATGCCAACATAATCCAACTATCTGGGATTCATCACGATCAATCATAAACACAATCAAACTACTTTATTTCATTCCTACTTCTTCTACTTAGCTTCTTCTTAGCTTCACGACCACGGGCTTCCTCTAGCAACCAGCCTGGTCGTGCGGGAGCTTGGGGAAATCCTCGTCATCGTCCAGGTTGATGACAAAGTCATCAACCACACCATCAAGCACAGGGACGTCGGCAAACATGTCGACGTCCAGAATGTGGGACTCAAAGTTGATGTCTCCCAATACCTCATCTTCAGGCCATGGGGCGTTCGAAGGCCCGAAAGTGGGCTCCTGGATGGGCTCAAGTCTCTCGCTCAAAGAGGCCATGCATCCTACCAGGAACTCGAACGCAATGGTCAAGAAGTTGACCCTATCGTTTAGCTCAAGCTCTCGTTCATAAGCTTCATCCACGTTTGCTCTTAAGGTCATGACTTGGTTCATCAAGGTTATGATCGTAGGAGGTGCACCTGGTTGAACATTATTCTCCTCAAGCTCGTCAATGATTGCCATTTCTAAAAATATTTAAGAACACAATATTTATACATGCATAGGAGGCGGCACGACCCGTGCCTAGTTCAGCACGGGGCGTGCTGTTCATCGGGACATGAATTTTTAGTTTCAAATTTTTAGAAAGCTTTGTTTTCTCAACCCATTGCAGGTTTTTGTTTTCAAAAATTGGGTTTGTGCAAGTTTTAGTCACGTTTTTTTAGCATAAAATATGATTTAGAGAACTCAAAAATAACCTTTGTGGGTTTTATGACATAAACTTGTAATTGTGGAGTTTGAGAAAACAAAAGAACTTGAACAAATGAGCTGAAAATACATCTTGAACATCAAGAATGTTCTTGTGTTCATGGCTAGAAGAAGAAGGACTATGAAGAAGGAATGATGAAGACAAAAAGGAGATTACCTTAATGGGTGTGTGTGTTTTGACTTCAAGAATGCAAAGTGAAAGTGAAAGGAGGGGATGAAGAGCATATGTAGCCAAAAGGTGGCAGCAAGATGCTGATCTCCTGCATTCTGTTGGACGGCATGGGGCGTGCTTAGCTGCAGGACATCAGATGACTACAGACTGTGATGACGTAATCGAGCACGGGGTGTGCCAAACCTAAAGATTCCGTTTTTCTTGATTTTAACTATTTATTTATTTCCTAATCTACGGATAGGTTGCCTAACTTTATTTCCGGGTCCTAGGCCGGACCCGTTGATACACTATGTGTATCACTCTCTAGAGGAAGGTTTCTTCGTCGCGGTCGAATATTCCTTCGTAGAGTTTGAGACGATGGCCGTTGACTTTAAATATGTATTTATCATTGTCGCTTATGTCAACATCACCGTAGGGATAAATACGCACCACCTGGTAAGGTCCAATCCATCTGGATTTTAACTTTCCAGGGAACAGTCTTACACGGGAGTTATATAGCAGAACCTTATCTCCTTCTTGAATCTTTCTCAGCCTCTTTAGTCGCGAATCATGATACCTCTTGGTTCGGTCCTTGTAGATGTTGGAATTTGCATAGGCTTGGCCGCGTAGTTCTTTGAGCTCAATTAATTGACCGAGTCGAATCTGACCTGATTTCTGAAGGTCCATGTCTAGTGTGCGAAGGGCCCAGTAAGCCTTGTGTTCTAATTCAACAGGGAGATGGTAGGCTTTGCTATATACCATTATGTACGGGGTAGTACGAATTGGATTCTTGTTGGCCGTTCGAAATGCCCAAAGTGCATCATCGAGCTTGTCAGCCCAATTCTTTCGGTGATTACCCACTGCTTTTTCCAGGATTCGTTTGATACCTCGGTTGGTTACTTCAGCTTGACCATTTATTTGGGGATGGTAGGCTGTTGAAACTTTATGGATCACTCCATACCGAGATACGACTCGTTCCATTTGAGAATTACAGAAGTGGGTACTTCTGTCACTGATTAACGCTCTTGGAGTCCCAAATCTAGAAAATAACTTTTTGAGGAATTTAACAACTACTCGACTGTCATTAGTGGGTAGGGCTTTCGCTTCAACCCATTTGGAAACGTAGTCCACGGCCATAAGGATGTACTTATTCCCTCTCGAATTTGGGAATGGTCCCATAAAGTCAAGTCCCCATATATCAAAGACTTCACAAAGTTGTATGTAATTCTGGGGCATCTTGTTGCGCGAGGAGATGTTCCCAGTCCTTTGACAAGCGTCACAGGTCTGTACCATTTTGTGAGCATCCTGATATATAGTTGGCCAAAAGCCAGAATCGAGGACTTTTCTTGCGGTGGCGTTGGCTCCATGATGGCCTCCGCAAGGTCCAGAGTGACAATGTTTAAGAATGCTAGTGATCTCGGTACCATAGACACATCTTCGGGTAAGTTGATCGGCGCATATCTTGAAAAGATATGGGTATTCCCACATGAAATATTTAATGTCAGCGAAGAATTTCCTTCGCTGTTGATGTGTTAACCCTCTAGGTACGAGGCCACTTGCGAGATAATTTGCCATGTCTACAAACCAGGGTTCAACAGAAGAGTCAACTCTTTCGAGGTATTCTGTTAGAAATTTTTCGTTTATTTATCCTCCTGAAGGCTGGGTATCTCTTTCAAGCCTCGAGAGGTGATCAGTGGCAGTGTTCTCAGCACCTTTCTTGTCCCTAATCTCAATTTCGAACTCTTGAAGGAGAAGAATCCAACGGATGAGCCTTGGTTTGGCGTCCTGCTTCTTGAAGAGGTATCTGATGGCTGCGTGATCCGTGAAACAATAGTCTTTGACAACACCAGATAAGAACGGAACTTATCAAAAGCAAACACCATGGCGAACAACTCATTTCGGTAACTGTATAGTTTTCCTGGGTGTCGTTAAGCATTTTATAGGTGTAGTAAATTGGGCGGAAATGCTTATCTTTCCGTTGACTTAATACTGCCACCACATCATAGTCACTTGCATCACACATGATCTCAAAGGAAAGAGACCAATCTGGTGCAGTCATAATTGGTGCATGGACAAGTTTGTCCTTTAGTAGGAAGAAAGCTTCCGTACAGTCTTTGTCGAAGTTGAAGAATGCTTCTTTCTCTAGCAGTTTCGTCATGGGCCTAGAAATCTTGGAGAAGTCCTTGATGAAACGTCGGTAGAAACCTACGTGTCTGAGAAAACTGCGGATGTCGTGGACGGAAGATAGTGGGGGTAGACGAGAGATAGTGTCTATTTTTGCCTTCTCTACTTCTAATCTAGCCCTGGGAAACTTTATGGCCAAGAACTATGCCTTCTTGGCCCATAAAATAACACTTTTCCCAATTAAGAGCTAAATTAGTTTCTTCACATCGGGCGAGCATTTTCTCAAGATTTTGCAGACGGTGGTCAAATGAGTTGCCAAAAACCGAAAAATATCCATGTATCCTTCCATGGATTTCTCGATCATATCGTGGAAGATGGCAACCATGCAACGCTGAAATGTGGCGGGAGCATTACATAAACCAAAAGGCATGCGTCTGTAAGCGAAGGTGCCATATGGACATGTGAATATTGTCTTCTCTTGATCTTCCAGATCTATTGGGATCTGATAATATCCGAAAAAACCATCAAGGAAACAATAGTACATATACCCAGACAAGCGCTCTAGCATTTGGTCTATGAATGGCAGAGGAAAGTGGTCCTTTCGGGTGGCGTCATTTAGCTTTCTATAGTCTATGTAGACTCTCCAGCCAGTGACTATGCGAGTAGGAATGAGCTCATCTTTGTCATTGATGATGACAGTCATTCCTCCTTTCTTAGTTACCACCTGAACAAGGCTAACCCATGGGCTCTCAGATATGGGGTATATAAGTCCAGCGTCCAAAATTTTGACAACTTCTTTCTTTACCACCTCTTGTACATCGGGGTTTACCCTTTGTTGTGGTTGGACAATGGGCTTATACACTTCTTCCATTAGAATTTTGTGAGTGCAGAGTGATGGGCTTATTCCTTTGATATTCGATAACTTCCATGCTATAGCCTTTTTGTGCTTTTGCAGAATTGCATGTAATGCTTCCTTTTACTGTGGGCTCAAGCGTGTAGAAATGATCACAAGCGAGTTGCGATCGTCATCCAGGAATGCGTATTACAGGTGTTCTGGGAGTTTCTTCAGTTCCAGAGTCAGTTGATTTGCAGCTACCAGCTTGCTGTCAGAATCTTCGTCTTCTAGGCTGGCGTGAATAGAGTGGATAGACTCATGCTTCGTGTGATCGGAGATGGGTTTGTCTCCTCTTCCAGGGTTTCTTGGGTGAGTTCTTCTTCTTCTACTTCGTGCAACCAAGGAGGATCATCAGAAACAGGATATCTGAGGGATCTTTCGATCTTTACAAATAGCTTATGATATCTAAGTTGTAGCCTCATTTCTTCATTGTCCGGGTTGATCACGGACCTCCAAGTCTCTAAAAACATGACATAACATGAAAATGAATGTCCCAAAATATGCACTCCTAGCATGGTGAAATCCTGAATACATGTCCGTGAATGTAGCAGTTTAGTTACATGAGAAATACATAAGATGACACTTTTCCGAATTGAGAGCTAAATTAGTTTACCTGAGAAACTAAAAAGAAAACAAAATAGGCTTGTTTAGAAGTTACCTAAGAAATACATAAAATGGAAATTTACCTGAGAAATACATGCCCTTTTGTGATTCTTGGACCATAAAATGACACTTTTCTGAATTGAGAGCTAAATTAGTTTCTTCACATCGGGAGACCATTTTCTCAAGATTTTGCAGACAGTGGTCAAATGAGTTGCCAAAAACCAAAAAATCATCCATGAATATTTCCATGGATTTCTCGATCATATCGTGGAATATGGCAACCATGCAACGCTGAAATGCGACGGGAGCATTACATAAACCAAAAGGCATGCGTCTGTAGGCGAAGGCGTCGTATGGACATGTGAATGTTGTCTTCTCTTGATCTTCCGGATCTATGGGAATCTGAATATATCCGGAAAAATCATCGAGGAAATAATAGTACAAATACCCAGACAAGCGCTCTATAACTTGGTCTATGAATGGTAGAGGAAAGTGGTCCTTTCAGGTGGCGTCATTTAGCCTTTGATAGTCTATGCAGACTCTCTAGCCAGTGACTGTGCGAGTAGGAATGAGCTCATCTTTGTCATTGGTGATGACAGTCATTCCTCCTTTCTTAGATACCACCTAAACAGGGCTAACCCATGGGCTGTCAGATATGGGGTATATAAGTCCAGTGTCCAGAAGTTTGGCAACTTCTTTCTTTACCACCTCTTGTACGTTGGGGTTTACCCTTTGTTATGGTTGGACAACGGGCTTATACATGTCTTCCATTAGAATTTTGTGAGTGCAGAGTGTCATACCCCGCCCGCACCATGCCACGTGCAGGGAGGTGTTGGGGAAAATATGTTGTTGATATCAAATACACGCGGAAGCAACATAATATAATAATATTAAACAACTGTTTACTTATTTACAGACAACCTGAAAGGTTTCACAAACTTAAAAGTAAATACGATAACATTAGGTTTTGACTTAGCATCCTAACAGAATGCTAATAACTGGGCCTGACGATTCTTGACATCATTATGGATCGCTATATCCTTATTACTCGAGGAGCGACTTGTCTGATGGGTTCCTACTGATTACCTGCAAAATTTGTAAACCACCGATATCAACAACTATGAAGTTGTTGGTGAGCCGTATCCTAACCTGTTATTCAAATATTTCACAATGCTATTGGCCCCTACATAATTTTTCTACATGAATGACTAGAATGTAACCGACAAGATATATATATATAAATTACGGGGTACAACACATGCACCAAATATTTCTAGCATACTAGTTACGTAGTATTTTGCACATTTTATGAGATACGGATTTTGGTAACCAATATAGCACGCAACTGTTGCACCACAATGATTATTTGTGGGCCAAGAACTGTTATATAACGAGGTAGGAAATAATACGGAACTCACAGTGTTTATATGATAATCTTATGATAAATGCACGAAGAGGCACCACGTTGTCAAAGATGTACCAGCTCGAAGAATCTGATTACCTAAACAAGTATAGGTTCAATTTATTTAACACAATAATAATACTGGTTAGGCTCGGTTATGCTCCCCACCTTAAATAATACAATACGTTCGTAGATTGAGGTCCCGATATGATTGGATGTCCCAATACAATCGTATGGCCTACAACCGGATACGATCGTATTTTCCTAATAATTATCTATCAAAACAGATCGTGCTCGATACGGTGGCATGTATATCTACTTTAATACAACCGTATGGCCTGTTTTATCAGATAACGAATATAATATAACATTCGAGTCTCGAACGGTTATCGTTTAAGTTTAATGAATTCTTAGATTATTACATAAAATCATAATATATATATAAATACATAAATATAAATATTTGTTTACAATTATAATAGAACAATACTTTGAATTTACAATAACCGTTCTTCACATGTCGAGTATACGATATAAATAAATTTATACAATACAAGGAACAAGGTATACCTCCGGTCGGTACGCAGACTCGAACCCGGTTAACCGAAGAATGCAAAATATCTTCGAATTTGATTAATAGGTAGTCCAGTCCAGTCAGAAATTCGCCATTAGTAATAATCCGCGCTCGGTTTTCTGGTTTGACCGTGTTTGACCCTTCAAAATTGTTGACCAGAATGTGTCGGGTTTGACCGGTTGACTTTCCTTGACTTTCTTTGACCCGACACCAAAAATAATAAATAAGTAGTCCACTCCGCAAAATTTTTCGTCACGAACAATACTGTACGTTCGGTTTTCTGAGTTGACCTCGTTTGACCGTCCAAATCTGTTGACCAGAAGCGTTTCCTGAGTCGACTCAGTCGACTCACCACCGAGTTGACTCGGTTTAGTCACAAATTGAATCCAAACACTTTCACACATAACAAATCGGTACCAGCCTTCTTAGACAAACAAAATAGGACTGAAATAAACAACCATCACCACCATCGCTTTTTTCCAGCGGCCGGAGACCATGGCCACCGCCGGTCAATCCCGCACCACCGTGAATTCAGCACAATATCATCATCCATCTCCATTTTTTTTTATCCACAAATATGCCTAAAACATCATCAACAACATCGACCTGCTCATGGATCGAACATGCAAACAAGAATTCAAGACTTAAAATGGAAAATGGACAAGAAAATAAAAGGAACTGGGAACATAGACTAACCGTTGCCGGAGAAGACGAGAGAGGGGCGGCGGCGCCGCCGCTGGGCTAAACCCTAGTCGCGCTGGCTTGCCAAAACAGGAAGAAGACGCGGCGGCTGCCGCTTGCTCGTCGAACAGAGAGAGAAGGAGAGTGACCGGAAGCCTCTGGTAAGGCGGCCGGAGGCCATGGCCGCCACTAGTCAGCCTCTCATAGCCGTGAGCCACCACGAAACAACCACCAAACCCCACTTTCTTGCTCAGATCGTCGTTGGAGAAGACAGGGAGAGCGGCGCCGCCGCTGGGCGGCGGAACCCTAGCCACTGACGAGGGAGGAGCCACGGTCATCGCCGCCTCCTCTAGGTTTTTCGCAAACAACCCGTACTTGAGGACCACATATTTAAACTCGGTAACGAAGGAGGAGAAGAAGAAAGGGGTCAGAAGGAGAGGTCGCCACCGATGTTGGCCGGAGATGGTCGCCGAAAATCGGCCGGGGAAACTGAGGGCAGAGAGAGAGCTCGACTCTCTCTCTTTTTCCTGATTTGTTTTACACACAAATGTATGTGTTTGTGTGTGTAGTAGCTCTTAATATTTATTTTATGTAAGTACATTTTAAGTGTAGTACAATTTTCAAAATAAAGAGTATTAGACGGGTATTATACCGCGTTATCTGATCACGTAAAATACTGAACTTTACCTAAATGGTCCATAATAAATCCCGAGATGACTGGAATATTATAAAAACCTCGTAAATATTCTCGGAATTCCTAAAATGTCAGATTATATATAATCTATTAAATATTCATATCGTCAATGATCAAGTATTTTGCATCTCAAGATACCCTAATCTCGTCTCAGTGACCCCTTTGTCACTACCGATGACATACACGTGTTAAGCGTCATTTAACGTTTACATATACGCATTTCACTTATAACCGTCTAAACAGACTTTCTAACAAATATTAACATCCTTGTTAATATATCTATCGTCATAACTCATCGAATCAACATATTTTTATAACGTCCGATTATCCGATACGTTAATTAATTAAACAACGTAATTTGTCAGTTCCACTCGAACTCAGCTTTCATCAATCTGTAACACCTTGGATTACGTAATAGATGATTAAAATACTTTTAACAACTTATCCGTACATCAGATACATATATTGGGCCTTTAATGGGCCTTACTTCTTTTAATGGGCCTATTGGGCCCAACTGGGCTTACCAAGTCCAGTTTATAAACGGAAAAATTTAACTCTGATTTTACCGTATTTAACAAGGTGTTACAACTCTCCCCTCCTTAAATGAATTTCGTCCCGAAATTCGCCCTACCTACCAGGACAGGGAGTAACTTAACGCTTGTGGATCACATCATGCAAGATGTTTTCCAAGGGACATCTATCTTATTAATGCCACCACGTGGCCCGTGATGTTTTCCTATGATGTTACTACCTAGTGGACTTATATGCCGTTAGCGTGGACTTACTATCACTTCATACTTGATACTTTGTTTTTGTCATTTTCACTTTGTGGTATTGGCTATCACTCGGTCTTGATACAGCGTCCCGTATATCATATTATAATTGTAAAAAAAAAATGCAATATGATTACCATTCTAGTGATGTCGCCACCATACATTGCAATATTGTAAGTGATTTCATTTACCACAAGGACTTAATCGCCACTCTGTAGTGTTACCAAAAGGAATTTCTCTGACATCAAACTATAGGAACCATATGTCACCTCCCGATCAGCATTCTTTTCCCATCACTCCTACTTGGTGAAACATGCGGAATTGATCAGCCTCACCTCCGTAGGTTTACTGATAATCTGATTGAGTGACTGATTCTTATAGTTGCGACAAGTCACTATTCGGACGAGTCATTCTCATTATCAGATTCTTCGAAGGAAATTTGCAGGATTTCATGTTAAGGAACTGACTCAAAACATATGCCCTATCACAGGGAATGTTGTGGCCCTTTTGGAACACATCCAATAATTAGCCATCGGTCCTGTCACATCGAACTTATATGCGTCCTAACGCAAAGGTCAATTCTATACATCTAGGAGAACCTAACTTAGGTCTAACACATAAGTTGTGTAGCACAATTACACAACAATGCACATATAATTTTTAACTCGCCAAGGCATTACACTTGGGTCCACACCATAAGAACTGACATGCCAACTCATAGTATCCTGGTCATACCAAGCTATTCATAGCTATTTTTATTGTTCCATTAATGGAAACACACAAGAGTCCTCTTGACTAAAAGTCAATCTCATGGACTTATGAAATTC
Source organism: Deinandra increscens subsp. villosa (assembly GCA_039602395.1). Lineage (NCBI taxonomy): Eukaryota > Viridiplantae > Streptophyta > Magnoliopsida > Asterales > Asteraceae > Deinandra > Deinandra increscens. The sequence continues at coordinate 32,239,578 of JBCNJP010000010.1, forward strand.
AATATGTTTTATCATGATTTATTATTTCCCAAGGATACTGCGAGTGCTCGTCAAGGTCCTCAGATTGATGATAATCACAATGTTCAAAGATAACCAAGTGTTTTAATATCGCAACCACATGAAATTTTTACCGGGCTTCACCAGTGATATATATCTATATGTCATTATTTATAATCAATATGCCCTTACTCATGTCCCATCGTGGTATATGTTTGTTGTTATCTAGATATTCAACTTTAGGTGAAGTATGTAATATGTCTTCACCAACAATGGAGACCCAAGATACCTTTCATAATTTCAATCTTTCTTTTTCAAGTTAACTAGCTACTCTAGCCAAAAGCTTTATACACTTCGTTAGACTGGGTCGTTATGAACGATTAGTCATCTCCAGTTTGAAGGGTTCAATCACCACGAGTTGTGCGTTACGAATATATAACACAACATTAAACATAGAGGCCTCGTAGTTGGTCCTAAATGTATAAACTAACTTCCCAATTTCATAACTTTCAAAGCTACTCATAGATACCTCTGAGTGCCTCTTCCTGGAAACACAATATCTCTTTTCTCATGATTGATATACATGTACAAATCTTTACCTGTACAAACGTGTACATGGTTTGGTTCATAAAGACAATATGCCTTACTCAAAATAGCTGATCACAACCACATGAAATCAGAAGAGATTATCAGGGTAATTGGTGAATCACAATGTCACCATATGTTAAACATATCTTACTCACGAATTATCACAGGTCTTCGTCTAATCGATTGGGCGATATATAAATGCATAAACTCAATTAAAGCTTTCTGTTTCTCCCCTCCTTTAGCGTCCAGCAAGGGGTCAAAATATATATATCCACGGTACATGACGATTCTATTAATCTTACGAACTCATAAGATCACTTTGATCAACCCGGACCGACAAACCTTTACTCTATACTCTTATAGTGTCGTCTCTAATATTCTTTCGTTATACGTCAAAAGTTGTGGGTAATCATCCCAATAGAGTATCATATTACTCTTAATCAGTTCCACATCTTATAACCAAACCATTTCCTTCAATAGACTTATGTCTTAGCCGACATCATTAGCTCACACATTTTTATACTAGAATTTATAATCACTAGGAGTTTCAATATTCCATATATTCAGAATCCTAATTCAGTGAGCCTTCACTTTGTTGTAAAGTTCAATCCATCCTAGGATAGTCAAACCTTTCACGTATTCACTACGCGCTTAGACAGATGACCACTTCGTCATAACTATATTCAATCAAATTCTTCATTAAGCAAATCCATTGATTTACCTTTAGATCGTATTTATAATCATCACCGTTATATCTAATGACATTGATCTCGACGATGTATCCTTGCCATTCCAGAGGCAGCTCTTTCACCTTTACTTAACAGGTTTATCCTTTTATCATATCTCAAATTTGGCATAAATGAGAGCACGTCAATCTCTATAAATGTGTTGTCTCCATGCCTATCTTCCACACCTACCTGATTCTGGAGTCGTAAACCATTACGCCAAAGGTGTTTATATATAGGGCTTACCGCAGCTATCCCACCACACCTCAGACATAATGATAAATGCACCATTACCCGGTTCGTGTATGTTCTTATGCATGTGTTTTAACCTTTGGATCACTGCATGTCGGTAGTGTATGAATAATACACACGCTTCAATACATATTTACACCCGAATATTTTAGTACGCCTATCTTCCTTATCTAGCGTTGCAAAACTTGTAGCATTTCCAGTATCCAACTTAAGGTTGCATCATAAACAGTTCTTGACCATTCCTGGTAATGTTCAAAAACATTTTCCATCCTTAGGTCATGCTCTGTAGAAATTCTACTACTAGACCTTGCGATCATGTACCACTATTCATCCTCTGAATTATTGACTATCTAGACCTCAAGAGGTCTCACGAAAATTAAGTCTATCATGCCAATCCATGTCTCCGTCGTGAAGACTAACTATATGGTTCTTGCTAACCACATTATAAGAGGATTATCATTCAGATTTAGAATACAAGCTCAATATTGGAAAACGCACGAAGTTAACGCCACATCTCAACGCCTGAGATCACGTGACTATTATTTGTGTGAATATTCTCCACGATAATCAAGAAAATTACTTGTCGCAGCTTCCAGGCCTTTGCATTTTGAATGTTACTCACACAAGTAAGGAGACAGTACGAACCAAAATACCGTACTTTATGATAAAAACAGAGTATTCTCACCGATGGTGCAACCGCTGTTGAGAAAAATTAGCAAAACCAACCAGGAATGGTTGTGTGACAAAATGGAATTTTTCATCAGCTACACTAAGCTGATTGCACAAAGTGATCAGATCACGAGTCGGGTATGGTCTGAAAGTAACAACTTTAGACAAGACAGATTTCAAAATGATTATTATTAAATAAGATCTACCGAATCGAAGAGAAGAAGAATAAGAGTGAGAAGGAAAATCCGTTGTCGTTGTCCGATGCTGCTCCACATCTTGCTGTCGTTTGGAAGATTCATTAACTCCTTTGCTCCGCCAGGTTGAGTAGATTGAGTATCGTCGTCATGTCATTGTTATAGATGTCCTCCGTTAAGCTCCATTATGTCTTCAGAAGTCTTCTTTATATCCGTCTTTCTTGTCTTAATCTTTATTTGCAATCCATTTTGTCAAATTATTCGTAGCAAATCTGCTAAGAGTCTCTAGTTAAACCATACCGCTTGCTGTGGTACATTTATCTAAGAGGGATCTATTTAGCCTTTCTTTGACTTGGAACGTGCAAGGAGGTATTTAAACACATTAATCTGAAAAGTAGCATCAATATAATCCAGCACCGCGCATCCTCGTGACCCACCATTTTGCGTGTCGAAACTGAGAGCACAACTCTTGCATATTTGACTATCTTCGTGTGTCCACCTGACAACACGAGTCCTTATCTAATTATGTCAAATGTCTTTGAATTCGCGTGGGCACATACATTTTTGTTTCATAAACAATCATTTGTTTCTAAAGATATCATCTCCATTCGCAGTGCCAGTTCCTCTTTAGTCAAGCCAAGCACCCATTTCCATCTGCGGTCGTCCTTCAGACGTCCGACTCAGCTAATAACAAACAAGGATACCTCAAGAGGTGATTTATGTCACCACGAGGCATAACACATATTCATAACAAATCAATTCCTACTGAATCATACTATAGTGCGCAAGTAATCACATAAGGCCATTCTAAGTACTAACTCTAGTACTAATTGCAATTATAAACAGCAACATGCAAGCAGTCATATAATACAATTTATAACATGTAAGCACACATAAGACAATTATTATTAGCGTAAAATAATCAAATTTTCAAAACATGCGCCCTAATATCAACTCAATTTGGTTTTTACCTATTAACTATACATGTATTTTCCTAACCCTGGTCATAGTTCCTGAAGCTTGACATGCCCCCCTGTCGCAGGTCTTACATAACCTTCCAGGCTAATTGACCATACGGGTATACACCGAAAGAACCTTAAGTCCTAAGGGAACATTAGCCTAGATGACAATACTCTTAGCATTAATCGATTTAGTAGGGTTCACCAGCGTATTCGCACACCTGTGGGCTTAGTAGTTAGGTTGATCAGGTCTAACCCCTGCCGACCTTGTGCGAATCCATGGTAGCCGCCTTCATGACCTAAAAATGCCTTAAGTATTATCAAGGGGAACTAAACCATCATTACACAGTCCAACTCACACTTGTACCTATGCGTCGGAATTCCCTACATACTAGTCCCAGAGCCGTTACAGGTTCGAGCTTAGGTTATCTACGTGTCTTCCTAATCTGCTGAAACCTTTGGCTCTGATACCAACCTGTCACACCCCGCCCACACCATGCCACGTGCAGGGAGGTGTTAGGGAAAACAGGCTGTTGATACCAGATACACGCGGAACCAACATAATATAATAATATTAAACAAATGTTTACTTATTTACAAACAACCTGAAAGGTTTCACAAACTTAAAAGTAAATACGATAACATTAGGTTTTGACTTAGCATCTTAACATAATGCTAATAACTGGGCCCGACGATTCTTGACATCATTATGGATCGCTATATCCTTATTTCTCGAGGAGCCACTTGTCTGATGGGTTCTTACTGATTACCTGCAAAATTTTGTAAACCACCGATATCAATAACTATGAAGTTGTTGGTGAGCTGTATCCTAACCTGTTATTCAAATTTCACAATGCTATTGGCCCCTACATAATTTTTCTACATGAATGGCTAGAATGTAACCGACAAGATATATATATAAATTACGGGGTACAACACATGCACCAAATATTTCTAGCATACTAGTTACATAGTATTTTGCACATTTCATGAGATACGAATTTTGGTAACCAATATAGCACACAACTGTTGCACCACAATGATTATTTGTGGGCCAAGAACTGTTATATAACGAGGTAGGGAATAATACGTAATTCGTAGTGTTTATATGATAATCTTATGATAAATGCACGAAGAGGCACCACGTTGTCAAAGATGTACCAGCTCGAAGAATCTGATTACCTAAACAAGTATAGGTTCAATTTATTTAACACAATAATAATACTGGTTAGGCTCAATTGTGCTCCGTGCCTTAAATAATACAATACGTTCGTAGATTGAGGTCCCGATACGATTGGATGTCCCAATAAAATCGTATGGCCTATAACCGGATACGATCGTATTTTCCTAATAATTATCTATCAAAACAGATCGTGCTCGATACGGTGGTATGTCTATCTATTATAATACATCCGTATGGCCTGTTTTATCAGATAACGAATATAATATAACATTCGAGTCTTGAACGGTTATCGTTTAAGTTTAATGAATTCTTAGATTATTACATAAAATCATAATATATATATATATATATATATAAATACATAAATATAAATATTTGTTTACAATTATAATACAACAATACTTTGAATTTACAATAACCGTTCCTCACATGTCGAGTATACGATATAAGTAAATTTATACAATATAAGGAACACGGTATACCTCCGGTCGGTACGCAGACTCGAACCCGGTTAACCGAAGAATGCAAAATATCTCCAAATTTGACGAATAGGTAGTCCATTCCAATCAGAATTTCGCCACAAGTAAAAATCCGCGCTTTGTTTTCGGGTTTGACCGCATTTGACCCTTCAAAATTGTTGACCAGAATGTGTCGGGTTTGACCGGTTGACTTTCCTTGACTTTCTTTGACCCGACACCAAAAATAATATATAAGTAGTCCATTCTGCAAGATTTTTCGTCACGAACAATACTGTACGTTCGGTTTTCTGAGTTGACCTCGTTTGACCGTCCAAATCTGTTGACCAGAAGCGTTTCTTGAGTCTACTCAGCCGACTCACCACCGAGTTGACTCGGTTTAGTCACAAATTGCATCCAAACACTTTCACACATAACAAATCGGTTCCAGCCTTTTTAGACAAACAAAATGGGACTGAAATAAACAACCATCACCATCGCTTTCTTTCCGGCGGTCGGAGACCATGGCCGCCGCCGGTCAATCCCGCACCACCGTGAATCCATCACAATATCATCATCCATCTCCATTTTTTTATCCACAAATATGCCCAAAAATCATCAACAACATCGACATGCTCACGGATCGAACATGCAAACAAGAATTCAAGACTTAAAATGGGAAATGGACAAGAAAATAAAAGGAACTGGGAACAAAGACTAACCGTTGCCGGAGAAGACGAGAGAGGGGCGGCGCCGCCGCCGCTGGGCTAAACCCTAGCCGCGCTGGCTTGCCAAAACAGGAAGAAGACGCGGCTGCTGCCACTTGCTCGTCGAACAGAGAGAGAAGGAGAGTGACCGGAAGCCACTGCTAAGGCGGCCAGAGGCCATGGCCACCGCGAAACAACCACCAAACCCCACTTTCTTGCATAGATCGTCGCTGGAGAAGACAGGGAGAGCGGCGCCGCTGCTGGGCGGCAGAACCCTAGCCGCTGACGAGGGAGGAGCCACGGTCGTCGCCGCCTCCTCTGAGTTTTTCGCAAACAACCCGTACTTAAGGACCACCGATTTAAACTCGGTAACGAAGGAGAAGAAGAAATGGGTCAGAACGAGAGGTCGCCGACGCTGTTGGCCGGAGATGGTCACCGGAAATCGGCCGGGGAAACTGAGCGCAGAGAGAGAGCTCGACTCTCTCTTTTTTTCCTGATTTGTTTTACACACAAATGTATGTGTTTGTGTGTGTAGTAGCTCTTAATATTTATTTTATGTAACTACATTTTAAGTGTAGTACAATTTTCAAAATAAAGAGTATTATACGGGTATTATACCGCGTTATCTGATCACGTAAAATAATGAACATTACCTAAATGGTCTATAATAAATCCCGAGATGACTGGAATATTATAAAAACCTCGTAAATATTCTCGGAATTCCTAAAATGTTAGATTATATATAATCTATTAAATATTCAGATCATCAATGATCAAGTATTTGGCATCTCAAGATACCCTAATCTCGTCTCAGTGACCTCTTTGTCACTACCGATGACATACACGTGTTAAGCGTCATCTAACGTTTACATATACGCATTTCACTTATAACCGTCTAAACAGACTTTCTAACAAATATTAACATCCTTGTTAATATATCTATCGTGATAACTCATCGAATCAACATATTTATGATAACGTCTGATTATCCGATACGTTAATTAATTAAACAACGTAATTTGTCAGTTCCACTCGAACTCAGCTTTCATCAATCTGTAACACCTTGGGTTACGTAATAGATGATTAAAATACTTTTAACAACTTATCCGTACATCAGATACATGTATTGGGCCTTTAATGGGCCTTACTTCTCTTGATCGGCCTATTGGGCCCAACTAGGCTTACCAAGTCAAGTTTATAGACGGAAAAATTTAACTCTGATTTTACCGTATTTAACAAGGTGTTACACAGAGCAATGGGCTTATTCCTTTGATATCCGGTAGCTTCCATGTTATAGCCTTTCTGTGCTTTTGCAGAACTGCAATTAATGCTTCCTTTTCCTATGGGCCCAAGCGTGTAGAAACGATTACAGGAGACTTGCGATCGTCATCTAGGAAGGCGTATTCCAGGTCTTCTAGGAGTTCCTTCAGTTCCAGAGTTGGTTGATTTGCAGCTGCCAGCTTGTTGGAATCTTCATCTTCTGGGGTGGTGTGAATGGAGTGGATAGACTCATGCTTTGCGTGATTGGAGATAGGAGATGGGTTTGTCTCCTCTTCCAGGGTTTCTTGGGTGAGTTCTTCTTCTTCTACTTCGTGCAACCAAGGAGGATCATCAGAAAGGGGATAGCCGAGGGATCTTTCGATCTTTACAGGTAGCTTATGATCTCCAAGTTGCAGCCTCATTTCTTCATTGTCCGGGTTGATCACGGACCTCCAAGTCTCTAAGAGGGGTCTTCCGAAGACTAAAGGCGTGTCATAAGGATGACGAATTCAGAGGGAATGTTAACGCGGATTAGGACATCTTTGACACCTCCTTTGGATAGACGGATTGAACGATTAGAGAGGATGAATGGCAGGTAGATCGTGGTCATTTCTCCTAACTCTAGTTTATTAAGCAGTATAGTAGGCATCATATTTACAAGCAAACTATCATCAACTACAACAATTTGTATTCTCTTTTTGATAAAACATGGCACAAAAGTTTTATCAGAATGTTGTCTACAGTGCAATGATTGTTCCTTTGTAAATATTACTTGCTGAATTCTTCGAGTTTAGGTGAAGTGAACAATTCCTTGAAAAATCTAGCATTAGTGGGTACACTAGAAAGTCATTAATGGGAGGGTGGAGAAATGCGTACCTGGGTTGGAAGAGGTTTACTCTTGCCAATACATGATGATGATGAGACAAGCGTCTTATCTGTTCTGGGCATTTCTTTTGCTTTCTTGACTGGTTCATCGACTTAGGTGTTCGGGATCTGAAGGGATGGGGTTGTGTCCAACTCCTTTGCTTAAGGACTTGCCGAAATGGACATAATGGCTGGGATAATGGGATCTGGTGGATCTTCCTTGATTATGACTTCTTCTTTTTCCTTCTCCTTAGTAATCTTCGAGAACCTTTATATGTTCTAACATTCGTTTTGTGGTTTCTTTGAGATCTGATTTAGGATGTATATAAGGTGGTTCTTCTGTAGGTGGTGCATAAGCCAAGCTTGTGCCTTACGAGTTTTGCTCATTACATTTTATTCAGAAAAAGAAAAAGTCATGGGAACAAGAAGTAGAGGTTGAAGTAGATAGTTCGTTTTCAAAATCTTGCGTCCTAATACTTTCTTGGCAATAACTTTCGTTAAGCTCAGGTTGATTAATATTTTGATAATAATTATTATTTTGCGAAGATTGTGAAAAAGAACTATAATGATGACTGGGGGACTCATGTGGTGGCTCATCCACTCCTGAGGTTCGGCTGAGCGTGTTTGTGTCTAGTATAAATAGTATGTCTTGTATTGTATTCAGTAGCTCTTGGTCATATTTACTCTTGTGTTCACTCTCGTTTTACATTGATTTCGATACGACCGAGTAGACGATCCACCGCTCACGCATTTTTAAGTGGTATCAAAGCATTCGGTTCTTTCTACTGGTCGGAGATCACTGTTTTTCGGAGTTCTAAGTCAAAAAGTGGGGGTTTTTGAAAAATTTTCAAGTTTTTGAGTTCGTTTGATCATATCGAGTGTGTTTTACCTGAAAAAATCTTCTTTTAAAACATTTCTATTGGTTTATCTGAGTTCCTGTCAAAAATCTCGTTCAAATTCTCTCAAAATCGCAAAAATGGTGTCAAGTGTGCTCGAGTTTGTTTGAGGTTCGGACAACTCAGAAATAACCGCTCCAAACTCTACGTTCGAACAATGTCCGGCTCTTTTCTGTTTCGGTCAAGGTTCGGACCACGTTCGAACATAGTTCTGCTTAGGTTCGTACAACGTTCGGAACAAGTTCAGTAAAGTTTGGTTGGTTCATCCGAAGATTAGGTTCGGTAAGGGTTCGGCTTATTTTGGTTCGGCAAAGGTTCAGAATAGGTTCGGATCAAGTTCAGAACGGGTTCGGGTGAATAGTAACTAGCTTTTACAAAAATGTCCGAATTTCAAGCGTTTGCGGCTATTTAGAATTCGGTTCAAGCTACGACACAAACTATGATAAACTATGATAATGAAATCGGAACAAGTCAGAAAGTTCCTAAATTTCTCAAATTGGAAGATTATCATAGTTAGGTTAAACGATTTGAAGCGTATGTTGACACAAATGATATTGATATGTGGTTATCCTTCACTGATCAATATGTCTATCCTAAGGATGAAACCGGGGAGCCAATTCTTCAAAGGAATCTTACGTCTGAACAAAAGAAAGCGTATTAAGTTGAGAAGAAGGCATATGTTACTTTAACAATGGCATTGCCTAAAGAATTGTTACATCAATTCTCGGGTAACTATACATCAAAGAGTTTGTGTGATGCATTGGAAAAGAGATGTGAGGGAAATGATCAATATAAGAAAAGTCGAGAAAAGGTTTTAAATAAGGAATTTGATAGTTTCAAGCATTATCAGAATGAATCAATTCCAAATCTGATTGCAAGATTTGCTCACTTAATGAGTGAAATGAGTTTGGTAAGTCTTACAAAGGAAGAATCTGATATGAAAGAAAAGGTTTTGGAAGTATTACCTGAGAAATGGGAGAATTATGTAATGATGATCACTCATGATAAAGAATACCAGGATTGTCATTTAATAATCTGATTCAAAGAATCCAAGCAATGGATATGGAGTTAATGGTGAACAAGTCACTTCCAGCACAAGTTCAAAATCTTGCGGTGTATTATGGTGACAATGATTTAACCATGAATGCTGGAAAATCTAATATTCTTAGTTCCGCACCTCCTACAACAATTATTGCAGGTAAATCTGAAACTCTTAGTTATTCTGTTTGTTATAATGTTTCTGTTCCTAGTTCTTCAACTCAGAATGCTTTGTCTGCTCAAACTACCGATGATTATAATGCTTTAATGTCTGCATTGGTATCTTCATATTTTGGTGTTATTACCGGTTCCGTGTGACGCCCACTTCCAGACTTGGCTCCAGAAGGGGTCACTAATCGGATTTACTCATGAACACAAGGTAATAACAGAGATTACTAAGCAGCGGAAATTTTAAACTTTTATTTAATTGCCAAGTACTACAAAGTAAGAGATAATTTACATAAGAAAATACTAACTATCATTATGTTTTATTGCTATAACTATGCCAGCTTGCCAACACCCTCCTTCCGTCCGATAGCTTGCCCGTCTAATCCCTTATCACCAGGGCCTTCTATAACTAGTCGAAGTCTCACCCTGACCTGACATACATACATTTTTGGAAAAGGTCAGCTTACGCTGGTGAGTTCTATATTTTAAAACTTTACCTCGGCATGAGGTTTAAAACCCTTGGACCTGCAAGATCCCTTTTTCACAGACATTTATCAAGTATAATATATATCACAATTATACAACACATAATATTCCTTAACAGGAAACACCCCCTATAAAACCATTTATCCCGCTATCCCTTCCTACAACCCCAACATTTATTACCAGTGTAAACCCTGCTAATGTATAAGCAGAGAAACCATCTTTGCGGACTGCCGAGTTTACCCCTTTAGGGTATTCCCTATAACGGTCAGTTGTCTCGCTTTCCCTTATTTGCAAACTGCCGAGTTTACCCTTCTAGGGTATTCCCTGTAACGGACAGTTGCACCGCCTTCCCCTATTTGCTAACTGCCGAGTTTACCCTTCTAGAGCATTCCCTATAACGGACGGTAGCTTTTTCCCCCTTCTATTTGTAGTGGTCTTTAATCCCTTTGAGCAACACTATCTCCTAACTTCCCCCCCTGTACTACTACCTGCCCCTAGTTAAATATCCAAGTGACTTAAGATTATTAGTAAACAGTGATAAGGTCTTCATATACTGCAACAAGTGGACATCCCCCAATTTATCGTTGGTGTATGTATACAGGGCGTATCCTCCACACTTCTGATATACCAGGTAACTAATATTATTATGCTTATATATAGGAAGTACCAGCGGCGTATCCACCACATAATAATAAAGTGAATGTATCACCTGTTCTCATATAATCATACATATTCACTATAACGTTTACTAATAGTTCCTTTATCCCTTGACTATCTAATTTCGAAGCAAATATAACACATATCATATCATAGTCATTATAATTACGTTATAACACGTACAATGATTTAATATCATTTTCATAACATATCATATATATATATTTCTATATATATTATCCCAAAAGCCTTTTAACAGTTTATCAATTCAAGATATTTCACGTATATGCATTTCCACAACAATCCACATATATATATCAATTCAATAACAATTTGACAGTTCAATATACTCATTAACAATTAGCACCTAGTAGTTTGATATATATATATATTCATTCACAGGTAATTCAACAGTTTAACACTTCAATAGTTCGGATAGGCAACATTTCAGTTATAAATCATTTAAATGCATTTTATGACATTTGTATGTATATCAGCCCGAAAACATTTAAAACATTTAAAATATTTAGGAGTAGGCTCATAGAACTCACCTTATGTCTTTAACTCGTTACACGAACGGAACTTCCGCAATGATTCCCGATTTAACCTAATTTGCGTATCGTATGGCGTTAACGCAAGGTTTTATACAATAAACACATCCTATGTTTATTTTAACATCTTATTATCTTAATAATATTCAATTATTAAGTTTATCCCTTTTTAAAGGTCAAAGTGACCAAAATGCCCTCTAGGCAGTTATCCTTTTCTTTTAATGATAATATGAAGACGCGTATTCCTATATGTAGACACTCACTCCGGGATCGCCCAGTGTTGGGATGCCATTGCCCAGATGGGATGGCGACACCCCCGCTATTGCCAGAAACCCCAGTGTACAGGTGCCTACCCTTCCGGTCCGCGCGAACCTCTAATATCCGATTAACTCGGTATTTTAAATATTTTATTATTTATCCATTTTAAGCCCATATATACTTAATATATATATATAAATATGTTATCATATCAAAAATCAAGTCCCCATACCCTCCGGATTATTTTATATTAAATATTCATATTCCGAAACCCTAATTTCCCATTTTTCTCGTTTCTATAGCAAAACTCATTTTTATTCAAAACCGTCTTAGGGTATTATCCATTATAACATTTTATAATATCCTTTAAAATGGCAAAGCTTAATTCAAAACCATTTACTCGATTTGGGCAGAACAACGACATGAAAACCCTAATTTTTGACCCGTTTACAAAACCTTAACCAAACCTTTTTCCAATTGTGAAATAAACTTAGGGCTTTCTTAAAACACATTAAATTAGGATTACCTACAAAAATTCAGACCCTAATTCCCACCCGATCACCCGATTTTATCAAAACAAGCTCAAGAACCCTAATTTTTGCATAGTTTTAGAAAGCATACTTAGAGATCGATTTAGCAAAAACTGAGATAGGTTATTTTAGATCATACCTAAATATGCTCGGCTGCAAAAATTCGGATCCAAAGCTTTAGCCGTTTGGGAGAATTGAGCCAAAGAAGAAGCTGCGTTTTCTAGGGTTTTTAGATGGTTTGTGGGTTGATTTCAGTGAATTCGTGCAGATTTATGTCAAATTGAAGGTGCTATTTATAGCCTTAGGTTGCGCCTAAGGGTTCTACACGTGCCCCAGTGACCCAGCAAGCCAAAACGACACGTAAATGCTCGAATCGTGATCTGCAAGTCTGACTAACGTGGCAAAAGTCGGATAAAATCAAGAACCTGGTCGCTGTATGGCTCGCGTATCGCGCCGTGGGGAGGGGGGGCTGCGCGATACGCCTGGCTACTTTCACATAATGACAGTTTTGGTCCCTGTGTTTTATATTTACATTTTAAGCCCCAGATTTCTACGAAACTGATATTTTATGCACCGAACTATTATAAAACATGTTAAATAAAGTTTCTAAGGCTCGGGACACTCTCGATGATATACGTATACATACGTTTATATTTTTATATATTTATATATATATTTTTCATTATTTACACTTTTGGCCCCTTAAACTTTATAATACACATCATTTTATGTACCAAATCACTTTAGGACATTATTATAATATATTATAAGTCTCGGGGTACTTATAAAAGTTATAGATATGTATAATATCCGTAAGTATTCATAACTTTAAATAAATTACACTTTTAGCCCTTTAACTTTTATCTTTTGCATATTAAGCTTCTAACTTTCGATGTAACTATCGTTTTACATCTTATGACCTTCCTAAACATGTTTCTAACATTCTTGAAGGTTCGGGTCATATATAATAATGTATATACATATATATATTTGTGTATTTCCATAATTTACACTTTCTACCCTTCTATTTTCTTGTTAACTATCTAAGCATGCATTTTTCACACGTATAACTATCCAAACACGTATTTCCACATATATATTCATCAAATGAATATTTTACATGCATTCATACTATACTAATCATATATTTACATGTATTTCAATATCATGTAATCGTGTAAAGTCATATTTGTCCGGCTATCATTTATATCTACCGTATAAACGTTTAGCTACGTTTTTCATGCTAACATCATATATATCAATTATCTTTGATATAAAACACGTATAATTTCATTTTCTTAATTCATTTTACCAATCAACACGCGTATTATTCATGCAATACTATCTTTTATCGATTTATTACCCGGTAATGGGTAAACATGCATTATTCAAACGTTTTAACACGTTTAGCTCTCTAACACATATATCATGTGTATTAATCATATTGATCACGTATTTCGGGATGTTACAACTCTATCCCCTTTAAATAAGGTTTCGTCCCGAAACCTGCTCCGTTTACGAATATCTCATCAGCGAGATATCCTTAACTTACCCCTTTCTTTTCTAGGTTGATTTAAGAATCTAACCTAGGCATTCATAACACTTTACTATAGGAACTATCTTGCTCCTAATCCTTCCTTCTAATTGCGATTTAGGATCGCAATACATATTTCTATATACGATAACCCGTCATTTAGAATGCTTCTATCGAAAGATGTTATTTCTAACTCGTTTGCTTCAAACTGCAACGATTCTTCAGTTGACATTTCAGCTAACTTTTGGAAGAACGCGTCTCCGTGAGTCTTCTAATGCTCCAGTCTCGCCCTTTGTATACGTCGAACGTTTATTTACACTTGCATAACTTAATCTTCATTCTTGATTTCCAATAGTCTTTCATTTGCTTACTAATAAGTGATTTATATTCGTAAATTCTACTAGTTTGTTTTCCACAGTGACCCGTACTATCTACTTACACGAGACTAACTCTAGTCCACTTCTCGTTGTATCTCAGGTGTATATATATAAGATGTACCAGCGGCGTATCTACCACACCTTTGATACAACCAGAGGTGTACTAGTCCTAGCCTAGTGTAAGATGACATTACTATTCTAACCACAACAAAGTCAGTATAATTTATGACTATTTATTACTTACTTTCAATAAACTAGTTGGACATCTTGATTAATGCTTTCATTTCCTGAGTGTAAACACTACCGCTGCAAGCTTCAAAATTCTCGGATGATTTCTAACGTTTAACGTTCATTCTTCTAAGGCAGTCATAATCTAAAGGATTCGTAATCCTAACTAACGGCCTATCAAGCAATTCGTAAAACCATTCGATAGAACTCATAATAACGTTAAAGTCATAACACGTATTCAAGCAACCTATTTATCGAGAAATGTACCTGAGGTCACATCAGGTCCTTCGATAGCAGTTAGGTTGTAAACTTTACTTTTGGCTCCTGAAGCTGGAACTGATCTTAATGGCATCGGGTTCCTTATTATCTTAGGGCAATTTGCTTTAACATGCCCCGGGCTCCCACACTCGTAGCATTTCTTATCTTCCGGACAGCTGTTAGCGTAGTGTCCTTCTTTTCCACACCTATAGCAACTCGTTGGTTTTACCCAACACTCTCCGTGATGATATTTGTCACACTTACGACACTTAGGCTTGTCGTTCTTGGAATCTTTCTTCAGCTTCTTGTGAACTTCTCGGTTATTCTTCTTTGAACTTTCTCCAGTCTCTGAAATTTTTCTCTTAGGTTCTCCCGGTCTCCCTTCGTCGCCATATTATTCTTCATAAACCATAGCACTAATATCAATTGCTTCTTGGTACGTCCTTGGAACATGAGGCCTAACTATCTTCCTTACAGCAGCAGGAAGGGCCTGAACGTATCTCTTCACCTTCTCTTCCTCGGGTGTCACCAATCTTGGCACTAACCTTGCCATCTCGTCAAACTTGCTCGTGAACTCTTGATGGGTCATAGTACCTATTTCTAACTTCAGAAAGTTAACCTCGATCCTCTCCAGCTCGTGTCTCGGGCAAAACTTGTTCATCACTAGCGTCTTCAAGTCATTCCACCTTATAGTAGCAACAGCTTGCTCGTCTCGGGATTGTAGAATCGAGTCCCACCAAAATAGTGCTTCTCCTTTGAAGGAATGGGCTGCATACTTCACCGCTTGATCTGGACGACACTCACTAATACCTATTACTGCTTCCATCTCTCGAATCCAACGAACAGTCGAACCTGCATCTCTCTTCCCTTCGAATGACGGAGGCCTGCATCCACTAAACGATTTGAAAGAACATCCGTGATTGGCATTTCCTACATCTTCAGCAGCATCACCATTTGCTCCTTCGGCTCCAGCTCCGTTTGCACCTCCACCAGCAACTCCATAAAGTTGAGCGATCAAATTAGGCAATGCCGCCTGAAACATTTGATTTACTTCTGCCGCCATTGCTGCCCTTTGCTCGTTTGTAAAGACGTTATCTCTCGCGTTATTCTCTCGTTTGGGATTCGTACGCGTACGTCTTCCAGCACCGGTTGCTCTGCCGGCACCTCTACCTCTACCACGTTCGCCTCTTATCATCATCATCCTATATTCCAGGTGAGTGACATTTCAGAGTTTATGTGACGTAAAGTCCCCAAACTTTTGAATACATGATAACCAGATAAGTACCGGTACCAAAGCAATTATATAGTTATGATGTGTTCAAAAACCCAGTTACTTCCATCACAATCCTTCTAAGTGTCTACTCTTCTTTATCCGTCTACCGGTAACTCTAAGTTAAAACCGGTTCTTCAAGTCATCTCGCTCCCTAATTATACCGTCTCATAATTTCTCTGTACTTGGACATACAATAGTTAGGACCCAGGGTTTGTTTATGTGGCTAATACCAAATTGCAGTAGCTAATTGCAATCCGGTCTTTTCCACACTTCACATACTCTAGATGCTACTTACTATGTCCCTAATGCATTCTCGTTTCTACGGGCACAAGCTATCCTGGCTGGCATCTATATTTTCCTTATCTCATCCTACTTTGTCTTTCCAGAGTCCTAGTTTAAGTCTAGATACTGCATTAGTATCTAAATCTCTTAAACCAAGGCTCTGATACCAACTTGTGACGCCCACTTCCAGACTTGGCTCCAGAAGGGGTCACTAATCAGATTTACTCATGAACACAAGGTAATAACAGAGATTACTAAGCAGCGGAAATTTTAAACTTTTATTTAAATGCCAAGTACTACAAAGTAAGAGATAATTTACATAAGAAAATACTAACTATCATTACGTTTTATTGCTATAACTATGCCAGCTTGCCAACACCCTCCTTCCGTCCGATAGCTTGCCCGTCTAATCCCTTATCACCAGGGCCTTCTCATAACTAGTCGAAGTCTCACCCTGACCTGACATACATACATTTTTGGAAAAGGTCAGCTTACGCTGGTGAGTTCTATATTTTAAAAGCTTTACCTCGGCATGAGGTTTAAAACCCTTGGACCTGCGAGATCCCTTTTTCACAGACATTTATCAAGTATAATATATATCACAATTATACAACACATAATATTCCTTAACAGGAAACACCCCCTATAAAATCATTTATCCCGCTATCCCTTCCTACAACCCCAACATTTATTACCAGTGTAAACCCTGCTAATGTATAAGCAGAGAAACCATCTTTGCGGACTGCCGAGTTTACCCCTTTAGGGTATTCCCTATAACGGTCAGTTGTCTCGCTTTCCCTTATTTGCAAACTGCCGAGTTTACCCTTCTAGGGTATTCCCTATAACGGACAGTTGCACCGCCTTCCCCTATTTGCTAACTGCCGAGTTTACCCTTCTAGAGCATTCCCTATAACGGACGGTAGCTTTTTCCCCCTTCTATTTGTAGTGGTCTCTAATCCCTTTGAGCAACACTATCTCCTAACTTCCCCCCTGTACTACTACCTGCCCCTAGTTAAATATCCAAGTGACTTAAGATTATTAGTAAACAGTGATAAGGTCTTCATATACTGCAACAAGTGGACATCCCCCAATTTACCGTTGGTGTATGTATACAGGGCGTATCCTCCACACTTCTGATATACCGGGTAACTAATATTATTATGCTTATATATATGAAGTACCAGCGGCGTATCGACCACATAATAATAAAGTGAATGTATCACCTGTTCTCATATAATCATACATATTCACTATAACGTTTACTAATAGTTCCTTTATCCCTTGACTATCTAATTTCGAAGCAAATATAACACATATCATATCATAGTCATTATAATTACGTTATAACACGTACAATGATTTAATATCATTTTCATAACATATCATATATATATATATATTTCTATATATATTATCCCAAAAGCCTTTTAACAGTTTATCAATTCAAGATATTTCACGTATATGCATTTCCACAACAGTCCACATATTTATATCAATTCAATAACAATTTAATAGTTCAATATACCCATTAACAATTAGCACCTAGTAGTTTGATATATTTATATATATATATATATATATATTCATTCACAGGTAATTCAACAGTTTAACACTTCAATAGTTCGGATAGGCAACATTTCAGTTATAAATCATTTAAATGCATTTTATGACATTTGTATGTATATCAGCCCGAAAACATTTAAAACATTTAAAATATTTAGGAGTGGGCTCATAGAACTCACCTTATGTCTTTAACTCGTTACACGAACGGAACTTCCGCAATGATTCCCGATTTAACCTAATTTGCGTATCGTATGGCGTTAACGCAAGGTTTTATACAATAAACACTTCCTATGTTTATTTTAACATCTTATTATCCTAATAATATTCAATTATTAAGTTTATCCCTTTTTAAAGGTCAAAGTGACCAAAATGCCCTCTAGGCAGTTATCCTTTTCTTTTAATGATAATATGAAGACGCGCATTCCTATAAGTAGACACTCACTCCGGGATCGCCCAGTGTTGGGATGCCATTGCCCAGATGGGATGGCAACACCCCCGCTATTGCCAGAAACCCCAGTGTACAGGTGCCTACCCTTCCGGTCCGCGCGAACCTCTAATATCCGATTAACTCGGTATTTTAAATATTTTAATATTTATCCATTTTAAGCCCATATATACTTAATATATATATAAATATGTTATCATATCAAAAATCAAGTCCCCATACCCTCCGGATTATTTTATATTAAATATTCATATTCCGAAACCCTAATTTCCCATTTTTCTCGTTTCTATAGCAAAACTCATTTTTATTCAAAACCGTCTTAGGGTATTATCCATTATAACATTTTATAATATCCTTTAAAATGGCAAAGCTTAATTCAAAACCATTTACTCGATTTGGGCAGAACAACGACATGAAAACCCTAATTTTTGACCCGTTTACAAAACCTTAACCAAACCTTTTTCCAATTGTGAAATAAACTTAGGGCTTTCTTAAAACACATTAAATTAGGATTACCTACAAAAATTCAGACCCTAATTCCCACCCGATCACCCGATTTTATCAAAACAAGCTCAAGAACCCTAATTTTTGCATAGTTTTAGAAAGCATACTTAGAAATCGATTTAGCAAAAACTGAGATAGGTTATTTTAGATCATACCTAAATATGCTCGGCTGCAAAAATTCGGATCCAAAGCTTTAGCCGTTTGGGAGAATTGAGCCAAAGAAGAAGCTGCGTTTTCTAGGGTTTTTAGATGGTTTGTGGGTTGATTTCAGTGAATTCGTGCAGATTTATGTCGAATTGAAGGTGCTATTTATAGCCTTAGGTTGCGCCTAAGGGTTCTACACGTGCCCCAGTGACCCAGCAAGCCAAAACGACACGTAAATGCTCGAATCGTGATCTGCAAGTCTGACTAACGTGGCAAAAATCGGATAAAATCAAGAACCTGGTCGCTGTATGGCTCGCGTATCGCGCCGTGGGGAGGGGGGGCTGCGCGATACGCCTGGCTACTTTCACATAATGACAGTTTTGGTCCCTGTGTTTTATATTTACATTTTAAGCCCCAGATTTCTACGAAACTGATATTTTATGCACCGAACTATTATAAAACATGTTAAATAAAGTTTCTAAGGCTCGGGACACTCTCGATGATATACGTATACATACGTATATATTTTTATATATTTATATATATATTTTTTTCATTATTTACACTTTTGGCCCCTCAAACTTTATAATACACATCATTTTATGTACCAAATTACTTTAGGACATTATTATAATATATTATAAGTCTCGGTGTACTTATAAAAGTTATAGATACGTATAATATCCGTAAGTATTCATAACTTTAAATAAATTACACTTTTAGCCCTTTAACTTTTATCTTTTGCATATTAAGCTTCTAACTTTCGATGTAACTATCGTTTTACATCTTATGACCTTCCTAAACATGTTTCTAACATTCTTGAAGGTTCGGGTCATATATAATAATGTATATACATATATATATTTGTGTATTTCCATAATTTACACTTTGTACCCTTCTATTTTCTTGTTAACTATCTAAGCATGCATTTTTCACACGTATAACTATCCAAACACGTATTTCCACATATATATTCATCAAATGAATATTTTACATGCATTCATACTATACTAATCATATATTTACATGTATTTCAATATCATGTAATCGTGTAAAGTCATATTTGTCCGGCTATCATTTATATCTACCGTATAAACGTTTAGCTACGTTTTTCATGCTAACATCATATATATCAATTATCTTTGATATATAACACGTATAATTTCATTTTCTTAATTCATTTTACCAATCAACACGCGTATTATTCATGCAATACTATCTTTTATCGATTTATTACCCGGTAATGGGTAAACATGCATTATTCAAACGTTTTAACACGTTTAGCTCTCTAACACATATATCATGTGTATTAATCATATTGATCACGTATTTCGGGATGTTACATTCCGTAAGTAACGCAGAATTAACCAATGAAGATTATGATCAAATCGATTATGATCATTTAGAAGAAATGGATTTGAACTGGCAATATGCTATGTTTGTTCGAAGAACGGAGAAATTTTTCAATAGAACAAACAAGAAAAGATTGAATCAGGATGGGAAAATTGGTCTGGACAAGTCAAAGGTTAAATGTTCTAAGTGTTCGGTATATGGACATTTTGCACGAGAATGCCCAAGTTCAACTGAAAATAAATTAAAGTCTGGTCAACATGCTCATTTGGTTATTAATTCACCAAATGAAGCTCAGAACGTTGAGAAGAAATCTGTATCTTTTGAGGAAAAACTGACAGAAACATTTTGGCATCCAGATGAATTTGCCTAGAATGCAGATTCAGAAGAAACACTGAAACATGCTCCATTTACTGTTGCATTGACTGCTCGGCATGATGATGATGATAGTATTCTGACTGATTCTGGTTCCAATTCGACAATATAAATGATCAAAGAAGTTAAAGTCGAAGAATTAAAATGTCATGAATGTATAAGGTTGGGTAAGAAGAATACAACTCTTGAAAAGGATTCTGGATTATTGTCTGAAGAGATTGTGATTCTAAAGAAAGAATTGGAAGAATGACAAAAGAAATATTATGAATTGGTTCATGCTCATGAAGATGTTTTGAAAGAAAAGAGTCAATTGACTGAAGAATGTGAAAAAGCCAAGGCAGAAGCTCTAGATGCAGCACAAGATTTTGAAATTTTTTTGAAAAGAGTTATCCGGTTCAACAAAAATATGAAAAAGCTAATGCACTGGTTGTTGAATCGGCTGCTACAATTGAAAAACTTTAAAACAAGATATCTACACTTCAAGATGAAAATGTTATTTTTTGAGATAAGAATGAAGTTTTGACAAAAGATGTTGAGATTTACAAGAAGAAAAGAGAAAGTGTTCTTAAGGAATTGTTTGCTGAATGTGAGATCTGGAAGTTGCAAACGTACGAATATGATGATCTCAATGCAAAGTTCATCAAGTCACAAAAAGAAGTGTTAGATGCTCAACAGAAAATCTCTGAATTGAAATTGGAAATTTTGGAGTTACATAGGCAAGTGAAGAATTGTAATTTGTCGCCGACATTGCTGAATTTCTTGTACAAACAGGATCGGAGTGAAGATAGTTCTAAGAAGAATGATATTCACATGGTTCCTCAACCAGTGGATTTATCTGAAGTTACATCTATTCCACTAGACCCTAAAGACGAATTGCATGATTATTCAAAGTTTGCCACTTCATCAAAGAAGAAGAAATCAAAGTCTGAGAAAAAGCAAAAACCATTGGGTGAAGCACCAAAGTTTAATTCCAAGTCTATTTTCTTGGGAAATGAATAGGTTTTTGATAAGGTTGTTTCAAGTTTTTCGTCTGGAACTGAAGAAGAAAAAGTTTTGGTTGAAAAGAAAAAACTAAAAAAATCAAAGCAAAATTCACTATTTGGTATCATCTTTTTGTATCACTATCCAAATGAACTCAAAATTGGATTGATTAATGTTAATTGATAAAATGAATATAAAGAAATGATGATTATTGTGTATACTACATTAAAATTAAAATTTATTACATTATTATTACTGATTAATAAAAGAAATATCTGTAACAAGGGGAGTGTCAAATTCTTTTATGGTAAAAATTCATTTATTTCAATTATTTTGAAAGATCAAGAAGAAAACAAAGAAAACAGAGGATCTGTTGAATTTCAAGTAGTAAGTTTCACCAATAAGATGCGGAGACTTACTTCACATTTGGAATTGCACAAAAAAGACTATTTATCTCAGAGAGGTCTGCGGCAAATAGAAAGCCCCAAGGGCGCCATATTCTAGGAGCCCAAACTATGTGATTGAATAAATCCTCCTTTATCTGTTGTCGGTCGAGGGCTCCTTCTCCTTCCCCCTCTTCGAACTCCGATTCGTATTTTTCATAGAGAAATCTCTGATCAAGGATAGAACAAGATCCTTTTTGCATCATCTCAAAGGGATTCCTTGGTTCGGGTTGAAGAAGCAATGTCACTCGATCCTTATCAAACTAACTGCATGTCCGTGAGGATCCCACCAGAGCGCCTTCTAATTCTAATAGGCCACGAACTAGACCAGAATCATTCTCAATGAGTCCATAAAGAGTGATCCCATTTTTTCATCGGGTCCGGGTAGAGACCAAAGATCTTGAGTGACAGATCCGGTAGAACAACTCAAAAGATAAAGAAGTAAACACATGCATTACCGGGTATGCGAGTTTGATGTAGCCCATTTGATATCTTCGTATCCAAGAATCAACAAACTCGACTCCGCATTGTTCAGAAAATTGCGGGTCTTCCTTTTCATCCCCGATTACTCGATTTTGAAATTTTCGGCGGTTCTCTAAAAAAGGTAGCGAAAAAGATGATCCCTAGAGTCGAGACTAAAAGGAATGTATAAACCAATGCTTCCATAGATTCGATCGTGGTTTACAATTATAGCTTCCATACTTGTTTATTTGGTGGGGGGGGGGGGGTCATATCCCGGATAAAGAAAGAGCAAGAGTAACAAAAAATAACGATTCAAATCAAGATTTCTCTAGTACTCTATATCAAAATAAAATCATCAAAATCAAATAGATTCGAAAGAGACCAAAGAAATGTTGTATCAGACTCCTTTTCTTCTTGTAGTTGGATCTCCAAGTTTTTGGAATGCTCCAAATTTTACTTGAGCATCCAAATCTGGGTCAATACCAGCGAAAACATCTCTATTTCTTTGCAAAATTGTGCTCAATTTCATATGTGGCAATTCCGCCAAGATCTCTTCATTAGTTGGGGGATTCTTCCCCCCGAATCAGATTTTTTTAGGAAAGTATCGAGAGAGAATTATCCTTATCCGTATCCAAAGTATCCATTGCCTGGAACTCAAATTTGATCTCCTTCCATACTTCACAAGCAACAGCTAGTTCAGGACTCCATTTGGTAGCCTCGTGGAGACATCTCTATCTTTTCCCCCGGGGATCTTTAGAATTACCACTGCTTAGCTTTCAATTCGCCTCTAACCATCAAATGAAATGTGAATAATCCGTCCTCTTCTCTTTGAAAGAAGGGGCGCTTTCGGTTCTGTCAGTGCTTGAAACAATTTTGTCTTCTCCATATTACTATATCTCAAGAGTCAATAATTTGATATGAGGAACTACTGAACTCAATCACTTGTTGTCGTTACTCTTTAGTTTTATGTTGAGGTCTATCTTGTAGAGGTACTCAAATTGGATCAGTGATCGATTTCTAGGTTTCGTCGTAAACCTAATTGGTTACTTCTAATTACGTAAATCAATAGTTCAAACCGCACATAAAGGTAGGGCATTTCCAATTTTATAGGAACTTCTGTACCAGGAAAACAATGGTATCTCCAATTATAGCCCCCTGGGATGTAAAATATATCTCCTCTCACCATCCTTATAGTGTATGAGACAAATGTATGCATTTCGATTCGGGTCGTATTCTATGGTTACGATTCTACTTACCTAGTACAGTGACCCGTTAAGGAATTCAAAATGAACCAAGCCTTTTTTTTACTCAGTGGTAGAGTAATCCCATCGTAACGCGTAAGCCCTCGGTTCAAACCCGATAAGGGGCTTTGTTTGTTTGTTTTTTTTTCAGTCCTAGTATTCATAATCATATGAAGAATAACAATATTCTTAATAGGAATAAAAAAGTAACCCACCTTATAATATTATCATCTAATGAGTTATAGTTTATTAGTTATCATGAATCATGATAAGTCATCTGTTGAATCACCAAAGATTCCTATTTTCAATTAGGCCAATGAAATCCATTGTAAATATTAGAAATCAATAAAGGAAAATAAGTGGACCTGACCCATTGAATTATGACTATATCCGTTATTCTCATATTCAAATTCAATAGAGATGAAATTGGAACAAATTGACCCCTTAATTTATTTATTTTTATTTTTTTTCTTTGGACTCCGCAAGAATTTGTCGATATTTCCAATTCAATCGTCTTGTTCTATAGGAATAAATTGTCATTTCGTTCCTTCACGGAGAACCATTTATTCTAAGTCACAAGATAAGAACTCACTATCTTTCTTTGATTACAGCATAAAATCAATCTCTCTTCCACAGATTTTCCCCTTAAATTTCGAATACTTTAACGATCGATTTTTTTATAAATTAATCGTGATAAAAAATGAAAATGATATATCGTTAGATGAATCGTTATGTTCTATAATATTTAACAGTTATTTGTCTATTATTTAATATATTCATATTAATTATGAATAATATGAATAGGCAAGAATTCAGATAGTTAATAGCAAAGATTCTAAGAGTTTATTGAATTCCTATACATGTTGAATTTATGTTATGTGAGCCTGCTTAGCTTTTTTTGGGTAAAGGGTTACCCCGGTGATTTTGTATTAATTACCGCAAAAGGAAAACATGTAGTAAGGTAAAATCCCTACTAGATCTCTAAAGGGACAGGCCCCTGAAGAGTTAAACACAGAAAACAAAGACAAAAGCAAACGCCTAGCCAAACGCTAGAAAAAACATACAAACACAACCACTAAAACGAGTTAGCCACCATCGTCAAACACTGTGTTCCCAAGGATCTCCCAATCCTCAAGCGTACCCCGGACCCGCTCACGGTTCACGATCCTCAGACCCATCAATTTATATTTGACATCAGCAGTGATATTAGAAAAAACCACATCTGGGGGTCTAGCATGGCTATTATGAAATCTGCAATTCCTTTCTCTCCACAGGTGGTAAACCGTAGCAGCTATCATTAGCTTGCGAATCACTTTTAACAGGGCTTTCGAGGTGGTACTAGCCCAGTTAACAATGTCAATCCAATCAGAGGGAGCAGTCACTTTCATTTTAGAACAAGCCATCATCCAAACCTTTAGAGAATAGCTGCACTGAAAAAATAAATGGTGATGTGACTCAATATCATTAAAACACAAGAGGCAACACATCATGTTCATGCCACCTTTCTTCCGGTTCCATCTCACCAGCCTATCTTGAGTACGAAGCTTGCCATTAATCACCAACCATAAAAGAAACGCATGCTTAGGAACACAAGTTGAATGCCAAACTAACTCAGTCCACAGGACCACACCCAACGGGTTTCTAATAGAGTTCCAAGCAAGAGTAGTAGAGAAGTCGCCACGCTTACCCGCTTCAATCCACATAGATGTATCAGGCTGTGTACTCAACATCAGAATGGAGAGGTTGTTTAGAATAGGGAACCTATTCAGCCACTCCACCGGCCAGGCCCAACCATCGTTTGTAACCAGGTCCGCAACCTTCGAATGAATAGAAAAACCAGCGTTGTGAATAATTCTCGGGGAGATAAACTCGGACAGAGGGCCCCCAGGACACCAAATCTCATACCAAGCAGACGTGGAAGTGCCATTCCCAATGTTAACCCATATAAACTTGCGAATCAAAGGCCTAAGATGAATCAGGTTCCTCCAGCTCCAACTACTAGCAGATGTAGTCCTGCAATTCCAAAATGTTCGGCCTTGAATTCGATGACAATAGACCCATTCCACCCATAATGAGTTACGCTTTGTTATAATGCTCCAAATGTGACGTGTAAGCATCGCCCGATTCATATCAATGATACGTCTAATCCCTAACCCCCCTTCAAATTTTGGTTGGCAGACCGAATGCCATGCCACTTTAGCAGCCCCTTTCAAAAGTTTACCTTGGGACCACAGAAACCCCCTAAATTTAGATTCCAGCTCTCTGATAAGACGAGACGGGAGCAGAAACACCGAAGCCCAATAGATGTGCATAGAAGAAAGAACAGAAATAATTAACTGAAGCCTCCCAGCAAACGAAAGATTTTTATTCTTCCAATTCAGAATTCTATTGTCAGCAGCTTCAAGCAAAGGCAGGAAATCCTTGTATCGTAACCCCGCTAAGATAAGAGGCACACCAAGGTAACGTACCGGTAAAGTACCTTCTGTGAATGGCAAGCGAGTAAGAATGGCAGCCCTCATATCATCCTTAACATTGCACAAGAATATAGTACTCTTTGGTAGGCTAGGATTAAGGCCAGACAACTTAGAGAATCCCTCGATAGAGCGAATCAAGCATGTGTTAGATCTGATATCACCTCTAGCAAATAAAAAAAGATCATCGGCAAAACAAAGATTAACAATTTTATTGGCCTTACACTTTTTATGATATCTGAAATGAGGATCCTGCTCCACATCACGCTTCAACAAAAGGGTAAGCACCTCCATGACAAGAGTAAACAAATACGGTGATATGGGATCTCCTTGACGAAGCCCACGTTTACCCCTAAAGTATCCATGGGGCTCACCATTAATACAGATCGAATAAGAGGCGGTCGTAACACATGTCATTATCCAATTCACCATTGTTATGTGGAAACCAAAACAGTGAAGAATATGTTCTAAAAACGACTAGTCAACTGTGTCATACGCTTTCTGAATGTCCACTTTTAACGCACATCTTGGTTCACCAATATTGCGGTGGTAATTATGCATTAACTCTTGAGACAACAAAATATTATCTGTTATCAATCTCCCCGGAACAAAAGCAGATTGATTTATGCTCACAATATCATTCAGAGCACCCTTTATCCGATCAGCAAGGATCTTGCTTATCACCTTATAAATAACGTTACAGCAAGCAATAGGACGATAGTCATTGATGGAAGCAGGTGTCGTTACCTTCGGGATTAGAGCAATCAAGGTATGATTAATCTCCAGAAGAAGTTTACCATACTGAAAAAGGTCCTGAATGGCCTTCGTCACATCATTGCCAATCACCAACCACGCTTTTTTTTAAAAACGCAGACGTAAAGCCATCCGGTCCCGGAGCTTTAGCGTCATCAATGTCAAACACAGCATCATGAACCTCCTTCACAGTCACAGGACGCACCATGTGACCAGCCACATCACTCGCAAGCTTGGACGTGAATATCTCGGGGTCCAAATCCAAACAAGTTGTACCTTTAGACCCAAAAAAATTAGTATAGTGGTTAACAAAAACTTGAGGGACATCACCTCCTTCATGAATCTCCCCCATCCCATCTCTGATCATATCAATTCGGCATCTATGATTTTTGATTTTAAGGGACTTGTGAAAGTAGGCCGTATTTCTATCACCCGTAGCAAGCCAGTTGATCTTGGATTTTTGTTTCAAAAAGCATTCTCATCCAAACTGGCCTCTTGAAACTTTTTAAGAATCACCGCCTCCTTAGTTTTTAAATCAACATTCATCGGGTCAAGGTCATTAGCCTTTTGTATTGCATCCATTTCATTCCTTAACTGCGCCACCTTTGCATGTAAGTTGCCTTGTTTAAACAACAGGGATCTCAACGGTGTCTTTAGGGACCGAAGCTTTTTGACCAAACAAAATTGAGGAACCCCAGAAATAGGCGTCTCCCAAGCCTTTTGAACCATCTCCATAAACCCAGGCTTAGTAGTCAAAAAATTAGCAAATTTGAACGGTTTGGGTTTAGCAGAAATAACATGTTGTATTTTAACAATACTGGGATAGGTTAGAACATCACATTTGTAATGCGATGGTCATCGGTTCGATTTCGATAGTCGGCTTTTCTCTATTTATTTTATTTGATGTTTTACATGATTGATAATGCATATTTGAAATAAAATAATATTGAAAAAAAAGCATCTTCCTCTTTTTGCAAAAGCTCTTGATTTATTATGTTATAGGAATATTCAAGTAACTCACGAAAAGAATCATTTTCTTTTTCTATATATAGAATAGAATGATGGAACGTAACATCAAGGAAAAATAACAGTCTTTTTGGGGAATATTTGGTGAAGAAAGGTATGTTTTTTTATGTATTTAAAAAAAGTAAATCTTATTTATTAGATCATTGTACATTTCAATATGTATTATCTTATGTATTACAATAAAATGAAGGAGGTTTGTCACACCCCCCTCGAAATCGAGTTGTAATAGTAATCAACGATTTGATCATGTAATCGTAAGTGTTTAATATGTATAATATATATTAAACACTTACACGAACAAACACATAAAGGTTTGTCACTGTGGCTCTAGGCTATTTCTAGCGATAATAGGGTTCCTTCCTGGTTCGTTCGATCTTGTTTCTCTCAATAGATTTTCCCACAACCTGATTGCTTGCGATTTGCACCTACCGGTCCTGTTATCTTTTCCTTTAATCGTTGCTTTGGTACGAGTGTGTTAGGGTTTGGTTTTGCCGAATCGTAATCGGTCGCTAGGTGTATAACACCCTGTGATTGAATCAGTTGTATTATCGGAGGTTACGAGTACCGTTAGCGTCTATATCAATTCTATTAGGTTGTTCGTTTCTTGATCTTGATCCTACTGTCGATTTGGTTTAATCATCCGCTACGATTTGGCTCGTTAACTAGGTTAATTGTTTAATTTTCAGCGTTGACTGAGCCGTTTTTTAGCTTCTGATTCAAATCGATCGGCAATAGTGAGTTTCTCTTTGGCGGCTAGGGTTTGCATGAAACATGCAGATGTCTAGCATGGGTTCGGAAATCAAATCTACTTCTTCATTAGCGTAGAAAGTTAAGAACATTGATGGCAATCTGCCACCTAAGTTTCATGCCCGTAGGGGTGCTAACTTGCCCCCCAAGATTTCAGAAGTGCCGTCGGAGGCTAAGGAACCAGATATCGCAAATTCGGGAGGTGTTGACACACCGGCTATTGCTCCAATTAATCCACAACCTGTTTCGTATGCTGCTACATTCAGTTCATCCATGAGTAATCCGAGCAAGCAAAAATTGAACTTTAGAACGTTGAACACGGGGGCAAACGAGCATGGTGTGGACGTGGTTATTCCTTTGGATATTTTCAGAAAGGTCTCTAGTCAAATGGGGTATACTCTTTATGGTTACTTTTTGGGTGATAGGCTTGCTTATCCGGTCGTGGAATATTTTACTAGACAGAACTAGAGAAAATATGGGATCATTAAAAGCATGATGAATGGGAATGGTTTTTTCTTTTTTCAGTTCAACGGACAGAAGAGTATGATGGACGTGTTGTAGGGTGGCCCTTGGATGATAAGAAATCAACCTCTATTCCTTAATATATGGTCTCCAAACTCAGTACTGAAAAAGGAGGATATCAAGACGTTTGCTTTGTGGGTTAAACTTCATAATGTGCCATTAGTGGCTTATACGAATGATGGTCTAAGCATACTAGCGACTAAAAACGGTAAACCCAAACATCTTGATGCTTACACGTCGTCTATGTACATTGATGTGCAGGGCAAGAGCAGCTTTGCCCGGGCGTTTGTTGAGATATCGGGTGATCATGAGTTCGTGGATAAAGTGACGATGGCTATTCCAGATAAATATGGTAAGAATTACATCTAAGAATCCGTTGAGGTTGAGTATGAATGGATACCCCCTAGGTGTGAGCACTGTTGTGTGTTTGGCCATCACTCTAAGGAATGCCCTAAACATAAGCCTCCTGCTACTGTGAAGCAGGGTCCGATTGCTGATGCGGATGGGTATACCACAGTTACTAAGAAGAAAAGTGCTAAACATTCTGGTTACAGTGTTTCACAACAACCAAACCGATTTGAATACCATCTCGTTTCGGGTAAAACTCTTGGTGCGAGTTCGAAGAAAAGGAAAGAACACGTGGGGAGTTCTCGAAGTGATAACAACAAACGGTTTACTGTTTTTAATATTGTGGATGATGTTATTGGTTAGGAGGGTAAAAAACAAAGATGACATTCTTGAATCTATTAACGAGACGGGTGCGTTTATGGCTAGTGGGTCTAAAGGGGCAAGCACTCCTTCTATTACGGTTTCCAATGGTTAATTTGGCTTCATGGAATATTAGGGGGCTGAACCGCTCGCTAAAACAAAAGGAGGTTCGTTAATTACCGATGAAAAGTCTGTCGGTTCTTCCAAAATTGATGCTGGGATGTCCGAGTTTCACGATTGTGTTACTAATATTGAGGTGTTTGATCTTAACTGTATGGGTATGCAATTTACATGGAATAAAAAACCGAAAGGTGGTATGGGTATTTTGAAGAAGCTAAATCGGGTTATGGGAAACCTGGGGTTTACGGACCTCTATCCCAATGCTTATGTTATTTTTCATCCTTACCGCGTGTCGGATCACTCTCCTTGTGTCCTCAAAATCCCTGATGCTCAGCAGAGGAAGCATGCCCCGTTCAAATTCATAAACTTCTTGGCTTACAAGCTGGAATTCCTTGAGGTTGTAAAGGGGATTTGGGATGAGAATGTTCATGGTGTTCATCAATTCAAGGTGGTGAAAAAATTGAAGTTACTCAAGAAGCCGTTAAGGAGGTTGTTTGTCATGCAAGGTGATATTCACAAAACGGTTCATTCCTTGCGTTGTCAATTGGAGGAGGCGCAAAAGGCCATTGATCAAAATCCTTTGGATATGGTTCTTAGGAATTGGGAGGCGGAATGCTTACGTCGTTTCCAGGTAACTAGCCTTGATGAGGAGCGCTACTTGAAACAAAAATCTAAAGTCCACTGGCTTGCCACGGGTGATTCCAACACGGCGTTTTTTCATAATTCGCCGAAATGTCTTAGTCACAGAAACATGATCGATGTGATTACGGATGTGAATGGTAATGTTCATGAGGGCAGCGCAATGCTGATGCTCTAATGGCTCATTATGAGCATTTTCTTGGGGTTGATTCGGCTATTGACCTTGAGGGTCTTGATGATCTGTTTTTGTCCTGGGTTGATGATTTAAATGTGCTTCATATGGTTAGGGATGTGACTGATGAGGAGATTCGGTCTTCTCTTTTATCCATGGATGACGACAGGGCTCCCGGCCCTGATGGTTATTCTGCTGCCTTTTTCAAAAAGGCGTGGTCTATTATTGGTGTGGAGTTTACTAAGGCTGTTAGAGACTTTTGGTAAACTCTTGCAGGAGATTAATCATACGTTCATTGCTCTTATCCCTAAGGTTACTACTCCGTCGACTGTGTTAGACTATCGGCCTATCGCTTGTTGCAATATTCTGTATAAGTGTATTAGCAAGATCATCGCTAATAGAATCAAAGAGAGGCTTGATCAAATTATTAGTATCAACCAGTCAGCTTTTATTCCTGAGCGTAGGATTTCTGATAATATTTTGCTTACTCAGGAGGTGATGCATAACTATCATCGGCAGATTGGGCCTTCGAGA
Organism: Deinandra increscens subsp. villosa; assembly: GCA_039602395.1. Lineage (NCBI taxonomy): Eukaryota > Viridiplantae > Streptophyta > Magnoliopsida > Asterales > Asteraceae > Deinandra > Deinandra increscens. The sequence goes on from JBCNJP010000010.1 coordinate 32,271,167, forward strand.
TGTGCGTTTAAAGTTGATATTCAGAAGGCTTATGACACGGTCAATTGGGTGTTCTTGGAAAATGTGTTGAGAGGGTTTGGTTTCCAGGTTTCCACGACACTATGGTTCAGTGGATCATGGTGTGTGTTACTTCTCCGACTTACTCTATTTCTATAAATGGGAGATTTCATGGTTATTTTAAGGGGAAGCGGGGTCTATGCCAAGGGGATCCGATATCCCCGTACTTGTTCACTATGGTTATGGAGGTTCTTACTCTCATTCTGCAAAAGCATACTGGTGGTGACGTTGCCTTTCGGTTCCACCACAAATGTGCTAAACAACGATTAATTAACTTATGCTTTGCGGATGATCTGTTCTTGTTTGCTCATGGGGACTTGTATTCGGCCAAGTGCATTATGAGATCTCTCCAGTTGTTCTCGTCGATGTCTGGGGTGGTTAATAGTGTGCAGAAGAGTACTGTCTTCTTTTGTAATGTTCCTGTGGATACTAAAGGGGCAATTCTCCATATCCTCCCTTTTGTGGAAGGTGTGCTCCCGATCAGATATTTAGGGGTCCCCTTTATCTCCTCGAGGCTTCGATACAATGATTGTGCTGTCCTGGTCGATCGGTTGAATTCCAGGATTTCTAGTTGGTTGAACAGATTCCTGTCTGCTGTGGGTAGACTTCAGCTGGTTGTTTCGGTCGTTTTGTCCATGCAGGTTTATTGGTCTTCGATGTTCATTATGCCTAGCCATATCATTAAAGACATTGAGGCGAAGTTGCGTGTTTTCTTGTGGGGTATTGGTCGGGCTAAAGTTGCGTGGAAAGATGTGTGTGTTCCCAAGACTGAAGGGGGTTTGGGGATTCGTCGTCTTTGTGATTCTAATAGAGCGCTTATGGCTACTCACATTTGGAGTATTATTACAAAACGGGAGTCGTTATGGGTGTCATGGGTCTATTCCTATCACCTGTGAACTCGTCATTTTTGGGATATCCTTATTCCCCAAAACTGTTGTTGGGGTTGGCGGAAAATATTATCTCTGAGGCATGTCATTCGTCCGTGGATCCGTATGCAGATCGGTGATGGCCAGACTGCTTCTGCTATGTATGATAAGTGGTGTGATAATGGTCCGCTGTGCAGGCATATTTCCCCTCGTATGTTGTATGATGCCAGAATCCATAATTCTGTCACGGTGTCTGAGTTAGTTGAGAAAGGAATTCCGCCTGACTAGAACCCGATAGGTATTGATTTGCCGAGCCTTCATCCTGGAATGCCTGACAGGCTGGTTTGGGTGTCTGGGAATTTCTGTGCGGACTTCTCTGCCTCGACTGCTTGGGATTCAGTGCGTGCTCGTTTAGCTGAGGTTTCATGGGCTCCGGTTGTTTGGTTCTCCCATTGTATTCCGAAGCATGCTTTTAATATGTGGCTTATTATGAGGAATAAGCTTTTAACGCAGGATCGTATTTTGCGTTGGGATAGTAACAGAAGACATAATCAAAATATGATGTGCTGCCTTCTTTGTTTTGCTGATGTTGATTCGGTTAACCATCTGTTTTTTCAGTGCTCCTATGCTCGTCAGGTTTGGTCTTTGCTCCGGCCTCGGCTGGATTTCTCGGTTGCTAATCCCGTTTGGTCTGAGATTATCCAGGAGCTCTGCAGAAGGGCTGGGTCTAAATCCTTTGGTTCTGTTGTTAATCGGATTGTGGTTGCTGCTGCTGCTTATTATGAGTGGCAGGAGAGGCATAATCGGTTGTTTCGCAATCAAACGCGACCTCCTGATGTTCTTGCTTATGTTATTGCTGATATGGTCCGTATGCGCCTTGTTAGTTACAGGTTCCGGAAGAACCCTTATGTCATTCAGCGGTTGACAGAATGGGGGGTGGCTGATGGGTTCGTTTTTTATAACGATGGCTAAGGTGATGCTGTTCTGTTTGTTTGCCTAGTGTGTGCGCGTTAGTCGTTTTGTTTTGGTGTTTTGGCTGTGTTTTCTATTTTTTCCAGTCAGGGGCAGGTCCTTATCTGTTTACTGTTTGCTTGGCTATCTGTTTGTATTTTCTTTTTTAATGAATCACTGGGGTTTTCCCCTTTCCAAAAAAAAAACACATAATTAATTAACACCCAATCACTAAAAATCTAACCGTAAGTGTTTTAATCAATCAATCACTTGGATTCTGCATTCGTGATTGATCACTGATAACCTGTTTGGACTATAATGGATAAATGATGAGGCTTGTGTATTAAATGGGTTTGGGCTTGGGTTATCCATGTTTAGTGATTGGATGTTAGTTAATTATGTGTTTGTTTTTGTAAAATACGGTTTAGGGTAGAGGAAGAAAAGGCTTTGGCCCATGTAATCAATGTGTGAGATTGTATTTAAACAAACTCACATCCAACTAGCTAAGTTACGCCGAAATAGACACAAGAGAGAGAGGAAATTCATGATTTAAGAGAGACCATAGAAAGATTTCGGTGGCTTAACCGAAACCTGTGTGCTAGACATAAATCGAGTTGTAATAGTAATCAACGATTTAATCATCTAATCGTAAGTGTTTATTAACTTTGTTGATTCATCCTTTATTATTCCTTCTCCTACTTGAATCAATCAATCACTTGGATTCCACACTCATAATTGATCATTGATATCGTGTTTGGACTATAATCGAGAAATGATGAGGCTTGTGTATTAAATTGGGTTGGGCTTGGGTTATCCATGTTTAGTGATTTGGTGTTAGTTAATTATGTGTTTGGGCTTGTAAAATACGGTTTCGCTAGAGGGAGAAAGGGCTTCGGCCCATGTAATCAATGTGTGAGATTGTATTTAAACAAACTCACATCCTACTAGCTAAGGTTCGCCGAAATAGACACAAGAGAGAGGGAGGGAATTCATGATTTGAGAGAGACCATAGAAAGAATTCGTTGGCTTAATCGAAACCTGTGTGCTAGACAGAAATCGAGTTGTAATTGTAATCAACGATTTAATCATCTAATCGTAAGTGTTTATTAACTTTGTTGATTCATCGTTTATTATTGTTTCTCATACTTGATTCAATCAATCACTTGGATTCCGAACTCATAATTGATCAGTGATATCGTGTTTCGACTATAATCGATAAATGATGAGGCTTGTGTATTAAATTGGGTTGGGCTTCGGTTATCCATTTTAATGATTGGGTGTTAGTTAATTATGTGTTTGTTCTTGTAAAATACAGTTTGGACTAGAGGGAGAAAGGCTTTGGCCCATGTAATCAATGTGTGAGTTTGTATTTAAACAAACTCACATCCTACTAGCTAAGGTTCGCCGAAATAGACACAAGAGAGAGATAGGGAATTCGTGACTTGAGAGAGACCAGAGAAAGATTTCGGTGGCTTAACCGAAACCTGTGTGTTAGACAGAAATCGAGTTGTAATAGTAATCAACGATTTGATCATCTAATCGTAAGTGTTTAATATATATAATATATATTAAACACTTACAAGAACAAACACATAATTAACTAACGCCCAATCACTAAACATCTAACCGTAAGTGTTTATTAACTTTGTTGATTCATCGTTTATTATTCCTTCTCCTACTTTAATCAATCAATCACCTGGATTCCGCATTCGTGATTGATCACTGATATCGTGTTGGACTATAATGGATAAATGATGAGGCTTGTGTATTAAATGGGTTTGTGCTTGGGTTATCCATGTTTAGTGATTGGATGTTAGTTAATTATGTATTTGTTTTTGTAAAATACGGTTTAGGGTAGAGGGAGAAAGGGCTTTGGCCCATGTAATCAATGTGTGAGATTGTATTTAAACAAACTCACATCCATCTAGCTAAGGTTCACCGAAATAAACACAAGACAGAGAGGGAAGTCATGATTTAAGACAGACCATAGAAAGATTTCGGTGGCTTAACCGAAACCTGTGTGCAAGACAAAAATCAAATTGTAATATTAATCAACGATTTCATCATCTAATCGTAAGTTCTTATTAACTTTGTTGATTCATCCTTTATTATTCCTTTTCCTACTTGAATCAATCAATCACTTGGATTCCGCACTCATAATTGATCATTGATATCGTGTTTGGACTATATTCGAGACATGATGAGGCTTGTGTATTAAATTGGGTTGGGCTTGAGTTATCCATGTTTAGTGATTTGGTGTTAGTTAATTATGTGTTTGGGCTTGTAAAATACGGTTTGTCTCGAGGGAGAAAGGGCTTTGGCCCATGTGATCAATGTGTGAGATTGTATTTAAACAAACTCACATCCTACTAGCTAAGGTTCGCCGAAATAGACACAAGAGAAAGAGGGAATTCGTGATTAAAGAGAGACCCTAGAAAGATTTTGGTGGCTTAACCGAAACCAGTGTGCTAGACAGAAAACGAGTTGTATTAGTAATCAACGATCTGATCATCTAATCGTAAGTGTTTATTAACTTTGTTGATTCATCCTTTATTATTCCTTCTCCTACTTGAATCAATCAATCACTTGGATTTCACACTCATAATTGATCATTGATATCGTTTTTGGACTATAATCGAAAAATGATGAGGCTTCTGTGTAAATTGGGTTGGGCTTAGGTTATCCATGTTTAGTGATTGGGTGTTAGTTAATTATGTGTTTTTTTAAAAACAACACATGTTTTAATATCATCCCGAAAAGTACCGTATAAGACTCAAGTTACCACACAGGAAAGGCGGGCAACAAGCTGCGCCGCCAACCCCTTTTGAATAGGAAATCCTAGAGGTATGAAAATAACATTCTTTAATCTAGAGTTTACGATATTCCAATATGTCTTTTTGGATCCGACGCAACATGGCAGCCGCCGCCGACTTGAGATGCCCAAATGTATCAAAGGCAAAGGGAACAAACACATGTTGATTTTCAATGCACGCTTTCTCGTGTTTGTTCACCTTCCCGGCCACCGCTCTAGACGCTGCATGGCCCCCCACGAAGGTACTGCCCCTCAGCTCCACAAGGGCAGAGACCCCCGTTAAATCGACACAGGCATGCTTCCCATTCTGCCACTGAAAAACAAGTATGTCGGCAGGCCTGAGGGTTGAGTGCCCATCCAAGGGCTCTGACTGAAAGTTAACAGGAGCTTTCTTCCTGGCCCAGATTCTGGCCCGCCGGAAAATGTCAAAACAGAACGTCCCGAACCGTATCATGTCGATATTTAAACCCCGGGAGCTCTTTGCAGTGGACGGAGTGCTCCCCAAACGAATCCCTAGACGCCTTGTTCAGACGGGGCATTTTTCGTCCACGGGGAACAGAGTGACCATAAGACGATACTTGAGAATTGTCTGGTATTCGACGAGCGACATGTGTTGCCCGAACCTGTCAATAGGGAGAGCATGGAGGAAATCTTGCGCATGTGGTTGTCGTAGGCATTCCCAAATGGCCTTTTGCCTGACTGTCATCTCATAGGTAGCTTCCATCTCAAGCAAGGTTTTACCAAAGAGGGCATTCGCCAAAACGTGATGGGCTTTTGGTGGGGCGGTGTCCTTATTAGTGAAACCGCTCAGATCAAAGCCCGGAATTATATCATGAAGATCAGCCAGAGCATTCTCGTAGTCAAGGCCCATGCCACAAGCCCCACTCTCCCAAAGAATATGGTCTTGTAGTGCCCAAGATTGGGCACGCGAGGCCAAAAAAGCATATAACGTCGCCTTGACCGCCGAATAGACCCCGAGTCCCCCAACCGAATCGGCAAAGAAGCGAGCCGTCATTGCAAGTCCCCAAAGAAGGGACCCCCACACACGACAATATCCTCAATGGCCGATCACAAATCCTTATCAAACCCAACCGCAGCCGCCATCATATGAGTGGGGGGACATATTCTGATACCAAAGAAAAGCTTGGCGACACCCATGCACGAACGAAGCAGAAGGAGTTCGCATTGCGGGTCACCAATCGTGGGGAGGAGGCGCATAAGATCAGTAGCAGTTGACGCTCTCCTCGCAGCCAACCCTTGAATAAACTGGCCATCGCAACTAACAGCCCCCCCCCCCCCCCCCGCCAAGGAGCTTTACCCCTTTAGTGGGTCTGCTAGTGTCAGCAGGGAAGAGCCCAGGTCGGACTTTTACACCATCACAAGACGGCCAAAAGAGTTCCGTCTTCCTAATATTTAGAGCCAGCCCCAATGGTGGCCCCCTTTCCTTAATGATCTCGAGGGCCTTAGCCACCTCACTAGTATCCCCAATAACCGTACCATCATCAAGATACCAGGCATGGAGAAACAGATGGCAGTTATCCCGGATCTGATGCACAAGCGGGTGAAGAACGAGGGTAAACAGGAGGGGCCCCAACGGGTCACCCTGCTGGACCCTAGTAGTGGTCCAAATATGATCATCTTCTAGATATAAGCACGCTGATTGGCCATATAAGAACTCAACCCAAGGTGAAATGGACGGGCACCTCAGCCTAACCTCCCGAAGCAGGGACGAACGATCAACCAGGTTGAACGCATTGGAAAAATCGACCGTGAGCATAGCGAGGGACCCGTCAAGATGTCGACCCCCCACAAGGAGGTTAACGCTATGGAGGATTGCTTCAGCGCCACCCGACACACCAACCCCGAACTGAAAATCACCAAGATATTTGGCCATATCTTTACAAACTCCCTGCATCGCAACCTTGGAGACCAGTCGCCTCCAGATAGTGCCAACGGCGATATGACGAATTCCATTGTCAGGCTTAAGGAGCAGCGTTAGGGGTGCCGAGGCGACAAATTCATCCAAGCCAACCGAGCACCTCCCTCCCAACCAGAGATTAACGACCGTGGTGATTGCGTCCAGGAGGTCCCTGGCAATAGCAGACCCTTCCCCACACAGGCTGTCCAGGATGTGTTGTGCACGCAACCCATCCCTTCCACATGACGTCCCTTTGGGACAAAGGGCTTTGGCTCGTGTAATAAATGTGTGAGTTTATATTTAAAGAAAATCACATCCTACTAGCTAAGGTTCGCCGAAATAGACACAAGAGAGATGGAGGGAATTCGTGACTTGAGATAGACCAAAGAAAGATTTCGGTGGCTAACCAAAACCTGTGTGCTAGACAGAAATCGAGTTGTAATGGTAATCAACGATTTAATCATCTAATCGTAAGTGTTTATTAACTTTGTTGATTCATCGTTTATTATTGTTTCTCATACTTGATTCAATCAATCACAAATGGCTAACAAATGAAATGGAAATATGAAATGGGTGTTAAATTTATGGTCATATGCTTAGTTTGTCCTAACACACTAAGTGTTGATTTATTTATATCTCATGTTAATAATGTTATTTTCTCCTAACACTTAGTGAAAATACATGAGCATCGGATCGTCTACTCGATCTAGCTAATCGGACATCGAAACGTAATTAACCGATTGATTTATTGATCAACGAAGAACAATTACAATCAGTAAACACTCAGAAACAGTCTCAGAGAAACACACTCAGAAACACACACTTCACAGTAATCTCGCACGCTCATAACTCACTATTACAAAGACCAAACACCTATATATACCCAGCTGGCCGATCCCTGTCCGAACCCCAGGTTCGGCCAGTCCGAACTCCAGGTTCGGACCAGGTTCGGCCAAGCCTACTTGAACTTGATCTTGTACATTGCTTGATACTTCACACGACGCACATATCAGGTAACAACAAACTCCCCCTAGTCGTGTGTAGTATCTCTTCAACATCATCAACTTTGTATCATCAATCAAGCTCCCCCTCAAGTGTAGAATCCGTTCGTTCAATGAAATGAATCTTCAAACAAACTCCTCCTCAACTCGATCGTAGCTTGATCTTGAATACTTGATGACACATAGTGTATCTCTGGTCTTTTATCAACAGCTTCAGAAGAGTTGAAATTGTGATATCTTGCACATAGCAACCTGCTCAAACATTTAAATAATCTTGGCGCAAAACGTCTCTTCGATACTCCAAGATATGATTTTGAAAATTGATTTGTATCACGTGTTGATCAGATCGAAAATAAAGCAGAAACAAAATCTTTTTGATTTTTCAAAGTTTATGCTAAAACTCACCGAAAATCTTTTTGTTCTTTTCTGAAAAGAAATAAAATCACAATACAGAATCAAACACTATTTTTGGTATGAGAAAGATCACTATATGGGATCATATTAAACATAACGCACTGAACTGCACTTCAATTTCAATTAATCGAAGCACATAAGTCATGTTGATTGCCGGTATAATTTGTCCAATTTAAACTCAGACAAAATCATACTCATAACATCTGGATATGTTAAGGTATTGATTAGATTTGCTTTGACCAGTGTATCCCACACTATCAGACATAATCAGACTTTTTCAGTTTTTCTTTCTTTTTCCTTTTGTGAGATAGCACTTGTGATTTTTCACAATAGCATAGTGTTTTCCATGATATAGTCAACTGTGTTCCATGCAAAAATAAACAAGAACGTTAAATCGTCTACCTTAAGGTCGATCTTTCAATACGCAGATAAGGCCTTGGATTTAACAAAATAAGAAAATAAAACAAATTGAAATTGTATAACCCAACAACAATCAGGTCGGTACTCTCGTACACGCAGAGAAAGTCCGATGAGTTATACGAAACACCAAAGAAAATAAAGCAGAACGTCAAACGAACAACGATCAGGTCGATCTTTTGATACGCAAAGAAAGTCTGATCGTTTGACAAAATAAAGAAAATTAAACAAGTTTAAATCTTTGCAAAAAGAACACATGTATACACAGTGACTTCTCATTTTGAATTTCACACTTGTTTTTATTTTTGTGTCATGAAATATGCACCAAGATGTTATCCACATGGTCAAGCATTAGTATTTAGTGTATATCACATCTGAATACTTTCTGATTTGCCGAGCCTACCAAGCATATCAAACAATGATTTTATGGCCCTTTCATCTACTCTATCCATGAGTCAGATACGTAAGCCAATGTACCATCATTTCCCAATGATCAATTTCTCACAATTTTATACATTTTGCATGTATTCACCTTCCTTCATTATATATTTGGCATGTATTCAACTTCTCCCCATAACATGCATTTTATCAATTACTCCCCCTTACTTACAATTCTCCCCCCTTAAAATGAAAACTCTATTTTTGGATTTTCATTTTACACAAAAACAAGACTCTATTTTTGGCTTTTTGAGAAAAAAAACTTGTAAACAAAGAAAAGTGATCAATCAACACGGATATGGTGCAGTTTTAGAATGCAGAAAAATCGCAGAGTTAGAAAATGTATCATGAAATTTAAATTAAGCAGAATACTCCTCCATCAACAGTTTTGCAATCATCGATAGGTCTTCTAGAAGTACCTGCACACTGGTCAAACTAATTAGTCCAAAAATGACCCGAAGCGAATCGACTCTGATCGACCAGTATCCTTGTTTTGCTTAGAAACCACCTTAGGTTTCCATTGTTGTTGTTTTGGTAAAACAGTTTGAGATGAACTTATCACAGGTGACTGTGGTGATGAACATACATTTTGAACCTTTGAAAATATTGGAACAAAACGTTTTTGTTTATGAAAGAACGTAGGTTCAACGTCATCAAAAACTCTGCCTTGTTCATCAAAGAACTTTGTGTTGGCAGGTTTACCAAAAACTGGTTTCTTATGAAACCCTTGGGGTGAATCAGCAGGTAATGGACAATCCTTAGCCATATGCCCTGGTCGGCGGCAAATATAACAGATTCTTTTCGTTTTGTCCCATCTATGATGTATCTGCGAAGAACACACATGAATATCTCGAACATGATCAGAATGAAAATCATATACTTGATGCCTGTGATCATGTACCCATTTGGATGTAGGGCTTCGAGATTGAGAACTTTCAGAAGAAATGTTAGCTTTCACAAAGACCTCGGCAATCTTCCGAGCATCAACACAATGAAGTGGAAATTCTTTATCAGAGAAAAGCTTATCAGAACCTTTGAGCTTGTAAAATCTTTCAGGTTGAACTTTTTCAGCTTTAAACACATTCTTCTTCACTTGCTTCAGTCACATTCTTCTGATCATAAAAGATCTTTTCATGGAATCCAAATTGTGACTTAAGCTTGTCACTTGAAGTAGCCGACTTCTCATTATCAACCGGAGACGAACCAGATACAAACTTTGGAGCAGGAGAAACTTCAGATTTCTTTTCCTTCTTCTTCTTATTCTTCCTGTTCTTCTTTTTCGTCACAACTTTCTCAACCCCAACGGTAGATGATGAAACCTTTGAATAATCAAATTCGTCAACTTGTTCCTTCACTTCTTTGAAAGCTTCTTTGATATGAGCAGGGGGTGATGTAGTCTTATCAAACATTTTCTCAAAATTTGCATCAGTAGCTAAAAAGCTTGTGAAAACTTGAGAATTTGAAACATTGTTAAGCAATAGATTAGCATCCAGAACTTGAATTTTTAGATTAGAAAATTTCTGTTGAGCCTCAACAAATTCTTTTTCTTTAGCAATCAATCGCTTTGCAACCTTGTGAGTTTCAAATTTTTGCAAGCGAAGATTATCAAGACCTTCAAATAATTCCTTCTTCAATTTATCTTCATTGCGCTTTTGAATCTCCAAATTTGCGGCTTGAACTTTATTGACACGAACTAACTCTCGCTTCTCATCCAACAACTTTCCCATGTCAACTTGATACGCTTCAATCTTAGCAGTTGATTCTTCAACATTCTTTGTAAGCAGATCAAGCTTAACTTTTGATTTTTCAAACAAATTCGTGAAATCAAAAGCAGCATCCTCCGCTTCATCCTTCCATTTCTTGTTCAGAATTATCAGAAATTCCAGTCAAAAAAGTTGTACTTGGTGCAGAACTCAGACTTGGTTTAGCTTTAGCATTCATGCTTGCCGTATTCTCACCATGACACAATTCAGGATTTTGCAAAGTAGCAGTTGACTTCTTTGAATTTAACATTTCCATTTCTCGAGCATGAAGTTTTCCAGTAAGCTTGTGAAATGTCATTGTAGAATAATCCTTGTCATGAGTGAGTAGCAAAACATAATTCTCCCACTTTTCAGGTAAAGCTTCCATAATCTTTTCCTTCAAATCAGCATCAGATTTCTCAATACCAACTACCTTTAATTCACTAATCAGATGTGAAAACCGTGAAACGAGAGCAGTAATATTCTCATTTTCATAGTTTTGAAAATTATCAAATTCTTTGTTCAACACTTTCTTCCGACTCTTCTTGTAATCATCATTACCCTCACATCTTGCTGAGAGAGCATCCACAATTGCTTTGATTTCTTACAAGTGCTGAATTGATGTAACAATTCGGTAGGTAAAGCCATGGTAAGATAACCATAAACTTTCTTTTCAAGCTCATAACTTTTTCTTTCAGCAGCATCAAAATCTTGAAGTTCCTTATAATCTCCTTCTTCAGTTGGTCGTTCATACAACTTTCGAATCGGAATCCATAGATCAATATCATTTATGCTGATGTATGCAGAAAATCGTTTCTTCCAATATTGATAATCTTCTAGTTTCAACAATTTGGGAACTTTCTGACTTGTTCCGATTTCATTATCAAAATTCAGCATGGTTTGCATCGCACTTTGCATTGCAGCAAATGCTTCAAATTCTGACATCGTTTGAAAAAATTTAAAAACTGTCAGCCGAACAAGCTTTGAACCTATCACTGACCTCCGAACTCTGTCCGCACCTAAAACCAAAGTCCGAACTCTGTCCGAACTTGCTCCGAAACAAGATCAACAGTCCGAACTCCTAAGCGACTCCGATCTAGCTCCGAACCTAGAATCACACCGAACCTCGACCGAGACAGCTCCGAACATGGACCGAACATTGACCGAACTCGAAGTTCGGAGCAATTACTCCGAACCTGACCAGGTACCTCCGAACCTCGACTTCATTTTTCAAAAATGCGCGAAAATGAACTGATTTTGACGAAACTCGTTACTATGGATCAGTAAAACCGATAGAAAGTGATTTAGGAACAGATTTGACACCAAACACTCGATAGAATTGATGAACAACACGAAAACAAACTTGAGAATCATGAAAAACGCTTCAAGAATCTGAAAATAGCAACCACAGATCAGTAGGGTGAACCAGAAAGCTCTGATACCACTTGAAAATACGTGAGCATCGGATCGTCTACTCAGTCTAGCTAATCGGACATCGAAACGTATTAACCGATTGATTTATTGATCAACAAAGAACAATTACAATCAGTAAACACTCAGAAACAGACTCAGAGAAACACACTCAGAAACACACACTTCACAGTAATCTCGCACGCTCAGAACTCACTATTACAAAGACCAAACACCTATATATACCCAGCTGGCCGATCCCTGTCCGAACCCCAGGTTCGGCTAGTCCAAACTCCAGGTTCGGAACAGGTTCGGCCAAGCCTACTTGAACTTGATCTTGTACATTGCTTGATACTTCACACGACGCATATATCAGATAACAACACTTAGTGTTAGTAGATGGAAAATGATCATATGAATATGTTGTTACATTTGGTCATAACTAGTAAATGGATGGATTAAAAGAACATGGGAATGGACAAGATTGGTTAAATAAAATACATGAGACTTACTTTTTTTTTTAGTAAAAATGACATTTATGTCAAATGATTTATTTGACATAAATACTTGGATTTATTACAAGTTTTAACTATATAAACACATGTTTTAAAAAGGAATAAAGTTTCTATAAAAATGCATTACTTAAATGGATATGTTTTATAAAAATGATTTTTATAGAAATAGTCAAGAGCCATACATGGCTTCTAAATATATTTATAACCTTTTAAATCTTACTTTGATGAATCAAAGTAATCAAGACAAGAATACGTTTTTTTTTGGGTAAAGGGTTACCCGGTGATTGTATATATATACCACAAAAGAGAACAAGTAGAAGGGAAAAGCCCCAACTAGTTCATACTAGGGACATGCCCCTGAGTATGTAAACAACGACAAACAAAACAAAACCACCTAGCTACAAACAAGCTAGGAAACAAAAGGAAAATCTAGGGCTACGTTGTAGCGTCCGGAACAAAATTCCCACCAATACCCCATCAATCTAGCGTAGATTGCACTCTAGAGGATTTCTTGGTTTTGACACCAACCAATTTGCAACGCACAACTTCCAGGATTTGATTGGCAAGCGAGTCAGGAGGCCGAGCGTGATTGTTGAACATTCTGCTGTTTCTTTCTTACCAAATATAGTAGGCCGAAGCATGCACCACCAACTTAGCAATAAAAACACTAAGGGACCGCGTAGACTGACCAACAAAATAGTTAGTTATATCCACCCAAACCGACTCCACTTCAGAAACACAAGTCTGCATACGAACCAACTTCCAGACCTGAGAAGAAAATACACACTCAAAAAACAAATGCTTATGCGAATCATAGCATTTGTAGCGAGGGAGACAGCACATCATGTTCATGTTCCCACGACGAGCCTGATCCCACCTCAAAATTCTGTCCTGAGTGAGAAGTCTTTCTCTCATGACTAACCAAACATGGAAAGCGTGATGAGGAATACATTGGGAGAACCAGACCAGATCAACCCATATAACAGTGTTATTGTGATACCTAAACGAGTCCCACACCCTGGAAGAAGTAAAATCAATACATTTGTCACCAACTTTCCACCTTTTTGTATCATGCACACTAGATTTCAGATTAGTGACCACCACCTCATTTTTTTTGGGTAAAGGGTTACCCCGGTGATTCTATATATATACCGCAAAGCAGAACAAGTAACAAGGAGAGCCCTTGTTAGTGTATCTCATTTAGACTGGGGAATAAATTATTCCAAGCGACAGGCCACGTGTATCTCCCAAGATCAAATAGGTCTGCCACCTTCGCATAAAGAGAGAAGCCGACATTTTAGATAGCACGAGGAGATATATGATGACAAAGGGGACCCCAAACGGACCACTTGTCCAGCCAAGCATACGTGTTGCGACCATCACCAATATAGGACCAAATAAAACCACAAGAAAGCGGCCGAGTGGCAAGAATTTTTCTCCAAATCCGACAGCATGAGGAAGGACACTTAACATTCCAAATCGATCTGTTCTTCAAACGGTGGGAATAATCCAAGAAACCCATAAGGAGTCCCTCTTGGTTACAGTACTCCAAATATGGGTTGTCATACGGGCCTTATTGACATCACCAATTCTCCTATTCCCAGGCCCCCTTCAGTTTTAGGAAGACAAACGTCCTTCCAAGCAACTTTAGCCTTGCTCTTATCCCCATGACACCAAAGAAAGCTTCTCATTCTTTTCTCCAAACCCTTGATAGTGCTAGCAGGGAGGATAAGAACAGAAGACCAGTAAATGTGTAAAGAGGAGAGCAAAGAAATAATGAGCTGCAATCTACCCGCAAAGGACATAAATCTGTTTTTCCAGCTAGAAATACGGGTATCCATTCTCTCAATCAAAGGAGCGCAATCATGAGCCGCGAGTCTAGTTGAGATCAGCGGGACCCCAAGTTAACGAACAAGAAGCGACCCCTCCTCCATATGCAAAATACCAAGGATATTGGCCTTAATATCATCCGGGACATTGTAGAAATAGGCCAAACTCTTTTGGGGACTAGGCACCAAACCTAACATCCTTGTAAACTTGAGGAGATACTGAAAAATACAAGTGGCAGAGTGAACAGTACCACGAGCAAAAATAAAAAGATCATCCACAAAACAGAGATTAATGATCCTTTGCTTCTCGCACTTATTGTGGAACCGAAATGCCGGATTATCACGAACCGCTTGCTGAAAGATTAGGCTAAAAAAAATCTTAAAACCTACATAACATTTCCAGTGGTTTCTCTCTGGGCGATCTAGGGTATTTGGCCTGTGATCGTGTTCTTGGCTGATTCATTTCTTCTTCATTAGTCGTTGAATACTAGTTGTTTGATCTTCGCACCTAGCTAGCCTGTTATCTTCATCGTAGTCACAAAATTGGTACGAGTTGTGTTAGCAATTTCATAAGTTCTAGGGTTAGTGTTTCGTTACCCTATTGCTTCCACGAGTTGTTTACCACCCTGTGATCGATTTTGTTCGATTGTGATTGAGGTACGAGTCCTGTTAGCGGCTTTAGATCTTTCATTAGGATTCTTTCGTTTCTTTGCTTGTTAATCTTGACGGCTGTTCTTCTTGGTTGACCTAATTACTACGTTTTAGGGTTTATTGGTTTTTGAGGTTAATGCCTGATAGAGTACTATCCATTTTCCTTGGATTCTAATTTAACCTAATTCTTAGTGATCAAGGAATTCTAAGTTTCCCAGCGTCATTTTTCTTTCTCGCTAAGTAGGATTATAAAGCCTCCCTTAGCAAAATCGGGGCTGGTTTCTAAACTTAAAAACATCGATGGAAACAAACTTCCTCCGCCAAGGAAAGGAATTGCGAAGAATTATGCTGATGGGACACCGGAGAATGTTACCTTCTTTGAAGCACCTCTGAATGACATCAGCCCTGCTGACGTCAAAGCTGTAGGAACTGATGACGTCAGCCCTGATGACGGCATCATTCCAATTACTTCCGCAGGTACTCCTAAAGCTGACGAAAGCTCTAATGTGAACAAGGATACCGCTGATGCTGAAATTTGTGACAAGTCGACACCCGAAATTAATACACAACAGCCCGTAATCTCCTATGCTAGCACTATTAAATCTAATCTGGACAATACAGTCAAACCAAAGCTGAATTTCCGTAAGATTGAGACAGGGACTAATGAACATGGGGTTGACGTGGTTATCCCGGTTGAGAATGTTAGGAAAGTTGCAGATAACATGAGGTACACTCTGTATGGGTACTTCCTTGGGGAACGACTGGCATACCCGGTGGTTCAATACTTTGTTACACAGAATTGGAAAAAGTATGGGATTCAAAAAAGTATGATGAATGGAAACGGGTTTTTTTTCTTTTAGTTCCAGGACAGGAAAGGTATGATGGGGGCTCTAGAAGGCGGACCATGGTTGATTCATAATAAGCTACTTTTCTTGAATATATGGTCGCCGAATGCTATTCTCAGAAAGGAAGATATTGAATTTGTGTCAGTTTGTTCAAGTTACATAACGTACCCTTAGCTGCATATACTGATGATGGTCTAAGCATGTTAGCTTCTAAAGTGGGTAATCCCAAACATATGGACTCTTACACCTCTTCCATGTGTAGGGATGTCTGGGGCAGAAGTAGCTTTGCTCGTGCTTTCATTGAAATGTCCGCTAAAACTGAGTTTAAAGACAAACTTTCTGTAGCAGTTCATGATGAAAATGGCAACAACTATATAAAAGTGGAAGTTGAGGTGGACTATGAATGGAAACCTCCCCGATGCAAACATTATGAGGTTTTCGGCCATAATACTAAGGAATCCAGGCATAAACAAGAGGTTCTGAAAGGTAAGGCTCCCCAGGTGGAGGATAAGGAGGGGTTCGTGGCTGTCCCTCGAAAGAAAGCGGCCAAGCAGGGAGGATATCGGATACCTCTACAAAAGCAGATCTTGGTGTACAAACCGGTTACAAATAAGGAAGGCACGAGTATAGGTAATGAGCAGAAACAGAAACCTGTTGTTCTTAGCAAAAATGGTACAATTAGTAATGATCAGGCTAGTAGTAGTCAATCGCAGGTGGGAACTTTCAATAAGTATTCAGCGTTAGCTTCGGACCTTAATTATGATGATTATAGTTTCAAATTGAATTTTATGTCAAATGAGGACGAGGTTTTGGAGTGTGGAACAGAGACAGGAAAGTTTAAGGAACAAAATCTAAAAGGGGCAAGCACTCCTTCTGTTAATGTTGCCGATGTATAGTCTAGCTTCCTGGAATATTAGGGGGTTGAACCACCTGCTAAAGCAAAAAGTGGTTCGGCGTATGGTTAGGGAGAATGGCCTTAGTCTATGTGCCATTTTTGAATCACATGTTGAAATGGATAGGTTGTTGCTGGTTTGTAAAGGGGATTTTCGTCATTGAGACTGGGTTTCTAACTCGTCTTATTGTGATAAAGGCACCCGAATCATTGTAGGATAGGATACTGAGGTGATGGACGTGATGGTATTAGCTATGGACGACCAGGTCCTTCATATTCAAGTGTTTGTTAAGCAAACCTCTATCGTTTTTTTCTACTCATTTGTGTATGCTTCTAATTCTTATATCAGACGTAGCACCCTTTGGCAGAACCTGGTTATTCACAAAGGTTTTGTTCATTCGAAGCCTTGGGTGGTGCTTGGAGATTTTAACACTACGCTAAGATTGGAGGATAAGTCCGTTGGTTCGTCCAAGTTAGACATAGGGATGACGGATTTTCAGGAGTGTGTTGCTGAGTTAGAGGTTTTTGATTTAAATTGTATGGGTCTACATTATACCTGGAATCAAAAGCCAAAGGGGGGGGGGGTGTTGGTCTCTTAAAGAAACTTGACAGGGTTATGGGCAATTTGGGGTTTACGGATGCTTTCCATAATGCTTTTGTGGTTTTTCAACCTTACAGAATTTCTGATCATACTCCTTGTGTGTTGAATATTCCTGGTAGTTTCTCTAAAAAACATGCCCTGTTTAGGTTTGCTAACTTCCTATCGCACAAACCTGAATTCTTGGACGTGGTTAAAGATAATTGGGAGGTTCCTTTTTACGGTGTTCGTCAGTTTATTCTTGTGAAGAAGCTTAAAAATCTCAAAAGACCTCTTCGGAAAATGCTGATGATGCAGGGTGATGTCCATAAGAACGTGGAAGTGTTACGTAATCAGTTGGACGAGGCTCAGAAAGCGATTGATCGGAACCCTTCTAATATGTTTTTTCGTAATTGGCATGTGGAATGCCTTAAGCGTTTTAACAGTGCTGCGGTTGATGAGGAAAGATTCTTGAAGCAGAAGTCGAAGGTTCATTGGTTGGCTACGGGTGACTCTAATACGGCTTATTTTCATAAATCCTTGAAGTGTCGCCAGCACCGTAATCGGATTAATGCTATTAAAGATATTCATGGGAACATTCATACTGGCGATGCTTTACCTGCTGCTTTGGTTTCTCATTATGAGCTTTTTTTGGGTTCGGATGTGTCTCCTAATTTTGCAGGGATTGATGAGCTGTTTGTTAGGAAGATTGGTAGTGAAAAAGCTGCTAACATGATTCATACGGTTATCCCTAAGGTGTCTACCCCGTCTTCGGTTCTTGAATACAGACCGATTTCTTGTTGCAACATTTTCTACAAGTGTATTACTAAGATCATTGCTGAACGTATTAAGATTGGGTTGGGTGACATAATCAGTATCAATCAGCCTGCTTTTATTCCGGGTCGTAGGATCTCCGACAACATCTTGCTTACTCAAGAGTTGATGCACAATTATCACAAAGATGTCAGTCCGTCACGCTGTGCTTTTAAAGTTGATATTCAGAAGGCGTATGATACGGTTAACTGGGAGGTCCTTGATAGAATTCTACGAGGGTTTGGGTTTCATGACGTCATGATCAACTGGATTATGTAGTGCGTTTCTTCTCCTTCCTATTCTATTTGCATTAACGGTAGTATTCATGGCTACTTTAGAGGCAAAAGGGGTCTGCGACAGGGAGATCCGATGTCTCCTTATCTGTTTACAATGGTTATGGAGATTCTGACCCTTATTTTCCATAGAGAAATTGTTGCTGATGGGGCTTTTTCGGTTTCATCATAAATGTTTAAAACAACGTATTATTAATCTGTATTTTGCTGATGACCTGTTTATTTTTGCCCATGGTCATGGGCATTCTACAAAGTGCATTCTGAATTCTATTAATGCTTTCACTGCAATGTCTGGGTTGGTCCCGAGTGATCAAAAGAGCACTAGTTATTTCTGCAATGTTCCTGGGGAAGTTAAAAGCTCTATTCTTAATGTGTTACCTTTTACTGAAGGAAAGCTTCCTGTCAGGTATCTGGGAGTTCCGCTTATAACGTCCAGATTGCGTTATGCTGATTGTAAGGTTTTGGTGGAGTGGGTTGATACCAGAATTGCGAGTTGGCTGAATCGATTCTTGTCGGCTGTAGGGCGGCTTTAGTTGGTTGCTTCTGTCTTATCTTCCTTGCAGATTTACTGGTCTTTTTATGTTCATCCTGCCTTCTCGCATCATTAAGGACCTCGAAGCAAAGATGCGTGATTTCCTTTGGGGTGTGGACTCTAAATACAATGGGAGGGCTAAGGTGGCACGGAAAGAGCTCCGTGTGCCTAAGTCGGAAGGTGGTTTGGGCATTCGCATAATTGGTGATTCCAATAAGGCTCTCATGGTTTCTCATATATGGAGTATTCTAACCCATCGTGATTCTCTTTGGGTTGAGTGGATTTACTCGTACCACCTCCGTTCTCGAAACTTTTAGGATTGTCGGATTCCGGCTAGTTGCTGTTAGGGTTGGCGCAAGATTTTACAACTAAGACCGGTTCTCCGCAACTTTATTAGAGTTGTGTTGGGGGATGGGCAGTCCACGTCTGCTTGGTATGATATTTAGTGTGTTTCTGGTCCCCTTTGCAACGTGATTACTAACAGAAAGATGTATAATGCCCATTTTAAAGCTTCGGATTCTGTTGCTGATGTTGTTTCATCTGGTGGTCCGGATTCGTGGAATATCATTCTGCCTGCGCTTTCCCCGGGTATTCGTGACAGGCCTGTCTGGAGTTCTGGTCAAATTTTAACTGACTATTCTGCTTCTTTGGCTTGGTCGTCGATTAGGTACCAGCTTCCTCAGGTTCCTTGGGCTGATGTTGTGTGGTTCTCTCAGTGTATTCCGAAGCATGCGTTTCATTTGTGGCTTGTGATGAAGAACAGGCTTCTCACTCAAGATAGGATTCTGCATTGGGGGCGTAGCCGGAGGTCGCAGAACATGATGTGTTGCCCCCTTTGCTATGCTGATTTTGACTCAAATGGTCACCTGTTTTTCCAGTGCTCGTTTTCTGTTCGGGTGTGGGACAAGTTACGTCCGAAGCTGGGTTTTCGTGCCACTCCGCCTGTATTGGAAAGTATAGTGGCTGATTTAGGGTCTAAGAATTTGAAGACTTTTGATTCGGTGGTTGGTCGTTTAGGGGTTGCTGCTGCGGCTTACTATGTTTGGCAAGAGAGGAATATCCGGCTGTTTGGTGCTCAGACTCGTCCACCGGATGTTCTTGCTGGACAAATTCTGGGAACGATTCGATTAAGGCTCTATTCCCTCAGGTTTCGGCGTATGCTCATGTGGTTAACCGGTTAGCTGATTGGAATATTGATGAATCTGTTGTGTTCAACAACGGTGGTTAATTAGTGTTTTGTTTTTGTTTGTTTAGTTGGTTGGCTTGGTTTGTGCTTTGTTGCTGGTTGTTGGCCGGGGGTCTGTCCCCATGTCTTTGTTTCTGCGTTTTTTCGCTTTTCTGTACTTCAGGTTCTTTTATTTATCACCGGGGAAACCCTTTCCAAAAAAAAGATTAGGCTAAGAATTTCCATGACCAAAGTGAAAAGATAAGGAGAAAGAGGGCATCCTTGTCTAAGACCACGTTTGCCCTTAAAATACCCATGAAGATTACCATTAACACAGATGGAGTAAGAAGGGGTAGAGACGCAAGCCATAATCCACTCCACCATTCTAGCATGAAAGCCAAAACCAATCAGATTTTTTTTAAGAAAACTCCAGTCAACCATGTCATCAGCTTTCTGGATGTCAATCTTGAACGAACACCTAGGAGGGCCACAGTTGCGATGGTAGTTATGCATGAGCTCCTGCGTTAGAAGTGTCACACCCCCAATTTACCACTAACGGAGTTTATACCGTTAAGGGGTGCGAGCAAACCAGGACCACAACCATTAGTTACAAATACTAAACGAATCAGAGTTAGTCCAAATACATGCCATATATTAAAGTCTCAAAATACGCAGCGGAAAATATTGTCTTAGCACTAACCACGTGCTTTACAAATCATTGTTTTTAAATTCCCAATTTAGTTTGAACAAAAAATAAAATGTCTTCATGTGCCATGCCAACCCGCTCCGGATACTCCTCAGCGATCTGCAAAAGTTTAAACCACGCAAGTGTCAACCTAACGGTTGGTGAGTTCACAGTGGGCATGTCATGCAGCGGCCCGGTCTCATAAGCGTATGTATCAACATATAATTAAATAATAGTTTTGCAAAACAATTGCCAAGTGTTGAATTATCGAATATGCACTAGTTAAGTAAAGATTAAAGCGGTCAACCGATATCGCGGGTAGCTAATCCGGTTTCCATGCACTAAGGAAGTTCGTACCAAAGCTGACGTAACAGAGTTCGGCATTTGCCGATGGTTTGTGCCTCCAGTTGTGTTCCTCATGGGACCCACAACTAAAATAGGCTGATATTGTACTCCGTTCGGCCTCCAACCGGTTGGCTACACATTTGTGTACCGCGGAGCAGGGTTTGTCAAACCCTCAGTAGATCTACCCAACATCCCCTCGCTTCGCAAATTAATGGTACTAAATTGTTGAGGACTTTTAAGTTTTAAGGCATCCTTAGAAATCATGTGATATCATTTGGTTTAGACTTTAACCTACGCTAGTCATATTAAAACTGTTTGTTCTGGATTTCATTTGAAATCCTAAAAAGAGTTTAAGTATCAAAATGGTTGTTCCGGATTTCATTTGAAATCCCAATGAGTTAAGTATTAAATAGTTGGTTGCGGATTTCATTTGAAACCCCAAGGATGGACAGTTGCAAGTGCTTTCCATGGAACACCCCAACTTCCATAACAGATATCCCATTTGGCAATATCTCAAGATGTCAGCGTTGTTTTCCGTTAAGTAAATTCGTTGTGACCCAAACGGGCTCACAATTAAAGGGTTGGTGAAACTCACCTTAGGTTGCTCAGCTTACACTTCAAATAATCCAATTTATGATTGCTAACGAAGACCTAATAATCACATTAAGGTCTTAGGTGTTAGGTTGTGTCTAATCTTTAGCTTAACGTCACTATGGCCCATAACATAGCACGTTGGAACTATGACACGACATACCGACACACGACACCGATGGTTGATCATAAACGAGGGTTCACATAACTCAGAAATCAAAGCATGTTTGATTATTGCATAATCATGTAAGTCATGGCATAACATTCAAATAAGTTGCACAAGTTTGGGTTTTGGTCTGGCACAGTTTCGCTACACAGTTTCGCTACAGTTTCGCTACGCAGTTTCGCTATGTGCACGGGCAGCACTTTTGCTAGGGAATACTCGATGACACAGTTTCGCTAGCTAGTTTCGCTCGAAACTGATGACACAGTTTCGCTAGCATAGCTTCGCTCGAAACTGGTTTGAACTTTCGTTCAGGGACAAGGTCTAGGGTTGTTTCGCTCAATAGTTTCGTTACTTAGTTTCGCCGGCGACACTATAGTTTCGCTACATAGTATCGCTGTATGAATATTCAAACAGTTTCGCTACATAATTTCGCCCAGAGAACACAGAGTTTCGCTAGTCGCGAAGAAACTCGTTTTTAAGACCAAAAATCAATCTTACAGCTTCCATACATCATGTAATTCAATATCTAGCATGCATAAACATTTACCAACATCACAGAAGCAAATTTAACACCTTAAACATGAGTTTTCATCATCAAATCACCAAAAACACCTCAAAGCTCATTTTTAGCACAAAGTTAACCTAACTAGCATGAATCTTCATTATGGCTTGATTTCACACGTAAAGTTACAGACTTTATGTTAGATCTAACATTCCTAAGCATCATACTAGAAGATCAGACCATTCCATGAGGGTTTAAGCATGCTTTTTAAGAAAACACATAGAAAAGGCATAAAAATGGTTTTTGGAGACTCACGGTTTGATCTAGGATCCGAATGGGTGATGTCTCGAGGCTGAGATCACGACGGCTCGTGGTGTTTCTCGGCTGACCAGAATTCAGGAGAGTGTGTGTGTGTGTTTTTGAGAAATGGTGTAAGTAAAATGAGAAGATTAGGGTTTTATAAAATATATAGGTCAGGAGCTAGTTTCGCTGGCAGTTTCGCTGGCCAAGCGAAACTGACTCTGAATTCGTGTAAATCGAAAGTTTGGCTACCGAGCGAATCTACAGTTTCGCTCGGTAGTTTCGCTGGCCACCAAAAAGGGCCAATTTACAAAATTAATTAATTAAACACGTTGCACATAATAATAACAATAAATAAATAAACACATAACACATATGGACGGGTTCGGTGATCAACCAAAGGTCGTGGACGTATTCGGCCTAGTTAAGCATTAGTTACTAAGTTAACACTTATAACGTAACTAACGGAGATTGTCTAACGGAAGTTAACCTTGGAATTCTCGGATGTCACAAGAAGGATATTATCAGAAACCTCCTACCAGGGATGAAAGCCGATTGGTTTATCCCAACAATATTTCCAAGGTCCATCTTTATCCTGTCAGCAATGATTTTGCTTATGCATTTATAAAGCACATTACAGCAAGAAATAGGCCTATAATCATTTATAGACGCAGGAGTGGTAACCTTAGGGACAAGAGCGATAATGGTATGGTTCATCTCATTAAGCATCTTCCCTTTTTTGAAGAAATCCCCAATGGCACAACAAACGTCATTACCAATAATATCCCAAGCCTTTTTGAAAAAGGCAGCCGTGTAACCATTAGGGCCTGGAGCTTTATTGTCATTCATGGAAAACAAAGTATCCTTGATTTCCTTGTTCGTCACATCCCTGACCATGGAGTTAGCTGAGTGAACGTCCAACTTATTATCAAATAAATCTATGTGGGGACTGGAATCCGTAATCCCAGGGGAGCCAAGAAGTTTCTCATAATGATCCACAAAAGCCTTAGGAATATCATCACCCTCAAGCTTAATACCACTTCTGTCTAAAATAGCATCAATATGGCTGCGATGATTTCTGCATTTCAATGAAGCATGAAAATAGGCAGTGTTAGAATCACCCGTAGCAAGCCAGTGAACTTTAGACTTTTGCTTCAAAAAAATTTCTTCATTTAAGTAGGCCCCCTTTAAATCATCAAGGCAACATCTTTCAGCGTCCCTAAGGCTACCATTGTGCGGGTCTTTGTCAATAAGAATTTGAAGTTTCTCCAAATCACGCCGCTTACTGGGGACATACTCATGTAAGTTACCCTGCTTAAAAAGAAGCTTACGAAGAGGATTTTTTAAGAGCTTTAGCTTCTTAACCACCCAAAACTGATGGACACCAGAAATTTGAGTATCCCAGACGGAACAAACAATCTCTGTGAACTGAGGTTTAGAAGTAAGAAAATTGGAAAATTTGAAAGGGTTTGGCTTTTGATGTTTCCTGGTGTAAAGCTTCAAGACACTAGAGTTATGGTCAGAAATACCATACGGGTTAAACACAACACACGCAGTCGGGAAAATATTAGTTAAACGAGTGTTACCCATAACTCTATCAAGCTTCTTAAGAATACCAGTCCCCTTTTTCGGTTTCTGCGTCCAAGTGTAGTGAAGCCCAGTACAAGTGAGGTCAACAACATGAATGTCATCAACACAATCTTTAAACTCTTTCATACCCAGATCCGGATTCGAAGGCCCAATCAAATTATCCTCCAAATTCAGCGCAGAGTTAAAGTCACCCAAGATGACCCAAGCATAATTTGTAAAAACCAAATGATGGGCACGCAAATCATCCCATAGCAACCGTCTTCGAACATAATAGTTTTCTGCATAGATAAGCGAACAAAAGAATATTTTCCTAGATTCCTTATAATGAATTTGGGCATGCATGTCACACCCCCAAAATACCACTAACGGGGTTTATACCGTTGAGGGGTGCGACTAGACCAGGATCCACAACCACAGTTACAAATACTAAACGAATCAGGGTTATCTAAAAACGTTTTTACAGACTTTGAACAGCTTTCCCACGTTAACCTGCGACTCAAGAATCACACACAAGCTTAGATTATTATCCTTCACCACCTGCCGAACCTCTTTTTGATTAAGGGTACGGTTCAGACCCATTATATTCCATGAAGCTAGACTAATCATCGGAAACTTTTTGAGAAGGAGTGCTTGCCCCTTTGTTGTTAGTATTATCTCCAATTGTCATGAACTCCTCAGTTTCATTGTAAACATCCACGATGTCATCATCGATATGATACGGCCCGTAAGATTGAACCTTTAGGTTGAGCGCTCGAGGATTCAGCCTTGTAATCCACCTGTTTTTTATACGGGTCACCCTTGGTATCATCGGCATCCTTAGGGGCACTATAGGAATTTGAGGTTATAACCTCATTATTCTGGGATTGACTTTTGTTGGGATTGTAGTTTGTTTCTTGGCAACATGTTTCCCTTTAGCCTGAACAAACCCCTCCTCATCTTCCATTGGCACAACATGCGCTTTCCTTTGTTTGGGGCAATCGTAGGTTTTGTGTCAAAAAACACGAAATGGTGACAGCGTGGGGGACACCATTCGTATTCCACATCAATTGTTTCCGTAAAAAAACCATCATCATCGAGATCCGGAATGGCAATCATAACTTTGTCGCATAACTCATGGTCAGCAGAAATTTCAATGAGAGCTCTGGCATAACTACTTCTTCTCCAGTTATTTAAACACATGGATGCTGTGAGAGAATCTAAGATTTTCGGATTTCCCACCTTAGTAGAAATGATACTAAGCCCATCATCCGTATAAGCAGCTAGAGGAACATTGTGGAACTTAACCCAGATCGACACACTCCTTATATCATCTTTTTTAAGCTGCGTCGTCGGAGTCCAAATGTTAAGGAACATTGGACTTTTTATTAGCCACAGACCCCCTCAAGAGCACCAATCATCCCCTTTTTGTCTGAGAATTAAAAAAGAAGAACCCATTTGCATTCATCATGACTTTTTGTAGTCCAAACTTTAACCATGATTGCTTAACAAAATAGTCTACCACAGGAAAACCAATCTGATCCCCGAGAAAATACCCATATAAGGTATAGGAGAGTTTAGCATGGACACTTCGTACCGATTCCTTGGGGAGGAGAATGTCGACACCATCTTTAGAGATTTTCGATTTCAGAGATCAAAAACTAATTGTTTTCCTGCTAGTTCCTCCCAAAACGATGCAGCATACGATGTCGGAACAACACCTGTTTCCGACACTTGGGCAGCCGGCACAGATTCTACCAAATCTGGAGCGACTGATGGTTTAGGATCAGAAGCCGCCGGCCCTGTTGGTTCAGTCAGACTAGCTTTTTCCACCCCCTGTGATTTTCCATCATGATCATTCGATTGAAACTCTACATTCTTCACCTTGTCACCCTTCGTTGAATCGGAACTGTTCTTCAGATTTCCACGTTTAAGAATAGGTTTACCATCTATATTCTTCAGCCGGTTACATGAGGAAGATGAAACCTTGCCGTCCGGGGGGTGTCCCGGAGTATTACTAGCCATGCAGAAAAAGCACCATCAGAACCCTAGATTAACTCACACAACGGCGCTAACAGATTCGTTCCAGCACAATGAACTAGTCTAAGGATCTTATTCAGATGCGACTTAAACTGATCCACGGAGACACAGATCGTTACACACCAGCGAGACGTAAACAGGATTCCCGGAATGAGGAAACCCTAATCGACAGACCCAGAAAATCGGCTAACAGATTCGTTACGATAGAAAGACAATTCAAGGATCTTCTGCAGATGCAACTTGAATCAACCTACTATCGATTACAGATCGTTATACCGAGTATGGATAGCCGATTAGAAGAGAAACAAAAAGAAACCCAAGGAAGATGACACAGAATCGCCAGAGAAAATTTCCCTTATAGCATGAGGACATGACATGTATCCCTCCAAGAATACGTTTTCCAATATTTACGTTATCGCGTATATCGCCATATGGATCCTGGTTTTATAGAATACGTTGCGTAGTAATAAAACCGGGACCCATACGGCGATATACGCGATAACGTAAACATTGGAATTTTAAAATCAATCACATGTCTTATTTTTTGCAAGATGACTTAAAGGTTTAAATTAAATAAACTTTTATAAATCCAAGTATCCTCATGTATTATTTTAAAATAATGTTTTAAAACTTTAAAATGGAGATGAATACTTTATGAGTATAAAATATTAAATGATTTCTATTTACTAAATTATGAAACGTTGTAACTTAAAACGTATCTTAAAATGATTCAAATGATAAACGTTTTACGACGAAATAAACTTTAAATAATTATTCCTTGATTAATAATTATTTACAAAAGTTTTAGGCTATGTTTTATTTACAATTCACCAAGATTTGTTAATCATAATTATTTAATTAGAAATAATTATAACTTATATAAACAACCAATCGAGCTTATAAAAATAATAATAATCATTATTATTTAACACAATATTCAAGACTTGATTGACTTATTAAATGATTATCTTTATTATTTTGATATTTATTGTACATAAATATAAACCTTGAAAACGTATATTATTTGTACAATAAATACTAACAACGGGCTTTCCAAATAAATACAAACGAGATTATACGTCAAGACTTGACCAGTATCAATTGGGTGAAAATTGTTACTCAAATGATTATAAACCTTATGCAATTGTCTTATTATTTAATTAGGACTTTAGCTCATCATCCACTGATCAAGTGAGTTTCACAGCCCCCTTTCTTTTAACTGTTTATATACTCTTGGGGAAGAAATCAAGAACTGACAAATGTTTTTACTTAATATTGTGGTTTATCTGTTAGCCGTATGACTGCTTGTTCTCTTACTGATGCCAAACTATGGTACATTATCGTTATAAACGTTTGTACAAATGTATCCCACCATTAATTGATTTCAATTAGTTCTGTACGAAACGATAGCAAGTGAATAGATCTATTTGGGTGACAACCCTGCCTAGTTTGATCGCTCCAATCCTGACTCCGTACATTGTCAAGGGCACACGTCAGTTATTCTGCTCTGTACGGTATCTCTCGGGCGAGATACCATGGTTGGGTAAACCATTAGTATTTGAAATCAAGGTTCATGTGAGTTTATACAACCACAACGGTAAACCAATGTAATATTTAAGTATGCCAAACTGTTTTACAAATTCATTATCGAGTCATAAACCTGTGAAGCTCACCAACTTTATGTTGACCCGTTTTAAACTCATAATTTCTCAGGTAACTAGGCAATCACCGAAGACATGCAAATGGGGCTTAACATAAACAATTGGACCTGCTTCGCCGGAGTCATAGTTCCGACCTATCCTAAATAAACTATCTTATGCTTTTATTAATAAATTAAGACTTCTTATTATTAAATGTAATACATTATCATTATCACCACTTTTCCGCTACAATCTAAATGATGTGATGTTTTATTATAACGTTTGAATATAATTAGTTGTTCTACTTATCCACGACTATGATTCCAACCCGTTCACACCCGAATCCGTTGACCGGGGTGTGATAATAAATGATGAGGCTTGTGTATTAAATGGGTTTGGGCTTTGGTCATACATTTTTAATGATTGGGTGTTAGCTAATTATGTGTTTGGGCTTGTAAAATACAGTTTGGACTAGAGGGAGAAAGGGCTTTGGCCCATGTAATAAATGTGTGAGTTTGTATTTAAATAAACTTACATCGCACTAACTAGGTTCGCCGAAATAGACACAAGAGAGAGAGAGAGAGAGGGAAATCATGACTTGAGAGAGACCAGAGAAATTTCGGTGGCTTAACCAAAACCTGTGCCCAAGACAGAAATCGAGTTGTAATAGTAATCAACGGTTTGATCATCTAATCGTAAGAGTTTATTAACTTTGTTGATTCATAGTTTATTATTGCTTCTCATACTTGATTCAATCAATCATTTGGATTCCACATTCATGATTGATCATTGATATTGTTTTTCTTGTAAAATATGGTTTGGACTAGAGGGAGAAAAGGCTTTGGCCCACGTAATCAATGTGTGAGTTTGTATTTAACCAAACTCACATCCTACTAGCTAAGGTTAGCTGAAATAGACACAAGAGAGAGAGAGAGAGAGAGAGAGAGAGGAATTCACGACTTGAGAGAGACCAGAGAAAGATTTCAGTTGCTTAAACCCATACACAAGAGAGAGAGAGATAGCGAATTCGTGACTTGAGAGAGACCAGAGAAATATTTTGGTGGCTTAACCGAAACCTTGTGCTAGACAGAAATCGAGTTGTAATAGTAATCAACGATTTAATCATCTAATCGGTCTCTCTGAAATCATGAATTCGCTCTCTCTCCCTCTCCCCCCTCTCTCTCTATATATATCTCTCTCTCTATCTCTCGTGTGTCTACTTCGGTGAACCTTAGCTCGTAGGATGTGAGTTTGTTTAAATACAAACTCACACATTTATTACATGGGCCAAAGCCCTTTCTCCCTCTAGTCCAAACCGTATTTTACAAGAAAAAACACAGAATTAACTAACACCCAATCACTAAACATGGATAACCGAAGCCCAACCCAATTTAATATACAAGCCTCATTATTGCCTCATCATTTATCGACTATAGTCGATACACGATATCAATGACGAATCATGAGTGCGGAATCCGAGTGATTGATTGAATCAAGTATGAAAATCAATAATAAACGATGATAAACAAAGTTAATAAACACTTACGATTAGATGATCAAATCGTTGATTACTCAACTCGATTTCTGTCTAGCACAGGTTTCGGTTAAGCCACTGAAATCTTTCGCTGGTCTCTCTCAAGTCACGAATTCTCTATCTCTCTCTCTCTCTCTCTCTCTCTCTCTTGTGTCTATTTCAGCGAACCTTTGCTAGTAGGATGTGAGTTTGTTTAAATACAAACTCGCACATTGATTACATGGGTCATAGCCCTTTCTCCCTCTAGTCCAAACCGTATTTTACCAGAAACACGATATCAATGATCAATCACATGATTAGCTAACACCCAATCATTAAACATGGATAACCGAAGCCCAACCAAATTTAATACACATCTCTCTTGTGTCTATTTCGGCAAACCTAGCTAGTGCTATGTGATTTTGTTTAAATACAACTCAAACATGGATAACCCAAGCCCAAACCCATTTAATACACAAGCCTCATCATTTATCGATAATAGTCGAAACACGATATAAATGATCAACTATGAGTGCGGAATCCAAATGATTTATTGAATAAAGTATGAAAAGCAATAATAAATGATGAATCAACAAAGTTAATAAACACTTATGATTAGATGATTAAATCGTTGATTACTAATACAAATCGATTTCTGTCTATCATACAGGAAGTTAAGCAACATAAATCTTTCTCTGGCCTCTTTCAAGTCACAAATTCCCTCTCTCTCTCTCTCTCTCTCTCTCTCTCTCTCTCTCTTTCTCTCTCTCATGCCTATTTCGGCGAACCTTAACTAGTAGGATGTGAGTTTGTTTAAATACTAACTCACACATTGATTACATGGGCCAAAGCCCTTTCCCCCTCTAGTCCAAACCATATTTTACAAGAACAAACACATAATTAACTAACAGCCAATCACTAAACTTGGAGAATCTAAGCCCAAACCCAATTTGATATGCAAGCTGACCATTTTTCGATTATAGTCCAGACATGATATCAATGATCAATCGCAAATGCGGAATCCAAGTGATTGATTGAATCAAGTATGAGAAGCAATAATAAACGTTGAATCAACAAAGTTAATACACACTTACGATTAGATGATCAAATTGTTGATTACTATTACAACTCGATTTCTATCTAGCACACAGGTTTCGGTTAAGCCACTGAAATCTTTTTCTGGTCTCTCTCAAGTGACGAATTCCCTCTCTCTCTCTCTCTCTCTCTCTCTCTCTCTCTTGTGTCTATTTCGGCGAACCTTAGCAAGTAGGATGTGAGTTTGTTTAAATACAAACTCACACATTGATTACATGGGCCAAAGCCCTTTCTCCCTCTAGTCCAAACCATAATTTACAACAACAAACACATAATTAACAAACACCCAATCACTAACGATGGATAAGCCAAGCCCAAAACCAACTTAATATACAAGCCTCATCATTTTTCGATTATAGTCCAAACACGATATCAATGATCAATGACGAATGCGGAATCCAAGTGATTGAGTGAATCAAGTATGAGAAGCAATAATAAACGATGAAAATAAACACTTACGATTAGATGATCACATCGTTGATTACTATTACAACTCAATTTCAGTCTTGCGCAGAGGTTTCGGTTAAGTCACGAATTCCCTCTCTCTCTCTTGTGACTATTTTGGTGAACCTTAGCTAGTAGGATGTGAGTTTGTTTAAATACACTCACACATTGATTACATGGGCCAAAGCCCTTTTTCCCTTTAGTCCAAACTGTATTTTATAAGAACAAACACATAGTTAACTAACAGCCAATCACTAAACATGGACAACCCAAGCCCAACCCAATTTAATACACAAGTCTCATCATTTTCGATTATATTCCAAACACGATATCAATGATCAATCACGAATGCGGAATCCAAGTGATTGATTAAATCAAGTATGAGAAGCAAATAATAAACGATGAATCAACAAAGTTAATAAACATTTACGATTCGATGATCAAATCGTTGATTACAATTACAACTCAATTTCTGTCTAGCACACAGGTTTCGTTTAAGCCACCGAAATCTTTCTATGGTCTCTCTCAAATCACAAATTCCCCCCCCTCTCTCTCTCTCTCTTTGTCTATTTTGGCGACCCTAGGTATTATGATGTGAGTTTGTTTAAATACAAACTCACATTAATTACATGGGCCAAAGCCCTTTGCCCCTCTGCCCAAACCGTATTTTACAAGAACAAACACGTAATTAACTAACACCCAATCATTAAACATGGATAACCGAAGCCCAACCCTATTTAATACACATATCTCTTGTGTTTATTTCGGAAAAGCTAGCTAGTGCGATGTGAGTTTGTTTAAATATAAACTGACACATTTATTACATGGGCCAAAGCCCTTTGTCCATCTAGCTTAAACTGTCACACCCCCAATTAACCACTAACGGGTTTATACCGTTAAGGGGTGCGAGCAAACCAGGACCACAACCATTAGTTACAAATACTAAACGAATCAGAGTTAGTCCAAGATATATCATAAATAAAGTCTCAAATTACGCAGCGGAACAAAATATCATCTTAGCACTAACCACGTGCTTTACAAATCAGTGTTTTAAATTC
>JBCNJP010000010.1:32303749-32728903 GCA_039602395.1 Deinandra increscens subsp. villosa
TATGAATTTTCTATGGAAATCAAATACAAACAGTAGTTCTAAGGAAAGAGTATTATACAAGATACTTATATGAAATGTTGTAGTGTGATTTGAAAGGTTAGAAATCTTTCTATCTTATTTCCTATATTTATTGTAGTGAAATCTTGCATAAGAGGATAGCAAGTTTTTTTTGGGTAAAGGGTTACCCCGGTGATTTGTATATATATACCACAAAAGAAGCACAAGTAGTAAGGAAGAAACCCCTACTAGTTCATACCAGGGACATGCCCTGAGCATGTAAGCCAAAACAAACAAAGGAAACCAAGCAACAAGCAAAACCACCTAGAACAAAAGACCTAGGAACAAAACCACAAAACACAAACAGCTACGTCATGTCTTCAGAGTCCCCCCCCCCCCCCCCATGAATCCCCCAACTATGAAGGGATTGCACCCCTTGCGGAGTCATCTTCAGCTTCAGACCAATAAGCCTATTACGAACAATAACAACAACCAAATCCGCCAAGGCATCCGGAGGACGAGCATGGTTCTTGAAAATTCTATTGTTCCTTTCTTGCCAGATGAAGTATGCAGCAGCATGAACCACCAGCTTATCAATGATAGTCACAATAGAAGAATAAGACTTATCAATAAGAGAATCCAGAATATCCTTCCAAGTACCAGAGATACTCCTCAAAGAGGTATGCCTTCTAACCTGCCGCCACACTGAGAAGAATACGAGCAATCAAAGAACAAGTGATTATGAGAATCAAAGTTAGCATAGCAGAGGATACAGCACATCATGTTCATATTTCGCATCTAGTAATATCCCACAAAAGGATCCTATCCTGAGTCAACAGTCTCTGGCGCATAATCAACCAAACCAAGAAAGCATGTCTCGAAATACATTGGGCAAACCAAACAAACCTGGTCCATGAGACAACCGTACCTGAAATACGAATAGCATCCCAAGCCAATGAGGACGAAAAACCAAGATTCTTACCACCAACCCTCCATTGAAACCTATCCTAAACAGCAAGAGACAAATAAATGTTTGCAGACTTAATTAGGACCGGGAATAAATTCAGCCAAGCAACAGGCCAATTCCACCCATTGTGGTCCATAATATCAGCCACTCTAGTATTAACTGAGAATCCAGTCGAGAAGATGGTACAGGGAGACAGAAATTGACAAAGGGGACCAGATTCAGTCCATTTGCCAAACCAAGCAGAGGTAGACTTCCCATTACCAATCATAGACCAGAAAAATGGCGGATAGACGGACGGAGGGACATTTGTTGATACCTGATATATGCGTCGTGTGAAGTATCAAGTAGAGTTCAAGTTCAAGCCAAATGTCAACTGGCCGAACCTGGTCCGTACCAGGAGTTCGGACTGGCCGAACCTGGAGTTCGGACGGAGATCGGCCAGTCGGGTATAAATAGAAGTTTAGACTTTGTAATAGTTCTTTTTGAGCGTGTGAGATTTCTCTTAAGTGTGTGTTTCTAAGAGTGTTCTCTGTGTCTGTATTCTGAGTGTTCTTGATTGTAATTGTTCTTTCCTAGAGCAATTAAACAATCATTATAATTACGTTTTGATATCCGATTAGCTAGATCGAGTAGACGATTCGATTCTCACGCATTTTCAAGTGGTATCAGAGCTTTCTAGTTCACTCTACTGATCTGTGGTTGCTATTTTTGGATTTTTGAATGTTTTTGGTGTTTTCTCGAGTGTGATTACGTGTTTTTGATTAATTCTATTGAGTTTTACGTGTCAAATTTGCTCCTAAATCATTCATTTTCATTTTTCCTGTTTGACCGCTGCAAATCTCGTCTAGTTCTGTCCAAAATCGAGTGTTTTGAGAAAATGAGTCTGAGGTTTGGAGGTTACTGGTCGAGTTCGGAGTAACCGCTCCAAAACTAGAGTACGGACGGAGTTCGGTCGTTGTTCGATGAGAGTTTGGTCTAAGCTCAGTGGTTTGGAGAGGTTCAGAGTGTGTTGTAGTTCGGACAGAGTTCGGTACAGTTCGGAAGGGTTCGGACTATTGTCCAAGGTTCGGAGCTAGGTCGAAGGTAGTTCGGAGCTACTTAGGTTCGTTGAAGTTCAGACTTTTGATTTAGGTTCGGACAGAGTTCGAATCACAATTTCAAGTTCGGAACAAGTTCGGCCAACAGAATTCAATTTTTTTTAATGATGACGGAAATTCAAGCTTTTGCCGCTATGCAAAACGCAATGCAAACAATGCTGAATTTTGATAATGAAATCGGAACAAGTCAGAAAGTTCCTAAATTGTTGAAGCTTGAAGATTATCAGAATTGGAAGCAACGAATTTTGGCTTATATAAGTACGAATGACATAGATTTGTGGATTCCAATCAAGAAGCTTTATCAACATCCGCCTGATGCGGGAGATTTCAAGGAAGTTCATACCTTCGACATTGCTGAAAGGAAAGCCTATGAGCTTGAACAAAAAGCTTTCGGTTATCTTACAATGGCATTACCTACTGAGTTATTACATCAATTCAGTACATGCAAGAAATCAAAACAATTGTGGGATGCTTTATCAGCAAGATGTGAGGGTAATGATGATTACAAAAAGAGTCGGAAGAAAGTCCTGAATAAAGAATTTGATAATTTTCAATATTATGACAATGAAAACATTACTGCTCTTGTTTCCCGATTATCACATCTGATTAGTGAGTTAAAGGTTGTCGGAATTGAGAAAACTGATGTTGATTTGAAGGAAAAGATTATGGAAGCTTTGCCTGAAAAATGGGAAAATTATGTGTTACTACTCACTCATGATAAAGAATATTCTACATTGACATTTCACGAGCTCACTAGAAAACTTCATGCTCGGGAAATGGAAATGTTAACCTCTAAGAAGTCAACTGCTACTTTGCAAAATCCTGAATTGTATCATGGTGAATATAGTGCAAACATGAATGCTAAAGCTAAACCAAATCTGAGTTCGGCACCGAGTATTGCTTTTATGGCTGGAGTTTCTGGAAATTCTGATAACAATTCATCACGGGGTTGTAGCTTTACTATTCCAAATTCATCAAGTCAGAATGCTTTTTCTACTGAGTCAACAGATGATTATGCCAAAATGATTGCTGCTTTGATTTCATCATCGTTTGGCTTGGTTATCAAGAATGTTGCTGGTGCTAAAATGACTCGAGATGATCTGGATGCACTTGATGACGATCAATTGGATGAATTGGGTTTGGCTTGGCAGTTTGCTATGGTAAGTCAAAGATCAAAAAGATTTTTCAAGAAACAGGGAAGAAATATTTTTCTGATTTTAATGAACAATTGGGATTTGACAAGTCACAGTTAAAATGTTATAAATGTTCAAAGCTTGGACATTTTGCTCGGGAATGTCAACAAGCACATGTTAGCAAGCCTGGTGTCTCTCAATCAAGCAAGCCTGGTTTCTCTCAACCATCTTCTAGTAATACAAGCAAGACAACGGCTTTAACAGTTCAGCATGATGTTGTTTATGATTGGGGCAAACAGTTTTGGATATGATTCATTAGCTTTAATTGTCACTCATGATCTAAAAGAAGATTATAGTTCCGATACAAGTTCAGATACTGGTTCAATACCAAGTTCATATGAATCTGCTGAAAACATGGAAAGTTTATTGAAAGAAAATGCTTCATTATTGAATAAAATTCAAAAATTATATGGAGAAGTCAAGTTGGTAAAAGAAGAATTGGAGATTTTTACAAGAAATGAGAAGAACATTGTGTTGAAGAATGAGTCTTTGATGAAGGAAGTCAAGATCCTTGACGAACAGAATGAAAAGTTAAATGAAGAAATGGAGATATTGGTTCAAGAAGTCAAGAAATGGAAAGATGAGGCAGAAGATGCTGCTTCTGATTTTCAGAATTTGTTTGACAAGTCCAAAGTCAAACTTGATCTGCTTACAAAGAATGCTGAAGAATCTGCTGCTAAGATTGAAACATATCAAGTTGACATGGAAAAGTTGTTAGATGAGAAGCGGGAATTGGTGAGTGTTAATAAAGTTCAGAAAGCAAATCTGGAAATTCAGAAGCGAAATGAGGAGAAATTGAAGAAAGAATATTTTGAAGGGATGGAAAATCTACGTATGCAAAAATTTGAAACACACAAAGTTGCGAAACGATTGATAGCTAATGAGAAAGAGTTAGCTGAAGCTCAAAAGCAAATTTCTAATCTCAAGATTCAAGTCATTGATGCTAATCGATTGCTAAACAATGCTTCAAATTCTCAAGTGTTTACAAGCTTTTTGGCTAATGATGCTAACTTCGAGAAGATGTGTGATAAAACTGCTTCACCCCCTGCTCAAATCAAGGAAGCTTTTAAAGAAGTGAAAGAGAAACTGAAGATTGTGATTACTCCAAGTTTTCATTATCTAATTCTGAAGAAGAGAAGGTTGTGAAGAAGAAGAAAAAACAAGAAGAATAAGAAGAAGCAAGGAAAGAAGTCTGAGATTCCTTCAGCTCCAAAGTTTGTATCTGGTTCTTCTTCTGTTGACAATGAGAATTCGGCTACTTCAAGTGACAAGATTCGTTCTCAACCCGATTTTGATGAGACGATCTTTTATAAGCAAAGGAATCTAAATGAAGTCAAAGCTGAATTTTCAAGGTTGGTGAAGGATAAACACTAGAATTCAACTTCTGAGGAAAAGATTTCAGCAAAGCATGTTGGTCTGGGTTTTAAGGCAAAGAATGTTAAAGATGAGGAGGTTCTAGCATCATCTTCTCCAGATTTGAGAAAATTAAAGATGAAACAGGTGAAGAAGGATGTCTTTAAAGATGAAAAGGTTCAACTGGAGCATTTCTACAAGCTTAAAGGTTCTGACCAGGTTTTCTCAGACAAAGAGTTTCCTCTTCATTGTGTCGATGCTCGGAAGATTTCTGAAGTATTTGTGAAATATAAAGTTTCTTTTGATGGTTTTCAATCTCGAAGCCCAACATCCAAATGGGTACATGATCACAGGCATCAGGTATATGATTCTAATTCTGATCATGCTCGAGATATTCATGTTTGTTTTTCGCAGGTACATCAAAAGTGGGACAAAACAAAACGAATATGTTATATTTGCCACCGAACAGGGCATATGGCAAAAGATTGTCCACTGCCTGCTGATTCATCTTAGCGGTTTCACAAGAAACCAGTTTTTGATAAACCTACCAAACCAATGTTCTTTGATGAACAAGGCAGAGTTTTTGATGGAGTTGAGCCTACATTCTTCTTAAAACAAAAATGTTTTGTTCCAATTTTTCAAAAGATTCAAAATGTAGGTTCATCATCACAGTCACCTGTGATACCTTCAACAAAAACTGAATTACCAAAACCGCAACAATTCTGGAAACCAAAAGTGGTTTTAAAGCAGAACCAAGACACTGGTCGACCAGAAGCGATCCGCTTCGGGTCATTTATAAACTGATCAGTTTGACCAGTGTGCAAGTACTTCTAGAAGACCTCTCGACGATTTCAAAGTTATTGATGGAGAAGTATTCTGCTTAACTTAAATTTCATGATAAATTTTTTCTAACCTGCCAATTTTCTAACTTCTACAACTGAAAAACATTCGTGTTGATTGATCAATTTTCTTTGCTTACAAGTTTTTCTCAAAAAGCCAAAAATAGAGTCTTGTTTTGTGTAAAATGAAAAATCCAAAAATAGAGTTTTTTTATTTTAAGGGGGGGGGGGGAATTGTAAGTAAGGGAGAGTAATTGAGAAAAAGCATGTTATGGGGAGAAGGTGAATACATGCAAAATATAAAAAGGTGAATACATGCAAATATATATAATTGTGAGAAATTGATCATTGGGAAATGATGGTACATTGGCTTATGTGTCTGACTCATGGATAGAGTAGAAGAAAGAGCCATAAGATCATTGTTTGATGTGTTTGGTAGGCACGACAAATCAGAAAGTATTCAGATGTGATATACACTAAATTCTAATGCTTAACCATGTGGATAACATCTTGATGCATATTTCATGACAAAAAGAAAAATAAGTGTGAAAATCAAAATGAGAAGTCACTGTGTATACATGTGTTCATTTTGCAAAGATTTACATTTGTTTGATTTTCTTTATTTTGTCAAACGATCGGACTTTCTCTGCGTGTCCACAAGACCGACCTGATCGTTGTTCGTTTGACGTTCTGCTTTATTTTCTTTGGTGTTTCGTATAACTCATCGGACATTCTCTGCGTGTACGGGAGTACCGACGTGATTGTTGTTGAGTTATACAACTTCAACTTGTTTTATTTTTCTTATTTTGTTAAATCCGAGGCCTTATCTGCGTATCGAAAGATCGACCTTAAGGTAGACGATTTAACGTTCTTATTTTTTTTTTTTGCATGGAACACAGTTGATGATATCATGAAAAACATTATCTGTTGTGAAATATCACAAATGCTATCACACAAAAGAAAAAGAAAGAACAACAGAAAATGTCTTAATATGTCTGATAGTGTGGGGTACTCTGGTCATAGCAAATCTAATAAATACCTTAACATATCCAGATGTTATGAGTATGATTCTGCCTGAGTTTAAGATGGACAAATTATACCAGCAATCAGCATGACTTATGTGCTTCGATTAATCGAAATTGAAGTTTAGTTCAGTGCGTTATGTCCAATATGATCCCATATAGTGATATATCTCATACCAAAAATAGAGTGTGATTCTGTATTGCATTTCATTTCATTTCAAGAAAAGTACAAAAAGATTTTTGGTATGTTTTAGCATAATGTTTGAAAAATCAAAAAGATTTTCGGTTTACATTGATATAAATTTTCTAAAAACCAAAAAGATTTTGTTTCTACTTTATTTTCGATCTGATCAACACGTGATACAAATTCAATTTTCAAAATCATATCTTAGAGTCTCGAAGAGACGTTTTGCACCAAGGTTATTTAAATGTTTGAGCAGGTTGCTAAAGTGCAAGAGATCACAACTTCTAGTCTTCTGAAGCTGTTGATAAAAGACCAGAGATACACCAGACGTCGTCAAGTATTCAACATCAAGTTTCAATCGAGTTGAGGAGGAGTTTGTTTGAAGATTCATTTCATTGGACGGACAGATTCTACACTTGAGGGGGAGCTTGTTTGAAGATATAGATTTGATGATGTTGAAGAGATACTGCACACGACGAGGGGGAGTTTGTTGATACCTGATATGTGCGTCGTGTGAAGTATCAAGCAGAGTTCAAGTTCAAGCCAAATTTTAACTGGCCGAACCTGGTCCGAACCAGGAGTTCGGACTGGCCGAACCTGGAGTTCGGACGGAGATCGGCCAGTCAGGTATAAATAGAAGTTTGGACTTTGTAATAGTTCTTTTAGAGCGTGTGAGATTTCTCTTAAGTGTGTGTTTCTAAGGGTGTTCTCTGTGTCTGTATTCTGAGTGTTCTTGATTGTAATTGTTCTTTCCTATATCAATTAAACAATCATTATAAATTACGTTTCGATGTCCAATTAGCTAGATCGAGTAGAAGATCTGATGCTCACGCATTTTCAGTTTCGCCAACTCCAACAGCACGACGTGGGGCATTTGGCCTCCCAAAAGCTACGATTTTTCAGCCGGAAATAATAGACCCAAGCAACCCAGATAGAGTCACGTTTAGTGACAATACTCCAATGTGGACCGTCATCATAGCCTTATTCATATCCCCTATACGTCGGATACCCAAGTCACCCTCAGACTTAGGAACACACACATCCTTCCAAGCAACCTTAGCCATGCCCTTCTTATAGCTACCCTAAGCCGAAAAAAAGTCACGCATCTTCTTCTCAAGCTTCGAAATGGTGTCGCCTGGGAGAAGAAAAACCGAAGACCAGTAACCATGCATGGAAGACAGAACCGAAATAATTAACTGGACCCGACCCGCAAAGGATAAAAATCGGTTTTTCCAACTAGTAATGCGACTTTCAAGCCTTTCCACCGGGATAGCACAATCCTTAGCCCTCAATCTAGTTGAAATCAAAGGGATGCCCAGACAACGAACCGGAAGAGAACCCTCCTCCATACTCGTAATTGAGAGAATACCCACCTTAATATGAGGAGGAACATTACAGAAAAAAGCAGTACTCTTCTGAGGACTAGGGATCAACCCAGACAGTCTCGAGAATCTCTTTAGGGAATCAAAGATCACCTTAGTCGAACCAGTGTCACCACACAGAAAAATAAAGAGGTCATCCTCAAAACAGAGGTTAATTATCTTAAGCTTCTCACATCTATTATGAAATCAGAAGGAGGTATCATTGCGGGAAGCACTCTGAAAGATACGGGTAAGAATCTCCATAACCAAAGTAAAAAAGATAAGGTGAAAGCGGGTCACCCTGCCTAAGGCCCCTCTTCCCAGGAAAATAACCATGGATGTCTCCATTAATGCATATAGAGTAAGACGGAGAAGAAGTACACACCATAATTCAACTAACCATACGAGGATGGAAACCAAACCCCACAAGAATCATTTCAAGAAAGCGCCAATCCACCATATCATAAGCTTTTTGAATGTCAATCTTAAAAGTACATCTAGGAGGACATATAGACCGATGATAATTATGCATGAGCTATTGAGTCAAAAGAATATTATCTAGTGATTCTTCTACCAGGAATAAACGCAGACTGGTTAAAATCAACAATGGAAACGAGCTCCAACTTCATCTGATTAGCCACAAGTTTACTAATGCATTTATAAATGACATTACAACAAGAAATCGGCCTATAATCAGTAATCATAGCTGGAGTGGAGACTTTAGGCACGAGCGCAATAATTGTATGGTTCATCTCTTTAAGCAGTTTCCTAGTGTTGAAAAAATCCTGAACTGCAAGGCAAATATCACTCCCAGTAATAGCCCACGATTTTTTATATAGAGCAGCCGTATAACCATCAGGACCAGGGGCCTTATTGTCACCCATAGAAAAGATAGTGTCTCTAATCTCAGTATCTGTAACAGGTCGAAACATAAACTCAGCGGCAGCAGGATCTAAAAGCTTTGTGAACAGATTCGGGTCAAGAGGTAAGTCAGTGACACCAGCACAACCAAGAAACTTCTCATAATGATCAACAAAAGCAGCAGGGACAGCCTCACCCTCATGAACAACCCCATTCTTATCGGAAATGATATCAATACACCCGCGATGGATTCTACTTTTGAGGGACGCATGAAAATAGGCAGTGTTAGAGTCCCCCGCAGCCAACCAATGAACCTTAGACTTCTGTTTCAAAAATAACTCCTCATCACACAACGCAGTCTGAAAGTCATTACGGCATTGTACCTCCTCATCCCGAAGCTCACTATCGAACGGGTTTTTCATCAATAGCATGTTGGAGATCATCCAGCCGATTACGAAGAGGATAGCAAGTTACAAATTCTATTTTGTTTTTTCCTTCCTTTCTTCTTTTTCGTTTCGGAATGAAAGAGGAAGAGTTGTGTAAATGAAAAATCCAAAGGAGGTTCATGGCCAAGGGTAAAGATGTGCGAATACCGATTCTTTTGGAATGTACCGCTTGTGTTCGAAACAGTGTTAATAAGGAATCAACGGGCATTTCCAGATATATTACTCAAAAGAACCGGCACAATAGGCCTAATCGATTGGAGTTACTAAAATTTTGTCCGTATTTTTACAAACATACGCTTCACGCGGAGATAAAGTAATAGATTGAAGCGAGCACTTGCGCCCTTATCTTACAAGGAAAGGGAAAAATGACATTATATATATAACATATTTAACATAGTTAAAGATAATTATAAACAAACCAAATCCTATTTATTTATTCTAAATTAGAGATCCGACTGAAATAGGATTTAAGGGATAAGAAATAAACTAACCAAACCATGGATAAATCCAAGCGAACTTTTCTTAAATCGAAGCTATTGATAGAATTTATTATAGATTCGTTGCTAGGCTTTTGACATGTGTATATCTAGAATTCAACTGAATTTACTGATCATAACATATAACTCAATTAAGATATTATATGAAAGTATGACTTCTTCTATTCTCCTTTGAGAATTGGAGGATTTTTTACTGAGTGGAAAAAGAAGAATTTTTTTTTGTCTACCTTACCTTCTTCATCATTCCTTATATCAATAACTCAATCAAAATGCAATTATCTCGACGAAAAAAAGGTTTGTTATGCTTAATATCTTTAGTTTGATCTGTCTTAATTCTGCCCTTTATCCGAGTAGTCTTTTCTTCGCCAAATTGCCCGAAGCCTATGCTTTTTTTAATCCAATCGTAGATTTTATGCCAGTCATACCCCTGTTCTTTTTTCTTTTAGCCTTTGTTTGGCAAGCTGTTGTAAGTTTTCGACAAGATTCTTAATAGTCTCTTAGAAAATTCATGATTTATTCGAGAAAAATGATAACAAT
This sequence comes from Deinandra increscens subsp. villosa, assembly GCA_039602395.1. Classification (NCBI taxonomy): domain Eukaryota; kingdom Viridiplantae; phylum Streptophyta; class Magnoliopsida; order Asterales; family Asteraceae; genus Deinandra; species Deinandra increscens. The sequence goes on from JBCNJP010000010.1 coordinate 32,314,104, forward strand.
TGATAAGATCAAATCAGTCTGACAGTATAAACCTTCAATTCAAATATTTAAATTCTCGGATAGCCGCGATAAATCCGACTCGCACCATTTCCCGATTTGAATCCTTTTTCCGGTGAAATACCTTATTAGCGTAGGGTCGCTTACAATATCTAATTTGGATATGAAAGTGATTTGTGGTAATCAAAGACTCTTATTAAAAATTTTAAGTTCATTTGAATCTCTAAACATTCTTTCTATTTCTATAATTCATTTCTTGGTGTCAAAATAGGATATGTGATATAAAAACGGAGGATCTATTATCTTTTCTTTTCTCGTTTTCTTTTTCAAAAAATGATCTTGGAGGTTGTGTTGTAATGCTTACTCTCAAACTTTTCGTTTACACAGTAGTAATATTCTTTTGGGGTTTACATATACTTGTCATTTTTGTTATAATGGAAATTGAGAAGAATTTTTGTTATAAAAGAATCAATTAAGTATTTCTCAATTTCTATTTTCTTATGTCATTAGGCAAACCAAATTTTAGATTCAAATCCAAGAATCGTTCATGAAATCTCAGTCAACGGGTTCCCATTTGTCATAAATTTAGGTTTTTTTGAGTGAAAATATACATTCTCTTTTTCAATAGAAAATTGAGGGGAAGCTTTTTGGCATTGTGTGTTTAAACTAAATTATAAATAAATAAATGTCTAATAAATGACGGGTTTATTGAGACACCAATGGTTTATATCTAAAATAATTTAGATAAAAAGTTTTAAAATAAACGTAAATGAACGGGTTAGACGTAATATACTAAAGGTCATTAAACTAAGAGTTTAATGAAGTAAAACGTCGATGGTTGACGGGTTCTGACGTATTAGTACATAATACACGTTTGAATGAGAAAATATAAAAAGTCATTTTTATATTTCTTAATATGGAAGTCTCATCTAAAAAAACATTTCAACTTCATTATTAATAACGGTCGATTTCCGAATGAGAAAATATAAAAAAACATTTTTATATTTCTTAATATGGAAGTCTCATCTAAAGGTTAAGGTTAAGGTTAAGGTTGACCTGAAAATTTTTACGGGTTGTCACATCGTGGAAGCCTTGCACGTGACTTTAATGAAGGCCAAGGGGTCTAATGCGTTTCAGGGAATCAAACTACCTATTGATGGGCCTCTATTATCACACTTGTTCTTCGCAGACGATGTTTTTTTATGGGTGAAGCGTCTCGTAGGAGTGTAACAAATCTGGCCAGAGTTCTTAGGTGCTTCAATCTAGCCTTGGGTCCAAAGGTAAGTTTCCAAAAAAAGCATTTTTCATGGGGTGGGGATGGGTGTGGGCAGGTTAGAAGGTTTGGTGGGGTGTCTTAATTGCCAAACAAGGACATTCCCAACTGATTGTTTAGGGGTTCCACTGGGGAAGAACATGGGGAGGGTAAGGAATTGGGATATAATTATTGAAAAAATATCAAAGAAATGATCAAATTGGAAGAAACGAATGTTATCTTTTGGGGGGAGGGTAACACTGGCAAAAGCATTGTTAGGATCGGCGCCACAATACTACACGTCGATGTTTAAAATGCCAATCAATGTGGTAAAAAGGATTGAAGCTTTACGGAGAAACTTTGTTTGGGGTGGGGATGAATCTAAGAAGAAAATAGCATGGATAGCATGTGATAGGATGATGGCTAAAAAGAAGGTAGGTGGGTTGGGAATTGGGTCCATTAGAGCGTCAAACATGGGGTTGTTATTGAAATGGATTCATAGATTCAAAGATAAGGCAGATTCATTATGGGTAAGAGTGGTAAAGGCAATTCATGTGGGATCAAGGAGGTGGGAAACAACTCCTTGTGATAGTGCAATTCATGGTCCATGGGTGCTTATTGTGAAGATTTCCTTAGGGATGTTCAAAAGATGGGAATAGATTCATATAGAATGCTAAGATGTAGGGTGGGAAACAAGACAGATGTGGATTTTTGGTTGGACAATTGGACAGGGATGGGTAGATTAAAAGATGTGTTCCCAGAATTATTTATGGTGGAAAAGGAAAAGGAAAAGGGATGCAAGGTAGCGGAGAGAATTAGAATGGTAAGGAATGTGGTGAGTTTTAAGCGGGTATGTGTGACAACCGTTAGAATTTCAGGTCATATTCCGCTCCCGAATATCTAATAAGCATACATTATATATTTCATGAATCTATTTTGCGTGAATTAACGTGTTCCATGACATAGCACATCCATTACATTCATATCATGCATCGGTAATTTAGTAAATTACTGGGTCACACACTGTCTAACCGACACACGAACGTTGGTGACGTTTTTCATAATAGGTGAAATAAATATTTCGATACATAATAAACGCCTATTAATATATTTTAATAATTAAAATATATTTACGTTTCATTTTATTTTAACGCGAACGTTTCGCGCATTATTATTATTATTATTATTATTTGAGCGAGTCTAAACATATCAACTATCACCAATGAACCAATAATATCAAACACTATTTTTACTAAAGTGGTTTTAGTAATTAAAAAAGGAAAATTGGATTTTATTAATCCTAACTTTTAACTATTGGCCGGAAATAATCCCAATATTAAATATTCTTGTCAACAGTCCCAACTTTTACTATTATTTTTTCTGTTGGACTCGTAGTTAAGTTTTCTTAACACCGTTAATCATCTGCTGATGTGGCGGATGACATGGACCACTTTTTTTAATTTTTTTTAATCTTCTTATTTTCCATATCAGCAATCAGATGTGTTTCCCCATTGACTCCCCCAAATTCTAAACCGCCGCCCCCAAACCAGGCCACCACCCACCCACCCAGAACCTAACCGACGACTTTCTGCCGGCAACGGTCGCTTTCCGACGACCTCCGGCGATAACATCATATTTACACAATCTAGAAGCCTTCTTTTTAAATACTATTGCTCTCCCTTTATCCTACGCCTCTTTGTTTTTATCTCCTAAACATACACCGCTCCCACACACACTCTAAAAACCCATCAGAGATCATCATTATCCCTCAGACCTACAAACCTAGTTTCTTCACTCCTACTCTATAACCTTTTTTCTCTATCTAGCTCAGTGGCTTAGTATAGCATGTTTGAACTATTTGCATCTTTTCTTGATTAGCAAACAAACAAGTATTGATAAATATGGTGTAATTGTGTTTGGCATACATAAACAACCGTGCTCCAGATCTGATCTGAGGCTGAGAATTTGGGTTTGATGATAGTTGGATAAAACTTTTGATTCTTGAGCATAGCAAACAACAGATGGTAGACTGGATGACTCTTGAGCATAGCAAACAACCGATTGTAAACTGAAAATGTTGGGTGAATCCGATGCAATCGTTTGGGCCGTCGCCGTCGCTTCACTAACGGCACACGGCAGAGGAGGATGAGAAATCGGTAATGAATACCACTAATTTAAACCCTAACTGGAATCCCAGCGGTCAAGAACACAACAATAATATCAGGGGAGGAGGCTTGTTGGAGATTATAGAACCAACGAACACAACAATAATATCCGGCGAAGAAGCGGCGTTTATGGAGGAGATATTGTACCGACCACGCAAAGTGGTGGTGTGTTGGGATACTGTGACGAAAACGACCCATGTGGGACGGCTGATGCCTAAAGGACCGGAGGTTGTCGGAGCTCCGGTGGTCGTCGGAGCAGTGGTGGTGCCTGTGGGTAGGGGTTAATGGGAAACACATTTGACTGATGACATGGAAAGTAAAAAGATTAAAACATTAAAAAAGTAATACATGTCATCTGCCACGTCAGCAGACGACTAATGGTGTTAAAAGACTTAATGACGGGTCCAACAAAAAAAAATAATAGTAAAAGTTGGGACTACTGACAAGGATATTTAAAGTTGGGATTATTGCTAGCCAATAGTCAAAAGTTAGGATTAATAAAATCCAATTCCATTAAAAAAAAGTAAATTATATTCATTTCATTTTTATACCCGCTATACCTGAAGTAAACCCGATTCTCACCTAAAGAACTAGATAAATACTCATTTATCTAAATTTCTACATATTAGCTGCCTATTCTCTTCCCATCGAGTTCCCTCCTAAACAACTCTATAGGATTCAAATTTTTTTGATAAAAGTGTGTATGCTTGACCATGCTTTCTCTCCTGTCTCAGCATACTAAACTAATGCTTGCACAAGTTCCTATCTTTAATCTTTGCTACACACCATCAACTCTCGCAGGTCAAAGAAAATAGAGATCACCTTTTTCTTCTTTCATGAACAAGACATTTGAAGGTAGTTTTAATAGCAAAAAGCTTTCCTTCTTGTCTCACTCCCCTAGCCAACGATTATAATAAAAAAATGACAAATTGTAAAGAAAATAACCACACAAATCATCTCCTCATTCCCTGATTATCAACACTTCATCTCAGCCCATTAACCTTCACGTTAGGCCTCAAATCACAGACATAAAACCCACCATCAACCAGCCACTTCAAAACCCCACCCACAAGGCTCCATAATCACGATTTTTGAGCCCAAACATGCACCACCTTGCTGCGATTTACACGGCAGCTCATAACCCTCTATTTACAGCCTTAACCCATGCCAAAATCACTCCAAGACACCCCAGGTTCAGTCTCAAAACACAACAGCAAAAACAGCCCTAAATTCACATAAAATCATAACCAAATACACATTTTTTGACCCACCTTCTAACCCAGTTCGCAGCAGCCTTTTAGCAGTCGTTCAGTTCCATTTCTTTAGTCCTAGAACACTCATATTACAGGTATATAACTCACATCTCGACCCCCTTTTCGTTTCGTGTAACACCCCAAAATTCACAGATACATGATATATATATAGTAAATACGTGTTTATATAATAAATACGTAAGCTTAAATGATAAATGTGGTAAGACTATGCTTTAGATAAATTGCATGTGCTAGAAATACGTGTTTGATGGCCTATATGGTAAAATATGCATGAACGGATGTGTTAAATGTTAACGAAGATAAAGTATGAGATGAATATATGTTTATATGAATAACATAATAATACATGTGTGAATTAATTGATACATATGTGTAAATACGTGTGTTAATAGTTAACGGAAAAGTAAAAGGACTAAAAGTGCAATTATTGTAAAGTTATAAACGTATACGGATATTATACGTATCTATAACTATTACAAGTATCCTAAGACTTAAAATATAGTAAAGATATATCCTAATATGATTCGTAACATGAAATGATAAGTATTGTAAAGTTTGAGAGGCTAAAACGTAATTTAGCAAATAATAAAGAAAATACATATAAATGTATATATGTTATCGTACGAATCCGAGCCTTAGAAACCTTAGAAAATGTTATAAATATGTCCCATAAGGTTTTGGTACATAAAATGATAAAAGGTTAGAAGTTTAGGGGCTAGAAATGCATTAAACCAAAGTAGAAGGGCTAAATATGCCAAAAACCAAATTCTGGCCAGAACTTCACTGGCTCGCGTATCGCGAGCCACTACTCTAAGCCCTACGGGATACGCGAGGGCCACGGCTGCAACAGAAACATGACAGGTTCGTTTTTGAGCCACGACACACGACTTGGAGGCCAAGATTCGGCAAATTCGTGGCAGATTTTGTAACATCCCGAAACCCGTTTGGATTAAGATATGAATTATGTGGGCATACATGTAGATATTGGGTTAAGTGTGTTTTAAATGATGACCCAATACGAAATAATTTGCGTTTAATTAGTTACTAATTTTATAAGTAACTAATAGAATAGCCATGAAAGTTAAGGGTGTTATGTGTAAACGGAAAATATGTGGTTAAAACTTAACAAAAGGGCTTTATAGAGGGGGCAGTATGTAAATAAGGGATTAAAAGGAGAAAATGGTTTTCTTCCTTGGAATAAAAAACGCAGAGGCGTATATGGGAGGGGAGGAAGCTAGGGCTTGGTTAAAATTCGATTTGGAAGGCTAAATTGGTGGAATTGAAGGGGGAAATCCGAAATCTAAGCTTGTTTCTTCAACACATTCGTGATTTTTACTCCATATTTGTTTAAGTTCTCAAGTAAGTTCCTCCCTCTAAGTTGGTAGAAGATGAACTCATCTCTAATGTCGAAATTGATGTATGTAATGTGTTACCTTAGTGATTTAAGTGTGTTAGATGCATAATATTCTTGTTGCATGTTTACATACTTGGCTAAGGAAGTAGAGGTTATAATGTGGGTTTAATCCATTGTTAGAAAATGAATTCTAGGTTGTATGTGGGTTGAGTTTGGTTGACTAAATCTCAAGAATATTGCTTGTAAATGTTGTGGTGATTGTTAATTTGATTTAAAGTATGTGATTTGGAATGTAAGTATGTAAAGAATGGTTAAACTAGTATGTTGAAAGTGTATACGATAGATTAAGCATTTTCATGCACACCAAGTGTTTGTGAAAATGCCTAAAAGAGATGTTGAGTTTGAAAGTAGGTGAAAATAGTTGAATTGTTAAGTAGAATAATACTTGAGTGTTGTGGTTGGTCATTTGTTAATTACCAATCTAAATAATCAAGTAACTTATAGGTAAAAGTGGTGGGAGCTCAAGTCATCAAGTAATGCTAAATTGAAGATTTTGAGGTAACGTTTAAGATTGTTAAATTTTGTTACAAAGTATGTAAACGGTATAGTTGTTTATTAGTTTGAATAACTATCCAAGATGTAATACAACTAGAAGATAAGAGGGATGGTAAATGTAAAGTATGGTGGTATGTGATTTGACGATTTAGCCCGTTGGGGAAGACTAGTAACACTTAAGTAGTTAAGTCATACTTTGGAAGGTACGATGTAAAGGGGGTGTGACCATAAGTGGGATTATGGATTTAGTGGAAGGATGATGTTTGTATTTAGATAATAGCTACAACACCAAGTAAGAATACATGAATGTATGTGTATGTGGAGTATAATCTATGACCCGATGGGATAACATAGATATAAGAAAGTATGTGAATATGTGGAGTATGTTTTATGACCCGTTTGGGTTAATAGAGATAAATGAAAGTGTGTTTATGTGGTAAGGTAATATGACCCGCCTGGGATAATATAAATGTATGAGAGTAGATGTATTGTAAAGATGTGATTTGACCCATTTGGGTAAAGATGCATGTATATCACTTATGTGTGATATACCAAAGATGTGTTAGACCCGGTTGGGTAAGGATGTATGTATATCACTTATGTGTGATATTCTAAAGATGTGTTTTGAACCGTTTGGGTAAGAAGGTATGTATATCACTTATGTGTGATACTCTAAAGATGTGTTTTGACCCGTTTGGGTAAGAGGTATGTATATCACCTGTGTGTGATATTCTAAAGATGTGTTTTGACCCGTTTGGGTAAGAGGTATGTATATCACTTATGTGTGATATTCTAAAGATGTTTTGACTCGTTTGGGTAAGGATGTATGTATATCACCTATGTGTGATATACTAAAGGTCCGGTGTGACCGTTAGGGTAAAGAGATATGCAAATCACCTATGTGTGACATACTAGACATGTAAGGAGACTCGTTTGGGTAAGATGTACGTAGGCATGATATGGCATGTACGAACCTTTGGGTGAGATGGGGAATTATGGCCATTCACAATCTAAGTAGTACCTTCGGGTAAAAGTGTGATCCTTGACATGGAACATTCATGTCAAGGGGAGTATGTCAAACGACTGAGTTACAGCTAGGCATGAAGTGGTAACGTAAGATATGTTTATTGACCTCATGTTAGAAATGAGTGATCATACTCTATTAGTATTGTACTTGCATTGAATTGAATGGCATAGTTAATGATTCGGTAGAATATGGGTTGGAGTAACCATCCTAGAAAGCAACAAAAGGTAGAACTCAAATTTGACCCATTTGGGTAAGAGGGAATTTGACCCGTTTGGGTAAGGTGGAATTTGACCCGTTTGGGTATGATGGAATTTGACCCGTTTGGGTAAGTTGGAATTCGACCCGTTTGGGTAAGATGGAAATTTTTAATGCTACCAAATCAAGTTAGATATCTAGTTGATAATAAACCATGTTCTAAGTACGTTCATCCAAAAGAGGTATGTTATGATGTATGTAATGGGTCAAACGGGTTGGGACATGTTCTCTAACACCTTCTAACTTGTTATTTGACACTTAGTGTGAATAGAAATCGAAGTTCATTTTATAGAATGATTGCATGATTGTATGACATCTAAAGAGGTGGTGGGAATTGAGATTTATGGAAGTTTGGGGTAAAGGGGGGCAGAATCTGTGATTCGTAGGCTACGAATCAGGGCAGCCTACGAATCTTGAAAGCTGTCTTTTTATGGAAGTTTGGGGTGAAGGGGGCAGAATCTGTGATTCGTAGGCTACGAATCAGGGCAGCCTACGAATCCTGAAAGTTGTCTTTTATTTGAGATGGTGATTTGTAGGCTACGAAATCAGGGTAGCCTACGGATCTTGCAAGCTGTCTTTTTTTCTAAGAAATTATGTTTCGTGCTGATTGGTTACTATTATGCCATTAATACTAATACGTTACTAGTATTGGTGACAGGTAATAAGAATGAAGTGCAAGCGGGTCCGGGTTGAGCATTTTGAAGAATGAACCGAACACTAAGGATGGGTAGTATTAGATGGAGACAATCGTCGTCCTATTTTGATATTCGACTGTGTACTCTGATATGATGTTTTTAAGATATCAAACTTATAACTTTATGAATGCTAATGGTTTGATGGTCATGAATGGATCCGTTTTTTTTTTTAAATTCGGGGACTACTTTTTATATAAGATAACTGATTAAAGATGTAGTGGGGTGCCACAGATTTTGACCGTGACTCACCATAGGATGTGAAGGACATTAAGGCGCACCCTCTAGTATAAATAGCATCCCCGAATCCTCAGAATAACTCGCCAATTTCGTGAATTACAACCCAAAAACCCTCTAAACCCACCAGAAACTTCGTCGGAGCAATACGAGCAATCGGAGAAGAGTTAGAAGCCGAAATTCTGCAGTCACCCCTTATTTGGTATGCTTAATAATAACCTCTTTCAGTTTTTGCTAATTCGACTTCTAAGTATGCTTTCTAAAAATGATGTAAAATTAGGGTTCTTGAGGTTATTCTGCTCAAATCGGGTGATCGGGTGGGAATTAGGGTCTGAATTTTTGTAGGTAATCCTAAATTAATGTGTTTTAAGAAATCCCAAACTTTATTTCACAATTGAACAAGGTTTGGTAATGGTTTTATTAACGGGTCAAAATTAGGGTTTTCGTAACGTTGTTCTGCCCAAATTGAGCAAACGATTTTGAATTAAGCTTAGATATTTTTTGGTATATTTTAAAATGTTATAATGGATAATACCTTAAGTTGGTTTGAAAAGAAAATGATTTTTGATAAAGAAACAAGAAATATATGAAATTAGGGTTTTGAAATATGATTATTTAATATAAAATAATCCGGAGGGTATGGGTACTTGAATTTTGGTATGGAACTATGTTTATATATATAATAAGTATATATGGGGTTAAAATGGATAAATGATAAAGTATCTAAAGATACCGAGTTAATCGGATATTTAGAAGTTCGTGCGGACCGGAAGGGTGGGCGCCTGTACACTAGGGTTTCTGGCATAGCGAGGGTGTCGCATAAATCCCAACTGGGAAACGGCATACCTCCCTGGGCGATCCAGGAGTGAGCGTTTGCTTATAGGAATGCGCGTCTTCATATTAAAAAGGATAATATACCTATAAGGGTATTTTGGTCATATTGACCTAAATAGAAGTAAACCTTAATAATTAGATATTATTAAGATAATATAAGAGATAAATAAACATAGGATATGTTTATAATGTTAAACCTTGCGTTAATGCCATACGATACGCGAATTAGGTTAACCGAAGGATTCTGTCGGAGGTTCTGTCCGAGTTTAACGAGTAAAGAGATAAGGTGAGTTCTGCGAGCCCACTTTTAAATGTTTTAAATGCTTTAATGTTTTCGGGCTGATATACATACAATATTCAACTGTTTGCTTAAAAAGTATTTGAAATGCTTTTATCTGAAAGTTTTCTTATCTTAACTGATGAATTGATGAACTGTTTGAAATGATACGTGTTATGTTATGAGGATGCTTACGAATGGTTATACGTGTTAGTAATGTATATGAAATGATTATGATAAAATAATGCATATGAAATGATTATTAGAGTTATGTGCTATATTTGCTTTGAAATTAGGTATCCAAATGATAAGGGTTTGTTAATAAACGCACAAGTGAGAATGTATGATTATATGAGAACAGGTGATGCATTTGCTATATTATTATGTGGTGGATACGCCGCTGGTACATCCTGTATACAAGCATGGTAGTATAGTTACCCGGTATATCAAAAGTGTGGAGGATACGCCGCTGGTACATCCTGTATACATACACCTAGGTAAATTGGGGGATGTCCATTTGTTGCAGTATATGAGTACACTATCATGTCTATTAGCACACCTAAGTCATTCGGATATCTAACTAGGGGTGGGTAGTAGTACTGTGGTGGTTAAGGAGATGTTCGATAGAATGGAACGTCTAAAGAGTTAAGGTTACGTGAACAGAGGTCGATACTGAGGTTGGGGGGCTTCCAGATGAAGTCACCTGAGCGGTATTCGAAACTGGAAGAACGGAATGTAGGACGGTTGTCGTTGCTGAGGTTGGGGGCTTCCAGATGAAGTCACCTGAGCAGTATTCGAGACCGGGAAGGTATAGAAGAAATGGAGTGGTTGTCGGTACTGAGGTTGGAGGCTTCTGATAAAGTCACCTGAGCAGTATTCGAGACCAGAAGGTATGGAGGTGTATGGAATTCAGGTCGTAGGAGTTAAAGGTTATCGAGGTAGATGTTTTCTAGAGAAACGTGTATGATTTTGATGTTATGTTATGTATGACTTGTTATGTGTTATACTTGATAAATGTTGTAAAAAGGGATTTTGCAGGAACAAAGGTTTTAACCTCACAAACGAGGTAACGTTTTTAAAATGTAGACTCACCAGCGTAAAATGACTTTTTCCCAAAACCATATGTATGTCAAGTTTAGGTGGGACGTCTGGGAGCAAGGGCGGAGCCCTCGTGATAAGAGAATGATCGAGCAAGCTATTAGAGGAGCTATTGGAGGTGCTGGCATAGTTATAGATAAATAAAGACTGATATAGTTAGTCTTTATATAGATAGATTGTAAATTATCTCAATTACTTTACGTACTTGGCTTATATTATAAATAAAAGTTTTAAATTTTCCGCTGTTTATCTCTGTTGTGCCACGTGTTCATGAGTAAATCCGATGAGTGACCCCTCCTGGTGCCAAGTCTGGGAGTGGCCGTCACATTTCGGTTACAAAACAGCCCCGAAACTACTGAAATTCGTCACTGAAAACCCATGTTTATTCACTGTTTCGACACAGCAGCAAATATGCATATTTCCTGCATAAAAATCAGCCCTAAACACTCTTGTTTCAGGTATTTAACTCACCCCTCGACCCCCCCCCCCCCTTCATTCGGTTACAAAACAGCCTCGAAAACACCTCCGTTCGGACCCGTTTAGACACCGAAAACTCACGTTTTCATGTTGTTTTTCACTGTTTTCTAACAGCAGCTCTTAACCACCCATTTCAAGCACTCTTCAAGCATCCTCAACTCATTTGGAAAGTTCCCTAAGCGTTGGTCGAGTTCCTTGGTTCCTTCCTTCGACATAGTCGCTTGTTTACGTGAGAAAACCCACTTTTTCCTTCATATTTTTCATGATATTTTAAGTTAATTATTTACATTGTTTATTAAGTATCTTGATGAGCCTAACACTACACATGCTTTGGTTGCTTAAACATAAAGTTTTGTTGCTTAAAAAGCTCGGTTTTAAGACAAGTTGGTAAAAACATAAACAATGGTTCAAATGGTTTAAGTTGGTGATATATTGTTATAATATGTGTTTAGATGTTGAAAATGATATTTTAATATGTTAGTGAAACATATAAAATATGAAAAGTTGATTAAATGGGTCGAATCGGTTAGTTTGACTTTGCGGGGTTACATGAAGTTCATAACATAAAATGATATTTTGTGATATTTGGTTGAAGTTGCGTAAATGTTTCTCTTATAAAGATTCATGTTAGAAAAATATACATAAGTGTTGGTTGACTTAGGTAAATTGAGGTTACATAAGTGAACCGGGTTGTTTAAAAGAAAATTGGTATTTTTAACATGTATATGTATATATATACTGTTTTATATATATACTAAACATTTTATAAAAAAATTATCTAAATTAATGTTGGATAATAAAATGTGGTTTGGGCTTAAATAAATGTTTTGGGCTAAAATATATAAAGTTGGGCTTCAAATTGGGACATGGGCCCAAAACAAAGTATTGGACCTTTAGAAACTTATTTTGGGCTTGGAAATACACTATTGGGCCTTATGTTGGTTATTGGGCCTAACGGATCCAATTTGGCCCCTAACAAGCCCAAACGGTGTTAAACGTCATTTTCACAACTTATCGGGTTAAGTAATGTCAACCACCATAAAAATGATATTCGGTTTCTAAAACCGACACCAAACGTGAAAAATGTATTTTGGAGTTACAATATTCAAATGTGATATTTTTGGGTATTTGACTAACTCTTGGAAAATACATAGGAAATTAAGTTTATATTATTGAGCGCCTTAAATATATTTATATTTCGGTACACGTACACAAATCACCAACTTGTCGTCACCAAACGTTTTACGATCACATGCAACCTGGGTAGTATTGGGTGAAAGGTTACATCACCTACTTACCTATATTCACATACTAAGACCATAGGTGTCTAAAAACTATTTTAGGGCACGCTAGGTCGGCATACATTTCATTGCTACATACAGCTCATCACTCACAGTTTCAGGTGAGTTTCACGACCCCTTTTTCATTGTTTCCTTTGGTGGATAATTACATGCACTTCAAATTACATTTACATCTGGACACAATATACTTAAATGATATGTACCGATTACCTGAGACCGTTTACATATCACATTAAGTCGCTTCATAACTAGACCATTAATCGTTATTATAGCGAGGTGGTGATGGATAGTACTATTGGGTTTGACAAACCCTACCCGCGTTACTCACGCTAACTTTGGTTGTAGGCCAAAACGGGTATATTATTGGCCTAATTTTCATGCTCATGTCAGTGATAACATGTTGCACGAGGGCATTCATCCAGTCGAGCGTCGGTTCCAATGACTCATGGTAGGGGTTATTGTGTAGGCCAACACATGTCATATAATGTATTGATTGTGGTCCATTACAAATTGTTTACACTTACATTTACATTACAAACCTGTGAACTCACCAATATTATTGTTGACCATTTAAGCATGTATTTCTCAGGTAACTAAGCAGCGACATACATCAACATGCATTCAGGAGTCACCATGCTAGGGTGCATATTTTGGGACATTCATTATCATGTTATGTCATTTTCTAGGAAAACATTTTTCATTCCACTTAGCTTCCGTAATTATTAAGACTATTGAAATGTAATCGTTTTGCAGAACTTTTATTTAAGTATGTCTTACAAAACTCATGTAGTGTCATTCAATATAACATGTGTGTTGATGATCCATGAAGTCACGACCCTGCGGGAAAGCCGTTGTGGATGGGGTGTGACCGTATGGAAATATGATAATGTTGCACTTGACCTACAGGAGATCATTGGTGACTGTGAACTAATGCTTGGGGACTTGAGGTTATCAGAAAGAAAGGATAGATGGGGCTGGGGTTTGTAGTTGTTGGAAGACTTTGAAGTCAGAAATGTGAGAACATTGATTCAGGAGAAGTTGTTTGGTGTGTTTGTGGAAAAGTTTAGGTGGATAAGATGGACTCCAATCAAAGTAAATGTGTTTGCGTGGCGTGCGAAATTAGGGAGGATACCAGTTAAAGAGGAATTGGTTAGAAGGGGGATCCAGATGGGAAATATGTGTGGAATCTGTGATGCAAACATTGAATCAGTCGAACATGTATTATTGGAATGTAGATGGGCTAGGGATGTTTGGGTTAGAATCTTGCAATGGTGCAAGGCCTTGGGATTGGTTTTAAACTCCATTAGTGATATCTTTGAGGTTGTCTCGTTATGGCTCGTATCAAAGTCAAAGAAGGATATGTTTATAGGAGTTTTTTAAACTACTTTGTGGGTAATATGGAAGTGCAGGAATAAGAAGGTATTTGAAGCCGTGGATCCGTGCTGTAATGAGGGTGTGGGATCGATTAAATCATTGTCTTTTTTATGGGGTAAACATAGAGGTAAAAGTGAAGTTGTGGGAGATATTCGGAGGGTGAAAGAATGGGTGTGTGGGTTGGCTTATTGGGGGGGGGGGGTGGTGTGAAAGAATTAAGTGTGGAGAGGTGTGCGTGTGTCTTGGTGTCTCAGTGGCCGTCTACGAGGGGTTGGGGGTGTTTTTAAGGTGTGGTGGTTGAGGGTTGGGGTAGACGGGGCTACTGATTTCGTTTTCTTTGGAGATGGGTGGGGGAGCCCTAGGATGCTATCGAGTATTAAGGTGGCTTGTGGGGATGTTGGGTGGACTGCTTTTAATTATGGGGCTTTGGGGGTGATTGTGAGTTTCTCTGGGTCAAAGTTTATGGTGTTGTGGTTGGGTTTATGTATTTAACTTGATGTGGGTGTGTGTTTAAGGAGGGGGGGATACGGTTGCTGGGGGGGCTGGGGTTGGTGCGTGTTAAAATCAATTGGGTGTGGAATTTGGATGGGTTGACATTGTATGACTCGGATGCGAATGGTGTGTGTATGAGTAGCCATGTATACATCATTGCGTGTACTTCATTTCGTGTGAATAAGGGTGATACCACCTTTAGGGGTGGTTGCTTTTGATTCGCATGGGGGAATTGATTCATTCGTCACTAGATTTATTGTTTATGATCCTGGGTGGTGGGTGGGGGACATCTTTTTGGGGGGGTGTGTGTTTGGTGAATACTACATCAGTGTGACACCTCGTCAAAAACAAGTCAAACCTCTCTCCGTTGACTTTCTAAATCAAATATTATTACGTGATAACTATGTGATTTACTGTTTTTAACTGCATGATTAACTATGTTTAGCTAAATGATTAAACGATTCAAATTTCGTGTTTGTATGCCCGTGAATTTCGAAAGTTCTCGTATTTCTAAATACGGAAGTTTAATAACAGGAAATTTAAATACAAAAATGGAATTTTTATATTTTGTCAAATCAATTCAAAGTGTTACAACTTTTGGAAGATTAAAACGTATTCAAACTGATCCGTTGTCAAGACTTAGCCAAACAATGAAACCATTTCACCTATTGGGCCCAGTGAAGCCCAATAAGCCCAAACATACCCGGATGAACCCAAAACTTTACCCGAAAGTTCACCTCGACTCACCAAGTAAATAACCCGACCCGGAGACTCGACCCGCGGCCCGAATGGCCTTGGGCCGAAACCGAGCCCGATCCCCATTTGCGGCCCACTTACCAAACCGATTGGGCTTCGGGCCCAGTCCTCCTTCCCAAACCGTATTGGGCTTCGGCCCAACTCCTAACCTTTTTTATTTAATTTGTTTTGGCCCATTGTTTTTATAAAGATTAACCCATTTTAATTTTTATAAACTTTTGGCCCAAATAAGTTATTTAAACTTCACCACCTTTATAGTAAAACATGCTTGGTTCAAGGTTATAAAAATTATAATTTTTATAAGCTCCTAACCTCTCTATATTTTATAAAAGTCTATCACTTTTATAAAAACATATACAAAATTAGGAGGAGTAACCTACAAGTTTAGTTTAAGTTGGGAGCCATGGATCTTTGGACAACACACCTAATCTAGATTTTTGCTAGTTGTCATGATCAAGTCCCAATGTGTTTAAGGTTAACCCATTGGTTAAGAAACTTAAACATGACTATAAGAGAAACCATCCCCTAGCTCCTTTGTGAGTTTTCTAACCTCATTACTTCTATGTTTTCTTACATGATCCTAACACCCAAGTTTGCCTCAAGTCTTGACAACAACCACTTAACACCTACATTTTTAATAAATCATCTATCAAATATATTATTTATCTCCATTCTTTCATGATCTAGACATTTCCTTGGGTGTTCAAGGAACTTTAAATTCCCAAGAAAATGGGTGAAACACTTGAAGAAATCATATGAAAGTATTCAAGTGCACCAAGGATCATCATGTCATTTTTATGCATTTACTTATGTTTAATGCTCAAGAACAAAACCCTAAATGGATATTATCCATAAACTCATGATATGAGTTAGTTGTTCTTGATTTAATATGTTGACAAGTTAAAATGGTCCTAACACTTAAAAAGTGTTAGTAGATTTAAAATGATTAACTAAAAACAAATGAAAGAAAGAACATTAAAATGGGTGTTTATGTATATTTATTTTGGTCCTAACACATAAAATGTGTTAGTAGATTGTCTTTTATCTATATTTGTCCTAACACATGAATATGTGTTAGTAGATGGTTATTTAAATTTCTATTGTCCTAACACAAATTTGTGTTAGTAGATTGTCTTATAATTATTAAATTTGGTCCTAACACATAAAATGTGTTAGTAGATATATTCATGTTATGTTAACTTGTATAAATTGGTCCTAACACATAAAATGTGTTAGTGGATTTGGACATAAATAATTAATGGACATATAATAATAGATGAACTCTAAAAATAATCATGCCATATGATTATTTAAACTATTTGGGTTAATAAAAATAAATAAATAAAAGTTAGAAGACTTTGACATGATTTATTTTTATAAAACTTACCTACAACTTGGAAACATAAAATATTTGGATAAAATCCATGACTTTCTTTTATTAAAAAATTTTTCCTTTTTGTTAAAAGAATTTATAAACTTTTATCTAGAAATGGCAAGACATCATTTATATCAAATCATTTACTTTGACTTATTATAAAAAGATTCTTAAATTTCTATGAAAGGTAACAAAAATCTAGCCTTTGTCTTTTTGAGTAAATGTAGATTTTTATAAAAAATAAATCATTTTTATAAAAATAAATACAAGTCTTACATGTTGAAAGACTTGATGAATTTTTCATAATCGTTTTGTTAACTCAAAACGATCTAAACATAAAGACGCTGCGTAGTAATAAAACCGGGACCACTACGGCGATATACGCAATAACGTCGGATAAATAAGTTTATCTAAAAACGCGACTTTCATAAACGTTTTAAGGAAGAACGTATAAGTCCAAGTAATGACTTAATCATATGCTTTCATGACGTTTTTATAATAAATATTTTTTTTAAAGACATCATTCCTCTTCATAACAAATAAATAATTATTTAGACAAATAATTATTTAAAAGTTTCCAAGACTTTTCTAACTAGTTAAAATAGTTATAAATTAATAACTACAAATTTTAACTAAAAGATTCTATTTTCACAAGTAAAATAATAAACATTATTATTTATAAAAACTTGTGTAACATTTTTCCTAACTTATAAATAATCGAACGGAAGATTATTTAAGGAAACGTCATAATTATTTTTGATAACTATAACCCCGACTTTCCATTAAGTTTGATATAACTTAATGTGATGGAAAATTTTAAATAATATATGACATATTATTTAACTCAATGTTTAATACTTGATTTGATTTTATTTCGATTGCATCGATTTTTTTTTCATTTCCTTTATATTTATTTTTCAACATAAATATAAACTTGTTAACGCGTATTTATTTATACAATAAATACTAATACCGGCTTTCCAAACAAATACAAACGGGAATAAACGCCAAGACTTGACCGGTATCACTTGGGTGACTTATGTTACTCAAATGATTGTAGACCTTATGCATGTGCCCATTTATTTATTTAGGACGTCACGTGCTACTGATTCCTACACTGTTTATTTACTGCCTTCCTGCTGATCCAGTGAGTTTCACGGCCCCCTTTTCCTTTAACTGTTTTATACTTTGGGGGAGAAATCATGAAATCTGATAAATGCTTTTACTTAATATTATGGTTTATCTGTTAGCCGTATGACTACTTGTTCTCTTACTGATTGCCCACTTTTGTACATTATCGTTATAAACGTTTGTACAACCGTATCCCACCATTAATTGATTTCAATTAGTTCTGTACGAAACGATAGCTAGTGAACAGATCTATTTGGGTTGACAACCGTACCCTAACTGGTAGCTCAAGTTCTGACTCCGGATTGTCTGGGGGTACATGTCAGTTATTTTGTTCTGTTTAACATCTCTAGGCAAGAGATGCTATGGGTGGGTAAACCGTTAGCATTTGAAATCAAGGTTTAGGTGAGCTCATACATCCACAATGATAAACCCGTGTAATATTTAAGTATACTGAAAACTGTTTTACAAATGTCTTATGATAAATCATAAACCTGTGAACCTCACCAACTTTATGTTGACCTTTTAAACTCATGATTTCTTAGGTAACTGATGCAACCTTTGAAGACATGCAAATGGGGCTTATCTATGCTATCGGACCTGCTTACGGAGTCATAATCCCGACTATCTTAATAAACCGTTCAATGTTTTTATAATTAATTTAAGACTTGTTTTCAAATGTAAGACATTATCATTGTCCACTATCACTTTCCGCTGCAATACAATGACGTAATGTTTTATGAAGTTTTAAATATATTAGATGTTGTTCTATGTATCCTCGACCATGATTCCATTCTCGCTCACACCCGATACAATTGACCGGGGTGTGACAATCAACTATGATATGTGGGTGTGTTTTGGGGTATGTGTGTGTGCATTGGGATGGGTTTTTTTTGGGGGTGGGGGTGTGTTCACTTTGTTAGTTGACCTCTTGTATTTCGTTTCGTGGGGTGTATTTATTCCTTCGTGTGGTGTGTGTGTGTAACCTTTGGTGGGTCTGAATTCGTTTCGCGTGTGTGGGTCTAAAGTTGATCGCCTAGTATGTTGCTGTGTGGAGAATATTGTTCCATGGTTCATGGGTCTAGGTGATTTTGGTTGCTTGGCTGACCTGTTGCAAGTAAGCATAGACCTGGAAGAAATCTGGGTGAGTGGAGTTTGGTGGGTTAATTCAGAAAGGCATGGTGGAAGGGATAACACAGTAAATGTTGATACATGGTTCTTGATCGTCATGTGAAGTATCGAATACAAGACGGATTCACACAAGAATGCTAAGGTCCGAATCAGGCCGAACCTAGAGTTCGGACATGGCCGAACGTGTGGCCGAACCTGAGGTTCGGCCGGTCGTATTTCAGCCCTATATATATGTGACTCTTGTATTGTGGAGAGAACAGTCTATGCTTCCGTGTCATATATTCTCTGTGTACTCTGTGGTCTCAGTGGTTATTACAAAGCTCATTTGTATTTACTCTTGTGTTTCATCTCGTATTACTTTGACTTCATTACGACTAAGTAGAAGATCTACACGCTCACGCACTTTCAAGTGGTATCAGAGCATTAGGTTTGCTTTACTAGTCGGAAATCAGTGTTTCTCGGAGTTTTGAGTTCAAATTCACGTTTTTGCGAAAATGTCAATCATTTTTGAGTTTGTTTGATTGTTTCGAGTGTGCTTTTCATTCAAAATTCATTCTTGTGTTGTTTCTATCATGTTTGCTTGAATTCCTATCGAAAATTCCAGTCAAAAAACTTTGAAAATCGAGAAAATGGCGTTGAGTGAATTCTGTCCTGTTTGAGGTTCGGACAAGTTCGGCATAACCGCTCCGAACTTGAAGTTCAGATGGAGTTCGGCCTCTATATTGATTCGGTGAGAGTTCGGTGAGGGATCGGTCAGTGTTCGGACTAGGTTCGGTGATAGTTCGGAGTTGTTTGATTCTTGTTCGTCCGAATGTCAGGTTCGGAGAGAGTTCGGCGTTCTTTAGTTTCGGACTAAGTTCGGAGGCAGCTCGGAGGAAGTTCGGACGAGGTTCGGAGTGAACAGTAACTAACTTTTTTAAAATATCCGATTTTCAAGCGTTCGCGGCTATTCAAAATTCGGTTCAAGCTACGATGCAAACAATGATGAATTATGATAATGAAATCGGAACAAGTCAGAAAGTTCCCAAATTGCTAAAATTGGAAGATTATCATAGTTGGGTTAAACGATTTGAAGCATTTGTCGATACAAATGACATTGATATGTGGTTAGCGTTCACTGAGCAATATGTTTACCCTAAAGATGAAACTGGTGAACCTATTCTTCAAAGAAAAATGTCTTCTGAACAAAAGAAAGCTTATCAAGCTGAGAAAAAGGCGTATGGTATGTTAACGATGACATTGCCTAAAGAGTTACTGCATCAATTTGCTGGTAACTACACATCAAAAAGTCTATGGGATGCATTAGAAAAACGATGTGAAGGAAATGACCAATACAAGAAAAGTCGACAAAAGGTTTTGAAGAAAGAGTTTGATAGTTTTAAGCATTATCAGAATGAAACGATTCCCAATCTGATTGCAAGATTCGCTCATCTGATGAGTGAAATGCGTTTGGTGAATCTTACTAAAGAAGAGGTTGATATTAAAGAAAAGATATTGGAAGCTTTGCCTGAAAAGTGGGAGAATTATGTGATGATGATTACTCACGATAAGGATTTTTCAGGATTGTCTTTCAATGACTTGGTTCAAAGAATTCAGGCTCGGGATATGGAAGTAATGGTGAATAAATCGCTTCCTACATAAATTCAAAATCCTGCAGTATATCATGGTGAAAATGACTCTACAATGAATGCTGGGAAGTCTAATATTCTTAGTTCTGCTCCCCCTACAGCATTTCTGGCAGGTAAATCTGAAATTCCAAGTTATTCCTCTACTGGTTGTACTGTGTCAATTCCTAGTTCTTTGACTCAAAGTGCATTGTCTTTTCAAACTATCAATGATTATAATGCGTTGATGTCTGCATTAGTGTCTTCATACTTTGGTGTTATTACTAGTTCTGTGAGTAATGCTGAGTTAGCAAATGAAGATTACGATCAGATTGATTATGATCATTTGGAGGAAATGGATCTAAATTGGCAATATGCTATGTTGGTTCGTCGAACAAAGAAGTTTTTCAATAGAACTGTAAGAAGAGACTTAATCAGGAAGGAAATATTGGATTAGACAAATCTAAGGTGAAATGTTATAAGTGTTCAGTTTATGGTCACTTTGCTCGAGAATGTCCAAGTTCTGCAGAAAGTAAATTGAAGACTGGTCAGCATGCACATTTAGTTTTTCATCCTTCAGATAAAGCTGAAAAGGTTGATCAGAAAGCTGCTACTCTTGCTCATGATTGGACTGATACATTTATGCATCCAGATGGGTTTGCTTGGAATGCAAATTCAGAAATTAAAAAGAATAATACTCCAATTTCAATTGCTTTAACCGTTCAACATGCTGATGATGAAAGCTTTTTAACAGAATATGATACTTCTTCAAGTATATCTTTGGTTCAAGAAGAATTACCTAAGTCTTCTGAGAATTCAAAAGATGCTGAATTTAACTGTTATAAATGTGAGAAGTTGCTCAAGAAAATTGCAAGGTTTGAACAAGATTGTCAAATTTCAACTGAAGAAATTGTGGTGTTAAAGAAAGAGTTGGAAGATTTTCAAAAGAAATATTATGCATTAGTTCATGTTCATGAAGATGTTTTGAAGGAAAAGGCTCAATTGGCTGAAGAGTGTGAGAAAGCCAAAGCTGAAGCGTTAGATGCAGCTCAAGATTTTGAGAATCTGTTTGAGAAGAGTTATCCGGTTCAGCAAAAATATGAAGAAGCTACTGCTCTTATTGCTACAACTGCTGTTACTGTTGAAAAATTGCAAAATAAGATTTCTATGCTTCAAGATGAGAATGTTTTGTACCGGGACAAGAATGAAGTCTTAACTAAAGATGTTGAGATCTATAAACAAAAGAGAGAAAGTGTTCTTCAAGAACTGTTTGCAGAATGTGAGATCAGAAAGTTACAGACGCATGAATATGATGATCTCAATGCAAAGTTCATCAAGTCACAACAAGAGGTGTTTAAAGGTCAACAGAAAATTAATGACTTGAAATTGGAGATTTTGGAATTGAAAAGACAAGTTAAGAATTGCAATTTGTCACCGACATTGCTTAACTTCTTATACAAGCAGGATCAGAGTTCGGAAAGTTCTAAGAAGGATGATGTTCACTTGGTTCCTCAACCAGTGGATTTAATTGAAGTTACTGCTGCTCAGATTGACCCAAAAGATGACTTGCATGATTATTCCAAGTTTGCCACTCTACCCAAGAAGAACACGTCTAAGTCTAAAAGGAAGGAGAAACCTTTGGGTGAAGTTCCCAAGTTTATTTCAAAGTCTGTATTGCTGGAAAATGAGAAAGTGTTTGATAAGGTTGCTTCAAGTTCTTCCTCTGCAACCGAAGAAGAAAAAGTTTTGATTGAAAAGAACAAGCTGAAGGATATAAAAGCCAAATTTACTAGTGAAGCTAAGTCAAGAAGTGCTTCAGGTTCTTCATCCAATTCTTCAAAGACTCAAGGATCTAAACACAAAGGTTTAGGTTACAAAGAGTTAGAAGAACCAGTTCAAGCAAAGAAATCAGTAAAGGCTGAGAAGGTTCCTAAAGCAAAAGTTACAACGGAATCACCATCTCAGAAGGCATTTTCTTATTATTCTGGAAGATCTTCATCTTCAAGGAGTCCATCTCCTAGGTATGATTCTTCTGATGGTTTCTTTGATAACTTTCATTCTGAACATTCATCTGATTCTCAACAATCAAAACATTTTTCAAACAATTTTAGAGAAAGACTTTGTTATGTATGTCGTCAACCAGGACATCTAGCTCCTGATTGTCCGACGACTGCATATATCCACAAAACTGCAAAATATGTGGATAACAAAGGTCAAATTTTTGATGAACCATGGTCCTCAAAGCTTAAGCCAACTCGTAAATCGTCTTGGTCTAAATCAAGTACGTCGGTTGAATCTGATTCAGGTTCCGATCAAAAATTAAAACTTTTACAAGTTTGGAAACCAAAAGTTGTTTCCCAGGCCAACAAGGACTTTGTGGAAGACACCGGGCGACCCGACGCTGCTGATTCGGGTCGATCCCAATGCCACTAATGTTTTATTTGGTGTCCAGCAGGTGTTTCAGGAAGACCTTTCGGTGATTGAAAAATTACTGATTGTGAAATATCTGTTTTAATTAATTTGCATTCAAAATCAATTTTGTTTTTCAAAAGGCTAAACTGCTAGTATTCGTGTTGGTTGATCAATTTTTCTTGTTTTTCACTTCGTCTCATTCTGAGGGGGAGTTTGTTTTTGCAAAACTACAAAAATAGTGTTTTGTTTTTCAAATCGTAAAAATGAAAATCTATAAATAGAGTTGTCATTTTTAGGGGGAGAAATTTGGAAAAGACAAAAAGATTGAAAAATGCAAAAAGCCAAAAACATTGAAAAATGAGAAATTGTATCCGACATGATTGGGAAATGATGGTACATTGGCTGACAGTGTCTGACTCATGGATAAAGTAAATGAAAAGGCCATAAGACCATTTGATCGATGTGTAAGGTAGGCTCGGCAAATCAGAAAGTATACAAATGTGATATACACTAAATCTGATGCTTGACCTAGTGGATAACATCTTGATGCATATCTCATGATATATCAAGAAAAAGATATGTGTAAAATAAAATAAGAAGTCACTGTATATACATGTGTTCATTTTGCAAAGATTTAAACTTGTTTGATTTTCTTTATTTTGTCAAACGATCGGACTTTCTCTGCGTGTCGAAAGACCGACCTGATCGTTGTTCGTTTGACGTTCTGCTTTATTTTCTTTGGTGTTTCGTATAACTCATCGGACTTTCTCTGCGTGTACGGAGTACCGACCTGATTGTTGTTGAGTTATACAACTTCAACTTGTTTTATTTTCTTATTTTGTTAAATCCGAGGCCTTATCTGCGTATTGAAAGATCGACCTTAAGGTAGACGATTTAACGTTCTTATTTCTTTTTGCATGGAACACAGTTGACTGTATCATGGTTACAACCATTATGTGATTAACATCACAAATGAAATCACAAAATGTGATAAGCAACGCATATCTGAGTATGTCTGATAGTGTGGGGTACACTGGTCAATGCAAGCTTAATCAATACCTTAACATATCCAGATGTTATGAGTACGATTGTGCCAGAGTTTAAAGTTGGACAAGTTATATCTGCAATCGGCATGGCTTATGTGCTTCAATAATTGAAATTGAAATGTAGTTCAGCATGTTATGATCAATATGATCCCAAGTTGTGATCTTTCTCATAAAAGACAAAAATAGTGTCTAATTTAGTATTGTTTTACTTATCAGAAAAATACCAAAAAGATTTTAGGTGTGTTTTGATATATAGTTTCTAAAAGCCAAAAAGATTTTGTTTCTGATTTGTTTTCGATTGATCAACACGAATTACGAAATCATTTTCAAAATCAAAATATCTTGGAGTCTCGAAGAGACATTTTGCACCAAGGTTATTTATGTTGGCAGGTTTCTAAGTGGGAAGAGAACATCACAACTTCAAGTCTTCTGAAGGTTGTTGATAAAGAGATTTCACACGATGCAATGTCAAGTATTCAAGATTGAACTCATCGTCAAGATCGAGGAAGAGTTTCATTGAAGATACATGATACAAGTTTGAATAGAGAAGATGATACTGCACATGCCGAGGGGGAGTTTGTTGATACATGGTTCTTGATCGTCATGTGAAGTATCGAATACAAGACGGATTCACACAAGAATGCTGAGGTCCGAACTCAGGCCGAACCTGGAGTTCGGACATGGCCGAACGTGTGGCCGAACCTGAGGTTCGGCCGGTCGTATTTCAGCCCTATATATGTGTGACTCTTGTATTGTGGAGAGAACAATCTATGCTTTCGTGTCATATATTCTCTGTGTACTCTGTGGTCTCAGTGGTTAATACAAAGCTCATTTGTATATACTCTTTGTGTTTCATCTCGTATTACTTTGATTTCATTACGACTAAGTAGAAGATCTACACGCTCACGCACTTTCAGTAAAGGTCTGACTTTATTATGGGGCATTGTGGTTCATATACAATGGGATGGAAATTGGTATGTAATGGAAAATTTGTACATGGTAAAGGATTTCATTTTTGAAGACTAGATCAATATGATTGGAAGGAAGAAATAATTGGGTTAATGGAAGCTTTTGGGTGGTTGGGTCTCATAAATGGGTCAATGGGTGATGTCGCCTTCTATGTTTATGGATCAAAATTGGTGGTCGGATGGTGGGTTATTTCTTGCGCCTGGGCCTGCTCTCTTCTCTTCATATTGGGGGCTCATTGTGGTTGTGTTTTTGTATCTAGAGGTGGTGCTTGGATCGTCGTGTGTGCAAGATGATTGTTTTGTTTGAGTTAGTTAGGGCTAGTAGCAGGGGCGGATCTAGCTAGTGTCCATCGGGTTTTCGGGAACCCAGTGACTCTCAGATTTTTAGTGTAAATATATATATAATACTAGTAGTGAATCCATATATAAAATGAGAGTAAATCCAATTAACAAAGTGGCATCTGGGTCAACTGGTTCGCGCTGCTCATTTTAATTAGCAAGTCCCTTGTTCGATTCCCTGCTTCATCGTATCTCGTTTAGTCCAACTGGTTATGGTCCTTGGTTCAATACTTGCCTCCGTCCATTTTTTAGTTTTTTTTTTAAACTTTTTTTTTAAAACAGATTAATAACTTATTAACTAGTGTTTTTTTTACTATCCCCGCTCAGTCTCTCCGTGCATACTAATGAGCAAGTCCTGGTTCAGTAATGTAACAATTTCAAACGATAAAAACACGTAGGCAACAACTATAGGTACGTGTTTTTCTAATGTTCAATGACGATGTTTTTTTAATTATTGTAACGTATACCCGTATTGTTATTGTGTTATCAACCTTAACCGACCTGAACCGATCAAACCGAAAATTTTGATATTTAGTTGTTAGAATCCGGACCACCAAAAATTAGTGAACCTAGTGAAAAAAAATCCTGGATCCGCTCCAGGATAGTAGTGATTATATTGTTTGTTTGGCTTGTGTTTTAGATTACTTTTACACTCTTATAGTTACTAGCATCTTGCTAGTTTTGTTTGGTTTTTAATAAAGTTCTTGCTGTTAAAAAAAAATACTATGTGGTGTTGAAATAAAAAAAATTAATAATAAAATAGAAGAAGGAGAGAGTATTATTATAATGCAAATCCTCCGTGGTTGCCGTTGGAATTTATTGGTGTGAGA
Source organism: Deinandra increscens subsp. villosa (assembly GCA_039602395.1). NCBI lineage: Eukaryota > Viridiplantae > Streptophyta > Magnoliopsida > Asterales > Asteraceae > Deinandra > Deinandra increscens. The sequence continues at coordinate 32,340,354 of JBCNJP010000010.1, forward strand.
AAACAGTAATTAAACGCAAGAACAAGGGCATTTTGGTAAAGCGGAAGGATAAAGTGAAATTTTGAAAATGGGTGGCCGTTTGAAACCCCCATCTTAAATAAAATAAAAACAAGAAGAGTCACTCACTCACATACACATTCAAAACAAAATCTCTTCGTTCAACTTCAACTTCAAACGAGAGAGAGAGAGAGAGAGAGAGTAGATATGACGGGGGGAATAGTGATGCTAACAAGAGGAAGAGGAGGTGAAAATGCTGCTGGTGCTACTGAAGAAGAAGAGGCACAAAATCAGCTGTCATTAGTAGCCCTGTTGATAGCAGCTCTAAGGAAATCAATGGTGGCTTGTCATCGAGACGATGATGATGATGATGATAATAAGGAGGCTACTGCAGCAGCTCTGCATCAGATGGAGATAGGATGGCCAACAAATGTTCAACATCTCACTCACGTTACTTTTGATCGATTCCATGGATTTCTAGGGCTTCCTCTTGAGTTCCAAGTTGAAATCCCCTCTCGCGTTCCAAGTGCCAGGTTGGTAATAATTTGACTGGATCTACTCTAGCTAGCTAGGGTTTGATCGAGGGAGGGAGGGAGGAAGATGGTAACTGTGGAATGAATTTAATGTTGTAGTAGTATTAAATGCTAAATTTAACAACACCTGCTCCTCCCTCCCTCCGATTGTTAATTCAAAGTTGAGTAGGATAATCAATTAATAGTTATAATAATAATAATAATAATTTATTTTCAACCCAAAACTTAATTTTTTCTTCAAAAATCAATTATGGATTGGATTGGATTGGATGTACAAGTAGAACTGAATGAATGATTTTCGCCCACAACAAACAAACAGACAGACAAACAGACAGTAAATACACTTGATGACTGATGGCTCATCAATCTTCTATATATGCATGCAGTGTTAGTGTGTTCGGTGTCTCAGCAGAATCAATGCAATGCTCTTATGATCTAAGAGGCAACAGTGTCCCTACAATTCTTTTGCTAATGCAGCAAAGACTATACGCACAAGGGGGTCTCAAGGTATGTATTAATTAATCTCTGTCAACATCTATGTATTTATTTGTAAAGCTAGAAAGATTGATGGAATGGGTATTTGTGTGTTTAATTTTATAATAGGCAGAGGGAATATTCCGTATAAATGCCGAAAACAGCAAAGAGGAAGAGGTGCGAAACCAGCTAAACCGCGGGTCTGTACCTCAAGACATCGAGGTTCATTGTCTAGCGGGCTTGATCAAAGCATGGTTTAGAGAGCTGCCATGTGGTGTGCTTGATGGGCTTTCTCCTGAAGAGGTATTGCAGTGTAACACTGAAGACGAGTGTGCTGAGCTTGTGAAACGTTTGAACCCAACTGAAACTGCATTGCTCAACTGGGCAGTTGATCTTATGTCTGATGTTGTTGAGCATGAAGAATCCAATAAAATGAATGCCAGAAACATTGCCATGGTTTTTGCCCCCAACATGACTCAGGTATATGTAGTAAATCCCCCACCGTCTTTTGAGCAAATTATAATTATAACATTTTTGTGCCCTTTATTTGGATTAGATGTCGGACCCTTTAACAGCCCTGATGCATGCGGTACAAGTAATGAACTTGCTCAAGACCCTAATTACAAAAACACTCAGAGAGCGTGAAGAGGAGGAGGAGGATGGTGGGTACTCACCCATGTCTGATGGGCAATCAGATGAAAGTCAAGAAGAAACTGAAACCAGCTGTGAACTGATGATCAGAAGACAGCCATCATCACTATCAGAAGATGACATCAATGATGATGAAGAAGTTGAATCATTAAGTGAAATAGAGGAAAGCTTCTTAAAACAACTGATTGAAAATGAAAATGCAAAAGATTGTTTCAAGAAAGAATTAGGAAATTTGGTGAAGCAACAACGCTCTAGCCCGACTAGCGGGTTTGATTTCCAGGAGGAATCGTCTCTGATGACGACGACTGATGGATACACGTCAGGCAGGAGTGTGAGTGTTAGTCCTGGGGTTGCTACACAAGTGGACATGATTGCGGTATGTACCAAGTGAAATTGATAATGGGTTCTAGGAAGGAGGATTATGTATGTGATTACCTTGTAGCAGCAGTTAGTGGGTATGTTTTTTGACTAGTGTTTGTTTGCATTGACTTGAGTTTGTGGTTCAGCTGGGTGCTGAACTTAACTTGTGATTTTATCAGCTGGTGATTTGTAACTTTTCCTTAGATAGCTGCTAATCCAGCTACTGTGCTGGCTGCTGCTGCAATGCAATAGTTGTTTACTTTTCATGAGTTTATATCTAGTGTTTGGATAGCCAGCCTAACTACCAATTGTTGATTGGAAGTATCACTGAAATTCCTTGGTTTTTTCCTTTGAAAATCTAGTCAATTTTAAAGAGCTAAGCCCTGTACTCTACCATCAAAACCAAGCTTAGAGAAAACAATATAACTATTAACAGGTGCAAACAAATAAATAATCAATGCATTAAATGTGATTACTTCTATTTTATTCTTAACGGTGAAAATATCCTACTCCTAAACTACTTCACAAACTAAATCACACAATTTCAGGGCCTGACCTGAGGACCTCCAACTAAGAGGACAAACCAAATGGGCTAATCTCACATGATGATTACTTATATCTAAATGCTAAATAAACAAATTTAAGATCAAATTTATACTTTGGGCAATACCCTTTTTCAACTATATCTAAATGCTAAATAAACAAATTTATGATTTGTTTAAGATACAGCATAACTCAAATCAACCAAAAGTCATATATGCCATGAAAAATATAAAAAGATCGCACTCAAATATAAAAACTATATTTCAAGAACCAGAAATACAGGTCATGCTATAATGGTTGATGAACTGCAATAAAGAGAGGCTCTAACATGTCTTAAGAGTTAAGACCGTGTTGAAGAAGTACGGAATAAACTACTACAATAAGATTGGTGGATGCAGTGGCATGGCTTCCTGGAACCAATCAATATGGAAGAATAAGATTATGTCATCTCTATGAGCCTGCTACACAAAGAATAATTTCCAATAAAATAACAATTCACATGAAAATGAGAAAGTATATGCCAGTGATCTCTTCGACCTGACAGTATGAAAGAAAAACTGAGCAGCTACCTTAAACTTGCTATCATTCTTGATCAGAAAAACCTGCTAGCTCAATCAAATGTCTAGCTAACTATTAGCAGCACATATAATGGTTAAATTATTCAACACCCACACACCCATATGAGGCTCCGCTATGAGCCGTGGAATAAGTAACTGAAGCAAATGACATAATTCTTCACAATCAACACACAAAATCATACACGGTATAAGGTGTCATAAGAAAAAGTTTCATATCTGCCTCAAAACGATTTCTTTTCCTTCAGATAAGCTTGTGTGACACCAGTTTATCAGCAAATTCCCAAAAACAAGGTAATGAAACTGTTAATGGTAGTACCTGACACACACACACACGCTAATATCAGCTTGTCAGATGATGCATTCTTATGTTGACTTTACAATTTAAATGCGTCCATGCCAGGACAGTTGACTGCTTTTCCTACCAGGACATTTTTTAATCACTGAGGGAAGAAAACAGTCAGCACATAATAGCAGATATTAGATACATGTGAGGAACATCATATGATAAAACATGCACGTGATACTTCTTATTGTGACAATAAGTGAAGAGAGGCATACTTTCAAGGGACGACAGAAGGTTCTTTTGGAACACTAAGCAAGAAACAATGTTGTAGAGAAAATAATGAATATATTGAATGTCAATGACGACTAAATGAATTAATATGTTACACAATTAAAGATTACAAAAGGCTCACAATAAACATAGTATTACAAGTGTCAGGACCGCAGCTAAAGTGTGGTGTGGTCCCAGATCCACCCTATTGCTATTCCGCTGCGTTCAGTTCAACTGCAGAAACTCGTATATGCAAATTACAGATTGAGTTCTGCATCCTTTCATAGCCTACGGCAAATCAGTAAGCTTTATTTTGTTGTCTCTTTTAAGTTGAACCTTCAACTTCTTACCACGTAACTGGTATCCAGTCATTGTATTAATTGCAGATTGTGCAGCAGTTGGGGAGTCATAACTGACAAAACCTGTTAACAAGAGACTAATTAGAGACCGAAGTGTTCCAATATCATTAAAATGGAATGAATTTAAGTCCATACCAAAGCACTTGCTAACGCCAGTTGCCTTGTCAACAAAAACCTTGGAACTTAAAACCCTTCCAAATGCTTGAAAGGTATTTGCAAGATCTTCATCACTGAATTCTTGCGGGATGTGATAAATAAAGAGGTTGGCACCAGGTGGACCTACATTGAAACAGACTGCTTATATATGCAACTGTAATTAAACGTGGAAAATTGACCGGGTTGACAATGTGTCAAATAGGTTGGACCATTAGGTTGATCTAAAATACTTTTTTTTCAAAATTTTGAGTAAGGGACGTTCAGGTGGGGTCATTTTTAATGGGTTGCTAATGGGCCAAACAGATTCATGTAAAATAGGGTACTCATGTTACAGCTTGGCCCGAGGCACTTTTTGTTCAAAATTTTGCCATTTCTGACGATCTTAGGTCTTGTCTAGGACATAAATAAAAAAGTAAACCAAACCTGATCACATAAACAATATCATCTATAAATAATCTGATTTTTTGTAGTATAATATACGAGGAAGAATGCATTAAAAATATAATTTGTGGATTTTCGACCTGTTTGAACAGTTTCCTATTAAGCTAACCTTTTTGTAATCATGCTCATTAAGGAAACCCGTAACGAGATTAAACCATTCATAGCAAAAGGGTCGAAATTACCACACATAATATTAATAATGGTAGGTGAGTGTTGAAGAAACATCATGCACTCAAGGACAGTCAAGGGAGAGAGATGATCCACATAAAAGATCTTTAACAACCTTCAATATGGTCAGGAACACTTCCACTGACAGTTGGAGATGCGGCAGAATTATTAGTTGCAACTTCTTGCAATACTGGGCTAGACGGGCCACTGAAAGGCCTAATTCCCCCACGGTATGCCAGAGGATATTGAAGTCTGGGCATATTTGGATAAGCAGAGCCCATATAACCAGCTGCGGGGACTGTATAGTTTCTTGGAGAGCCTGCCCGTAACGTATTAGCTTGGTTTGGGCTCAAGTTGGTGAAAGGGAGTTGATTCTGCACCATGGGAAGGCCATACTGCATGAGCCCATAAGTTCCAGTAGCCTACTTATAAAATCAACTTTTAATCACTACCTTCAAATTCAATGCCAAATGACGAAGCCAAAAAAAAGCACACATGAAAGAAACACGAAATATTGGAGTGATGCAAATGCAATGACTTTAATGAAAATTACCTGATAGCCATAACCATTATATGGTGACATGTAACCCATTGGAAGTGCTCCAAATAAAGACGGATGTTGGCTCGGGTCAACATTTGCCAACGTTTGAGCTCTCTGAGCCTTTCTAGCTTGTCTTTCTTTTTCAGTGTCTGCCCATTTAAGAACCAATGGGACAGTTGAACCCTAATACCGAGAAAAACAACAAGATTACTGTACAAACCAATTCGGTTACACAATCAGGTTAGAGATTTCAACTATCAATATAAAAATAAATAAAAAAAGGAAACTAAATGCACAACCTCCATCTTATGTTTTCCATTAAGGCCCTCTATAGCAGCAACAGCTTGTTCTTTTGTCTCATACTTCACAAAAGCACAACCTACTACAATATAACAGACTTAATACCTTCCACTACCAAATCAAGGGCAAGAAAATATCATGTGCACCTTTACTTGTTTGTTGAGAGGAACCTCTAAGGATTTGTAGGTCTTTTATGGTTCCATATTGTGAAAATAATGCTGCAACTTCACCTTCAGAAACATTCTTGGGAAGCATGCCGATGAAAATTTTGTGTTCTTGAACAAAAGGTCAGGGGAAATAAAAAGTCTAGTCAGATAAATACATTTCAGATAATGGAGGGTTAAAACAATCTTTACTTAAGTGTGTGAAATAGCATGATATACCCAGCCGTTCCAACTCGCCATCAGCATACTTCACTTGCAGTGGACTAGATGCCTGGTGTATAAAAAAAGACATGCCCCATTATTATATCAAGAAGTGGACTATCATATCTACAGAGTGAGATCATATCAGCTTCTACTCAACGGTGCAAAAAAAAATTATATATCTCATGAAAAGAAATTAAAATTAAAAAATAATAATAATAAAGAAAAACTAGGTCGCATTCATCATTTCCATTTCATTCCCCATATTTTTGTTTTAATGCCCCAATTGCAAGATGCAAAATAAATTAATATTTGACCCCAGATGGGGATGATGAATACAAATATGTCTCCAGACCAACATCTCACCTCAAATATGTGGTTTGACCTAGCAATATCTCAACGATTAGATGACCACATGATTATAAGTAGTCATTTTTAGCCAATAAATCATAACTAATTAAAACTTGTATGCCCCGAATACATCAATCAGGCAACTATAGTTTTGAAATATGAGAACTCTAGCATCAATGTCAATAAAATAGAAGCTAAGCACATTAGGCTTTCCAAATCTGCATTGAAACACTTGGTAAACCTGAACCCTAAGAGGAGGTAAATAGTAGGAACGTCATTGGCATGTCCAATATCATAAGACTCTCATCCAGAAACAATGCTACTAAGCTGGTATTTACCACAATCTAATTTGCATACGAAAATAAAGAGAGGAGAGGGAGGTGGGTTGATAAGTAGGATTCAAGTTCTCATATTATCCGCACTAATTGTGGTAGTTTATGTTGATAAATTGACATTATTTTAATGAATATCATATTATACTGGTAGTAGTAGTTATAATGTATCTTTTTGAAATAAACGATGCCGTGCCTAGCAAGAGAAATGAACTGGTTAAGTTTAAATGAGTGAGTCAAAGCAAGGATGATGTCCAATAAAGCTGCAAGATGCTACGTATTTTGGCTACAAGAACTTTACTAAACTTTATGAATTATAATTTGGTTTCTTCTAAATAGGAAAGAGTAAGTAATCCAAACTCTGTCTAAAAAGAAATCGTGAATGTGATGAAGAAACGAGTTATATATTAAGGTGAGATTTCCTCCCTCTCAAGCGTAAACAGCAGAGGCGGACCCACATATAGTGGGGGGGGGGGGGGGTTCAAGCGAACCCCATTGGTTTTCGATTAGTAGTAGACCGTTATTAACAAATATTCTAATGACCCCCATAAAAATATATATAATTGACCCCCGCTAAGTTAACTTAACAAATTCTAAAGTAGCGCAGTGGTAGAGTGGAGAGTGTTAAGTTCCTTCGCTGTCTTGTGTCCCGGGTTCGAAACTCTTCATGTCCGTTTTTTTTTTTTTTTTTATTTGACCCCTGAAATTAAAACCCTAATAACAAATCTCGCTGGCCACAGAAAAACAACGCTCCTCTCAATTATAAAAAAAGAGAGGGAAAAATATTCATATTAAATAAATCAAAATCAATAAAATAAGTAAATAAAAATGAAGTAGAAGAACTGTGCCTCACAGCCTCAGTCGCTCGTTCCTCTTTTTCTCTTAGTCGACGCAGGCGGCAGGCAGCGACACCGACGACCGGCGACCACGACATCTCCCTCTCTGACTCTCGACAGGCGACCACGAGTCCACGACTGCCTCTGCGTTCCTCTCCCACTGCGACCGGCGACCATGACCGGAGACCGGCGACCACGACCTCTCCGCCTCTCCCTCTCGTTTTTACAGACTAGCAACAGCAGACCAGTCACTCTCGATTTAAAAGAAAGGCATCAAGTATGGATTTTGCTCAAATTTTGCTCTCACAGTCTCACTCTCTCTGAATTTTGCTCAAATTGTTACATAATTGGTATGTATTTCACTCAAATTTTGATGCTATATAGACCTAATTAATGATTAGAAGCAGATTTTGAAAGATTGTTGTTGTTTGTCTTGTTTAGGGAGACATTTGGTCATTATTTGAGGATAAATCTTGAGGGTTCTTAGGGGGTTAAATCTTGGCTGTAAATCAAGTGAACACCCAACCAAAATGTGTAATGTTATGCTGAATAATTTAAACCAATTAAAAACTTGATGAATCTGAACTATATATCTATTTATGATAACTTGGACAATGAATTGGTTTAAAAAACTTGATTGTTGTTGAATGAATTTGCAAAAAGAATCCGAGGATTGATATAGAGTGTAAAAAAGGAGAAATTACAAAATTATTACTTCAATAGTTCTTTGAATGATTTTGATTTATTTCTTTCAATGAACCAATTTGTTTCTTTCAAATTCTTCTCTGTAGCTAGTTGTGGTCAAGAAGCAAAATAACAAAAATGAGTGCATTTTACAGCAACTAGATGATGAAGTTGTTGTATACTAGTTACTGCAGTAGGTACGTTATCTATACCAACCCATCAACATTCATATAAACTATTTAAGGAGGGCATTCTTCTTGTTTTCACATTAAACAACCATAATATCTTTATTTATTAGGATCATAAACAACCATAATATCTTAGATGGTGATGTGTGTTTGATACTCTGATTGGAATTTTAGTTATAAAAAACCCGACCCGACCCGAATAATTTAATGACGAGATGATGGAAATCCAAGCACCTAAAAAAAGTGACCCCCATGAAAAATATTCCTGGGTCCTGGGTCCGCCACCGGTAAACAGTTATCTCATAGGATTTGCAATTCACCGAAACACCTCATAAATTTTGACTACATCTCAATGTAGATGCGAGCTTAAAGTTGATGAGAGTTGTAACATTTGATTCAGCAGCATGGATTTTAATACAAATATTGATTGACAATGCCATACAAAAGAAAGTAGTATCATTGACAAAGCAATGGAGAAGAATAATAATAAATAAATGTTAAAACATTTTCAGAAATTAAAACTGTGCAATTTCATGTAATGGAGAGTTGTTCCTGTGAATTTTGGTTGGCAATGCATTATAATTATATTATAATTATTATAATTATAATTATAATATAAAAGAAAGATAAATTACCCCAGGCAAGGTTCTCTTATTGTGAAACGCGTCCACGGCCTTGTCCGCTTCCTCCCTGGACGGACATACAACAAAGCAACAACCTGATAACAACGCAAAATTAGGTTAGGGTTTCAATCAATCAATTCCATCAAATTTCAAATAAAAAACGAATTAAGCGTGATGCATTGTGATCCGGAAGGAAAAACGTCAAATGAGGAGTGAGTAGAGTAAAAAATAAACAAAATCAAAATGAGCAACCTCGAGAAGCTCGCGTTGCCTTGTCTTTGATGATGTTGACTTGGTCGACGAGAGAGAACTCTTTGAACATTGATATAAGTTGTGCCTCCGTCATATGCTTCGGAACTTGGCCGGCGAACAGCTTCACACTCTCGTCGCTGCTGTGTTTTGGCGGCATGTGAGCTTCCGCCATTAATGCCGTCTATCTCCCGTCCTCTTCCTCCTCCGGTGATCTCGAACTTTCTCTCTCTCTCTGTCTGTCTACGCGTGGTGGTTTGGTAAAAATGGTAAAACTTAGGTAGGTATGTATGTACGCATTTGACCCCTGCACAATCGTAAATTATATTATACTAGTATAAAATTTGCCAGCTATAGTCGCTTCTTAGCTCTTACAACATTTAACTATTATGATGGTTATTGGTGATAAAGAGAGACTTAGAACTAAGATGTCACAAGTTTAATTCCTGAGTTTTCAGGTTTTATCATCCGGCGACTTACGAAGGTGGATTTTTCTGGAATGAGCTCAACTGGTGTAAATACTCTGCAGGTTTTTCAGGAGATTTGTTGGCCGTTCAAAAAAAAAAAATTCTTACTAACATTTATAACAACTTTTTATATCCGGTTTATTTTTAAATTTTGAAAAACATATAATAAATATTTCTTTTTCTCTTTAAACATCATCTTTATATTTAAAGCATGTCTTTAAATCATAAAAGATAAATATAAGAGAGTAGCATATATACCAATCATATATTGGTTTTTCTTTCTCATAACAATTTGGTGCAAATGGAAGCCTAGAAATGAGAGGCTTTTTAAAAACAGAACGCATGAGGTTGAAAACTTTGTGGAGAACATAAAGTCCCTTTCTTTCTTTTGGTTGAAACATAGAGGTAAAATGTGTACCCTTGATTGGGAGCGTTGGAACCGTTTTTCTTTTACTTCATAATGTAACCTCTTTGACTAGTTCCTTGCTAGTGTTTCTTTTAAATAAATTGGATGTTCAAAAAAAGTATATTGGTTTTTCTAAGGATAAAAAATGTGATGTAAAAAGTTTTTTTAGTGAGTCCTTAAATTTTATGGATAAATGTGTTTTTTTTTTGTGGTAAATTATAAAGATAAAAGAACTTGCTGTGAATGCTTTTAGTTATTAGTTTTTTTAACTACTCTTAATCATTAGCTAATAGGAATAGTATCTATCTATATCTTATCAGCCTTAAGCCTTAGGTGATTGCTATGTGACAACTAAGAGCATTCACAACAGGTTCCTTATATTTATGTGAGTATCTTATCAGCCTTAAGCCTTAGGTGGTTGCTATGTGACAACTAAGAGCATTCACAACAGGTTCCTTATATTTATGTGAGTGAAGTTTCTAAAATTTGAGGTTTGGTTGTGAGTGAAGAAGAGAGAAAATGTTACTGTTCATCCCTATATTTGAGGAAACAGTATAGATTTCCTATATAATTTTTAAGTGATTGTGAGTGAAAGAGATAGAAAAGGTAATGATAAAGATATAAAAAAAAGTATTAGTTAATTGTAAAAGATAGAGAAAGTATAGCGTTTTTATTTAAATTATAGAGATGGAGATAGCGAACCTACTGTGAATACTCTAAATTATTTATTAGTATTCTTTTTGTTTTTTATTCAAATACAACACATTTAGCACTGGAGTTGGTGGTGTGATGTGTACAGTTATGTAACACAATCTTTAGGTTATAGGCTCGATATTTTGAGCGTTTTGCTTCTAATTTTAACATCATTACGATTTGTTTTGTATTTCCATTGTATTTCTATTGCGTCATAATAATATAAATGTTTTGTGAATGTTATCTTTGTGACAACGCAAGGATAATAAATCTAGTTGAATTATAATCTAGTATTAGTGTTTATGTAACACAATCTTTAGGTTATAGGCTCGATATTTTGAGTGTTTTGCTTCTAATTTTAACATCATTACGATTTTTTTGTATTTCCATTGTATTTCTATTGCGTCATAATAATATAACTGTTTTGTGAATGTTATCTTTGTGACAACGCAAGGATAATAAATCTAGTTGAATTATAATCTAGTATTAGTGTTTATTTTGTATACCTATAAAATCTCACGCCAAAGACATTGTGTCTGATGTTACAAAATACACCTTCCAACAAGGAACCAGAAACCTTAATCTCTAATACATTTCTATAACATATTTATATATAGGTTTCCTCTCACAAATGACACTATTCATTTTAACTTTGTTCGAGCTTATGACAGGTGTATTACTTATCCCTTAGTTGTCTACCACACAGACCCAACTGTTCATTTTTCTTTTTTGCTTAAGCATTGTACTCTCTCTCTCTCTCTCTCTCTCTCTCTCTCGCAGGTATCTAAGCGTGTATCACCTTCATTCTCTGCATTCTCTCTCATACACCTAACTTTCATCGTCTCTCCTCAAATCACTCCACACTCGTCGACGTCTACCCTTCATCGTCGAGCAAACACCATTGGCGAAATGTGGTGTGCCGCCACTGTCCTGCACTGACGTCGCCTCCTTCACTATTTGCTTCCGCTACAAGATTTCAAAATCGGTATGGGGTAACTTCCACATCTAAAAATCGAAGAGGTGGTGCTGGTTGATGTATGTGATGGTGATTGTTGTAGGTGGCAATGGATGGTGGTTGATGGTCCACCACCTTTTATTCCTTTCATTGTCGACCAACACTACCATCATTGCATCCACCAATTGCTTTCGTGAAATAACTTTCGGATCTGAAATGGTGTCAGTTGTAAAGGGCGATCAATTGTTGTGGTGGTGGTTGATGGTTTGATTTAGAGGGTTGGAGCCGATGGACATACGATTGGGGTTTTAAAGGATCAAATGTGGTGGTGGTTGATGTTGTTGGGTCTGTTATTTGTGATTGACACCTTTAAGTCAGTTTACTTATCATTTGGCTGAAGAATCCATTGTGTTTGATTCTAAGACTAAGTTGTGATGATTGAAGCTTGCAAAGTTTGATGTAACTTTCAGGTCAACGGTCAACGTAGAAGCCAATATGAAGATTGGTTCGGGCGAGTCAAGCTTCATATTAGTTGAATCAACTTTGATTAAGCTCTAGTTGATTTAATTAATATTTCTTGAATTGTATTATGCTCATTTTTTGTGTTTTACTAGTAGGCGGTTAGTAGAGCACATTGGTTCTCCATAAATAGAAGACTAGGCACCATTTGTTAGAAGATGAGATATGTGAGTAAGTCTTCTTTATAGAGTCTCACCTTGGGTTTGAGCTCCACCCAAGGTGGCCACGAATTTTTCATGAGAGATGTGAGTTAGTTTGTTATGATTTTTTTATGATGTAACCATTCGGTTCTTGTAATCATTCGACTTCATCAATGAAATCATCTACTTTATCATATCATATTCATGATTAGCCATAGATTCTCCTCATCCCGTGTCTATATTTTGTTGATGTTCTTCAGCAAAATCCATATTTTTGGTGCTTGATTGATCCTACAGATGCATGTGATGGTGAGTGATTATGTTGGTGGTTCGATTTAGGGGTTTTAAGGTTTATTATGGCAATTATGGTTTTGTTGCAATTGAACAAAAGTTGTTATGGTCTAGGCATAAGAATAAGAATGTGGTTGACGCGAGGCAAAGATTGTGTCTCTCGCAGTCATCATTTGTATCACTTATGTGTTTCTTATTGTCTGACCTATGCCTTTTAATAATCTGAAAATATATTTCTCATTTGAGTCATAAATCATTCTATTACTACTGCTTGGTTGTTTATTTTTTTCACAAATTTATATGGTTGATCGAGTATGGAGTTTGTGTGGTTGGGTGGCTGGAAGGTTAGGGTAACAAGCACACCCGACACTCATAAGTGTGTATATGTAGTGTGACAAAGGAATAAGGCAAACATTAGGGATTAAAAGTGCACGCATATGGCAAGTTTCGGCCATTACCCAGATTCGCCCAGTAGGAATCCAGATATAAAACTTTAACAATAACTAACCTATATCCTGTCACACCTATATCAGGTCGCACCCCAACTGACGGGAGAATATGTCGGGACGCGATGATGGTCCAGATGCACACACCACTAATTTAATCTTGCGATATTCTTAATCAACTCATTTCATAGAACTCAAATGATACATAACAATTCAGATATAATACAACATTGATAACATGTCTATCTCATTTAATTTGGGTCACACTAAGTTCGCATGCATCCTAAGGAAGGTGTCATCAACACTATCATCATCATTCAAACATCAAAAACCTACAATATGCAAAAAATAAAGGTCAATTGCGAATAGTTAGTGAGTAAACATAGGTTTGGTATACTATAGATTAAAACATGTGATTCAATGAGTTAAGTGCAATCGAGTACGATAAACTTGATATGAGATAGAGCAAATAAGGGTGCATGAGCCAACCCTGACAATAAGGTTTCCAATCACCCGACGCCAAACACCGGTGAAGTTAGGTGGGTCGTCACACCTATATATCTATTATTGTAACCCCGACTTTTTACAGTTAAAGTCACGCGAGTATGAGTATGAGTCCAACCACCTCAATAATCGACACAAGTTTAACATACAAGAACACACATAACAATCATAGAGTCGCATATAGTTTAACAATCATAGAGTCGCATATAGTTTATGAGTAATGAGTAAAGAACATTGGTTTGATAATGGTATGTGTCGCATCCCAAAACGTATAAAAAAAGAGGTGTTATGAATACTCACCTGGTATAAGAGATATTAACGGAAAACGGCACCAAGTAACGAGACGGTTAGACCCCGAAAATGATCTTAATGAGTAAATGTGATAGAGAAATAAATAAGTAAATAGTTACTTACATTTCATGGCACAATCAACTCGACGACTCGTTGGTGATTGGTTATGGTGATACGTACGATCAAGTTTTAATGGCAGTAAATCCTAGAACCAAGACGATGATGGAAAATAACCATTATTACAATAATTGACGTCATAACAATATATATGTTTTCATAGAAGTCATATAAAGTTAAATAAATGATATTCTAATTACTCTATCATGCTTACACATATATCCATCATGAATACGAAGATACATGCAATATTTCATCATAACAATAACAATAACAATATATATTATGTAAAAAATCTATTCATTGACTTGGCAACCTAGTGGGTGGTTCATTGTAGACACCCCTTAAAAGTGTAGACTCATAGACACCTTTTTTCACCATTAGATCTCTTGATCTAATGGTTGTGATTAATTTCATTTTTTTCTCATTATTCAGAAAATTTCACATGTTAAAAAGAGCTATTTCACATGCGAAAGTGTCTACAATGAACCTCATCCTGGCAACCTAATTTGACTAATCATCATGTATGATATCATTAAAAACATAATCATAGCATCACCATGCAAGTTTCAACATGATAACCTTAGATCTAACATCAAATATCATCCTTTTCATGATCAAACATTAGATCTAAGGTCAAGATAGCAACATCATGAAGATCCAAGTACAAACCTACATCTATTATCAAGACTTATCAAGATCTATCATCAAGACCTAAGTTTGCACATAAAAACCCTAACTTGATCATGGAGATTGCTAGATCTAACATTTACAAGCATGCATGACATAGATCTAGCCCTAATAGAACATAAAGTTTTCAACTTGAATCATGAAATCCATAGATCTAACATTTAGCAACATGCATTATGAAGATCTAACCCTAATTCAACATAAAGTCACAAACTTGATCATGAAATCCATAGATCTAGCAAGATTTAACATGCATGGTCAAGATCTAACCCTAATCCATCATAAAAATGCAATCTTGATCAAGTTATGCATAGATCTATCAAGAATCAACATACATGGTGTAGATCTAACCCTAATCCATCATAAAAATGCAATCTTGATCATGTTATACATAGATATATGAAGAATCAACATACATGGTGTAGATCTAACCATAATCCATCGAAAAAATGAAATCTTGATAAAAAAATCCATAGATCTAACCATATACATCATGCATGGCATACAACTAACCTAATTTCATCATAAAGCTCAGATCTTGTGTAACACCTCTAGTAAAACCATCGTAAAAAAATAAATGAATAAATAAATAAATTAATTATATAGTTTGATCACATGCGGCCTGCATGTGATCCTTGGTACGCCATATGCGACCCGCATGTTTCGCGGGTCAGTCAGTGGATCGGGTCACGGGTCACTGGTAAAGATCCGCGCGTCTCCTTGTTAGAGCATATTCCTATGTTAAAGTGTGTCTCGTGTATTGTATATAATCTAGAGCATCTGTGTGAGTCATATAGTCACTGGCCGTACCATATGCACCACGGTACCAGATGGTACGGGCGTACCAGATGGTACGTGGGTGGTCCGCCGGCCAGTTAGTAAGTGACTATAAATAGTTCGTTAGAGAGAGAGCTAGTTAGAAGTTCTGTCATTTCTACATCTTAAGTGTGTGTAACTGAGTGTGTAACTCTCTCTCTAGACTTTGTGTAATTCTCTTTGTGAATCAATAAAGCGAATCTTTATTTACATCGTGTTCATCATCAAATTACCGAATCATACAGTAGTAAGATCTTCTCGTGGTTTTACAAGTGGTATCAGAGCAAGGTTTGCTCTACTGCTGTGATTTTGGTAAATTTTCGGATTTTTAGAGAGAGAAAGTGTGGGTTTTCTACGTTTTTCATCAAATTTTCACAATTCCGAGTGTTTCCGAGGCGAAAAATGATTTCTGAGTGTTCCTGGAGTGTTTTCGCACCTTTCTGAAGCAAATTCCGGTCAAAAACATCAAAATTCGCGAAAATCAGTCGAATTCTACGTGGTCCGCCTCAAGAACAGTTGGTCCGCCGGTGGTCCGCTGACAATCTTCATCCGAATTCTGGTCCGCTGAAACTGGTCCGGAAGGCAATCTTCAAAGTTGGTCCGTGGCGGTTATTGTCTGGTCCGCCGTACCATTTGGTCCGCCGTACCAAATTCGGTCCGCATGAGATACGTGGTCCGTGCCTGGTCCGCAGGTACAAATCTGGTCCGCTGAGAGTGTTTTGGTCCGCTGAATAAATTTTGGTCCGCTGATTTGATCTGGTACGGAGGTTGGTACGTTGAAATTTTTGATCCGTTGGTAGAAAACATGTGTTCACTAAAACTGTCGTAACTTGCAAACCGTTTGGAGTTACGGAACCCAATACCAGCCAAAACGTTCGTCTTTCCGAGTTCTAGACTTATACTAACCTAATGGTTAGTACCCTCCGGTTTGACCCCCAAAATCAGTTTGGAATACGCCCGTTTTTCAGTTTGAAGTCTTTGTGTTCGATATCGTAATTTCAAAATGAGCGAGTTTCATGCATTTTCAGCTGTTCAATCATCAATGCAAG
Source organism: Deinandra increscens subsp. villosa (assembly GCA_039602395.1). Taxonomy (NCBI): domain Eukaryota; kingdom Viridiplantae; phylum Streptophyta; class Magnoliopsida; order Asterales; family Asteraceae; genus Deinandra; species Deinandra increscens. The sequence continues at coordinate 32,357,020 of JBCNJP010000010.1, forward strand.
CCATGTTGAACTATGATAACGAGATAGGAACAAATCAGAAAGTTCCTAAATTGCTTAGGTTGGAGAATTATGAGTATTGGAAGCAACGGTTTGAATCGTTCATTAATGCTCTTGACATTGATCTATGGATCTCCATTAAACAAGATTATACATATCCTCAGGTAAATGGACAACCGGTTCAACGAAGTGATATTGATGAAGAGCAAAGAAAAGTTTATGCCCGAGAAAAGAAATGTTATGGAAATCTCACAATGGCCTTGTGACACCCGAGAATTTCAAGGTTAACTTCCGTTAGACAAACCCGTTAGTTACGTTATAAGTGTTAACTTAAGTAACTAATGCATAACTAGGCCGAATACGTCCACGACCCTTGGTTGATCACCGAACCCGTCCATATGTGTTATGTGCTCATCATTGATTTTCCTTATATGCAATATGATTTAAATACATGACTTATCATTGTGAATAGCATGATTAATTGTAAATACTTGATTATGTGAAAATTGCCCAAATTTGGTAGTCAGCGAAACTACCGAGCGAAATTACAGATTCGCCCGGTAGAAGGCTAGACTGATCAATGTACCCGAGACCGGAGCTAGTTTCGCCTGGCCAGCGAAACTGCCAGCGAAACTAGCCCCTGATATAAATAAACATTATAAACCCTAGTAGCCTCATTTGCTCAAACCACACAACAACACACACACACTCTCCTGGTCAGCTGAGAAGATCACCTAAGGACCAAGACCCCAGCCTCGAGACCATCATCTCACCTCATTCATCGATCCTAGAATCATCCGTGAGTCCCAAAAACTATGTTTTATGCTTTTCTATATGTTTTCTTCTTAAAGCATGCTCAAATCTTTATGTAACTACTTGATCTGCTAGTATAGTGATTAGGAATGCTAGATCTGTACTAAAGTTGATAACTTTACGTGTGATATCCATCCATGTTAGACATTTGTGCAAAATAGGTCATTTTAGGGTTTTGAACCTATTTTAGAGATTTAATGATCAAAATGCATGTTAAACATGATAAAGCTGCTTGATTTATGTTGGTAAATGCCTATGGATGCTAGATAATGAATTGCATGTATGATCAGAAGCTGTTAGGTTGATTTTTAGGCAAATCCGTATGTTTTTCGCGACCAGCGAAACTGTGTGTTCTCTGGGCGAAACTAAGTAGCGAAATTATATCTCCTTCCAGCGACACTGACCAGCGAAACTATAGTGTCGCCGGGAACCTGACCAGACCAGCTCGAGCGAAACTATCGAGCGAAATACCTGAACGAAAGTTCAAACCAGTTTCCCTGCGAAACTAGGCTAGCGAAACTGCGTCAGCAGTTTCGGGCGAAACTAGCCTAGCGAAACTGTGTTACCGGGCATTGCCTAGCGAAAGTGCTGCCCGTGCACATAGCGAAACTGCCTAGCGAAACTATGCTAGCGAAACTAAGGCTTGACCTAAAAACCAAACTTGTGAAATTTGCTTAAGTGTTATGCCATGACTTACATGATTATGCCATGATGAAACATGTTTGATTTCTGATTTATATGAACCCTTATCTATGATCAACCATTGGTGTCGTGTGTCGGTATGTCGAGTCATAGTTGCAACGTGCTATGTTATGGGCCATAGTGACGTTAAGTAAAGAATAGACACGAAACTAATACTTAAGACCTAAACGTGTTCTAGGTCTTCGTTAAACAACAATATTTGGATTTACTTGAAGTGTAGCAGTGCAACCAAAGGTGAGTGTCACTAACCCGCTTACCGTGAGTCCGTTGGGCCACACAGAATAACTTAACGAAAAACAATGCTGACAAACTCGAGAGTGCTAGGCACCTCACTGATAAACTTGAGAACTCGGGATGCTCGGCACCCACTTGATGAACTGAAGTGTTTTATGGGAACACTTGCGAACTCTGATCAAACTGCTTTTGAAACAAAATTGAAAACATTTTAATATGGCTAGTGTAGGTTAAAGTCTAAACCATATGATATCACATGTTTTCTAAGGATGCCTTATAACTTAAAAGTCCTCAACTTAATTGTGCCATTAATTTGTGAAAGCGAGGGGATGTTGGGTAGATCTACTGGAGTTTGACAAACTCCGCCCCGTGGCACGGGGAGTGCACGGAGGAACAATATCAGCCTATTTGACCGTGGTCCCAAGAGGACACGGGGGAGGCAGAAACCGCGATGACTTGGTCCGCACCGTACGGGATGGCTCGGCCCCCACAAAATAAGTCAGCTTTGGTACAAACTTCCTTAGAGCATGGAACAACGGATTAGCTACCCGCGATATCGGTTGAGTCCTTTAACTTTACGGAACTAGTACATACCCGATGACGTGGTCACGGACAAACCATTTATAAACTGAGAATTAAATACGAGCATTGCTTTTCACAAATGAATATTTTGTAAGTACATTTTGATACGAACTATGATTATGAGAACCGGGCCAATGCATGACAAGCCCACTGTGAACTCACCAACCGTTAGGTTGACACTTGCGTGGTTTAAACTTTTGCAGATCGCTAAGGAGTATCCGGAGCGGGTTGGCATGGCACGTGAAGACCTTTATTTTAATTGAACTATTTTGGGAATTTAAAACAACATTTATGTAAGGCACGTGGTTAGTGCTAAAGACAATTAATTTTTCCGCTGCGTATGTAATTTAAGACTTTGATTTCTATCTTGTGTTTGAACTAACCCTGATTCGTTTAGTATTTGTAACTATGGTTGTGGATCCTGGTCTAGTCGCGCCCCTTAACGGTATAAACTCCGTTAGTGGTATTTTGGGGGTGTGACAGGCCTTACCAAGAGAGCTTTTGCATCAATTCAAAAATTGCACAACATCAAAAACTTTATGGGATGCATTAAAAGATAGGTGTGCGGGAAATGAGCAATATAAGAAAAGTCAAAAGAAAGTTTTGTTAAAATAATTGGACAACTTTCAGCACTGTGACAAAGAAAGTATTGCTGACTTGATTTCTAGATTTTCACATCTGATCAACGAACTTGAGGTTGTAGGAGTCAAGAAAGAAAAAGAGGAACTGAAAGAAAAATTTCTGGAAGCTCTACCAGAAAAGTGGGAGAATTTTGTTATGATGCTTACTAATGACCCAAATTACTCCAGTTGGTCATTCAATCAAGTGTTAAGCAAATTACTAGCTCGGGAAATGGAATTACTTGTGAAAAAGTCAGCAACTTCAACAGTTCAGAATCCTGAGATATATTTTGGAGAGAATTCTGCTACGACACATGCAAAAACAAAATTACAGTCTGGTTTAAGTAGTAATCCACCAGTAACAACATTTCTTGCTGGAAAGTCTGAAAATACTGGTTATTCTTCGGGTTGCAGTTTTACCATTCCTGATAGATCATCAAACAAGTCTACTTTTAATCAAGCAACCGAAGATCTAGCTGCTTTGTTGGGTGCTTTCATATTATCTGCATCTGGCTCCATATTTAGTCAAATTGGTAATTTTGCTTTGGTTTCGAAAGATCTACAACAGATGGATGCGGATCAGCTAAATAAATTAGATTTGGATTGGCAGTTGGCTATGATTGCTGAAAGAGGAAGACGGTTTATAGGCAAACATGGCAAGAATTCTATTATGGGTGGCACCAAACTAGGTTTAGACAAATCTAAACTAAAATGTTACAAATGTTCCAATTTGGGACATTTTGCTCGAGAATGCAAGCTATCTTCTTCTAAACCAAGTACTTCGGATAAGCATGATAACAATAAAGAAGAAAAGGCTTTAGTGACTGAGGGAGGTTATGATTGGGCTGCAGATTTTCCGGATGAATCTGCATTCGTAGTTCATTCTCAAGACTGTTATGCATTGATGGCAAATATTAAGGTTGACTCGAGTGGATATGCATCTGAGACTAGTAAATCTGAATCGAGTAAATCTTATTCCGAAGTGAGTGGGTATGAATCCGTGTGTGAATTTTGTACTCAGAAAGATAGAGAGATTCAGGAATTGGTTCAAGAAAAGGAAAAGTTAGTCGTTGATAAGGTAAAGCTCAAAGAAGAGATAGAAAGTTATAAACAGAAGGGTGAAGTTTCTGATGAGATGTTTAAGTTGAATGAGAAGTTACTCAAAGAAAAGAGTGTATTGTTGAAAGACTTAGAAGATATTCGAAAACAGTTGTCAGAAGGAAGTATTCAGAATGATCTACAAAAGTCACAACTTCAACATGAGAATAATGAGTTCATGAAAAAAATTGTCAAGTTAACGTCAGCAAATGAAAAGTTGATAAAGGAAGTTGCGGAATATAAGTTTAAAGCTAAAGATGTGAGTGAAGATTTGGAGAATCTATTTCAAAAATCCAAAGCAAGGGTGGAATCACTTAAAGCATCTAATGAGGAACTTCAGAAAGCTTTGGATAAAGTTACTGCTGACAGAACTAAATATCAAATTGTTCAGTCTGAACTGAAAGACACAATCATTACTCTGAAGAAAGACAAGAGCTTGTTAACCAGAAATGTTGAGATCTATAAGGAAAGAGTGAGTAAGATTACGAAAGAAGTGCTTGCTGCTCATGATGGTATGAGAAGAGAAAAATCGTTAGTTAACAGCACATCTGAGAAATTGATTCAATCAAAAAAGGTTCTTGCTGAAGCTCAAAAGACCATCGCCGATCTGAATGTTGAAATCCTGGATCTAAATCGTCAATTGCATAACTTGAAGAATTCACATTCTTTTGCAAGTTATTTGTGTCAAGACGAAAATTTCAAGAAGGTATTTGGAGGTGATGATTTCAATCAGATTCCGCATCCAGTTATTCAAACAAAGTCTATTGTTGATTTGAGCCCTTTGAATACAAAGCAAGATTATTCTGAATTCATTGCTGAGAACTCTGACTTGAAGACATCAAAGAAATCCAAGAAGGTGATGGAAACAGAAGAAAGTTTGGTTGATAAAACACCACCATCGTTTGTTTCTCGTGGGTTTATGTCAGACGAGGGAGTCATTTCAAATGGCAAACAGGTTGAGCAAACTGAAAAAGAATTGAATGAAGGAAAAGTTGCTGCTAATTTGGTGGAAGCTAACAAGCTAAAGGATATTAAAGCAGTATTCAATCAAGCTGCTAAAGCTGGTCCTTCGAGTTCTCAGATTGATTTATCAAAGTTACCAGGTTACAAACAGTCAGGTTTGTGTAGTGAAGGAAAGAAGTTTGAAAAGAATATCAAGAAGAATATGCCCAAGAAAGCTCCAAAAGAAAAGAAAGACACAAGCTTGGAACAACTCTATTATTTGGCTCAAGTGTTCATGTCTACAATGGAAAAGGGGTTCGGAGGAAAGATTCAGAAGAAGGCTTCGTCTACAAGTTCTTCTAGAGAAGCTCAAAAAGTTAAGGATTCTTCTTCATCTGGATCAAATTCTACACCTCGAAGTCCTACTTCTCAATGGGTTCATTCCAATCGTTTTTAGGTTTTTGATAATAATTTTTATGATGACTTTGAGTCTGATGATAGGTATCATGCATTTCAGGACAAACCATAATCTCAACGATCTTATCGTTTATGCTACCAGTGTCGCCGAAAGGGACACATGGCAAATGATTGTCCTGAAATGGCAAAAAGACCATTTTCTAACAAATCTGCCACAGGTATCGATGAATCAGGCAGAATTTTTACTGAGTCCACACCTTTCAAATCAAAATCTAAAAAGAAACAATTTTTCAAATTTGATTCAAGTGTTCATTACATGATGATGACTCTGTTGAAAATGAAACAACCAAAATGCAGTGGCGACCTAAGGTGGTCAGCAAGGCTGCAAATGATTTTGAGGAAGACACTGGTCGACCAGAAGCTGTGTGCTTCGGGTCACTTGAATGCTAATTTTTAAATCCAGTGTGCAGGTTTCTTCAAGAAGACCTATTGGTGATTGTGAAGTTCAAGGTTCAAGAAGTTACTGATAGTGGAGTCTTCTGCTTTACTTAAATTGAAAAGCTACATCTTACAAAACTGAAAGTTTTTCTGAAAGCTAAAAACTGAGAGGTATCAGTATCGATTGGCCAATTTTCTTTCTGTTACATTCCGTATGTAGTCTATGGGAGAAATTTGAAAAACCAAAAATAGTGTCTTTGTGTTTTTGTTAAAGTGAAAATCCAAAAATAGAGTTTTCAATTTAAGGGGGAGAAAAATGAAAAATACAAAAACATTGAAAAATGAGAAATTGTATCCGACATAATTGGGAAATGATGGTACATTGGCTTACGTGTCTGACTCGTGGATAAATTAGATGAAAAATCCATAAGATCATTGTTCGATATGCTTGGTAGGCTTGGCATTAAATCAAAAAGTATTCAGATGTGATAAACACATTAAATACTAATGCTTGACCAAGTGGACAACATCTTGATGCATATCTCATGATATATCAAGAAAAGATATGTGAAAAAGAAAATGAGAAGTCACTGTGTATACATGTGTTCATTTTGCAAAGATTTAAACTTGTTTGATTTTCTTTATTTTGTCAAACGATCGGACTTTCTCTGCGTATCGAAAGATCGACCTGATTGTTGTTCGTTTGACGTTCTGCTTTATTTTCTTTGGTGTTTCGTATAACTCATCGGACTTTCTCTGCGTGTACGAGAGTACCGATCTGATTGTTGTTGGGTTATACAATTTCAACTTGTTTTTATTTTCTTATTTTGTTAAATCCGAGGCCTTATCTGCGTATCAAAAGATCGACCTTAAGGTAGACGATTTAACGTTCTTATTTCTTTTTGCATGGAACACAGTTGACTAAATCATGAATACAATCATTATGTGATTAAACCACAAATGAAATCACAAAGTGTGATATAAAAGCAAATACATATCTGAGAATGTCTGATAGTGTGGGGTACACTGGTCAATGCAATCTAATCAATACCAATAACATATCCAGATGTTATGAGTATGATTTTGCGTGAGTTTAAGATGGACAAATTATACCAGTAATCGACATGAATTATGTGCTGAAGTAATTGAAATTGAAGTGTAGTTCAGCATGTCATGTTCAATATGATCCCAAGTTGTGTTTTTTTCTCACAAAAGACAAAAATAGTGTCTAATTCTGTATTGCATTTATGTTTCATATCTTAAAAATCCAAAAAGTTTTTAGGTGTGTTTTAGTATAAACTTAGAAAACTTACAAAAAGATTTTCGGTGTGTTTTGACATAAAGTTTCAAAAAGCCAAAAAGATTTTGTTTCTTATTTGTTTTCGACCAATCAATACACGATACAAAATTCAAAAATTCAAAATTACATCTTGGATTCTCGAAGAGAAGTTTTGCGCCAAGATTAAAATTAATTTTCAAAAAGAAAAGAAAAGCCGCATTTTTGTCTTCTGAAATTGCAGGTTTCTATGTGAGAAGACTCAAGCATGGTGAAAGGGGAAGTATGTAATATCTTTCACAAGTGGATCTTGAAGATCAAAGATGATTCAAGAGTGATCCAGCCATGCAAGCTCTATTTCTGACAAGATTTCAAGTCGAAGATCGGATGCAGCGATGTTGAAGATTGAAGACTGAAGTTTTGTTAGAATATATATACACTACACGTTAAAGGGGAGTTTGTTAGAGCATATTCCTATGTTAAAGTGTGTCTCGTGTATTGTATCTAATCTAGAGTGTCACACCCCCAAATAACCACTAACGGAGTTTATACCGTTAAGGGGTGCGGCTAGACCAGGATTCACAACCATTAGTTACAAATACTAAATGAATCAGAGTTAGTTCAAAATCAGATATAAAGTAAAGTCTCAAATACAAACGCAGCGGAATAAAATATTGTCTTAGCACTAACCACGTGCTTTACATAAACATTGTATTAATTTCCCAAATAGTTCAATTAAAATAAAAGTCTTCACGTGCCATGCCAACCCGCTCCGGATACTCCTTAGCGATCTGCAAAAGTTTAAGCCACGCAAGTGTCAACCTAACGGTTGGTGAGTTCACAGTGGGCTTGTCATGCATTGGCCCAGTCTCATGATCATAATTTGTCTCAAGTATACTTACATGTTATTTATTTGTGAAAAGCAATGCTCGTAATCTAAATCTCAGTTTATAAATGGTTTGTCCGTGACCTACGTCATCGGGTATGTACTAGTTCCGTAAAGTTAAAGGACTCAACCGATATCGCGGGTAGCTAATCCGTTGTTCCATGCTCTAAGGAAGTTTGTACCAAAGTTGACTTATTTTGTGGGGGCCGAGCCATCCCGTACGGTGCGGACCTACGTCATCGCGGTTTTTGCCTCCCCCGTGTCCTCTCGGGATCACGGTCAGATAGGCTGATATTGTACCTCCGTGCACTCCCCGTGCCACGGGGCGGAGTTTGTCAAACTCCAGTAGATCTACCCAACATCCCCTCGCTTTACAATTAATGGCACAATTTTAGTTGAGGACTTTTAAGTTATAGGGCATCCTTAGAAAACATGTGATATCATGTGGTTTAGACTTTAACCTACACTAGCCATATTAAAACAGTTTTCGTTTCAGAAATAGTTTGTTAAGTTTCACCAGTGTTTCCCATAAAACACTTCAAGTTCATTCAATGGGTGCCGAGCACTCCGAGTTTTCATGTTCATCAGGGAGGTGCCTAGCACTCTCGAGTTTGTCAGCATTGTTTTTCTTTTAGTTGATCTGTGTGACCCAAACGGGTTCACGGTAATCGGTTTAGTGACACTCACCTTGGGTTGCACTGCTACACTTGCTATAATATCCAAGTATGCTTAACGAAGACCTATGAACACGTTTAGGTCTTAAGTATTAGTTTTGTGTCTAATCTTTACTTAACGTCACTATGGCCCATAACATAGCACGTTGCAACTATGACTCGACATACCGACACACGACACCAATGGTTGATCATAAACAAGGGTTCATATAAATCAGATATCAAGCATGTTTCATCATGGCATAATCATGTAAGTCATGGCATAACACTTAAGCAAATTTCACAAGTTTGGTTTTTAGGTCAGGTCTTAGTTTCGCTAGCACAGTTTCGCTAGGCAGTTTCGCTAGGTGCACGGGCAGCACTTTCGCTAGGAAATGCCTGGTGACACAGTTTCGCTAGGCTAGTTTCGCCCGAAACTGCTGACGCAGTTTCGCTAGCCTAGTTTCGCAGGGAAACTGGTTTGAACTTTCGTTCAGGTATTTCGCTCGGTAGTTTCGTTCGAGCTGGTCTGGTCAGGTTACCCGGCGACACTATAGTTTCGCTGGGTAGTGTCGCTGGAAGGAGATATAGTTTCGCTACTTAGTTTCGCCCAGAGAACACGCAGTTTCGCTGGTCGCGAAAAACATACGGATTTGCCTAAAAATCAACCTAACGGTTTCTGATCTTACATGCAATTCATTATTTAGCATACATAGGCATTTACCAACATAAATCAAGCAGCTTTAACACGTTTAACATGCATTTTAATCATCAAATCTCTAAAAACACTTCTAAACCCTAAAATGACCAAAATTGCATAAATCATCATCATGGTTTGTTTTTAAACGTAAAGTTGCTGACTTTATGATAAAACTAGCATCCCTAGACAACATATTAGTAGATCAAGCAATTACATGAGGGTTTGAGCATACTTTTTAAGAAAACACAAAGAAAACACATAAATAAAGGTTTTTTGGGACTCACGTTTGGTTCAAGAATCGATAGATGAGATGAGATGATGGTCTAGAGGCTAAGATCTCGGTCCCTTGATGGTATCCTCGGCTGACCAGATTCCAGAGAAGTGTGTGTGTGTGTGTTTGTTGTGAAATGAGGCAAATGAGGCTACTAGGGTTTATTAAGTTTATTTATATCAGAGGCTAGTTTCGCTGGCAGTTTCGCTGGCCAGGCGAAACTAGCTCTGGTCTCGGGTACATTGATCAGTCTAGCCTGCTACCGGGCGAATCTGTAGTTTCGCCCGGTAGTTTCGCTGACTACCAAATTTAGGCAATTTTCACATAATCAAGTATTTACAATTAATCATGCTATTCACAATAATAAGTCATGTATTTAAATCACATTGCACATAAAGACAATCAATGATGAACACATAACACATGTGGACGGGTTCGGTGATCAACCAAAGGTCGTGGACGTATTCGGCCTAGTTTAAGCATTAGTTACTTAAGTTAACACTTATAACGTAACTAACGGAAATGTCTAACGGAAGTTAACCTTGGAATTCCCGGATGTCACATAGAGCATCTGTGTGAGTCATATAGTCACTGGCCGTACCATATGCACCACCGTACCAGATGGTACGTGGGTGGTCCGCCGACCAGTTAGTAAGTGACTATAAATAGTTCGTTAGAGAGAGAGCTAGTTTGAAGTTCTGTCATTTCTACATCTTAAGTATGTGTAACTGAGTGTGTAACTCTCTCTCTCTAGACTTTGTGTAATCCTCTTTGTAAATCAATAAAGCGAAGCTTTATTTACATCGTGTTCATCATCGAATTACCATATCATACAGTAGTAAGACCGTCTCGTGGTTTTATACTCCCGAGGGCCATGCAGCCAGCATGGATTCCTGTGTGCACCTCACGCGGCCCGCATGTCGCCCAGGTGTATAAAAACGGGTTTTCACCCATTTTCTGCTCATTTTCACCACAAGTTGGAGAACCCCTCTCCTCTCTGCCCCTTTACCCCTGAGATACCTAATTCCGGCCAGTAGGAGGGTCTAGCAACAAGATAAAGGCATATACAAGCCACTGGAAGCTCGGGTAAGCATCTAATTCACCTATTTCTCCATTTCAGGCGTGTATTGGGTATGGTTCTCTACTGATCAGTGGTGATTTACTATCATTCAGTTGTTGCATGTCTGATCAAGGATGATCTAAGGCTAGTGGGATCAATTTTGAGGCAATCCAAGGTTAGTTATGTTCGATTTTTGTTCTAGATTGTGTATTTGGACAATCCATGGTCTAAAACCGAGTTTGATGATGCATGCAAGGAAGGATATAGCATCTGGAGTTTTCTATGAGGCTGGGATTGTGAAGACCCACTCGGATGTGCTTTAGTACAAGTTTTATTGCTCAAGGTACAAGTCCTTTATGCATGCATGTTGCCTTTTTTTGGATAGATTGTTGTATTTAGACATTTAGCCTAAGAAACTCACCATCTCAGTGATGAGAATATTACAAGTTAAGAGATTGGTAAATGGGTGGAGGTAAAATTTGTGGTTTTGTGTTTAAAAACCCGAAACTGAGTTATATGGACTTTTATCAAGTGATTGTGAAAACCCAGAGATTCCAGTAGCATATGGTTGTTAAAATGAGTTAAGATCAGTCCTTTGTTGGTAAATAATGAGCTGGAATGGGTGGAAATTACAAAACCCGTTTGTAAAATGATTTCAGGTAATAATCAGATATAACCAGGATCCATATTTTGAGATTGATACGAGAGGAGGGTCTGGAAATTTGTTCACTTGCTACAGGAATATGCTGGAACAAAACCCGGTTGTCGAAAGGAGCCAAAAATGAAAAATGGCAAAAATCTGTTAAAAGTCAAAATAGTCAATGCGGGCCGCATGTGGGTTTTTGGGTGTTCCAAGTGGCCGCATGGGTGGTCTCTGGGGTTTTATGAGGCCCGCATGCAGCGTCAGGCAGTTTTGGTATTTTTGTTTGTTTTGTGTTTTGGGAAATATCGAGCGATCCGGTTTGGTTATTTTTACAAGTATGGGCATAATGGTTTCCAATAATGATATTTCACTTCCCGGTTCGGGCTATATGATCTCGTCGGGTGTTTGTTGTCCGCTCGGTATGTTCCCGAGAGTGTCGTTAACTTTCCTGTTTAGTTATTGTTGCCGTTGCCAAAGTGTCATATGCGCACTTCTGGTTTTATATAGGTTCTGATATATATTTATGTATATATTTTTAGAATCGCATCTGTGATACAATTGTTGGACCTTGGATTTCCTCGTGCCCGGTGACATTATAGTTTTTTCATCCGTTGCAATCTGTGAGTTGATAGTTTTTCCCCTACTTTTATTTAAATGTTTTGGGGTGTACATGAACCATGTCTGTTGTGTTACTTGTTACTGTGCTTAGGTACGTGTTACCGTGTTATAAATTTATTGCATGTTACGTGACGTTTGTGACAGATTAGTATGGTTAATTTAGGTTCGTGGGGGGCCACAAAGACATATATTGCACCAATACAACTGTAGAGGTAGATCAAGGTGTCTCATACCCGTTATTGTTGATCCATTAGGGGTCGGGTGATGGCGTATATGCCTAGTTATGGGGAGCGGTGATGACCACTAGTCCGTTTACCCCTCTCATGTGCTGGTTTAACCATAGATTTTTTTTTGGCACAAAAGTTTTGGTTATGAAAATGAGTCAAATGCGCTACGACTCACCAACAACTTTCCGTTGTTAACGTCTTTTTGGTTCATGTGCAGGTAAGTAAAGCTACGGTGGAAGTCACGTTGTGGTTTTGGGACGAGATGGTGTTGTGGGTTTTGGGGATTATCTTGTTATTATGTTGTTTTTGTGACTGTCATGACTATCTTCTGTTGTTTGTTTGTGCCCTCACCGTACTTGTAGCCTTAGGGTGTCCCTGGGCTTAGTTCATTTATGAAACTTGTATGTAAGATTTGACATGGTAAGTTTATAGCCGACATGGCTCTAGTAATGCTTGTTGGATGGGTCGTCCGTTGTTGTAAGCCTTTGTTTACTCTTGTATCTATTTGTTTGCTTCCGCAAGTTCTGGTACGGGCGACCGGTCCCACTCTCCTATCCCCCCGCCCCTGGCAGGGCGCAGCGGGGCGGGGTGTGACAGGTTAGTATCAGAGCCTAAGGTTCCAGCAGATTAGATGACTCTTAGAGCCACTAAGCTTGAACCTGTAAGAACTCTTAGGCTAAGCACGGTGCTAAGTCTAGGACTTAGGTGGATGTCTGTTTGTTAGGGAGTATTTAAGGTTTAGTGTAAGGTCGGTAGTGATTTCATCCTTGCCAACTGCCATCCCTACCCACAGGTGCACTAAGACTTAGTTAACCCTAACAAGCACATGAAAGCTGATAGTCCCTCCTTTGTTAAGTGTTGACCTAGGTGGAAGTTCGTGAGTTAGGAGGATATAAAGGACTAGTGTAAGTTCGGTGGTAGTTTCAGCCTTGTAAACTGACATTCCTACCCACAGGTGCATTAAGAATTGGTGAGTCCTAGCAAGCCAACCAAAGCTGATGGTAATTCTATGCGCATGGTGTAATAGGACACATCGTCCTTAGTGTGAGTTAGGGTAATGATACCCTAGGCATGCATGGGATTATTTTGATTAAAAATACGGTACTGAATTTTCAATTGGACAGGTAATCTGAAGTCATAGCGTTTGGATGAAGCAAATCTTCATCCTCACGATCTAGTGGAAAAGGAAAGAAGAAGGTGGAAGCAGGTCCCAACCGACCGGTTATTCCACTGAGCCCCGATTCTTCAGGCAATGTAGTGTCTCCTTCAGCGTTCATTTGGAACACGCCGCATCAGGAGGAGTAGCCACAGGAACTAGGGGTGTTCAACGAATCGAATTCCGAATACTCGAGTAATTTGAATTGAATTATTCAAATTTCAAAATTTAAAACTTGGATTCGAAATTCAATTCTAATTCGAAAAAGATTCGTCGAACCGAATCGAATTCGAATTCGAAATATAAATCCAATTCGAAATTTGATTCGATTCGTATTTAGTTTTCGAATTCGAATTGAATACGAATCAAATATGAATCGTATCCGAATAAACACATTTTAAGTTGAACCAAATTTTTTTTTTTAATTTTATTTTCAAAACTACTAATAACTTAAATTATTATAGTAAAAAATACAAATCTATATAAGTATAAAACTAACAAACACCAAAAGATTAACAATTTAAAATTTTCTAGGGAAATAGAATCGTGAATAGGAAGGAAACGTTTCAAATTTTAAGGTATATTTTAAAGATCTAAAATTTTAAAACTTTTAAAATAGGACGTGAATTATAATAAGTTAAACTAATTCAAAATAATTTATATTTATATAAATGTATATATATATATATATATGTATATATATATATATATAAATATATAATTATTTCTAATTCAAATTTCGAATCGAATCGAACTGAAAATCTCAAATTCTAATTCGATTCGAAATTCGTTATTAGATGTCGAATCGAATCGAATTCGAATTTGAAATTTCAAACTAAATTTCGAACTGCTCGTTTTTGATTCGAATCGAACCGAATTCCGAGTTCTTCGAATTGGATTCGAAATTTGAACACCCCTAACAGGAACTTCCGCGACCGTCATGAAAGCGCATTGGAGCTCGTATGTCTGTTCGCCCTCAACCACATATCCAGCTAACTCAGGACGAGATTGATGCCGATTTTGCCATAGCTGCTGCAGTACCGCTGGTGAACTTAGATGCTTACAAGGACAAGCCTAAGGAGCAGGCAGACGAGGTGGAGACACCACAACACAAGCATTCGGAGCCCAGCAGTCCGGTAACCATTTGGTCATTGAGCTTTCAGCGGGACACTCTGTTAGTTATCACTCACAGCACCATGAGCACAAAATCTATGCATCCCCCTCTTACGCCCCATCGAGCAACGCCACTGGAGTTAACGATGGCCCTGTTGGGTTACGACAGTAGTATACGGATGCTCGATGACGACAAAATTTTATCCGATTAGAATTTAATTCATCATTACCGAGCGAGCGTAATTAAATCAGAGTTTATCGAATTAACAGGTAATTTGATTAAGCAGCGGAATTGTAACGATTTGATTACTAAAATGCGTAAACCCTAAGTATCATAATTGTGTCAACATGATCACGATCACCAAATCACACAAACACCTAGATCGCGTTAAAATGGAACGCGATCGTAATCATCGACAATACAATCGAAATAAACAATTAAACAAATAAATCTAAAGCGAGTTTAGATATACCTGAGCGGTGTTCTAACACACGTTAAAGACACCGAGGAACAACAAGCGGGTTGCATAGTTCACAGAAATTACGATCCGACCGTTCAGATCAAATCGGTTCGCGTATCACGAAACCTTCTTCGATCGATTCGTCGAGTATCGCGGCAACTCGAGTGTTAGCGGTTACGACTAGCGCCAGATGGAGACGAAATGAAGTCGGCGGCACGACTGCGGTGGTTCACGACAGCGGCGGCGACGGGACTACTCGGAGGCGGTGATTGCTTTAATGGCTGTTGCTGCGTTAGCCGGTTGCTACTGTGGTGACGGTGGCTACTGCAGCGGCGGAGGTGGCTGTTACTGCGGTGGCGGCGAGGGTTGCTTGCGGCTGCGACGGCTCGGGTGGTGGTGATGGTGATTTCGGTGACCACCGAGTGGAGAGCGGCAGTGGTCGTCGACGGCTAGGGTCGCGACGAGGGAAAGCCGGCCGGAGAGAGATTGCGAGGGAGGAGAGGTCACGACGGCAGTGATTTCGAGATTAGGGGTTATTAATCTCTAATCTCCTATTAGTAGGCCACCTAATTACGCTTCCTTTTAACCAAAACGAACCACCAATTACGATTAATTAATAAAAATGGTTTATTAATTTACAAGTCGTAAAATCGAGGGCCGACGAACTCAAATAACCTTTTATTTGATTCTTTAATTTGCCATAAACGTTAACCTGTAACGTTGCGTTCCGCGTATTTATCATTTAAGATAAATGTGTAATTAATTGCATCTTTATTTATCGAGAATGTTTAATGATTAATTGCTAATTTCTATGATGTACCGGTTAATCAATTAAGCGAATTTGAAGCTCATTGCCCTCAGTGTAACTCTTATGGGTCTTAACCGGGTCAGGTTCTTGATGTTGTCGGGTCTGGACATGTAATATCCAACAAGCTCCCACTTAGACATATGTCGATAACATTTAAAGAAACAAACAGAGGTGCTCTAGCTACACAATACTGTCCCAACTAGTTATGACGCTTCAAGTCAGTCACCAAGGTATATCTATAAGCCCTCGTTATAGATTTAGACTTATGGTAATGCTAAGTCACATTTTCTATATAAGACATCAATCGAACAAGAGACATGGATTTAATTCATTCTCTTTAAAGTTGAATCATTTGTATTTATCGTGTTTTTCAGTTCGAAGTGATCCAAGCAAACACACTGTAAGTTTGGGTAAGGCCTTACACTTAACAGTTGGAACTTACGAGAGGGCCCATGACGTCTAACTGTTGCATGATTAGTGCAAGAGTACATAATCCCTTATTGACTACATACAACTCCCACTAAGCTTCAGAACCATTCCCAAAAATAGTCGTTATGACTGGTAGTTACGCGACAGCGTTAAGCTATAATCAAAGAGCAGTCTTTGGCAAACGAGAGGTAGCATATGTATCTCAGGTCAAAGGATACTATTGAGTGTACCATTTAATCAAATTGTCTTATGATAAAATCCATGAGGTCTGTGAATCTGGATAGTTAACCGTTTGAGTCCAGAGTCAGAATAGTCATAGATCAGTTTTGTACCCACACATTAGATCGACTACGGACGGTTTTAGAATATTTCATAAAATATTAATGGATGTTTAATACGTATAAAATTTCGAACACGTCTCGCAGAATTTGAAATGTGCATCTAACCATTTAGATCAGATTGAATGATTTGGTGCAAACGTTAAAGTTCGACATCCCAACACTAAAGTAGAACATCAATGCAGCGCAGAATTTGGGTACTACTAGGCAGTAACTCATTGACCAAACTTGATCAATAGAACTGTGAATTATGTGCTACGTTCTTGACCTGTGTTTCGGTTTTGCCTATTGAAGTTGTTTCATAAGTTTTGGTGCTCCTCATGAACAACAAAAGTACTTAAGTGAATTTGAATGCGTGATAAAACTTGTGCCCTTGGAGTGCACGTGGATTACCGTGTTATCACATGAGCACGTTAGTGGATTGATTTAAGGAATCCATTTAACTTTCTTGAGTGTACCGTTATAATCATGATTCAAATTCTTCTTAAGGTGGCTTTATTGTTCGGTGAGTATGATGCCACACTCATTATGAACAATTTTTAATGTCAGCAAGATGAAGTCATGATGATGTGCATTCCAGCTTATGCCTTTGTGTAACCATTTACAGTGACATCATTGCAATATCCATATATTAGATTCTTATGTTTTGTATCCCTTTTGATACGTCTCGTTTCAGGAAATTGGAATAAGTTTGTGGATGCTCTTCTAGAGTTTATTTCAATTATGAATTGTGTTGAAACTTGGAGATACTTTGAGGTTTCATTTTGAGTTTAATCCAGTAAATTTATATGAATGTCGGATCAACACTCAATCGTTATCTAGATAAGGATTAGTGGTGATGCTCCGACTTGCTTTAACAGACCAGGCATCCTCGTAATCACCTTTCCTTTCAAACTACACGGATATAAATTTGCTGAAGAAATCATTCTGCAAATATAAATTTTGTTTCCAAAAACGAGATCATTTAGTTTCATAAACTTAGAATGAATCTAAATTGATCAACATCCAAATGTTATGTTTATCCATGAGATAGTAACAATCACACTACTTGAGTTTGATGGTATTCTTGATACGATCATGTTTATGATTGAAAAGGTATTGGGTATTTGGCCCAATGGTGATTACCATATCAGAATGTAAAGTCTGATTTGTGATTGATAATATAATCAAATGACTTATTAATGATGGAGGATTTCAATCAAGTAAAATCGACATTAAATTTCAATGGGAGTTGATAGTCATTTGTAATGCCAACATGTTTTCATTCTAGTAACAAGCTTTTGTTGATGAAAAGATGTTCGTCTAATAAGTCTTGAATATTCAAGAGTTAATTTACATTATCCATTATTTTCTTATGAAATCCATTTTTCATGAAAGGTAATTCAGATGTCTAATGATCTGAAGGTGGATAATTGTTATTCAAGTCAGTCTACCGCAAGATTTTATCTTCGAACTGGACTTGAGTACGCAAGTGATCAGAAGAAAACAATTTATGGGTGTGGGGTGTGAGCAGTGATTGTTGGCATGTCCTAAGTCTTGTGTATTATTGGTTTTTATGTTGAAACCTTATCCTTGACACATGAGCAACATGTGCTTGTAAGGATTTCTACACATATGAGTACAATATTATTGTAGTCAAAGACTTTCAAGGTGTTGTATGTGTGTGTGTGTGTGTGTGTATATATATATATATATATATATATATATATATATATATATATATATATTAGTAACTATTACGGTCACGCGCGCAAGTCTCAGTGCGCTTATAACATAATCATGCAGGTGATCATTATAGTAGGTAATATGAACTTTCATGAATAAGCATTTGATCTCAGCAAAAGCTTAATGTTTAAAATGAGGAAATCGAAAGGTGCGATTTCATGAAAAGTTCAATTTGATTTGATGAATTATTGAGCTAAGTGATTCTATACCATTAGGTTTTTATGTATCATAAAAGCTCATTATTTTCGTTGTAGCAAGTACTATAAAAATTAGGGGCATCACGACCTTAATGGGATTTGCGAAAATAAGTGTCCTCGCATTCGCATTTGGGGTATTCTCATGTTCATAAAATCAATCATACCATGTATAAAGTCATGTTATTCATGTTTGAATCTAATTCTAACAAACTAGTGAAACCATTTTCAAACGTAGAAAATCTATGCATACTAAAACAAGTTTAAAACGTAAAACCAAAGCAAAATGTATCCATCTTGGACCCCGCCAGGGAAAAAACAAACAAACAAGTTGTTTAAAAGATACCCCCAAGATTGTTTGAAGTTTGACATGAAATTTATTCATAGTTTGCAATCATGCAAAGGGTTCATGTCATCATGGATCTTTGCTTACTTCGACTTCATGTTCCTATAAAATGTAGAGTATGTCAGGCATATATTTTGAAGGATCGAATAAAGTACTTAATAACACGAGGTTATAGATATTTATATATATATATATATATATATATATATATATATATATATATATACCTTCAGAAGTGCTTACATCGGTTTCCTTTCCCTTCACCTTGGCAAGATACTCCGAGCAGTTTCGCCTTCAGTGCCCCATCTTGTTGCATTTACAGCATTGGCGCTGGTCTGGCGGCGATGCTTTCGATGCTTTAGACTTTTCCTTACCGGTGCCACTAGAGTTCTTAGCTGTAGTGTTCTTGCCCTTCCTCTTATGCCCCGTTCTCTTCTCGGTAACCTCAGGTTTCTTAACTGTGACGACCCTAAAACTTTTGCTTTCTTTCCCCAGCAATGACAGCTGATGCTGCGAATGCTACGACGCAAGAATAATTTTCGGGACGAAAATTCCAATTACAAGGGGATGATGTGACATCCGAGAATTTCAAGGTTTACTTCCGTTAGACAATTCCGTTAGTTACGTTATAAGTATTAACTTAGTAACTAATGCATAACTAGGCCGAATACGTCCACGTCCTTTGGTTGATCACCGAACCCGCCCATATGTGCTATGTGTTCATTTATTAATGTCATTATGTGCAATGTGATTTAAACGCATGATTTAATATTATGAATAGCATGACAAATTGTAATTCCTTGATTATGTGAAAATTGCCTAAGTTGTGCTGCCAGCGAAACTACCGGGCGAAACTGTAGTGTCGCCCGGTAGCCAGCTAAGTTAATCAGTTAAAACGTGACCAGAGCTAGTTTCGCCTGGCCAGCGAAACTGCCAGCGAAACTAGCCTCTGATATAAATAATCTCAATAAACCCTAGTTCTCCCATTTTGCCTCATTTACACAAAAACACACACACTCTTCTCTGGAGATCTGGTCAGCCGAAAGCCATCAAGAAAACCAAGATCTCAGCCTCAAGACAACATCCATTCGATTCCTTGATCGAATTGTGAGTCCCAAAACCTTCCTTTATGCCATTTCTATGTGTTTTCTATGTGTTTCTTCATAAAGCATGCTTAAACCTTCATGATATTGTTAGATCTTCTGTAGGAATGCTTAGGAATGCTAGATCTATCATAAAGTTTGCAACTTTACGTTTTAAATCCAACCATGATAGAGATTTATGCTATTTAGGTCACTTTAGGGTTTTAAATGCATTTTGGTGATTTGATGATGAATATGCATGAATAAGGTGTTAAAACTTGTTGTTTGATGTTGGTAAATGCCTATGTATGCTAAACAATGAATTGCATGAAGTATGGAAGCTGTTAGGTTGATTTTTAGGCTGATCCGTATGTTTTTCGCGACCAGCGAAACTGTCATGTTCTCTGGGCGAAACTGTCCAGCGAAATTATGCATATCTTCAACCAGCGACACTATGCAGCGAAACTGCAGTGTCGCCGGGTAAACCAACCAGACCAACTCGAGCGAAATTACCGAGCGAACCAACCTGAACGAAAGTTCAAACCAGTTTCATGCGAAACTAGGCCAGCGAAACTGCGTCAGCAGTTTCGGGCGAAACTAGCTTAGCGAAACTGTGTCACCGGGCATTGCCTAGCGAAAGTGTTGCCCGTGCACGTAGCGAAACTGCCTAGCGAATCTATGCTAGCGAAACTAAGACCTGACCTAAAAACCAAACTTGTGTAATTTGCTTTAATGTTATGCCACGACTTACATGATTATGCCATGACGATACATGCTTTGATTTCTGATGTATATGAACCCTTGTCTATGATCAACCAACGGTGTCGTGTGTCTGTATGTCGAGTCATAGTTCCAACGTGCTATGTTATGGGCCATAGTGACGTTAAGTAAAGATTAGACACAAAACTAATACTTAAGACCTAAACGTGTTCATAGGTCTTCGTTAAGCAAACTTGGATTATATAGCAAGTGTAGCAGTGCAACCCAAGGTGAGTGTCACTAACCCGATTACCGTGAACCCGTTTGGGTCACACCGAATAACTAAATGAAAAACAATGCTGACAAACTTGAGAGTGCTAGGCACCTCCCTGATGAACGTGAAAACTTGGAGTGCTCGGCACCCACTTGACGAACTCGAAGTGCTTTATGGGAAGCACTTGTGAATTACTTAAACAACCATTTCTAAAACGAAACTGAAAACACTTTTGGAGATTCATGAGAATCCGGTAAACCGTTTTAATATGGCTAGTGTAGGTTAAAGTCTAAACCACATGATATCACATAATTTCTAAGGATGCCTTGAAACTTAAAAGTCCTCAACTAAATTGTACCATTAATTGTAAAGCAAGGGGATGTTGGGTAGATCTACTAGAGTTTGACAAACTCCGCCCCGTGGCACGGGGAGTGCACGGAGGTACAATATCAGCTTATTTGACCGTGATCCCGAGAGGACACGGGGGAGGCAAAACCGCGATGACGTAGGTCCGCAGTACTGATGGCACGGCCACTACAATAATTTATGGTCAATTTTGGTACAAACTTCCTTAGTGCATGGAACAACGGATTAGCTACCCGCGATATCGGTTGAGCACTTTAACTATACAAAACTAGTACATACCCGATAACGTAGGTTACGGACAATACTTTTACTAAACCACGATAATATGATATTGATTATCACAAGCATTGTTTTTCACAAATAAATTGTACGTAAGAATACGTTTACACGATTATGATTTATGAGACCGGGCCACTGCATGACAAGCCCACTGTGAACTCACCAACCGTTAGGTTGACACTTGCGTGGTTTAAACTTTTGCAGATCGCTAAGGAGTATCCGGAGCGGGTTGGCAACGGCACATGAAGACTTTTATTTTAATTAAACTAAATTGGGAATTTAATACACTGATTTGTAAAGCACGTGGTTAGTGCTAAGATGATATTTTGTTCCGCTGCGTAACTTGAGATTGTTTTTATGATATATCTTTGGACTAACTCTGATTCGTTTAGTATTTGTAACTAATGGTTGTGGTCCTGGTCTGGTCGCACCCCTTAACGGTATAAACTCCGTTAGTGGTTAATTTGGGGGTGTGACATTAACACCAGCTGATCGGATTGCGAGCTCATCGTTCGCCTTAGCCTTGCTGTTATTGCTGCCGTTGTTAAGAAAGTTAACTTCAGCAGTTTTCAACATGCCGTGAAGCTCGGTCACTGTCTTAACCAGATTGTTCATATTGAAATTAATCCTGAAAGGAGTGAATGCACTGGATAGAGAGTGAAGGATCAAGTCCGTCGCCATTTCCTGAGGAATGCCGTAATCGAGCTTCGCGAGGCGATCGATGAACCCTTTCATCTTAAGGACATGAGCACTAAAAAGAGTGCCTTCAGGCATGCGACAAGTGATCAATTTGATAACTGTTTCATAACATTCCTGTCGGGCCTATGTTTCGAACATGCCTTTAAGTTCCCCGATCATCTGAAAAGGAGTCATGTCAACCATGCTCTTCTGAATCTCTGTAGACATGGTGGCTAGCATGAGACACATCATAGAGTTGGCATCCTTCCTCAGTGCCTCATATGCAGCACGAGCAACTGCGGAGGTATTCGCAGGTGCTGCGGGCACTTCCGCTTCCAACACGTGTTTTTTGTTGGCCACTTGCAGGACGATTTTTAGATTTCGATGCCAGTCGAGAAAGTTGGTGTCATCAAGTTTCTCTTTCTCAAGGAGAGACTTTAGCTGGAAAACCTCGTTAGTTGCAGGAGGATTAGCCATCTGAAACAACAGGAAATTAGCTTTAGTGTTTCGATGTAATATTCATATTCAAAGATGGTAATCAAATCTTGAATAGGAAAGTGGGAACCTAATTAGTAGTTGACCAACAAAGGCAACATTAAGTGCAATCACTAGTCAATTATGAAAGTGACTGAACGTTGAATCGGTTTGGTCGATAACAATCGTATACGTGAGAATACGTGAGAATACAAACACAACAAGGTAAATAAACTCAATCTCTCATTAAAACGTGATAAAAAGAGAATAAGAGTACACACACAATCTCACATACAAAAGTTCGCTCAACTCTAAAAAAAAACTTCATACAAAGACACAAACATAAACTATTTATAGTCTATCGGATGTCCGAACTCCTTGGCTTGTCCGAACCTGAAGTTCGGCCAAGGCTCGGCCAAGGTTCGGCCATCAGACCCAAAACATGAAATCTTCGTATCTTTGTGTGATCCAGCTCATTGCCATATCGTGTATCAACAAGCTCCCTCTTGGCAATAGCTGGACTGTTCTTCATCAACTTTGAACATCTGCAGCAGCCCCATCACCTTTCCGAATCAAATCGTGGTTATTTACAACATAGATATTGAATGCAAAACAAAATCATATCACCCTCTGGAACTTCAGCGCCTGCTCCATGAAATCAGGGTGATACAAAATTGGATTGTAATAAAGCTCGTCTATATCAGCCTTCGACAAGTTAATCAGCCACATAGGATCATATATCTTCACAACCTTATTGTTATCTTTCAACACAATAACTGCTTCACCTGTCTTCTCATTGTAATACCACCATCTCAGATCTTTATGAAATCATGTTGCATCTTCATCAGAGGAATTTTCTTCATCACATCTGGCTTCTTTGGAAATACCAAGATTATTAACCTCTTGCCAGTTCTTTCGTGAATCCTTGTTCGGGATCAGCGTCTTTTTGGATTTTGAGGATCCAAAAACTGAAATCCTTCCCGACACTCCCTTTCAAGTATCTTCTTGAACTGCATACCCATAGCATCATTGCCATAACAACAGAAAGGTTTTCTAGTCAACTCACGAACATCCCAAACCGGCAGGCTGCTGAAATCTTTGGCGCACTTGAAGTACTGGATTCCATGTTCTCTTTTAATCCCATAGCACCTCAAGCTTGATGCATACATCCAACTTATAATTTCACCTGATACTTGACCCTTGAATTTGAAAGACGATTTCTGCTTGATTGGTTTTGGAGGCGGTACATAATTTGCATGAAAGGCTTTCATGAACTCTTTAAATGTTTGATTCTGTTCTTGAATCTTTGCCTCCCTAACCATTGGGTCTTCAGGATTTTCAGACTCTTTCTTTTTCAACCTCTCCTTAACCTCAACATCCTTCTCTTTAGGAAATACCTCAAACTCATCACCAGCTTGATTATTGTTGAAGTTGGAATACAAATCCGGATATTCTTCCTCTGTGATATCCTCCACTTCAATCTCTTCTTCAAATATACCCTCCACGTCTTCATCAGACTCTGGTTCAGGTTCTTTGTATTTCTCTGGAGTTTTCTCAGACGTTTTCCTCATTTCTTCATCTTTTAAATCAAACACCCTTTGTAACTCTTCAGCTGTCAAATCACCAATAACCTTCCATTCTTCAAGCATTTGTAACATTTCAGCAAATTCACTCATAGTCTTTGCAGCTTGATCAGATGGAATCGACGTGATTGGCACAGCTTCAAGTGAGTCTTTCTCCCCCTGGGAAGATGATGTTCTAGCACCCGAACCCGCAATTCCAGATGGGCCTGGTCCTCCACCAACGTTCCCCTCAGGATCATCTTGATCGGGATCATCGTTCAGAAATCGCATCGGATCTTCATTACAACCCGAGCCATCTCCAATATCCCCCCGAGCCTTTAACTTCTCCATCAAGAATTTTAATTGCTCACTCATTTCCAGAATCATCTTGGACTGAGTCTGACTAACCCGTCTTAATCTCAGAATCTTCTGATCTTTGACTTTATCCCGACTCTGGAGAGTTACAACTCGTTGATTCATATCAGCATTATCTAATCTCAGCACGTTAATAGTCTTTTCTTGTGCTTCAGACTTAGCCTTCAAGGCATCAATCTGGGATTGTTGATCAGATAAAGCACTTTGCAGGATACTAGCTTGAGAAAAAGAAATTGAGCCCTGTTCGAAGTTAAAGTTCACATCAGGTGTTGAATGAGTTGAAGCAGTAGCAGTTGTAGTAAAAACAATGGAGTTGTAGGCATAGACCCAATCGGCTGATTAACAAACTGCGCACCAGCATTTGCTGAAGGTGCTGTGCTAACAGTTGTCGAACGGTTTGCATTCATCAAATTCTGCAAGAAATCTGTTTGAACATCAGACACTGAAGTCTGAACATTTGTAGTTGCTTTAGTAGTTGCTTCAGTAGTTTCCTCTTCTTAGTTTGGCCTCCAACAACTGACTTCTTTCTCCCTTTGGATGGAGTTACAGATGACGAACCAGTCACAGTCTGTTTACCTTTGCCGGAAACCACCTCGGCATCTGGATTATAATCTTCATCAGATTTAGACGAAGCCACCACATTATACACTCGATCTTTGTATCGATCAATGCTTTTGTTCTTGCTGATTCTGTAAGCAAGGTGTTCATCACTACCTTTCTTTAGCTTCACAAATTTGGAATTGATCAAGACTCGCACAAACGGATCATTTGTTTCTGACAAGTCTTCAGAGTCAACTTCAGAATTCAGAAAATCTTCATCAGATTCAGATTCATCATCAAGAGTATTCACCGCTGGTGTCTCAGTCACAACGACAGATACATGAACTTCCTGTGCTGAGACCACCGTAGTTGGCGACTGAGATACCACTGGTTCTGATTCTTGATTCACGGGTTCCTGAACCACCGGAACTTGTCTCTTAGGCCTCTTCACTCTGCCTTGTTGTGGTATTTGGTTCTGTTCCCTTTATCCAGCTATAATCCAATTCTTCTGGATCGCTTCCATCATCATGTTGAGGTGCACCCATTACCGGTGCCACATAGTCGACATTGGCAAGATGACCAATCAAGCGTTTCAATTTAGGCTGAAACTCTAGTGCTTTCTTTTGGTAAGATGCCAGAGCACCAACACTAGCTTCAGTCATGTGTTTCAACTCCATTCTATGTGCAACATTCTTTATCAAATCAGGATATTTGTCATTAAACACCATCTGAAGGAATCTGGGATAAATTGCAACGTTCTTTTGTCGAAGAGTCAGATTGCCTCTCATATAATGAAAGATCATTCCAGAAACATTGTACGGCCTGTTCATTACCAACGCGTTCATTAAAGATAAAATAATCTGCTGGACTTCATCATGACCAGAAATCATGTGTCCCAAGCAGACCAACAAAACATGCGCCAGATACTTGTATGGGACGCTCAGCGATGACTTGTATACCCATTCCTTGCTTGGATCATCTGTATACCAAATCCGCTTAAAAAACGCCACATGGTCTTCATGAGGAAATTCAATAGACGCCGTTGTTGATTCAGAATCTAATTGAAGAACTCTGCGAATGTCTGCTTCAGTCACTTCAACCGGTTGGCCTTGAATAGTCGCAACAATTCTAATCGGACCATCAGTAATCGTACGTGCCGTATTCCAGAATTCCAAAATGATGTCTCTATACACGTCACATTGTTGAGTAATAGCATAATGAATTCTCGGCCGCCTCAGAAAATCAAATATCTCTGGTCCACGAAAATTTATCGAGTTTGCCCATTGCAACACCAATATGTGCACAAATATTGTGTTTATCGCCAATTTACAAGTCGTTCGCCAAATCTAAAAACACATAAAAGAAAACATTCATTAAACTCAATGTTATTCACAAATATAATCACTGATTATATCAAATCATTGTCATTTGCGTAAACGAACAACATTTGATCAAAAATTTGAAACCCGCCGAACTCTGTCCGAGCCCCCTCCGAACCCCAAGTTCGGAGTCTCCGAACCCCAGGTTCGGACCCTAAAGAACTCCGAGAGTTTTGAATTTCAAAATCAGTGAAAACGAACAAATCAAACACAACCAATCAATACCCATGGTCGGATTTTGATAAACAACACATAGACATCATTTTTAATTGCCAAAAACACATTTTCGATGGTGTATTTTCAGATCTAAGAACTGGATTATGTCCGAACGAGTTTTTCAACAGAAAACCAACAAATACTGAAAGAGAACCTAATCTAAGTCCACCAGTGTGTTCGGAATCAAACAAACTACCTAGAATCAGTCTCAAAAGTGCTAAATACACGGTAAATGAAAACTTGAAATTTTGGCAGCAGTTCGGTGCACGTTTGGAGATAACAGTAAACAATGAGCTCCGAACTCCAGGTTTGGCGTATTTATAGCCAACCAAGTTCGGACCTTCCGAACACCACGTTCGGACAAACAGTTGCACCGAACTCCCAATTCGGCCATCTCCAAACCTTGTCCGATGATGAGGTTCGGATCTCCGTACTTCATGTTCGGTCCTCCGAACTCCAGGTTTGGAGATTTTCAAAAGTTTCAAAAATAACCCCCGATCTTGATGAATCTTTCAAATTGAACCTCGAAAGTTTTAAAAATCATTAATTTTCCTCTAACTTTGTTCAATTTACCGATGAAATTTCTGAAATCAAGTCCATTTAGTTGTTTCCGGCATAATTTGGAATCTTTCACTAACGGGTGATTGAAAATAACACAGAATAAAAATCTTTTTGTTTTATTTTTCGTAAATTTTTAAACACAAAGAAAATCTTTTTGGAATTTTTCAAAATTAAGCTAAAACACACCTAAAATCTTTTTGTGATTTTTCAGATATTCAAATAACAAATCAAATAGAAATGAAACGAAATTACTAAAAATTGATATAACTTAAATATTTTTGTGAGAAAGATCCAGACGCGAGATCATATCGGTCAATATGCATCATACACACTTAAATTTCATTTTTAATCAGCATGCAAGTCAAGTTGGCAGCAAATACAACTTTTCAGTTTATTTCAGCTTGGGTAGATTAATTTTTATTGCTCTCTGACATGTTAAGATATATTTAGCAAGCATTGATAATATGATAACCCACACAATCAGAAATACCGGTAATCTGGCTTATTCTTATTATTTTTGTATTTTTTTACAGAATTTGATTTCCTCAGAGATTTATCATTCATGGTGTTTCATGCAAAAATAAAGCAGAACCCTAAACAAACAACAATCAGGTCGGCTGGTAGGCAAGCCGAGAAAGTCCTATTGTTTAGGAAAATAAAAAGAGAAAATAAAGCAGAAATTGTATAACCCAACAACAATCAGGTCGGTGCTCCCGCACACGCAGAGAAAGTCCGATGAGTTATACGAAACACCAAAGAAAATAAAGCAGAACGTCAAACGAACACCAATCAGGTCAATCTTCCGATACGCAGAGAAAGGCCGATCGTTTGACAAAATAAAGAAACTCAAACAAGTTTAAATCTTTGCAAAATGAAAACATGCGTACACCAGAACATCTCTTATTCTGTTTTTCGTTTTTCGTTTTTCATTTTATTTAATGCCAAGATCACACAGTATTCATCATGATGTGTCTCACAATTAATCAAGCAAAATTGTTATGTTTATACCAGTCACAAATCCCGTTTATGAGGCTTTCGCCTATTAATCTGCGAAATACGTCTAGCCTCATCTGTGCCATTTTGTCTACGAGTGACTAGATGTACGGTGTTGAACTTTACTCAAATACATCAAGTACTCACAAAGAAAATGATAGATGTCCTAGTGGTCAGTGTGTGCGCACGGTGTTGAACTTTACTCCAATGCACACACCTTGGAAGATACCCTGAACATCAAGTGCGGTGTTGAACTTTACTCCAACAATGATGCATCGGTAAATATGTTTTTTGGGTAAAGGGTTACCCCGGTGATTTTATATATATACCAAATAATTAAAACAAGTAGTAAGGAAAAGCCCCTACTAGTTCATTCTAGGGATAGACCCCTATGAATGTAGAAACCTCATAAACACCAGCCAAACCACAACAAACCAAACCAACCAACAAGCCGAAAGGGAAAAACAAAAAAATACTATTAGAGCATATTCCTATACTACGTTGTGTCTTGTGTACTGTATATAGTTTAGAGAGTTTGAGTGAGTCATAGTTGCAACATACCAAGGTGCCGTACCAAATGGTACGCCGTACCAATAAAAACAAAAAGTACGAAAACATTAAAAAAACAGAAAATACAAAAACATTGAAAAATGAGAAATTGATCCGACATAATTGGGAAATGATGGTACATTGGCTTACGTGTCTGGCTCATGGATAAATTAGATGAAAAAGCCATAAGATCATTGCTCGATGTGCTTGGTAGGCTGGGCATTAAATCATAAAGTATTCAGATGTAATAAACACATTAAATACAAATGCTTGACCTAGTGGACAACATCTTGGTGCATATCTCAAGATATCAAGAAAAAGATATGTGAAAAAGGAAAATGAGAAGTCACTGTGTATACATGTGTTCATTTGCAAAGATTTAAACTTGTTTGATTTGCTTTATTTTTTCAAACGATCAGACTTTCTCTGCGTGTTCACAAGACCGACCTGATTGTTGTTCGTTTGACGTTCTACTTTATTTTCTTTGGTGTTTCGTATACGGGAGTACCGACCTGATTGTTGTTGGGTTATACAATTTCAACTTGTTATTATTTTCTTATTTTGTTAAATCCGTGGCCTTATCTGCGTATCGAAAGATCGACCTTAAGGTAGACGATTTAACGTTCTTATTTCTTTTTGCATGGAACACAGTTGACTAAATCATGAATGCAATCATTGTGTGATTAAATCACAAATGAAATCACAAAGTGTGATATAAAAGCAAATACATATCTGAGTATGTCTGATAGTGTGGGGTACATTGGTCAAAGCAATATAAATAAATCCAATAACATATCCAGATGTTATGAGTATGATCGTGTCTGAGTTTAAGTTGGACAAATTATACCAGCAATCGGCATGGCTTGTGTGTTGAAGTAATTGAAATTGAAGTGTAGTTCAGCATGTCATGATCAATATGATCCCAAGTTGTGATCTTTCTCGCAAAAGACAAAAATAGTGTGTAATTTAGTATTTCATTTCTGTATTGTGTTTATGTTTCATATCGGAAAAATCCAAAAAGATTTTAGGTGTGTTTTAGCATAACCTTAGAAAAATCAAAAAGATTTTCGGTGTGTTTTGATGTAAAGTTTCAAAAAGCCAAAAAGATTTTGTTTCTTAGTTATTTTCGACCGATCGATACAAGATACAAAATTATGATTTCAAAACTATATCTTGGATTCTCGAAGAGAAGTTTTTCCCCAAGATTAAATTAATTTTCAAAAGAAAAAGAAAGCCGCGTTTCTGTCTTCTGAAATTACAGGTTATATGTGTGACAAGACTCAAGCATGGTGAAAGGGGGAGTATGTATTATCTTTCACAAGTGGATCTTGATGTTCAAAGAATGTTCAAGATTGATCTGGCCATGCAAGCTCTATTTCTGACAAGATTTCAAGTTAAAGATCGAACACAAGGATGCTGAAGATTGAAGAGTGAAGTTTTGTTAGATAGATAGATAGCTAGATACACTACACGTTAAGGGGGAGTTTGTTAGAGCATATTCCTATGCTACGTTGTGTCTCGTGTATTGTATCTAGTTTAGAGAGTTTGAGTGAGTCATAGTTGCAACATACCAAGGTGTCATACCAAATGGTACGCCGTACCAATTGGTACGCCCATACCAAATGGTATGCTAGTTGGTACGTTGGTAAGTTGCTAACTATAAATAGTTCATGTTAGAGAGAGTTCAAGGGGTTCTGTCATTTTCATCTTCTTAACTGTGTGTAATTGAGTGTGTTTCTCTCTCTAGCTTGTAACTCTAAGTGAATCAATAAAGCAAAGCTTTATTTACATCCATGTTCATCGATTAACTGAATTATGCGGTAGTAAGATCCCTCCGTGGTTTTTTAAGTGGTATTAGAGCATTAGGTTGCTCTACTGTTGCGTTTTTGGTGAATTTTCGGGTTTTTAAAGAGAGAAAGTTTGGGTTTTTTACGTTTTTCATCAAATTCTTCCAATTCTGAGTGTTCTCAAGGTTAAAAATGATTTCTGAGTGTTCCTAGTGAGTTTTCGCACCTCACTGAATCAAATTCCAGTTCCAAAAGTCGAAATTTTAAAAAATCCGTCGATCTCAGTTTCGTACGTCGTTGGTACGCTCGAAGAACAGCTGGTATGCCTTTGGTATGCTTCTGGTACGTAAGGCAATTTTCATCAGTTTTTGGTACGCTAAAATCTGGTCCGGAAGACAAT
Organism: Deinandra increscens subsp. villosa; assembly: GCA_039602395.1. Lineage (NCBI taxonomy): Eukaryota > Viridiplantae > Streptophyta > Magnoliopsida > Asterales > Asteraceae > Deinandra > Deinandra increscens. Next base: position 32,387,981 of record JBCNJP010000010.1, read on the forward strand.
CTTCAAGTTTGGTCTACGACGGTTATAAACTGGTCTGCTGACAGTTACGCCATACCAAATTGGTACGGCGAGTGGTTTGCTACGCTAAGATTATCTGGTCTGCTGCTGGTACGCTAGTCAGTTTGGTACGTTGGTAATTCTGGTCTGAGATTTGGTCCGCTCGTAGGTTTGGTTCGGAGTTGGTACGTTGAGATTATGTTTGGTACGCTGACAGAAAAGTGACGTTCACTAAAACTGACGTAACTTGAGAACCGTTAAGAGTTTCGGGAGCTAATACCAACCAAAACTTTATTCTCGACGATATCTATACTTTTACTGCCTAACGGCAAGTGCCCTCCGGTTTGACCCCCAAAATCCACTTGGAAGACCTCCATTTTTTAGTTCGAAGTTTTGACATTCAATTTTTAACTTCAAGATGAATGATTTTCAAGCGTTCTCAGCTATTCAAACCTCGATGCAAGCCATGATGACCTATGATAATGAAATCGGAACAACCCAGAAAGTTCCTAAATTAATTCAATTGGAAGATTATCATAATTGGAAGAAAAGATTTGAATCTTACATATACTCACAAGATGTTGATTGTTGGATTCCGATTAAAAAACAATATGAATATCCGCTGATTGCTAATACTTTACCAAAGTCGATAGGTGACAATTTCTGGCTTTGTGAGAATGAAAAGATCACAGATTTGATTGCAAGATTTTCAAATTTAATCAATGAACTTGACATTGTAGGTGTTATGAAAGAAAATGATGAATTAAAGGAGAAATTCCTGGAAGCTCTTCCTGAAAAGTGGGAGAATTTTGTGATGATGTTGTCTAATGATCCAAACTACTCAAGTTGGACATTCAATTAGCTGATAAGCAAATTACAAGCTCGGGAAATGGAATTACTTGTGAAAAAGTCAGCAACTCCATCTGTTCAGAATCCTGAAGTATATTTTGGAGAAAATTCTGCTACTGTTCATGCTAAAACAAAATCACATTCTATTTCAAGCAATAATCCACCGTTAACGGCCTTTCTTGCTCGAAAGTCTGAGAATACTAGTTATTCTTCAGGTTGCAGTTTTACTATTCCTAATAGATCAATCAAGAAGTCTGCTTCTACTCAAGCAACCAAAGATTTAGCTGCCTTGTTATCTGCTTTCATATCATCTTCGTCTGGATCCATATTTAGTCAAATTGGTGATTCTGGTTTGGTTCCGGAGGATCTAAAATAGATGGATGATGATCAGCTAAATAAATTAGATTTGGATTGGCAGTTTACTATGACTGTTGAAAAAGGAAGACGGTTTATTGACAAACATGGCAAGAATTCTATTCTTCAAGGAGTCAAACTGGGTTTAGATAAGTCTAAATAGAAATGTTACAAATGTTCTAAATTAGGACATTTTGCTCAAGAATGTAAGCAATCTTCTTCTAAACCAAGCACTTCAGATAGTCATAATCATAATAAAGATTCAAAGGCTTTAGTTGCTGAGGAGGGTTATGATTGGGCTACAGATTTTCCAGATGAATTTGCATTTTTAGTTCATATCCAGAAAATTATGCATTAATGGCTACTATGCAAGGTGAATCAAGTGATTCTGAATCTCAAACAAGTGCATCTGAAACAAGTGATTCTGAAGTTAGTGGGTATGAGTCAACATGTGAATTTTGTGCTAAAAAAGAAAGAAAGATTCGAGAATTGATTCCTGAAAAGGAAGGGTTGATTGTTGAACATGAGAAGAAAGAAGCAGAGATAGAAGGTTACAAAAGAAAGTGTGAAGATTCTGATGAGATTTTCATAGCTAAGGCAATGTTGGAAAAAGAAAAGAAGGTGTTAATAGAAGAGGTTTTAGAGCTAAAAGCAAGATTGGATGAGATGGTAAGTGACAATAAAGAACAGATCTTAAAGTTACAAAATGAAAATGCTGAGTTAGCTTCAAAGGTTGAAAAATGGGAGTTCGAAGCAAAGGATGCTGTTGGAGATTTCGATGCATTGTATAAGAAATCAAAAGCAAGAGTGGAATCGCTTCTGATTACCAATTTTGAACTTCAGAAAGCTTATGATGAAATTATAGTTTCGAATAATGATTATCAAGTCCTCCAGTCAAAATTACAAGACAAAGTCACCGATCTGACAAAAGAAAACAAATTGCTGACAAGAAATGTAGAGATTTATCAAGGAAAGGTGGAAAAAGTTACACAGGAAATGTTTGATGCTAATGTTAAAGTAAGAAGAGAAAAGTCTTTGTCTTTCAGAGTTTCAGAACAACTGGTAGAATCAGAAAAGGCTTTGGGTGAAGCGTAGAAAAAGATATTAGATTTAAACGTTCAAGTTCTGGATTTGAATCGTCAGCTAAATAATTTGAAGAATTCACATTCGTTCACAAGTTATTTGTGCAACAATGAGAATTTCAAAAGAGCGTTTGGCGGAGAAGAATTCAATTAATTACCACCTCCATTGGTTCAAACTGATCCTCTGGCTGATGTCAAATCTTCTGAAACAATTGGTGATTATTCCGAATATGTTACTAAGAAATCTGAGAAGAAGACATCAACGGTTTCAAACAAGAAAGAAAAAAAGGAGGAAAGTTTGATTGACAAATCTACTTCTAACTATGTTTCTGGGGGGTTTATTTCTGATGAAGGAGTCATTTCTGCTGCTATGGTGATCCAGAAAAATGAGGGTTTGTTGAGTGAAGCACAAACTACTGCTAAGTTGGTTTAAGCCAACAAGTTGAAGGATATCAAAGCTGTATTTTCTCAAATGGCTAATGATGGTGTTTCTAGTTCTCAAGTTGAATCGTTCAAATCTGGTTCCAAATGTTCTGGGTTAACCAGAAATCTGAGAAGTAGAATAAGAAGCATATGCCCAAGAAAGCTCCAAAGGAAAAGAAAGACACAAGCTTGGAACAAATATCTATCATTTGGCTTAAGTGTTCATGTCTACAATGGAAAAAGGGTTTGGAGGAAAGATTCAGAAGAAGGCTTCGTCCTGAAAGTTCTTCTTGAGATGCTAAAAAAGTTAAGGATTCTTCATCATCTAGATCAAATTCCACACCTCGAAGTCCTACATTGAAATGGGTACATTCTAACCGATTTCAATTTTTTGATGATATTTCTGATAGTTTTTATTCCGATGATAGATGTCATTCAGTTCAGGACAAACCACACTCTCAACGATCTTATCGTTTGTGCTACCAGTGTCGCCAAAAGGGACACGTGGCAAAGGATTGTCCTAAAATGGCAAAAAGATCGTTTTCTAACAAATCTGCCACAATTATAGATGCATCAGGCATAATTTTTACTGATTGACCACCTTCAAAGTCAAAATCTAAAACAAATTTTTTTTTCAAATTTGATTCAAGTGTTGGTGGTTCATCACATGATGATGATTCTGTTAAAAATGAAACAACAAAAATGCAGTGGCGTCCTAAGGTGGTTACCAAAGCTGCTAATGATTTTGAGGAAGACACTGGTCGGCTAGAAGTTGTGTGCTTCGGGTCATTTGAATACTAATAATTTAAACCAGTGTGCAGGTTTCTTCAAGAAGACCTCTTGGTGATTGTGAAGTTCAAAGCTTCTAGCAGTTACTGATAGTGGAGTCTCCTGCTTAACTTAAATTGAATGCTTCATATTTCAAAACTGAAAGTTTTTCTGAAAGCTTAAATTGAAAGGTATCAGTACCGATTGGTCAACTTTTTTTTTATATTTCGTATGTAGTTTAGGGAGAGAAAATTTAAAAACCAGAAATAGTGTCTTTGTGTTTTTGTTAAAATAAAAATCCAAAAATAGAGTTTTCATTTTAAGGAGGAGAAAACAGAAAATACAAAAACATTGAAAAACAGAAAATACAAAAACATTGAAAAATGAGAAATTGATCCGACATAATTGGGAATGATGGTACATTGGCTTACGTGTCTGGCTCATGGATAAATTAGATGAAAAAGCCATAAGATCATTGCTCGATGTGCTTGGTAGGCTCGACATTAAATCAGAAAGTATTCAGATGTAATAAACACATTAAATACAAATGCTTGACCTAGTGGACAACATCTTGGTGCATATCTCAAGATATCAAGAAAAAGATATGTGAAAAAGAAAATGAGAAGTCACTGTGTATACATGTGATCATTTTGCAAAGATTTAAACTTGTTTGATTTTCTTTATCTTGTCAAACGATCGGACTTTCTCTGCGTGTTCACAAGCATGACCTGATTGTTGTTCGTTTGACGTTCTGCTTTATTTTCTTTGGTGTTTCGTATAACTTATCGGACTTTCTCTCCGTGTACGGGAGTACCGACCTGATTGTTGTTGGGTTATACAATTTTAACTTGTTATTATTTTCTTATTTTGTTAAATCCGTGGCCTTATCTGCGTATCGAAAGATCGACCTTAAGGTAGACAATTTAACGTTCTTATATCTTTTTGCATGGAACACAGTTGACTAAATCATGAATGCAATCATTGTGTGATTAAATCACAAATGAAATCACAAAGTGTGATATAAAATCAAATACATATCTGAGTATGTCTGATAATGTGGGGTACATTGGTCAAAGCAATCTAAATCAATACAATAACATATCCAGATGTTATGAGTATGATTGTGTCTGAGTTTAAGTTGGACAAATTATACCAGCAATCGGCATGGCTTGTGTGTTGAAGTAATTGAAATTGAAGTGTAATTCAGCATGTCATGATCAATATGATCCCAAGTTGTGATCTTTCTCGCAAAAGACAAAAATAGTGTGTGATTTAGTATTTCATTTCTGTATTGCGTTTATGTTTCATATCTGAAAAATCGAAAAAGATTTTAGGTGTGTTTTAGCATAACCTTAGAAAAATCAAAAATATTTTCGGTGTGTTTTGATGCAAAGTTTCAAAAAGCCAAAAAGATTTTGTTTCTTAGTTATTTTCGATCGATCGATACAAGATACAAAATTATGATTTCAAAACTATATCTTGGATTCTCGAAGATAAGTTTTGTGCCAAGATTAAATTAATTTTCTAAAGAAAAAGAAAGCCGCGTTTCTGTCTTCTGAAATTGCAGGTTATCTATGTGACAAGACTCAAGCATGGTGAAAGGGGGAGTATGTATTATCTTTCACAAGTGGATCTTGATGTTCAAAGAATGTTCAAGATTGATCCGGCCATGCAAGCTCTATTTCTGACAAGATTTCAAGTTGAAGATCGAACACAGCGATGCTAAGGATTGAAGTCTGAAGTTTTGTTAGATAGACAGATAGCTAGATACACTACACGTTAAGGGAGAGTTTGTTAGAGCATATTCCTATGCTACGTTGTGTCTCGTGTATTGTATCTAGTTTAGAGAGTTTGAGTGAGTCATAGTTGCAACATACCAAGGTGCCGTACCAAATGGTACGCCGTACCAATTGGTACGCTTGTACGAAATGGTATGCTAGTAAGTTGCTAACTGTAAATAGTTCATGTTAGAGAGAGTTCAAGGGGTTCTGTCTTTCTTGTCTTCTTAATTGTGTGTAACTGAGTATGTTTCTCTCTCTAGCTTGTAACTCTAAGTGAATCAATAAAGCAAAGCTTTATTTACATCCTTGTTCATCGATTAACCGAATCATGCAGTAGTAAGATCCCTCTGTGGTTTTTTAAATACAAATTAAGACGACTACGTTATTCCATAGGTGAGTCTAGCGTCACTACTAATCCCCCAATGCTCCAAAATCCGAACAACCCTGGACGTCATCTTCAGCTTCAAACCAAGCAAACGAACGCAGACCACATCAAAAATTAAATTGCTAAGAACATTAGGTGGACGAGTAAGGTTATTGAAATCCTATTATTCTGTTCTTTCCATACATAATAGGCAGCAACATGCACAACCAGCTTATCAACTAAGACCATCAGAGAAGACCTCAGACGACCCTCAAATGAATTAGATATAGCCACCCAAGAGGGAGGAACGTCCCTCAATGTGGTGCGATCTCTAACATGGAACCAAACTTGAGACGAGTAATTACACTCAAAAAATAAGTGAGAGTGGGAATCATGGTTCACGAAACAGAGGAGGCAACACAACATGTTTATATTCCTCCGCCTTAAGAGACCCCAGCTTAAAAATCTTATCCTGAGTTAGAAGACGTTCATGCATGATGAGCCACACCAGGAAAGCATGACGCGGTATGCATTGAGCAAACCACACAAAACGAACCCAAGGGACTTCCAACTTTCAAGAACGAATCGAATTCCAAACTAAGGCAGAAGAAAAATCGTACAACCTATTCCCAAGTTTCCATTTAAGCACATCCTCCACATCCCTATTTAATACCAAGTTTGCCACCTCAATAAGGACAGGAAAGAGATTAAGCTAAGCAACGGGCCAAGTACCCACATTATTATCAAAGAGGTCAGCAACCCTCGTCGTGTACGTATACCCAGCCGAATAAATAGCACGAGGCGAGATGAACTTACATAAAGGGCCGGAATCTGACCAGTTATCATGCCACGCAGAAGCAGTACGCCCATTACCAATGAAGTACAAAATAAACTGACGAATAGCGGGCCGAACATTCAAGAGCTTTCTTCAACTCTAACAACAATTAAACGGGCATTTGCAGTCCCAAAAACTTTTGTTCTTGATTCTATTCGAATAGACCCAGTCCACCCTTAAGGATTGGCGTTTGGTGATAATACTCCAAACATGAGATGCCATAAGCGCTTTATTTACATCACTAATGCGTCTAATACCAAGGCCACCCTCATTTTTGGGAACACAGACATCCTTCTAAGCCACCTCGCCAAACCCTTTTTGAAGGAACCATGGCACCAGAGAAAATCACTCAGCTTCTTCTCCATGGTAGTAATAGTACCAGCAGGGAGAATAAAAACAGAAGACCAATACACATGCAATGAAGAAAGAATAGACATAATGAGTTAAACTCTCCCAGCAAACGAAAGGAATCTGTTTCTCTAACTAAGGATATGACTATAATGTCTCTCAATTAACGGGGCACAATCCTTAGAAGTCAATCTTGAGGAGATAAGAGGAACACCCACATATCTAACAGGAAGGGAGCCTTCCATCATACTCATAACCAACAAGATACTCTGTCTAACATCCTCCGACACATTACAAAAGAAAGCCATACTCTTTTGAGGGCTAGGAACTAATCTGGACAATTGAGAGAATGAGCCCAAAGAGCGCATAATGCATCTAGCAGACTGAACATCACCTCTGGTAAAAATAAAAAAGATCATCAGCAAAGCAAAGGTTGATGATTTTTTGTTTCTCACATCTATTATGAAATCTGATGGTGTTGTCAATCTAAACATCATGATGATTGAGACGAGTGTGAATTTCCATCACCAAAGTGAAGAGATACGGGGAAAGGGGATCCCCCTGTCTGAGCCCCCTTTCCCCCTCAAAATAACCATGAATATCCCCATTAATGCAAATAGAATAGGTAGGAGTACTCACACACACCATAATCCAATGCACCATATGAGTATGAAAGCCAAAACTCACCAGGATTCTTTCAAGGAAATGTCAGTCAACAGTATCATAGGCCTTTTGGATGTCAATCTTAAACGCACACCGAGGGGGACCCATATGACGGTGATAATTATGCATAAGCTCCTGGGTAAGAGGAATATTATCTGAAATTTTCCTGCCAGGAATAAACGCAAATTGATTAATGTCAACGATGCTAGCAAGCTCCATTTTAATCCTATCAACAATGATCTTGGTAATACATTTATAGATCACATTGCAACAAGAGATCGGTCTGTAATCAGTAATCACAGCCGGGGTAGGGACTTTAGGAACAAGAGCTATAATAGTGTGGCTCAGTTCTTTCAGTAACCTTCCCATTTTGAAAAAATCCCGAACCGCCAAACAAATATCACTACCCACAATATGCCATATTTTTTTGAAAAATGCACAGTAAAACCATCAGGGCCCGACGCTTTATTATCAGCCATGGCAAAGATCGTCTCCTTAATTTCATTATCCGGAACATTCCCAATCATAAGATTCGCGGCGATACTATCAAGCTGCTTAGCGAACAAGTCCGGACTCGGATCCCTATTAGTATCTCTAGAATTCCCAAGGAACTGCTCATAATGTTTAACAAATGCAGAAGGGAGATTGTCTCCCTCATACATAGTCATGCTAGAATCAGAGATAATATAAATACGACTACGATGATTCCTGCATTTCAAAGAAGCATGAAAATAAGCTGTGTTCATATCACTAGTGGCCAACCAATGCACCTTAGACTTCTGTTTTAAAAAAGATTAGGATGACAAAATCTACCGGTTTTAAGGCTTACCTGATAGGATTATTAGGTCAAATTTTAAGTAATCAAATGATTTGACGATTAATGTATAAACCCTATCTCACTCGGGACAGTCAATTAAATAACCTCATTATTAGTGACTAGGCGTCGCGAGGTGATAACAAATTAAATTTATAATGCGATTATATGGATCGAAAAATTTGAGATCTTAGTCGAAAGAAATTGGTTATTGTTTTAAGTCGTAAATAACTTAGGTTTAACTCTTAATTGATTGAAATTTGTTTTAACCGTTTAAAAATTTGTTTGGAGTTTTAATTAGCACGTTAAACGAGATAAAACATGCGACTAAAGCTAAACATGCAAACATAACACATATTCGGCTTTAAGGAGGTTTCGACATTGTCAGAGCCTTATTGACATTGTCGAAGAAGGTCAGGGACATAAAAGTTAAAATCAACCACAAGGATGAAAAAATGCATATGGCTGACTCTAATGCTCCCACTGGCTTCAATAGCTCCTTTGCGTTGATTGATATTCGTTGGTTCATCGGGCTTGGTTACTTGCCATGCTAGGAAGTGTTCTTCGATAAGAACACTTACCACGATGGGGTAGTCGCATTAATGCTTGTCGCGTTCATCTAGAGCGAAGGTCCACAATTACAAGAAAATAGAAAAATAAATCTATATCTAATTTTGATACAACTTTGAACCCAAAACGTGGGCTAATCCAAAACCATAAAACTAATGGGCCAAAATGGGCCAATACACGACACGATAATCAATCACAACCAAAGAATGAGTCGAGCCGAATATGCGTATTAATTCAATCAATTTATTGAATCAAATAGTATTTGGTGGAATTAAATCGACCAAATATATGATTAAAGCGATTTGTATAACATTAGTGACTTTTGGGTTTGAACCCTAGTTTGCGAAATCCACCATTTTAAAATCGACCGGTCAGGGTTTGCGTGTGGTGATCAAGGCTCTGATACCACTGTTGGGTTACGACAGTGGTATACGGGTGCCCAGTGACGAAAAGTTTTTATCCGATTAGAATTTAATTAATCATTACCGATCAAGCGTAATTAAATTAGAGTTTATCGAATTAACAGGTAACTCGATTAAGGAGCGGAATTGTAACGATTTGATTACTAAAACGCGTAAACCTTAAGTGTCATAATTGTGTCAACAGGATCACGATCACCAAATCACACAAACACCTAGATCGCGTTACAACGGAACGCAATCGTAATCATTGACAATACAATCGAAATAAACAATTAAACAAATAAATCTAAAGCGAGTTTAGATATACCTGAGCGGTGTTCTAACACATGTTAAAGACACCGAGGAACAACGAGCGGGTCGCTAGGGTTCACAGAAATCATGATCCTACTGTTCGTATCGCGAAACCTTCTCTGATCGATTCTTCGCGTATCGCGGCGACTCGAGTGTTGGAGGTTACGACTAGCGCCGGACGGAGATGGAACAAAGACGATGGCACGACTGCGGTGGTTCACGGCAGTGGTAATCCACGGTAGCGGTGTCGACGAGACTACTCGGCGGCGACGGTTGCTGCGGTGGCTGTTGCTACGGCGGCGGTGGCTACTGCGGCGGTTGTTACTACGGTGGCGGTGACGGCTGCTTGTGGTTGCAATGGTTCGGGTGGTGGTGATGGTGATTTCGGTGACCGCCGAGTGGAGAGCGGCAGTGGTCGCCGGCGGCTAAGGTGGAGACGAGGGAGAGCTGACGAGAGAGAGATTGCTAGGGAGGAGAGGTCACGACGCAGTGATTTCGAGATTAGGTTTCCTAATCTCTAAACACCTATACATAGGCCACCTAATTACGCTTAGGTCCCTTGTCAATCCTTTTAACGAAAATAAACCGTAAGGAATATCACATTTGGATATTCCGGTTGACGTTAATTTTGAAGAAGTTCCGGCTGAACAGAGTCCAAGTGGAATTCTTAGTTCAAGCGGAGAAGACTTTCAACCGGAAGAAGCAGTTTTGTCCAGTAGTGAATATTCCCGGTGAACTCGATTATCCACTAGATAATGAGTTCAACCGGACTTTTCCTGAGAAGTCTTTTCAGTCGTCTAATCCCTGCAAAAGCTTCCTGGTTGCTTCCTTATCTATCAAAGCCGCTCTCCCAAAGTAGATTGTTGCTGATCACACGCTAAACATCCCATCTGTCGAAGATTATTCTTTTGGTAGTATAATTTGACTTTTATATTCAACAGTCTAGATGACCTTAAGGAAATCAATGGCTATCATTGATTTCCCTTAGCACTATATATAGCATAGCTCGTCTTCAACATTTGTACGCATAAATTTGTGCAAGACTTGTGTAATATTGTTGAGTTAATGCAAATAGTGCCGAGTATATTTTACTTCGTGTGTTACTATACTTATGCAAACAACTACTATTCACAAGTGTTAATCGTCTTAGTAAAGTGAAGGTTAACTTAATTCGCAAGGTTAATCTTGCAAGTAAATCTTGTATATTAATTAGGTGTTAAGAATTTCGATCCTACAAGTGGTATCAGAGCTCAGGCTATCACTTTGAAGACTTCAAGTGCTTCAAAGTTGATATTTACTTGTCTACTTTACTGTTTATCAAGCTTTTCTTTTTCAAGTTTTTCAAAATGAACGATCTCAGTTTAGTAACTTCAAACGGTAGCACAAACAAACCACCCATGTTCACCCCAGAGGACTTTGACACATGGAAACTCCGTATGGAGGGGTTTGTTTACAGTTTAGACCACTGTATTTGGAAGTCAATTACTGTTGGTCCCGTTGTTGTAACTGTACCATCTGCTGATGATGAAAATGTTTTTATAACAAAACCACTTGAAAAATTTACCGACATAGACCACAAACAACTCGAGGCAAACTTCAAGGCCTACTGGACCTTGCAAGCAGCACTACCTAACTCCATACTATTGGTTTTAAGGGGTACAAAACGGATTTTGAACTATGGAATGCTCTTAATGAGATGTATGAAGGAACAAGTGAGGTCAAAGAGAACAAAAATGACATTTTAAAACAAAAGTATGAAAATTTCAGTTACAAAGCTGGTGAAACCATGACCAACCTGTACATTCGCTTTGTCTCTCTTCTTGATGAGCTTCAAAGAGCTGGTGTAACTCTTGAACTGGCTGATGTAAACAGAAAATTTCTTAGGTCACTACCTTCAATGTGGACTGTCTATACAGTAAGCATAAGAGAGTGCAAAAATCTTAAGAAAATGAAATTGAGTGAACTCCAAGGTATCTTATGTGCCTATGAGATGGAGATAAACCTTAAACAAAACTTAGTCTCTGAAACATCTCAACCTCAATTAACTGCACTTGTAACAACTGATTTTCAAGGTCAAACTTCTCATAAGCTCAAACTTTTCTAAAAATGTGTCTCATAACTTTGAGAACAACCATCATGCCTTTGGAGTCGCTGACTCACACTAAAACTTCACACGTGAAGATCTAGAGTGAATTGGTGCAGATGACTTAGAGGAGATGGACATTCTGACACAACTTGCAATGGTCTCAGTAAGAGCCCAACGTTTCAATAAACGTACTGGGAGAACTTACAAAGGAGCCAAGAATGCACCTATTAGTCTTGACAAAAGCAAAGTCAAGTGTTACAGCTGTCACCAACTGGGTCATTTTGAAAGGGAGTGTTCAAATCCAAGAAAAGAAGGTTAATTTCAGAACCAAGGTCAAGCCAAGAGCCAAGGTAGTAATCATCACAACAACAACAACTACAAGAACAACAACACCAATGGTTCCTCAGGCTCACAACCAACAATGCCAAAACCAAGCAGAAGTGGAAGTAACAGTAACCAACAGCAGCTGTGGCTAACCAAACAGAGTTTGTTGACTGGGAAGAAGTTATTGTTGAATTCGAGCCAATCAACCATGCACTTATGGCCAAGGAAGAGTCATCATCTCAGGTAAACTCTATTCCTGAGAAAGTGTTAACACACCTGTGCTCTCCTGCTTGCATTGAACAAGTGAAAAGATACAGGAACCATAACTCTGAGTTAATAGAAGAAGTTTCAAACCTCAAAAAAGAAAAAAAGAATGTGTCAGAAAAATAGAAAACTCATATATTTCAAAAGTAACTGCTTTAAATGAAGAAATTGAGAAGTTGAAACAAACAAATTAAAATCTAGAAACTCAGATTGATGACTTAATCTCCAAAATGAACACCTCAAGAAAGGAGACCCAACATGCTAAGGCAGATGTGGGTGCTCTTGAGGAAAAGCTAACTGAAGCTCAATTCACTTGTGATAAATTTCAAAAGGCAAATGAAAAGGCTGAAAAACTTTGGAAAGGTGCTATGTATGGCAAAACTGGAATTGGTTACAACTCTGTCCAACCACCAAGTGATTACTTACCTGTAATTGAACCAATTCCTGCCTTACAAACTGAAAGCACAGTCAGTCTAGTTGTTGATGATACTACTCAAGCAACAATTGTTGAAGAAAAATGTGAAACTGTTAAAACTGAAATCACTGCTGCAAGCACCTCTGCAGCAGTTGATCAATAAAAAATTTGAAACCAAGGCGTGAAGTACCCCCACCCACCTTTTATGAACCAAAATATTCAAAAGTTGGAGGTAAACATGTTGCAATGTTAAAACTGGCAAAATCAAAATTTTGGTAGAACAGTTTTCAATCAAGAAACAAATGAGAAATCCCCTAGATACACTAACTCCTATGAATCTTCTAGAGTACCAGAGTGTATAGTTTGCGGTAAAATGGGTCATTTGGCAGTTGATTGCTATTTTAACCCTTTGAACAGAAACCAAGTTGTAAAACCTAAAATTGTGAAAAGTCAAAATTTGGCCAAGAAACTATCAGGAAAAGTTTCACCTGTTAAGAGTCATACAATTAAGCATTTTGAGTCAAATTCAAATCAGGTTTTAATTGGTAATGAACGAAATGGAAGTTTCTCAGTTTTTAAGCAAAACAAATTTCCGGCTGAAGTTCAAGCGGAACAATTCTCCGCTCGAACTCAAGTTCAACCGGAACAATTCTCCGCTCGAACTCAAGTTCAACCGAAAAACATGAAAAACTTCAGGTCTGTCACTGCTTTGAAACAAAGACCATCTGTGAAGTTTAGTAAAAATTATAAAATGTTTGAAAGTCAAGGAAGAAGGAATCCTTCAAGAGGAAAAGTCAATCCTCAGAACTTTTTCCAAACATAAAAGAATTTTGGTCAAAATGAGTTTGTGACTAGTTCAAGCGGAAGTTTCACTGTTCCGCTTCAAATTGCAAAATTTGTTAAAATAGCTTTGCATCACATAAGTATGCTACTTCACCAGAAAGAACTAGAGTTCCAAGTCATAACCAATTTCCAACCAATGATTTTGTAGAAATTGAGTCAAACAAACAGAGGAAGTTTAGAGAAAGAAAAGCACTCGAAAGAAAATAAAAAATAGGTAGTGAGAAATTTCATCAACAAGGTTCTTACCAAAATTTAGACATTGAAAATGATGATTTGCTCACCGAGCAACCTATTTTAAATACTTTATTACTGAAAGAGTACAAGTATAATGATGCATTGGGAAGACCCAAGACCACAAAGGCTTGGGTCCCTTACAAAAACTAATAAATTTGTGACATTGCAGGTGCAGAATAAGAGTCAAGATCGACTATGGATCATTGACAGTGGATGCACCAGTCACATGACAGGAAATAAAAATATCCTAGAAAACACAAGAACATACAATGGAGGAGCTGTTGCCTTTGGAAGTAACAAGGGGTACATCTCAGCTGGAGGAGATGTTACAAATGGTTCAGTAAGTTTTGATAGAGTTAATCTTGTTGGTACATCAAACTTTAACCTACTCAGTGTCTCACAAATGTGTGACAAGAGGTTAAATGTCTTGTTTAATGAGAAAGAGGCAATCATACTTAAATCTAAGGTCAAAATTCCTAAGGAAATGAGTTTTCTAAGAGCACCCAGGAAAGAAGTTTTGTATGTATTGGATATGTCAATTGCTGCACCTACCAATGGCACTACTTGTTTTATATCCAAAGCCTCGGTTGATGAGTCCGATCTTTGTTATAGAAGGCTAGGACATGTAAATTACAAGAACATGAACATAATTGCCAATCTTGGTTTATTCAAGGGTCTTCCTACTAAACAATTTATTTTTTCTGAGCACTGTGTACCTTGCCTCAAGGGTAAGCAACAAAAGTCTTCCTTCAAGCCAAAAGCTGAAAGTTCTATCTCACAACCCTTAGAGTTGCTACACATGGATTTATTTGGGCCAACTACGGTAATGAGTTTGGGAAAAAGGTCATATTGTTTTGTAATAATTGATGTTTTCACTAGATACACTTGGGTTTTCTTTCTAAAAACAAAAGATGAAACTGCTGAATTGTTGAAAACACTTGTTGTCAAGATAGAAAATCATTCAAATTTAAGGTCAAAACAATCAGATGTGAAAATGGCACTAAATTTAAAAATCATGTTTTAAATTCATTTTGTGAAGAAAAGGGGATAACCAGGCAGTTTTGCTCCCAGAACTCCACAACAAAATAGAGTTGCTAAAAGGAGAAACAGAACATTGATTGAAGCTGCCAGGGTTATGTTGGCTGACTGTAAACTTCCTGTAATCTTTTGGGCTGAAGCAGTAAATACTATGTCCAAAAAAAATCTAATTGTTAAGGGAAAGAATAAAACACCATATGAGCTTTGGAGAAATAGAAAACCTAACATTTATTTCTTTAAATCTTTTGGGTGCCCTGTTACAATTCTGATAACCAATGAGCTATTGCCAAAATTTGCTGAAAAGGCAGATGATGGATATTCTATTGGGTACTCTGGTGTTTCAAAGGCATATAGAGTATACAAAAAGAGAACTAAGGTTGTTGAAGAAACACTAAATGTGTTCTTTAATGAGAAATCAAAGAACAACTTTAATTCTCAACCCACTTGGTTATATGATATTTATTCTCTAACAACTACCTTCAACATAACTGTTGAGAAGCCTGTTAGTAATTCTATGCAGGAACAGGAAATCAAAGTTCTACTGATGAACATTGGAGGAGTATCTCAAAGAATTTCTCAGTTGACCCTCCATTCTTTTCTTCTATCAGCATGAAGCCACTGAAGTCAATTATTGTGAACAATACTTATGATGTCATTCAAATTGAAGCAAATGCTGTTCTGATTCAAAATCAAGCGGAAGAACTTCCGGTTCAAGTTCAAACGGAACCTGTCTCAACTGAATCTCCGGCTCAAGTTCAACCGGAAAATGACAGTTCAGATTCTTTGGAGAACTCTAACTCTAGGATCACTAAGCCTTCAAACTCAAATGATTTAGCATCAAATGAGCTCAGATTTGAACATGAATCTATGGGTCAATGCCTAGTTCCCAAGAGTTAAACACAACACCCGATCCCAACTCACCCATTGGTAACATTGAGTCTGATGTGATAATTCCACAAGTCAATTTTCCCACCAATGGAAGAAGCCATGAATTCCCAATGTTCCAAGATAGAAGAATCAGCAAGTATCATCCACTAGAGAATGTTATTGGAGAAATGTCAGCACCTATGTTGACAAGAAGCAAGTTTGTTGATGCAAACATTTTCTTGCATGCTGCCTTTCTGTCACAAGAAGTTCCTACCAAGGTAAAGGAAGCTTTAGAAGACAGCAGTTGGGTGGAAGCTATGCAGGAAGAACTGTTTCAGATCAACAAATGGTATTAGTTGATTTGCCAAAGGGGCAGAGCCCATTGGTACCAAATGGGTGTTTAGAAATAAGAAGGATGACAGAGGAATAATGGTGAAAACAAAGCAAGATTAGTAGTGCAAGGGTATGCTCAAGAGGAAGGAGTTGACTATGATCAAGTTTTTGCTCCTGTAGCAAGACTTGAAGCATCATAATCTTTTTGGCTTATGCTGCATTCAAGAACTTCCAAGTGTTTCAAATGGATATCAAGAGTGCTTTTCTCTATGGGCTGTTGGATCAAGAAGTGTATGTATGTCAACCTCTAGGTTTTGAGGACCCACATCATCCTAACAAGGTGTGCAAGCTTATCAAAGCTTTATATGGTCTCAAACAAGCTCCTAGGACTTGGTATGAAACCCTTTCCAATTATCTCTTAGAGAATGAGAATAGGAGAGGAGCTATTAACAAAACACTTTTCATCAAAAAGAATTTGAAGCTCTTATGCAAGCCAAGTTTGAGATGAGCTCCTAGGACTTGGTATGAAATCTTTTGATGTGGCAAGATTCTTCTACCTCATTACAGCCATTGGTATGATGAACTTTGATTAAATGTTTTCAGAAACTTTTAGATAAAGAATTTTTTAAAGGTCCATCTCTTGATACAAAAAGAAAAAGAAAATCTTTGTGTTAATCAGAAATAATTTCATTTCATAGTCAGTAACTTCTGTCAAACTATGAAAATTAATACAAGTCATTTTCGAAAAGTCATGTGTTTTGGTTTTGCATTTCAAGTTCCGGTTCAACCTGTAAGAATATTACTTTTGAAAATCTACGGAGGAACTGTTGGGTTATATAACTATTTATCAAAACACGAGTACGCAGCGGAAAGAATCCTATGAATTAATCTAACTAACCGGTTTTAGAACGTGTACCTTTTTAGCTCGGCAAGACTTGATCTTTTGGAGGATTTAAAGCAAATCCCTCTACGATCGCACACACGACACACCAATGCTATGTGCTAGCAACCGATCACGAACTCCTCTTGATGTAGGCTTGGTCGAACCACACAAGGAATTGAAACCCCTTGGGTTTTTCCTTGTTGCCGAATTCGAGAGAGGTTAGAGAGAGAATTAGGGTTTTGCCTTTTTCTGATAAAAGCAGCACCTCAACCTAAACCCAGAGGGTCTATTTATAGGTTTAAAATACTTGATAAACAAGCAAAAGGATAGGCATAAGAGCCCTAGATCGAAATCGGCCTAGAGGCCTTATCCTCAACCTTCTCCCAATTATAATCCAATTATAACTCTCTCTAATTACAACTAACACCCCTCTGTTAACAATTAACTGTCAGTTTTTAACGAAACCTCGTTAAATGTTCGTGATAAATATTAATTAACAAAAATAAATATTAATACATTTGGTGTCGAGACGTGTGACCCCGTAGGCTTAAATAATATCCGGACATACGCTTACTATTACATGATCATATCCCTACAGCTCCCACTTGAGCTTGCAATAGTAAAGGTAATAACATTG
Source organism: Deinandra increscens subsp. villosa (assembly GCA_039602395.1). Classification (NCBI taxonomy): domain Eukaryota; kingdom Viridiplantae; phylum Streptophyta; class Magnoliopsida; order Asterales; family Asteraceae; genus Deinandra; species Deinandra increscens. The sequence goes on from JBCNJP010000010.1 coordinate 32,405,466, forward strand.
GTTAGCGTCTAGCAACACGCCAATGCTCCCAGAAATATTTAAGTACAGTTTCTCAAAGTGTATTTAAATGGTACAGTCATTTACTATCCCTTTGTTACCGATACCGTGTTAAATATGGATATGGATCAAAGTCATTCCATACTTTAACGATTCTGTTTCTCATTCTCACAACTAACTTAAGATTACCAAATTGCAAATCGAGACATCTCTAGATTTCATTTGGGCACGGCCATGCAAACATCTTAATTAGTCCAATGAGGGGCCCAGTGGTATCTTCTTCAGCACAAAACTGAAGGAACAAATCCTCTTGACTACACGTGTCACGTCACATACTTCACTACACTTACTGAAAATAGCCCTTTTGTACTACCTTATTCAGGATAGTTAGACCTATATCAAGTAGGTGCAATCCATACATGCATGACCTGCTTGTATCTCAAGATTAAGGATAAGTAAAGCAACCATTTACGAATTTCACTTAATGACGCCGATCCATAAAGTGACAATTCGTTAGTGGGTCAGTCCCGTATGCATCCAACGAATACCATGTGAGTTTGGTGGGACCATCCTAACCAATCACTCAGATTTTGTCTTAGTTTAACTATATTCCCATATAGTTAATCGACAATGGACAATTTAGAATACTTGATAAGTACTCAAGGATTAAACATGCAAATACAGGACACAATTTACTATTAAATGAAATCAAACATATCAAGTACTTTATTTCATTATGCAAATAGAAATTGTTTACCATCCCTTATCCAAATACCGAACATCAGACATACATGATTTAACTAGCTAATTTAAGTCCCATGCCCTCGGCATGCCTTTCAAGCTTCGGCCTCGACAAAGCTTTCGTGAAAGGATCAGCTAAGTTAATATCTGTGTGAACTTTGAGTAATTTGATTTCACCTAGTTCGATCTGCTCACGAACATAGTGATATCTCCTGGCATAGTGTCTGGCGCCCTTCTGAACTCCAGGTTCTTTGGCGATGATCAATGCACCCGAGTTATCGTAGTACATGTCGATCGGCAAGTTACTTGTGGGGACAATGTCTAGCCCACTAATAAACTTCCTTATCTAGACAGCCTCCATTGCAGCTTCCGAAGCAGCAATGTACTCAGACTCTGTTGCAGACATAGCAACTGTGGTTTGTTTCTTGCTTTTCCAATCCACAGCGCCTCCATTCATAACGAAGACGTACCCAGACTGAGACTTCGTGTCATCTCTATCAGTCTGAAATCCAGCATCACAGTATCCGGTCACTTTGAGCTCTTGATCTGGATTTCCCCCATATACCAAAAACAAATCTCTAGTAGCCCGTAGGTACTTGAGAATGGTCTTAACAGCAGTCCAGTGACTTTCACCTGGATTCTGTTGATAACGGCTAACGATATTTTGCGCAAACGCTATATCAGGTCTAGTGCATCTCACCGCATACATTATAGATCCTACAGCCGGAGCATAAGGGACTCTTTGCATACGCTTCACCTCATCAGGTGTAGAAGCACCTTGTTTGACCGACAGACCAAGTCCTTCGTGCATTGGTACTATACCACGCTTGGAATTCTCCATCTTGAATCGCTTCAAGATCTTATCAATATAAGCACTTTGACTTAGTCCAATCAACCGCTTAGTTCTATCTCTATAGATCTTGATTCCAAGAATGAATGCTGCTTCTCCCAAGTCTTTCATGGCAAAACACTTTCCAAGGTGAGATTTTACATCTTGCAACATTGGAATGTGTTTTCCTATAATCAATATGTCATCTACATATAAGACAAGGAAAGTAACATTACTCCCACTAGCTTTGCGATATACACATGGCTCATCGGGATTTTGAACGAAACCAAACCTTTTGATTTCTTCATCAAACCGTTTATTCCAACTCCTCGATGCTTGCTTTAGTCCATAAATGGACCTTTGAAGCTTGCATACTTGGTTGGGATGTTTTGGATCAATGAACCCTTCAGGTTGATCCATATAGACTTCTTCATCCAAGTAACCATTCAAGAAGGCAGTCTTAACATCCATTTGCCATATCTCAAAGTCATAGTACGCTGCTATGGCTAAGAGAATCCTAATAGCTCTAATGTCTGCTACTGGTGAAAAGGTCTCATCATAGTCAACGCCGAAACGTTGAGTATAACCTTTCTCCACGAGACGAGCTTTATAGGTGTGTACATTTCCATCCATGTCGGTCTTCTTCTTGAAGAGCCATTTACTCCCAACGGTTCTTGCGTTAGGAGGAAGATCAACCAGGGTCCAAACGTGGTTATCTTGCATGGATTTCATTTCCACATTCGCAACTTCAAGCCATTTGTCAGATTCTGGATCTGATAATGCAACTTTGAAATTCGGAGGCTCATCGAGATCTCCTGCTATGTTTTCCTCGGATTCGACTAGACCAATCCATCTATCCGGGTTACGTACGATCCTTTCGGATCTACGAAGTGGAATCGCAATATCATCGACTTGAGGTTCATCACTTTGAACATTTCCCCCCCCCCAAGTTGATGATTGCTAGTTGTTTCAGAAGGTGACACATCTTCTAGTAGTTCTACAATTTTCCCACTGTTCTCTTGAGCTATAAAATTCTTTTCAAAGAATTCAGCATATCGAGCAACACGAATAGTGTTTTCGAAAGGATTATAGAAGTAGTAACCCATTGTTTCCTTTGGGTATCCCACGAAGATGCACTTAGTAGTCCTGGGTTGTAATTTGTCAGGCGTATCACGCTTCACAAGTGCCTCACATCCCAGACTCTTAAGTAAGACAACACAGGGACTTCTCCATGCCATAATTGATATGGTGTCCTTTCAACCTTCTTAGTTGGAACCATATTTAGAACGCGTACAGCGGTTTCTAGAGCAAAATCCCAAAATGATAATGGGAGAGTTGTAAGGTTCATCATCGACCTCACCATCTCTAGTAAGGTACGATTCCTCCTCTCAGACACTCCATTATGCTGAGGAGTATAAGGAGGAGTAAGCTGTTGGACAATTCCACACGCTTTAAGATAATCCTTAAACTCTTGGCTTAAGTATTCTCCACCACGATCCGATCGAAGGATCTTGATGGTCTTACCGAGTTGATTTTCAACTTCGTTCTTGAACTCTTTGAATGTTTCAAATACCTCATGTTTATGTTTAAGCAAGTAAACATAACCATAACGGCTGAAATCATCCGTGAAAGTCACGAAGTAGCTAGCACCTTTTCTTGACACATGTCTAAATGGGCCACATACATCAGTATGGATGAGTCCAAGTAGCTCTTTTGCCCTTTGCGGCTTGTTCGGAAAGGGTTTTCTTGTCATCTTTCCTGAGATACAGGAAACACATTTTTCAAATGATTCATCATTTGATTGTAAGATCCCTTCACGTTGAAGTCTTTCAATGCGGTTTTTTGCCAACATGGGCAAGATGACAGTGCCATAGATAGGTAGAGTCCAAACTAGTTTTGGCTCGTTTGCTAACATTGAACATTGAATTATTTGAAACACAACCATGCATATCAATTTCATAAATGCCATCACAAGGAATAGCATCAAAATAATGAACATTATTTTTAGAAACTGAAATACCGATATCATTAAACGTGTTAATAAATCCTTGGTTTTTCAACAAAGAAACTGAAATAACACCTCTAGTGATAGAAGGTGCATAATGACAATTGTCTAGTACAATAAATAACCCAGAAGGCAGAATTAAATGAAATTCTCCTATAGCTTCCACAGCTGCTGGCAAACCATTTCCAACGAACAGCTGCAAAGCTCCAGGCTTCAGTTTCCTTCTCTTTCTAAGACCCTGTAACGAATTACAGATGTGAGTTCCACAGCCGGTGTCATACACCCATGAATCACTCTTAGAAAAGGAAAATAATTCAATTGTGAAGATACCTGAAGTACTAGTCCCACTAGTATTCTTTCTCTTCTTCATCAACTCAGCTAGATAGGTAGGACAGTTCCTCTTCCAGTGTCCGACTTCACCACAATGGTGACAGATCTGGTCTTTAGCCGGATGCTCTTTTGCGGCCGGAGGGGTTTGCTTGGTTTTAGGAACAAGCGCAACTGCCTTGCCTTTTCCCTTACCATCATTCTTGCCCTTCGCCTTTTGCGGTCGTTTAGCCTTTTGGATCCTTCCCCCCTTGATCATAAGAACTTGGGGTGTTTCAGTGGCCTTTTTAGGAATCGTCTTTTCATACTCGACAAGCATAGCATGAAGCTCAGGTATAGTCTTAGTCTTACTATGCATGTTGTAGTTGCGCACAAAACCCTCAAAATCCTTCGTAAGAGATTTGAGGATCATGCCAACTGCCACAGCCTGATTATACCCATAATTGAGCGATTCCAATTTGTCAAAGTAGCTCTTCATCTTGAGCACATGACTACTGACCGATTTACCAGATTCAAGCTTCAAGTCGTGGAGTTCCACAACTAGGTCGAACAATTCAACACCAGCTTGTTTTTCATACATCTTTTTCAGCTCTTTGATCATATCACAAGGTGTATGAAATTCGTATTGCTTCTGAAGATCGGGAGTCATACTCGAGATCATCATACAAGCAACCTTATCGTATCTGCTATACTCTGCGTTGTAGAACGCTTTCTCTTGATCAGAAGCATCAGCAGCTGGCTCGGTCGGCCAATGATGTTCAAGGACATCGGTCCTCCGTTCAACTCTAAGGACAATCCTCAGTTGACGGTACCAGTCATTGAAGTTAGACCCATTCAGCTTTTCTCTTTCAAGCATTTGACAAAAAGCATGACCAACATTGTTTTGAGGAGGGTTTGTTGCCATCTACAAAACAGATTAAGTTCAAAAATCAGTGTTTTCGATAATCTTTTCCTTAATAAATTTAATTACCCAATGTTTAAACATTTTAAACAATTAAGCTTATTAAGGCTAGGATCCAATTGACATGACATCATTTCATCAGTTGATCTGCTAGAAATGATGCATTCAAAAGGTAAGTGACGATCACTAATTGTATTCCAAATACAATTCCTAGATTTTATGGGACCTACAACTTGCACCAAGTGATTTGTAGTCATGTTTCATCCCATCTTTTGCCACGGGCTAAGGGTCTCACCGCCTAGCTCGCTTTAAGTCGTCCAACTAAGAACGCACAAATTGTCCACCATTGTGTACCAATGAGTGGGAATTTGCCATGTAAATGCCATTTTACCATTGTGTACCAATGAGTAAGATGACATCCACAAGTGTCCTTTACAAGGTGGATGGCAAAGACTTAAGTTTGGTTTGGGTCAAAACAATTTTGATGCGTGATCAAAAAAGTTATGTGTGAAGATTCATGCACTTCTTCATCACATAATGTGTTTATAAAATTCTTAGTTTGTCTTCCAAATCAAAAGAGCTCGGTAGCTCCATTTGCAACACACAAAGAAGCGTATGGGTGAGGTTTGCAACTTTTGCAATTAAAAACCTACCACTTTAGGGAAGCAGAGCGACCCGACTTATACCTCTCTTAGAGTGTGTTCAAATGGGTGAGTCGGTGTTTCTTTTGAGTTTTTAGGACACAAATTTTATTTTATAAACAAAATCATATTTCAATAGATATTTAACAAATTTCGATTTTCATAAAATAAATTTGCAATAAAACCATTCATTATGTCACAATTATCACAATAATCACATAATCTTAGGGTTTCTAATTATCTAATATAATTTTAATTTAATCCTCTTTGATTTAAGTAATAACCATGAACGATTTACATGAAACATCATGGTTTTTACTTCTTTTTAACACTTAAAATCTAAAGGTACAACATGTTGTTCATAACAATTATCTAATAATAATAAAAACTTGGATTTATAATTTTAGATCACAAAAATCAAATTTTAGAGCTAAAATTAGGGTTTCCGATTCGGCAAGAGGTTTTCGATCCAAAATATAGATTTTGATTATTACGACTTCGAGTTTACGATTGAACAAGTCGAAAATAAGGGGTTTCCGATCGGTTTGAAGGTTTTCGGTCGGATTGATGGGTTTTCGATCGGAAACTTAAGGCGGGTCGAGAACCCGGTTTTCGATCGAGAAGCATCAGCGGGTCGAGTACCGGCTTTCCGGTCGAGAAGCTCTCAACGGGTCGTAAACCCGGTTTTCGATCGTAGACTTTTCGATCAGTTCGAAAAGCCTTTTCGATCGGAACCTTTCCGATCGGTACTTTACGATCGTGATCGGGTCGAAAAGCCTTTCCGATCGGAACCCTTTCCGATCGGATACTTTTCGATCGTGAAGTGTGGTTTACGATCGGAAATCAAGGGTCTCCGATCGTAGAGCAGCGACAGGTCGAGAACCGATTTTCGAGTTTGGGATCCAAGCCACGGGTCGAAAAACCGGTTTTCGATCAGGATTAGGACTTTTCGATCAGGTCGAAAAACCTTTCCAATTGTAAAATCACGATTTTAATTTTGATCGAAAGGCTAGAATCTTATTTTGTTACCCCCTTTCCAAGTTTTTATCCCCGGTAATTAATTAAAATCATAGGTGGCTCGTGATACCACTGTTGGGTTATATAACTATTTATCAAAACACGAGTACGCAGCGGAAAGAATCCTATGAATTAATCTAACTAACCGGTTTTAGAACGTGTACCTTTTTAGCTCGGCAAGACTTGATCTTTTGGAGGATTTAAAGCAAATCCCTCTACGATCGCACACACGACACACCAATGCCATGTGCTAGCAACCGATCACGAACTCCTCTTGATGTAGGCTTGGTCGAACCACATAAGGAATCGAAACCCCTTGGGTTTTTCCTTGTTGCCGAATTCGAGAGAGGTTAGAGAGAGAATTAGGGTTTTGCCTTTTTCTGATAAAAGCAGCACCTCAACCTAAACCCAGAGGGTCTATTTATAGGTTTAAAATACTTGATAAACAAGCAAAAGGATAGGCATAAGAGCCCTAGATCGAAATCGGCCTAGAGGCCTTATCCTCAACCTTCTCCCAATTATAATCCAATTATAACTCTCTCTAATTACAACTAACACCCCTCTGTTAACAATTAACTGTCAGTTTTTAACGAAACCTCGTTAAATGTTCGTGATAAATATTAATTAACCATTAATTAATATTAATACATTTGGTGTCGAGACGTGTGACCCCGTAGGCTTAAATAATATCCGGACATACGCTTACTATTACATGATCATATCCCTACAGGAACATCAACCGAGAAAATGCTTTGTAATAAATGGTGGTATTTTTTTTGAAAGCAATTCTTCCAAGCGGAAAAAATCATCTGCTTGAAGTTCAAACAGAAGAAATATGGTTTTTAAAATAAAGGAGATACTGGGGTTCGCTTGAACTTCCGGGTTAAAAGGTCAAAGTCACTTTATATTTAATTACCCGGAAGACACAACTTTCTAAGCGGATATTCATTAAATTACCCATTAAGTTTCTAACCATTAAATATCCGAGGTTCAGTAAATATTCTTTTGGATAAAGATGTGCTTCAGGGGGTTGTACCGTATAAACCCCTAAGCATATGTCACATCTTTTACTGAACGGTTGCGTTAAAACCTCTCCCCTCCACGTCATCTCCGAAAAAGGTAAAAAGCGCTAGATTACCGTAATTCTTCACATTTCTCACGAACCCCCTAACCAATTTCTCTCAAATTCTCCATAACTTCCAATAAAACCGTCAAATTTCTCTTGCAAATCCAACAATCGATGGCTCCCAAAGCAAGCACGAGTGGCAAGAAGCCTGCCAATGATTCTAAGTTCTCTGTGGAACACAACCTGGTGGCCTATCTCGAGAAACCGAGCAAACCTGATGTTTACTCTGGGATGATAGATTTAAAGAAGAATTCCCATCTCCATCACGCGCTGGCAGTTGAAGCGGTGATTTATGAAGAAATAATGGAGGAATTCTGGTGAAACGCCCAAGTACTCGAAGATAGCGATGGTGGTGAGAGCATTGTGTCAACTGTTCAAGGCACAAGGGTGGAAATCAATGAAGAAAAGGTTTGAAAAGTCTTGAAACTGAAGGATAAAGATGGGTAAGTAATGGTGGATTCTAAGAAGTACCTGCCACTGTTCAGAGCCATTGGCTATGGCGGTTCTCCCACAAGCAAAACAATTTAGAAAGGGCAACTTACATACAAGTGGAGATTTCTTGCTCACATAATTCTGGTGTGCCTCACTCCAAAGAAAGAGTGTCTCGACGAACTTTCCGCTGAACAAGCATCAGCATTCTATGCAGTGGATATAGGGTGAAAATTTTAACTTTTCTAAATTAATTTTTCATGCCTTAAAAATACATGCCACACCATCCTAGGTTTCTTACCTATATTCTCAAAGAAGAGTACCCCCAAATCAATTTGGGTGGAACAATTTTGCACCAAAAACTTCTTAATGAGAAGACTTTTTCAAACCTGGCTCTTAAGAAGTCAGGCTTTCTCGGTAGGGACACTGACCATCCCTTACCTACTCCGAGGCAGTTTCCCTGAACCTACAAATGCTGAGATTCAAACGGAATCTGTTGCTGCAACTGAGCATTCTGCTCATGATGACATGACTGTCAACCTAATAGTTCCTGAGCCCACATCAGTACCAACTTCCTCTACCTTTCAAACCTACTCATCCAAGAAGAGGAATTCCACCACTAAAAACACCACCCCTGCCACTTCATCATCTGAATCCCCACCTGTCATTTACAAAAGACAGAAAACTGTTGTTGCTAGGTCTCCTCCACCTATGCCCACTGACCAACCCCAAGTTTCTTGCCCCGCTAAAGGCAAAAAGTCTAAGCGGAAACTGACCAAATTAGGATAACTCTTAGGGACGAACCTTCATTTGAGGGGGAGTCATTAGACAAGGATGTACTATCTCCATCCGAATGGTTTTCACCCCTAATTTCCCTATCACCCCATCCGAATGGTTTTCACCCCTAATTTCCCTATCACCCAGGAGTGACACTACTTATATACCAGATCCAAATGAGGGTGTTTTTAATTCACCTGCCTTATTACATGAGAATATTCTGATGGATTTGGACACTGCTGTAGTGAACCCACACTCTACTTTTGAGGTGAATCTCATGAGGGAAGAAGAGATTCATATAGAAAGGGCTGATGTTGCCCAGGTGTCCCCACTGGACCTTGGTGTCAGTAGTAACATAGCTAAGACCCGATCTGTGGCAATCTTCTCTGAATCAGCACCTGCAGGTCCTTCACTGGAACCAAGGGTTGCTGAGACATATGAAGAGAATCCCAGGTGCCAAGAAGCCATGGGTACTAGGCTTGGTCAATCTCGGAATGACATCTTAGTTATGTCCAGGGATACTGGTAAAAATCCAGTTGAGGACAACATGACACTACCTGAATTGACGACTATGTACAAATCTCTACAACAGCAAGTTGACACACTCAATGTCACTGTTGCATATCTGGTCAAAGTTCAAGGTACTCCTGAAAATGCGTGAGCATAGGATCGTCTACTCGATCTAGCTATTCGGATATAGAAACGTAATTAACTGATTGTTTTATTGATCAACGAAGAACAATTACAATCAGTAAACACTTAGAAACAGACTCAGAGAAACACACTCAGAAACACGTACTTAACAAAAAAATAACACGCTCAGAACTCACTATTACAAAGACTAAACATCTATTTATACCCAGCTGGCCGATCCATGTCCGAACCTCAGGTTCGGCCAGTCCGAACCTCAGGTTCGGCCAGTCCGAACTCCTGGTTCGGACCAGGCTCGGACAAGGAACATTTGGCTTGATCTTGTACATAGCTTGATACTTCACACGACGCACATTTCAGGTATCAACAAACTCCCCCTCGTCGTGTGCAGTATCTCTTTAACATCATCAACTTTGTATCTTCAATCAAGCTCCCCCTCAAGTGTAGAATCCGTTCGTCCAATGAAATGAATCTTCGAACAAACTCCTCATCAACTAAATTGTAGCTTGAACTTGAAAACTTGATGACATCTAGTGTAACTCTGGTCTTTATCAACAGCTTCAGAAGACTTGAAGTTGTGATATCTTGCGCTATAGCAATCCTGCATCAATATTTAAATAATCTTGGTGCAAAACGTCTCTTCGAGACTCCAAGATATGATTTTGAAAAATATTAATTTTGTACCTCTTGTTGATCAGATCGAAAATAAAGCAAAAACAAAATCTTTTTGGCTTTTAGAAATCTTATATCAAAACAAACCTAAAATTTTTAATTTTTTAATATTTTTTTTCAAGGTTTATGCTAAAACACACCGAAAATCTTTTTGTTCTTTTCTGAAAGGAAATGAAATTGCAATACAGAATCAAACACTATTTTTGGTATGAGAAAGATCACTTTATGGGATCATATTGACCATAACGCACTAAACTACACTTCAATTTCAATTAATTGAAGCTCACAAGTCATGTCGATTGCCGGTATAATTTTTCCACCTTACACTCTGACAGAATCATACTCATAACATCTGGATATGTTAATATATTGATTAGATTTGCTTTAACCAGTGTATCCCACACTATCAGACATAATCAGACATTTTCTCTTTTTCTTTCTTTTTCCTTTTGTGTGATAACACTTGTGATTTTTCACAATGCATCATATGTTTCATGATATTATCAACTGTGTTCCCTGCAAAAAGAAATAAGAACGTTAAATCGTCCACCTTAAGGTCGATCTTTCGATACACAGATAAGGCCTCGGATTTAACAAAATAAAAAATAAAACAAGTTGAAATTGTATAACTCAACAACAATCAGGTCGGTACTCCCGTACACACAGAGAAAGTCCGATGAGTTATACGAAACACCAAAGAAAATAAAGCAGAACGTCAAACGAACAACGATCAGGTCGATCTTTCGATACGCAGAGAAAGTCCGATCGTTTGACAAAATAAAAAAAATCAAACAAGTTTAAATCTTTGCAAAAAGAACACATGTATACACAGTGACTTCTCAGTTTGAATTTCACACTTGTTTTTCTTTTTGTGTCATGAAATATGCATCAAGATGAAATATGCATCAAGATGAAATATGCATTAGTATTTAATGTATATCATATCTGAATACTTTCTGATTCGCCGAGCCTACCAAACATATCAAACAATGATCTTATGGCCCTTTCATCTACTCTATCCATGAGTCAGATATGTAAGTCAATGTACCATCATTTCCCAATGATCATTTTCTCACAATTTTATATATTGTGCATGTATTCACCCTCCTTCTTTATATATTTGGCATGTATTCACCTTCTCCCCATAACATGCTTACTCCCCCTTACTTACAATTATCCCCCTTTAAATGAAAACTCTATTTTTGGATTTTCATTTTACAAAAACAAGACACTATTTTTGGGTGTTGAGAAAAACTTGTAAGCAAAGAAAAATATGATCAATCAACACGGATATTATGCAGGTTTAGAATTCAGAAATTTGCAGGTTTAGAAAATGTGATCATGAAATATAAGTTATGCAGAATACTCCTCCATCAACAAATTTGCAATCGTCGATAGGTCTTCTAGAAGTACCTGCACACTGGTCAAACTGATTAGTTCATAAACGACCCGAACCGGATTGCGTCTGGTCGATCAGTGTCCTGGTTTTGCTTTAAAACCACCTTTGGTTTCCAATGTTGCTGTTTTGGTAATTCAGCTTTTGATGAAATCATCACAGGTGACTGTGACGATGAACCTACATTTTGAACCTGTTGAAACATTGGAACAAAACGTGTTTGTGTTTGAAAGAATGTAGGTTCAACTTCATCAAAAACTCTACCACGTTCATCAAAGAATTTATGTTGGGCAGGTTTACCAAACACTGGTTTCTTATGAAACCTTTGTGAGGAATCAACAGGAAGTGAGCAATATTTGGCCATATGCCCTGTTCGGCGGCAAATATAACATATTAGTTTTGATTTATCCCACTTTTGATGTACCTGCGAAGAACAAACATGAATGTCTCGAGCATGATCAGAAGTAAAATCATATACCTGATGTCTGTGATCATGAACCCATTTGGATGTTGGGCTTCGAGATTGAGAACCATCAAAAGAAACTTTATCTTTCACAAATACTTCAGAAATCTTCCAAGCATCAACACAATGAAGAGGAAATTCTTTATCAGAGAAAAGTTGATCAGAACCTTTGAGCTTGTCAAATCTCTCAGATTGAACTTTTTCAGCTTTAAAAACTTCTTTCTTCACTTGTTTCATCTTCAATTTCTTCAAATATTGAGATGATGATGCTGGAGTCTCCTCATCTTTTACATGTTTTACCTTAAATCCTAGACCCACATGCTTCCCAACAACTTTCTCCTCAGATGTAGAATGCCCATTCTTTGCTAACCGAGAAAATTCAGCTTTTACTTCAGTCACATTCTTCTGATCATAGAAGATCTTCATTAAAGTCAATTTGTGACTTAATCTTGTCACTTGAAGTAGCTGACTTCTCATTATCAGCAGAAGATGAACCTGATACAAATGTTGGAGCTAGAAGAATCTCAAAATTCTTTTCCTTCTTCTTCTTAGTTTCTTGTTCTTCTTTTTCTTCACAACCTTTTCTTCCTCAGTAGTAGACGATGAGACCTTTGAATAATCAAATTCAAGAACTTGCTCTTTCACTTCTTTAAAGGCTTCTTTGATCTGAGCAAGGGGTGATGCAATTTTATCAAACATTTTCTCAAAATTTTCATCATTAGCTAAAAAGCTTGTGAAAACTTGAGAATTTGAAACATTATTGAGCGATCTGTTAGCATCAAGAACTTGAATTTTGAGATCAGAAATTTGCTGTTGAGCCTCAGCGAATTCCTTTTCTTTAGCTATCAATCGCTTCGCAACTTTGTGGGTTTCAAACTTTTGCATGCGAAGATTATCTAAACCTTCAAACAACCCTTTCTTCAGTTTATCTTCATTTCTCTTTTGAATCTCCAAATTTGCAGTTTGAACCTTGTTAACACTAACCAACTCACGGTTCTCATCTAACAATTTTTCCATATCAACTTGATATGCCTCAAATTTAGTAGTCGATTCTTCAACATTCTTGGTAAGCAAATCAAGCTTAATCTTGGACTTCAAACAAGTTTTGAAAATCAGTAGCAGTATCCTCTGCTTCAACCTTCCATTTCATAACTTCCTTTACCAACTCATCCTTTTCTTCACATAACTTTGCTTTTGTAGATTCAACATCCCTTTTGTCTTGTTTAGAAATCTCTAAAACTTCATTCAGCATTTCAATCTCTCAGTAGTCAAACACTCATTTTTCATAACCAACTCTTTTTCATATTCTTTAGAAATCTGCAACTCTGAATTAACCAAAGAGAATTCCTCAGAAAGCTTTTGAAGTTTATGCAACAATGAAGCATTTTCTTTCAACAAACTTTCCAAATATTCAGCAGATGCATAAAAACTTGGTGTGGAATCAGTATCAGAACTAGTATCTGAATAAGAATCATCTGATTGAACATGAGTTACAATCAAAGCTGATGAATCATATCCAAACCATTGACCCCAATAAAAAACACCATCATATTGAGCTGTTAAAGCTATTGGCTTGTTTGAGTTACTGGGAGATGAGGAAGTAACACCAGGCTTATATGATAAAGGAAAACTAGACTTCTGTTGACATTCTTTGGCAAAATGTCCAAGCTTTGAACATTTATAGCATTTCAACTTTGACTTGTCAAAACCTAATTTCTCACTAAAATCAGAAGTAGATTTCCCATGCTTTTTGAAAAATCTTTTAGATGTGTGACTCAGCATAGCATATTGCCAAGAAAGATCTAATTCAGTTAATTGATCATCATCAAGAGCATCAAGATCATCTCTTGTCAATTGAGCATCAGCAACATTCTTAATGATCAAACCAAACGATGAGGAAATTAAAGCAGCAATCATTTTGGCACAATCATCCATTGATTCAGTAGAAAAAGCATTTTGATTTGAAAATTTTGGAATTGTAAAACTACAACCCCGTGATGAATTGTTATCAGAATTACCTGACATTCCAGCCATAAAAGCAATATTTGGTGCAGAACTCAAAATTGGTTTAGATTTAGCATTCATACTAGCCGTATTCTCACCATGATATAACTCAGGATTTTGTAAAGTAACAGTTGACTTCTTTGAATTTAACATTTCCATCTCTCGAGCATGAAGTTTACCAGTAAGCTCGTGAAATGTCAATGTAGAGTAATCTTTATCATAAGTGAGTAACAAAACATAGTTTTCCCACTTTTCAGGCAAAGCTTCCATAATCTTATCCTTTAAATCAACATTAGTTTTCTCAATACCAACAACTTTCAATTCACTGATTAAATGTGAAAACCGGGACACCAAAGCTGTAATGTTCTCATTGTCATAAAATTGAAAATTATCAAACTCTTTATTCAACACTTTCTTTCGACTTTTCTTGTAATCATCATTACCCTCACACCTTGCTGATAGAGCATCCCACAATTGCTTTGATTTCTTGCAAGTACTAAATTGATGTAGCAACTCAATGGGTAATGCCATTGTTAGATAACCAAAAGCTTTTTGTTCTAACTTGTAGATTTCCTTTCAGCATTGTCAAAGGTATGAACTTCCTTAAAATCCCCCACATCAGTCGGATGTTGATAAAATTTCATGATTGGAATCCACAAATCAATATCATCCGTGCTTATGTAAGCAGAAAATCGTTGCTTCCAATTATAATAATCTTCCAATTTCAACAATTTTGGAACTTTTTGACTTATTTCGATTTCATTATCAAAATTCAGCATAGTTTGCATTGCACTCTGCATAGCAGAAAACGTGTGAAATTCCGACATCGTTGAAAGATTTGAATTCTGATTGGCCGAACTTTCTTCGAAGTTGATACTGTGCTCCGAACCTCCACCGAACGTTGTCTGAACCTAGATCAACAGGCCAAACTCTGTCCGAACTTCAGAACACCTACGAAGCTCGACCGAACTATCCAAACTCCGAACTCTCACCGAACACTGACCGAACTCTCACCAAATTTGAACTTCGGAGCTCCGAACTTGAGCTTCGGAGCAATTACACCGAACTTGACCAGAAACCTCCAAACCTCGACATAATATTTCAAAAACGCGAGAAACTTGACTGATTTTGACGAAACTTGCAACTGAGGATCGAGAAAAATGATAAGAAATGATTTAGAAGCAGTTTTGACACTAAAAATCGATAGAACAGATGAAGAACACACAAACAAGCACGAGAAACACCAAAAGCGCTTCAAAAATCCAAAAATAGCAACCACATATCAGTAGAATGAACCAGAAAGCTCTTATACCACTTGAATATGCGTGAGCATAGGATCGTCTACTCGATCTAGCTATTCGGACATAGAAACGCAATTAACCGATTGTTTTATTGATCAACGAAGAACAATTACAATAAGTAAACACTTAGAAACAGACTCAGAGAAACACACTCAGAAATACGTACTTAACAAAAATCTCACACGCTCAGAACTCACTATTACAAAGACCAAACATCTATTTATACCCAGCTGGTCGATCCATGTCCGAACCTCAGGTTCGGCCAGACCGAACTCCTGGTTCGAACCAGGCTCGACCAAGGAACATTTGGCTTGATCTTGTACATAGCGTGATACTTCACACGACACACATTTCAGGTATCAACAACTCCTTCACAGGTTGAAGTAGGTCCTTCAAACCCAGACATGGTTCATTTATTTGAAGCTGATCTTGTCAAATTGGTTGGGGGAGAAATCACCAACTGCTGCTTCACCATCTCTCTCTGCTAGCTACAACCAAGAAATTGAGGAAACAGAAAGACTTCCGGTTGAATTCAGAAACACTGAATTCAAGTAAGCAGGTGTTCAATCCTTTTCTATAGAAGATAGTTGGGAGAAAATTAGGAACAGTCAACTAGTTGTTGTGTCCCCATTCAAAGACCCTACTCTAACTCAATTGGTGCAATCCTCAATGCTTATAGCTGGTGCCCTTCCTAAGCATATCAACATAATACTGAGGCTACTAAAAGATGTCTTTTTTCCGGCTGAAAATGCCTTTGCCCAAACAGAAAAGAACATGGCCTCTACCAGTAGGGTAATTGCTGAAAATGTGATTGTAGAAGATGCCGCAGAAGAACAAAGTGGAACTGCACTAATTGGTACTGAGGTTGAAGGAGGAGATGAAAATGTGCTGGGAGAAGATGAAGATACCGAGGTAATAGAATCAATTGACTTAGGAACTGAGGTCACCAAACCACAAGTGGTGACAGAAGTTCAAGATGGAGTCCAAGCGGAAGTTCAAGCTGAAGGTCAAGTTGAGAATCAAATTGAGGTAATAGAGATAGATAAAAATGCTTCCGATGTTGAGAGAACTGGAAGGTTGAATGAGAACATTTTCATCTTTCGAACTGATCAATTTCCGGAAGTTCAACCAGAAAATCAGCCAAGAGATGAGACTGATGATGTAGCTCAAACACTGGTAGCCATGAGGGGTGTTCAAACTGAAGAGCTAGTTCAAACGGAAGAGCTAGTTCAACTAATGCTGTTCTAACTATTCATCAGGTTGTTCACACTGAAGAATCTAAAGCTCTGAATTAGTTTGTGGAAGATGCTAGAGCAGCTGCTGAGCATGAAAGGTTAGCCAAGGAATTTCAAGATGAATTGGATTTATTTTCACAAAATTGGGTTGTTGAAAGTCTGTTTGAGGAAGCTAAGAGAAGATCAATGGAGTGGAGATTGAAAGAATACAACCTAGGAGGAATGGCTGGAAGTGATAGGCAAAGATTGATTGATTTAGCCTCAAGGATGCCCACCAAATTGGTGAAGAATGATGAAAACTATGAGTTGCTGAAGAAAGTGAAAAGGGTCCCGATTGTCAGAAATTGGAGATCAGAAGAGGAAGTGTTTCCTATGAAGGTAAAAGAGCTATGCAGCCTGATTGATTCTATTTATCAAAAGCTCAAAGGAGATAGTTTTGCTGTCAATCCAAACCTGGTGCTGCCCCTGCCTTTAGAGACAATCTCAGGTATGGCAACTAATGTATTTATCAAACCAGAGTTCGATGACTTTGCAGATATACTACCTCCACCTACTTTTATATATGAGCCAAATCCTAACCCTGCAGCTTTTTCATCATCATCCCTTGCCCTAATCCCATATACACCTCCCACCATCTCCAAAAAAGTTGCTGAAGAAACGAGATACGATCTTACTACTGCGTGTATCAATCAATCATAGTAACAACGGATGTAAATAAGAGAAATCTTATTGATCACTTGAAGATACAATGAAGTTCTCTCTAGTTTCTCTCTCTAGAAACACACACAGAAAGGTGTAGAATGACTGAACTGGTTAAGCTAGTTACTTGCACATTCTAACACGAACCTATTTATACTAAGTGACTAATCACCCAGCGTATCAAACTGATACGCCGGACCACATGGTCCGCCGGACCATGTGGTACGCCACTAACCAAATAGTCACTACAATTCATTCTAAGACTCGCTCACATAGATACAATACACGAGACACTCATAGCATAGGAATATGCTCTAACAAACTCCCCCTTAACGTGTAGTGTATCTATTCTCTAACTAAACTTCAGTCTTCAATCTTCAACATTGCTGCATTCGATCTTTGACACGAAATTTTGTCAGAAATAGAGCTTGCATGGCTGGATCACTCTTGAATAATCTTTGCACTTCAAGATCCACTTGTGAAAGATACTTCATACTCCCCCTCTCACCATGCTTGAGTCTTGACACACAAACCTGCAATTTCAGAAGACAGAAACGCGGTTTCCTTTTCTTTTGAAAATTAATTTAATCTTGGCGCAAAACTTCTCTTCGAGAATCCAAGATATAGTTTTGAAATTTTGATTTCGTATCACATATCGATCGGTCGAAAACAAATAAGAAACAAAATCTTTTTGGCTTTTTGAAACTTTACATCAAAACACACCGAAAATCTTTTTGAACTTTTCAGATATGAAACATAAATGCAATACTGAATCAGACACTATTTTTGTCTTTTGCGAGAAAGATCACAACTTGGGATCATATTGAACATAACATGCTGAACTACATTTCAATTTCAATTACTTTAGCACATAAGTCATGTTGATTACTGGTATAATTTGTCCATCTTAAACTCAGGCACAATCATACTCATCACATCTGGATATGTTATTGATTGATTTAGTTTGCTTTGACCAGTGTACCCCACACTATCAGACATACGCAGATATGATTTTGCTTTTATATCACACTTTGTGATTTCATTTGTGATTTTCATCACATAATGATTGTATTCATGATTCAGTCAACTGTGTTCCATGCAAAAAGAAATAAGAACGTTAAATCGTCTACCTTAAGGTCGATCTTTCGATACGCAGATAAGGCCTCGGATTTAACAAAATAAGAAAATAAAACAAGTTGAAATTGTATAACCCAACAACAATCAGGTCGGTACTCCCGTACACGCAGAGAAAGTCCGATGAGTTATACGAAACACCAAAGAAAATAAAGCAGAACGTCAAACGAACAACAATCAGGTCGATCTTTCGATACGCAAAGAAAGTCCGATCGTTTGACAAAATAAAGAAAATCAAACAAGTTTAAATCTTTGCAAAATGAACACATGTATACACAGTGACTTCTCATTTTCTTTTTCACATATCTTTTCTTGATATCATGAGACATGCATCAAGATGTTGTCCACTTGGTCAAGCATTAGTATTTAATGTGTTTATCACATCTGTATACTTTCTGATTTAATGCCGAGCCTACCAAGCACCTCGAACAATGATCTTATGGCGTTTTCATCTATTTTATCCATGAGTCAGACACGTAAGCCAATGTACCATCATTTCCCAATCATGTTGGATACAATTTCTCATTTTTCAATGTTTTTGTATTTTTCTGTTTTTCTCCCCCTTAAAATGAAAACTCTATTTTTGGATTTTCATTTTAACACAAACACAAACACAAAGACGCTATTTTTGGTTTTCAATTTTCTCCCCCTAAACTACATACGAAATGTAAAAGAAAGAAAATTGACCTTTCGACATGGATACCTTTCAAGTTTAGCTTTCAGAAAAATTTCAGTTTTGAAATTTGATATCGCATGTAATTTAAGTTAAATCAGCAGAATACTCCTCCATCAGTAACTTTGCAATCACCAACGGGCCTTCTAGAAGTACCTGCACACTGGTCAACCACATCAGTTTATAAATGACCCGAAGCGAATCGCTTCTGGTCGACCAGTATCTTGATTTCCTTTCGAAACCACTTTAGGTTTCCAGATTTGTTGTTTTGGTAAATGGATATCTGATGAACCTGTCACAGTTGATTGTGACGAACAACCTACATATGGAACATTTTGAAAACATGGAATAAATCTTCCTTGAGTTTTGAAAAATGTAGGTTGTGGGTATTCATCAAATACTCTGCCATTTTCATCAACGAATCGTTGTTTGGCAGCTTTACCAACAAATGGAACCTTTCCTTTCCTTGAACTAGAAGCAGCAGAAACCGGACAATCTAGTGCCAGATGCCCTTTTTGTCGGCAATTGTAACACAAGCGATTGTGTACATTTCTTCGTTTTGGAACCTGCATAGCTTCACAAACATATTCATCTCCAAAATGATCATAAAAATTATCATATACCTGAAATTGATGATCATGAACCCATTTGGATGTCGGGCTCTTTGGAGTAGAATTGGATCCTCCAGAAGAATATTTAGCACTCACAAAAACTTCAGCAACTTTCCTAGCATCTACACAATGTAGCGGGAATTCATTATCAGAAAATATTTGTTCCGAACCCTTGAGTTTGTAGAACCTCTCGGGTTGAACTTTGTCAGCTTTAAAAACTTCTTTCTTTACTTGCTTCAGATTAACTTTCTTCAAATTCTGTTGCGGTTGAACCTTTGAAACATTCACATTAACCTGGTTCTTTTGAAAACCCAAACCTGTATATTTTCCAGAAACCTTCTCTTCTGAATCAGATGATTTATGCCCGTTCTTTGCAAGACGAGAAAATTCAGCTTTAACTTTCTTGAGATCTTTTGGAGCATTGATAATTGTTTCATCAATGTCAGCTTTTGAAGACGAAGACCCAGACACAACCTGTTGAGCTTCAGAAGTTTCAGTACTTTTGCCTTTTTCCTTTTGTTTTTCTTCAACAGATTTGGAACCAACAAACTCAGAATAATCACCAATCTCAGCCTTTTCTTTCAAATCACGAACGCCTTCTTTGAGACTTCCTGGTGGCGAGACTGTCTTGTTAAACATCTTCTCAAAATTTTCATCTTTGGCCAGAAAACTTGTAAAAGATTGTGAGTTAGTAACATTGTTCAAAAGACGTTTTGAATCAATGACTTCAATCTTTAATTCAGAAATTCTTTGATGAGCTTCAGCCAACTCTTTTTCTGTTGCAATGAGCTTCTTTGCCACTTTGTTAGTTTCATACTTTTGCAATCTTAACTCATCTAGAGCGGCCAACAATTCCTTCTCGAGTTTATCTTCGTTTCTTTTCTGAATATCCAAATTTGCATTTTGCAACTTGTTTACTCTTGCCAGTTCTCGCTTCTCATCGAACAACTTCTCCATATCAAGCTGATATGCTTCAATTTTAGCAACCGAATCATCAGAAGCCTTGGTAAGTAAATCAAGTTTAATCTTGGACTTTTCAAACAAATTATTAAAATCATTGGCAGCATCCTCAGCTTCTGCCTTCCATTTTGCAACTTCCTTGACTAAGTCAGCCTTTTCTTCAGACAATTTTATAAATTTCTTTTCAAATTCCTGCTCAACACCTTGAATCTGCAACTCTTTTTCAATTAACTCTGTCTGAAAAACTGAAAACTTTTCTTTTTGAGATTCTAACTCTTGGATCATACCTTCCAACTTTTCTTTATCAGCAACCAATTCTTCTTTTTCTTTAACTAAACCTTGAATCATTTTATCTTTTTGAGAACAAAACTCACAGACAGATTCATAACCACTATTTCCATAACTACTAACATCTGAATCAGAATCTGTTATCTCTTCTTCGTCATCACTGTGAACAATCTGAGCAACAAAACAAGACTCATCGGGAAAATCAGCAGCCCAATCATAACCTTCATTCGATGTTTGTTCTTTTGATGCAGAAGAAATAGCAGTCAAAGCAATTTGAGGTGAAGCAGTTTTATCAGCTGTCTGAACCACCTTTTCTTTTGTGGGACACTCACGAGCAAAATGACCATATTTGGAACATTTGAAACATTTGATCTGAGACTTATTTAAACCAAGTTTGTCTCCTTGAAAAATAGATGACGTTCCATGTTTCTTGATAAATCTTCTACCTCTTTCAGTTAGCATAGCAAACTGCCACTCCAAATCTAATTTGTTCAACTGATCTTCATCCATATGATCTAAATCCTCTCTATATAGACAAGAGTTACCAATTTGACTAAATATATCGCCAGAAGAAGATGATATGAATCCAGATAACAACGCAACTAAATCTTCAGCTGACTTCCCATTAATCGAACTAGCAGATGATCTATCAGGAGTAGTGAAACTGCACCCTCTTGATGAACTTTCATACTTTCCTGATCCATGATTAGCAACAAATGCTGTTTGAGGTGGATTTGTTGTATCATAACCAGATGATTTAGATTTTGCATTGATACTTGCAGAATTTTGTCCATGATATAATTCAGGATTTTGTAATTGAGCAGTGGACTTGTTTGAATTCATCATTTCCATTTCTCGAGCATGAAGCTTTCCAGTCAAATCATGAAATGATAATGTGGAATAATCTTTATCATGAGTAAGCAACAACACATAATTTTCCCATTTCTCTGGTAATGCTTCCATCAATTTCTCTTTCAATTCTTCCTCGGTCTTTTCAATCTTGACCACTTTCATCTCACTAATTAGATGTGAAAATCTTGAAACAAGAGCAGAAATATTTTCTTTGTCGTATTGTTGAAAATTTTCAAATTCTTTGTTCAACACTTTCCTTCGACTCTTCTTATACTGATCATTGCCTTCACATCGAGCAGATAAAGCATCCCATAACTGTTTAGCCTTCTTGCAAGTACTGAATTGATGTAACAACTCAGTAGGTGAAGCCATGGTAAGATAACCATAAACTTTTTGTTCAAGTTCATAACTTCTTCGTTCATCCTTATCAAAATCTTGAATCTCTTTATATTCCCCATTGTCAGTTGGACGCACATACAGCGTTCGAATCGGAATCCACAAATTAATATCATTTGTGCTGATGTATGCAGAGAAACGTTGCTTCCAATTTTGATAATCTTCCAATTTTAACAACTTGGGAACTTTCTGACTTGTTCCTATTTCATTATCAAAATTGAGCATAGCTTGTACTGTGCTTTGCATAGCCGCAAACGCTTGAAAATCAGACATTTTTCAACGTAAAATGATACTTCAAAACTTCAAACTCAAAAACGAAGGTCTTCCAAGCGGATTTTGGGGGTCAAAACTGCTCGGTACTGGCCGTAGGCCGGTACAAGTTCTAGATCTCGGAAAGACGAACGTTTTGGCTGGTATTGGGTTCCGTAACTCCAAACGGTTTGCAAGTTACGTCAGTTTTAGTGAAAG
Source organism: Deinandra increscens subsp. villosa (assembly GCA_039602395.1). Lineage (NCBI taxonomy): Eukaryota > Viridiplantae > Streptophyta > Magnoliopsida > Asterales > Asteraceae > Deinandra > Deinandra increscens. The sequence goes on from JBCNJP010000010.1 coordinate 32,428,059, forward strand.
TCACTTTTCTGTCAGCGGACCAAAACAAAGTCAGCGGACCAGATTCCGGATCAGTGTGAAACTGCGGATCAGATAAATCCCAGCGGACTAGATGATATTCAGCGGACCAGAAATGAACTAGCGGATCAGAATTGAACTAGCGGACCAGATGCCGGATCAGATGAACTAGCGGACCAGAAATCTTCAGCGGATCAAATTTGGTACGGCGGACCAAATAAACCAGCGGATCACACTGATACGCTGTAACTGCTGCGGATCAGACTGATGAAGATTGCCTAGCGGATCAATCGGCGGACCAGACTGCTCATTGGGCGGATCAGTCACAGAAAACTCAAAAATCGACTGATATTCACAAATTTTGACAATTTAAGCTGAAAACTAGATCAATATGATGCGAAAACACTCCAGAAGCATACAGAAATCATTTTTATCCTTGGAATCACTCGGAATTGGAAGAAATTGAAGAAAAAACTTACCAAACCCAAGCTTTCTCTCTCTAAAACTCCGAAAATTGATAAAAAACACAGCAGTAAAGCAACCAAATGCTCTGATACCACTTGAAGAAACGAGATACGATCTTACTACTGCGTGTATCAATCAATCATAGTAACAACGGATGTAAATAAGAGAAATCTTATTGATCACTTGAAGATACAATGAAGTTCTCTCTAGTTTCTCTCTCTAGAAACACACACAGAAAGGTGTAGAATGACTGAACTGGTTAAGCTAGTTACTTGCACATTCTAACACGAACCTATTTATACTAAGTGACTAATCACCCAGCGTATCAAACTGATACGCCGGACCACATGGTCCGCCGGACCATGTGGTACGCCACTAACCAAATAGTCACTACAATTCATTCTAAGACTCGCTCACATAGATACAATACACGAGACACTCATAGCATAGGAATATGCTCTAACAGTTGCTCAGAAACTTTCAAATCCTAATAGAACTGACAACTTTACTCCATATATCCCCTCAAACCCAAACCCAAAGCCTTGCTCTTATTTAGATATGTCTAACTTATTTCCACCATCACCTCTCTCAAGCCCTGCGCTAGTTGTCACACCCCGATCAACAGATTGGGTGTGAGCGAGACGGAATCATAGTCGCAGATATACAGAACAACTTCTACTGAATTCAAACATTATTAATACATAATACCATTCATGTTGCAGCGGAAAGTTGTGGTGAAATGATATTGTCTTACATTTGAATAAAAGTCATAGTGGTTGTAGGATCTCCCATGAACCTCAAATTCGAATACTAACGGATTACCCACTCATGGCATTCTATCCCAAGAATACCGAACATGCTGGAATAACTGACGTGTACCCCTTGACAATATACGAAGTCAGGACTGGAGCTACCAAACCGGGCAGGGTTGTCAACCCAAATAGATCTATTCACTAGTTATCGTTTCGAGCAGAACTAATCGAATTCAATTAATAGTGGATTTCAGTTGTACTAACGTTTATAACGATAAAGTACCAGTTGTTTGGGATACGGAATGGAACATGTAGTCAAACGACTAATAGGTAAACCATAAGATTAAGTAAAAAGCATTTTATCAGTTCATGATTTCTCCCCCATAAGTGTAAAATAGTTGTAAAGAAAAGAGGCCGTGAAACTCACATGATTCAGTGATGATGATGGATTACCGAGTGGCAACTAGCAAGTAAAGTCCTAATAAAACATAAGACAATATGCATAAGGGTCCACATAATCATTTGAGTAACGAACGTTACCCAAATGATACCGGTCAAGTCTTGACGTATAATCCCGTTTGTAGCGTTTCAAAACCCGTTAGTCAATCAGTTTAAAATCAGTAAATGCTAATGTTCACGTATAAATGCATTTAATGCAAATTGAATACAAGTAACGAACATGTGATAACTTATCATGAAGGCCAGTTCAATCAAGTATTAAACATTGTTTTAAATAATAAAATTTATTATTATTTTCATGTTCGCTCGATCGATTGAATAATTAATCGCGTTAAGTTATAATATATATAACTAGGGTTCACCATTATTATCGAAATAATTATTCTAACTTGTCGGAATAATTTATCAAATTATAACAAGTTAACGATTAAATAATTAAACACAAGTTTAGCAAAACATCAAAGTTCATTTAATATTTAACTTATGTTAGGATAATTAGGGTTTTCATGTTAATTTAAATATAATTATTATAAAAATAATTAATATTAACAATCATGATGAGTTTAACTCAAGTTAGGGTTTCTAAACTCATACGGATAATTATTTTTTGAAAATAATTATTTACGTTTCGATACGTCGTAAAACGTTTTAAATCATTTAAAGATTTCATTTCAAGTCAAAACGTTTAAAATAAACATTTGATCCGGTTAAAACGTTTTGATTATTTTAATTTATCTAAAATAATCAAAATGTTTAAAATATGCTTTTCATATTTTCTATAAGTCTTTTGATTTTATTTTTATAAAATCATTTTTAAAATAACTTTATTTATTAAATAAAGCTAGGGTTTTGAATTATAGACTTTTTATAGAAAATTTCCAACATAATACAGTTTCTAATTTTTGTATAAATCCAAGATTTTATACTTTTCAAGTCAAGTGTTATAAGAATGTTTATTTACCATTTGATATACATAAAATATATATATATATATATATATTTTAATCCATTTTATTTCCATAAAAATCTAAAACAAGCATTTTAAGTCTTGTTTTCTTAGATATTATATTTTTATAAAATGTGACCATTTTATATATAAATTCCTATGCTGAGATTTTATGGCTTAATTTATCCAAGTAATTTTATAAATTACTAAATTGATATTTAACCATAATAAATTCATTTAAATGGTTTAATCCATGATTTTATGTCCAAAAATTCAAGTTAACACCTCTAGAGTCCATATTAATCACATGTATGTCACTAAACGTTATTTGTTCATGTTACTTGTCATTAGCAACATATTAGTTTATAAACGAGGTGATTAACAATTAGAATCACAATTAACAATTTCAACAATTTATATTTTACTAAGTCATGATAATAACAATTATTAATCATGCAAAAATATATATATATATATAAACCTCATAAAATCACTAAATGATTTAATTGAACCGTTAAGTTTGTAACATAAACTATAGATTAAAACACCACATAAACTTATTTTTAAAACTTATATTCTTAACATTTTTTTAAAAAAGGAAAGCGAAAGAAATGGGTTTAAGCATTTTTGGTCGTTAGGAAAACTCAGGTTTTAACGGTTCGATTGTCAAGACTCGGGGGATCGTTTGGGACGTTAATAACGTATAAAAACAAAGGTAATAACCAGTTAAAGGACTCACAACGGAGAGGGGTTAAACCGATAGAGAAAAGAGAAAGGTGACGGGTTGCTCGTTGGTTTTCGGCGGTTCACGATGGCGGCTCACAACAGCAAACTGGCGGAGCAGCAGCAGCAGTTTCTGGCGGTCGCAGTGCTGCTACGGCGGTAGTAGTGGCCGAAGGTGGTTGTGGTAGCAGCCGGCGGTCGCAGTGGCGACAGGAAATAGCAGCAGCACAGTAGAGGTGGCGGCTAGGTGGTGGTCTTGGGTGGTTCACGGCTGCAACAGCAGTCTCCGGCAGAGAGGGCAACAATCCAGCGGCGGAGCACAACAACAACAACAGCTGTGACGGTGGGTTGGCTGCGGTTTTTTCCGGCAGAAAATAGAAGAGAAGAGGAGGGAGGGTAGCGGTGGTTGTTGACTGTTGAGGGGAGGAACAAGTAGGAGGGGAGAGGGCGGCTGTGGTGGTGGTTCACGACTGCCCAGCAGCAGTAGCCTGGCGGCGACGGTAACCCAACGGCAGAAGCAGTCTAGCAGCGGTGGTGTGTGGTTTGTTGTCTCACCGGAAAAGTGAAAGTAATGGAGGTGTGTGGCTGGGTGCTAGCTGGTTCATGACAAAAAAAGAGATGGTGATTTGTTGGTGGTGGTGGTGGTGGTGGCTGCAACATGCGGCAGTGGTGGGGTTGTGTTTAGCCGGAAAAAGAAAAGAGGGGAGAAAGTGTTGGTGGTTGCTTGTCTGTTGTTATCGAAAAAGAAAGAAAATATGAGGAAATGTGGTTGGTTACTCATCAAATGAAATGGGTGCTTGGTTTTTGCTTTCCTTGTGTCTCGACAGAAAAGGAGAAGAGGGAGGAGAAAAAGAGTAGGTAGGGCTTGTGGTGTGGAGGTGAACAAGTCTCCTACTATTTAAACATAATGAGGGCTAGATGTAGCTTGATGTGGCTAAATCATCTTCACAATTTCTTTTATAAAAATCTCCTACTCTTTTTATAAAAACAACCAACAAGTAGGTGAATTTATTTTATAAAAACATTGCCATGTTTTTATAAAATAGTTTGTGTAGGGTAAAGCTTTATAAAATAAATAAAGGATGGCAAAGGTGAAAATCATAACCTTTATAAATAATAAATTGTAAAACTTATACAAGTTGGTGACTAATCTTTATAAAAATGAAAGGTAGTAACAAGTTTTTATAAAAATTGTAAAGGTGATGGGCCAATATAATTAAAATTAACCCATTGGGTTTGGGCTTGATATTGGGCCTAAATGTTTAAAGTAAAGAAGTAATTGGATCGGTTCGTCGGTTATGGGCCGTACGGATCCAAACGGGGCACCGGTTCGAGGCCCGGGCCCGTTATGTATCGGTTGAGTTTATAGATCGCCAGATCAACCAGTTTATCAAGATTATGCAACGGGTTAAGGTTTCGGGCTCAGTTTAATTGTTTTAGGCTTGTTGGGCCTATTGGGCCAAGTTGGGCCCAATTAGGTTAACGATTGAGGTTTGGCTTAAGTCTTGACAAAGATTTCAGTTTGTGATGTTTTTATTTCATAAAAACAATTGTTTAGGTCGGTTATATCAGTTTTTCAGAAATCGGTTATATTTTTCAGTTTTTCGCACGGTTACGGTTAATGTTTTCATTTTTGTCAGTTCATAACAGTTTTAAGCTCGACCGTACAGATTCTTTAAAACCGAATAGTTTTAAACATATGATCGCTTATCAGTTTGATGTGTCGGTTATACAAGTGTACGACACCAGTTCCGGATAAAATATAAAAATAAATTTTATATTTATTTTCTTACTGAAATTCCATGATTAATCCATGAAATCTCTATGAAATTACGGGTATACGCTTCAAGTACAAACGCGGGATTAGGTTTACATCATCAGTTAACGGTCAGGCACAGTAATTAACAGTTTAAACAGTAATCAGATCAGTTAATGCACATTAATACTTAATTAAAAGTCAAAGTAAAGAGGTTTGACCTAGGTTTTCAGACGAGGTGTCACACTAGTGGCCATGAAACCACCCACTCAAAAACCTCTACCTCCGCTTACTATAAGAAAACCATCATCCACCATTGCTCCTACACCTCCAACCAAACTTGTTGACCTACCACCTGGTTCCTCCTCTCCCTCATCAAAAGGGAAGCCCCTGTTGATAAAGATTCAGAAAATGATTCTGATGAGGAGAAGCAGAAGAAAAGAAAGAGGAGACTGATGCATGCAAAAAGGAAGAAAGAACAAAAGCCAAAGAGAAAAGGTCCTCCCAGAAAGAACAAGGTCATTAGGTGGACAGTCAATGAAGACACCTTTGACTTCACTCTTCAACTTGTGGATGGCACAACCAAAGTTGTAAATGCTCATCAAGCCACTAGAATGCTTGACGTCTTCCAGTTGACAGATATTAATGTAAGGCTAAGAGAAATCATGAGCCCAACTAGAGCCGAGCATCTGTTGAGAATTTGCATAGAAACTACAGTGCTTGAGTATGGGATGCTTTATAGATCTCAAGGAGATACTGATAATGAAGAAGAAGAACCTATCAGTGAGATCAAATTTTTCATATGGGAAGAAGTGGAGAAGCTATTCTATGTTCACAGGGCTGATGACACATTCACCACTCATGAATCAATCTCTGTTCAAGATCAGTGGAATGAAAGAGATTGGGAAGCACTCAAGTTTGTGAAGGTGACCAAAACAAGCATGAAAAAGCTATCTCAAGATTTAGATGCAAGCATCAGGTCCTTGGACAAGTAGGTCAAGGAGAAGAAATTTTTGTACAAATCAATTTTTGAAGATAGCTTCGATGATGGAGATAATTTGACAGCATCAGGTTAGGGGGAGATTGTAAGGAATATCACATTTGGATATTCCGGTTGAAGTTAATTTTAAAGAAGTTCAGGCTAAACAGAGTTCAAGCGGAATTCTGAGTTCAAGCGGAGAAGACTTTCAACCGGAAGAAGCAGTTTTCTCCAGTAGTGAATATTCTGGGTGAACTCTATTATCCACCAGATAATGAGTTTAACCAGACTTTTTATGAGAAGTCTTTTCAGTCGTCTAATCCCTGCAAAAGCTTCCTGGTTGCTTCCTTATCTATCAAGCCGCTCTCCCAAAATAGATTGTTGCTGATCACACGCTAAACATCCCATATGTCGAAGATTATTCTTTTGGTAATATAGTTTGACTTTTATTTTCAACGGTCTAGATGACCTTAAGGAAATCAATGACTATCATTGATTTCCCTTAGTACTATATATAGCATAGCTCGTCTTCAACATTTGTACGCATAAATCTGTGCAAGACTTGTGTAATATTGTTGAGTTAATGCAAATAGCTCGTATTCAAAATTTGAACTCTCACCGAACACTGACCGAACTCTCACCAAATTTGAACTTCGGAGCTCCGAACTTGAGCTTCGGAGCAATTACACCGAACTTGACCAGAAACCTCCAAACCTCGACATAATATTTCAAAAACGCGAGAAACTTGACTGATTTTGACGAAACTTGCAACTGAGGATCGAGAAAAATGATAAGAAATGATTTAGAAGCAGTTTTGACACTAAAAATCGATAGAACAGATGAAGAACACACAAACAAGCACGAGAAACACCAAAAGCGCTTCAAAAATCCGAAAATAGCAACCACATATCAGTAGAATGAACCAGAAAGCTCTTATACCACTTGAATATGCGTGAGCATAGGATCGTCTACTCGATCTAGCTATTCGGACATAGAAACGCAATTAACCGATTGTTTTATTGATCAACGAAGAACAATTACAATAAGTAAACACTTAGGAACAGACTCGGAGAAACACACTCAGAAATACGTACTTAACAAAAATCTCACACGCTCAGAACTCACTATTACAAAGACCAAACATCTATTTATACCCAGCTGGTCGATCCATGTCCGAACCTCAGGTTCGGCCAGACCGAACTCCTGGTTCGAACCAGGCTCGACCAAGGAACATTTGGCTTGATCTTGTACATAGCGTGATACTTCACACGACACACATTTCAGGTATCAACAACTCCTTCACAGGTTGAAGCAGGTCCTTCAAACCCAGACATGGTTCACTTATTTGAAGCTGATCTTGTCAAATTGGTTGGGGGAGAAATCACCAACTGCTGCTTCACCATCTCTCTCTGCTAGCTACAACCAAGAAATTGAGGAAACAGAAAGACTTCCGGTTGAATTCAGAAACACTGAATTCAAAAAAGCAGGTGTTCAATCCTTTTCTGTAGAAGATAGTTGGGAGAAAATTAGGAACAGTCAACTAGTTGTTGTGTCCCCATTCAAAGACCCTACTCTAACTCAATTGGTGCAATCCTCAATGCTTATAGCTGGTGCCCTTCCTAAGCATATCAACATAATATTGAGGCTACTAAAAGATGTCATTTTTCCGGCTGAAAATGCCTTTGCCCAAACAGAAAAGAACATGGCCTCTACCAGTAGGGTAATTGCTGAAAATGTGATTGTAGAAGATGCCGCAGAAGAACAAAGTGGAACTGCACTAATTGGTACTGAGGTTGAAGGAGGAGATGAAAATGTGCTGGGAGAAGATGAAGATACCGAGGTAATAGAATCAATTGACTTAGGAACTGAGGTCACCAAACCACAAGTGGTGACAGAAGTTCAAGATGGAGTCCAAGCGGAAGTTCAAGCTGAAGGTCAAGTTGAGAATCAAATTGAGGTAATAGAGATAGATAAAAATGCTTCCGATGTTGAGAGAACTGGAAGGTTGAATGAGAACATTTTCATCTTTCGAACTGATCAATTTCCGGAAGTTCAACCAGAAAATCAGCCAAGAGATGAGACTGATGATGTAGCTCAAACACTGGTAGCCATGAGGGGTGTTCAAACTGAAGAGCTAGTTCAAACGGAAGAGCTAGTTCAACTAATGCTGTTCTAACTATTCATCAGGTTGTTCACACAGAAGAATCTAAAGCTCTGAATTAGTTTGTGGAAGATGCTAGAGCAGCTGCTGAGCATGAAAGGTTAGCCAAGGAATTTCAAGATGAATTGGATTTATTTTCACAAAATTGGGTTGTTGAAAGTCTGTTTGAGGAAGCTAAGAGAAGATCAATGGAGTGGAGATTGAAAGAATACAACCTAGGAGGAATGGCTGGAAGTGATAGGCAAAGATTGATTGATTTAGCCTCAAGGATGCCCACCAAATTGGTGAAGAATGATGAAAACTATGAGTTGCTGAAGAAAGTGAAAAGGGTCCCGATTGTCAGAAATTGGAGATCAGAAGAGGAAGTGTTTCCTATGAAGGTAAAAGAGCTATGCAGCCTGATTGATTCTATTTATCAAAAGCTCAAAGGAGATAGTTTTGCTGTCAATCCAAACCTGGTGCTGCCCCTGCCTTTAGAGACAATCTCAGGTATGGCAACTAATGTATTTATCAAACCAGAGTTCGATGACTTTGCAGATATACTACCTCCACCTACTTTTATATATGAGCCAAATCCTAACCCTGCAGCTTTTTCATCATCATCCCTTGCCCTAATCCCATATACACCTCCCACCATCTCCAAAAAGTTGCTCAGAAACTTTCAAATCCTAATAGAACTGACAACTTTACTCCATATATCCCCTCAAACCCAAACCCAAAGCCTTGCTCTTATTTAGATATGTCTAACTTATTTCCACCATCACCTCCCTCAAGCCCTGCGCTAGTTGTCACACCCCGATCAACAGATTGGGTGTGAGCGAGACGGAATCATAGTCGCAGATATACAGAACAACTTCTACTGAATTCAAACATTATTAATACATAATACCATTCATGTTGCAGCGGAAAGTTGTGGTGAAATGATATTGTCTTACATTTGAATAAAAGTCATAGTGGTTGTAGGATCTCCCATGAACCTCAAATTCGAATACTGACGGATTACCCACTCATGGCATTCTATCCCAAGAATACCGAACATGCTGGAATAACTGACGTGTACCCCTTGACAATATACGAAGTCAGGACTGGAGCTACCAAACCGGGCAGGGTTGTCAACCCAAATAGATCTATTCACTAGTTATCGTTTCGAGCAGAACTAATCGAATTCAATTAATAGTGGATTTCAGTTGTACTAACGTTTATAACGATAAAGTACCAGTTGTTTGGGATACGGAATGGAACATGTAGTCAAACGACTAATAGGTAAACCATAAGATTAAGTAAAAAGCATTTTATCAGTTCATGATTTCTCCCCCATAAGTGTAAAATAGTTGTAAAGAAAAGGGGCCGTGAAACTCACATGATTCAGTGATGATGATGGATTACCGAGTGGCAACTAGCAAGTAAAGTCCTAATAAAACATAAGACAATATGCATAAGGGTCCACATAATCATTTGAGTAACGAACGTTACCCAAATGATACCGGTCAAGTCTTGACGTATAATCCCGTTTGTAGCGTTTCAAAACCCGTTAGTTAATCAGTTTAAAATCAGTAAATGCTAATGTTCACGTATAAATGCATTTAATGCAAATTGAATACAAGTAACGAACATGTGATAACGTATCATGAAGGCCAGTTCAATCAAGTATTAAACATCGTTTTAAATAATAATATTTATTATTATTTTCATGTTCGCTCGATCGATTGAATAATTAATCGCGTTAAGTTATAATATATATAACTAGGGTTCACCATTATTATCGAAATAATTATTCTAACTTGTCGGAATAATTTATCAAATTATAACAAGTTAACGATTAAATAATTAAACACAAGTTTAGCAAAACATCAAAGTTCATTTAATATTTAACTTATGTTAGGATAATTAGGGTTTTCATGTTAATTTAAATATAATTATTATAAAAATAATTAATATTAACAATCATGATGAGTTTAACTCAAGTTAGGGTTTCTAAACTCATACGGATAATTATTTTTTGAAAATAATTATTTACGTTTCGATACGTCGTAAAACGTTTTAAATCATTTAAAGATTTCATTTCAAGTCAAAACGTTTAAAATAAACATTTGATCCGGTTAAAACGTTTTGATTATTTTAATTTATCTAAAATAATCAAAATGTTTAAAATATGCTTTTCATATTTTCTATAAGTCTTTTGATTTTATTTTTATAAAATCATTTTTAAATAACTTTATTTATTAAATAAAGCTAGGGTTTTGAATTATAGACTTTTTATAGAAAATTTCCAACATAATACAGTTTCTAATTTTTGTATAAATCCAAGATTTTATACTTTTCAAGTCAAGTGTTATAAGAATGTTTATTTACCATTTGATATACATAATATATATATATATATATATATATATATATATATATATATATATATTTTAATCCATTTTATTTCCATAAAATCTAAAACAAGCATTTTAAGTCTTGTTTTCTTAGATATTATTTTTTTATAAAATGTGACCATTTTATATATAAATTCCTATGCTGAGATTTTATGGCTTAATTTATCCAAGTAATTTTATAAATTACTAAATTGATATTTAACCATAATAAATTCATTTAAATGGTTTAATCCATGATTTTATGTCCAAAAATTCAAGTTAACACCTCTAGAGTCCATATTAATCACATGTATGTCACTAAACGTTATTTGTTCATGTTACTTGTCATTAGCAACATATTAGTTTATAAACGAGGTGATTAACAATTAGAATCACAATTAACAATTTCAACAATTTATATTTTACTAAGTCATGATAATAACAATTATTAATCATGCAAAATATATATATATATATAAACCTAATAAAATCACTAAATGATTTAATTGAACCGTTAAGTTTGTAACATAAACTACAGATTAAAACACCACATAAACTTATTTTTAAAACTTATATTCTTAACATTTTTTTTTAAAAAAAGGAAAGCGAAAGAAATGGGTTTAAGCATTTTTGGTCGTTAGGAAAACTCAGGTTTTAACGGTTCGATTGTCAAGACTCGGGGGATCGTTTGGGACGTTAATAACGTATAAAAACAAAGGTAATAACCAGTTAAAGGACTCACAACGGAGAGGGGTTAAACCGATAGAGAAAAGAGAAAGGTGACGGGTTGCTCGTTGGTTTTCGGCGGTTCACGATGGCGGCTCACAACAGCAAACTGGCGGAGCAGCAGCAGCAGTTTCTGGCGGTCGCAGTGCTGCTACGGCGGTAGTAGTGGCCGAAGGTGGTTGTGGTAGCAGCCGGCGGTCGCAGTGGCGACAGGAAATAGCAGCAGCACAGTAGAAGTGGCGGCTAGGTGGTGGTCTTGGGTGGTTCACGGCTGCAACAGCAGTCTCCGGCAGAGAGGGCAACAATCCAGCGGCGGAGCACAACAACAACAAGAGTTGTGACGGTGGGTTGGCTACGGTTTTTTCCGGCAGAAAATAGAAGAGAAGAGGAGGGAGGGTAGCGGTGGTTGTTGACTGTTGAGGGGAGGAACAAGTAGGAGGGGAGAGGGCGGCTGTGGTGGTGGTTCACGACTGCCCAGCAGCAGCAGCCTGGCGGCGACGGTAACCCCACGGCAGAAGCAGTCTAGCAGCGGTGGTGTGTGGTTTGTTGTCTCACCGGAAAAGTGAAAGTAATGGAGGTGTGTGGCTGGGTGCTAGCTGGTTCATGACAAAAAAAGAGATGGTGATTTGTTGGTGGTGGTGGTGGTGGTGGCTGCAACATGCGGCAGTGGTGGGGTTGTGTTTAGCCGGAAAAATAAAAGAGGGGAGAAAGTGTTGGTGGTTGCTTGTCTGTTGTTATCGAAAAAGAAAGAAAATATGAGGAAATGTGGTTGGTTACTCATCAAATGAAATGGGTGCTTGGTTTTTGCTTTCCTTGTGTCTCGACAGAAAAGGAGAAGAGGGAGGAGAAAAAGAGTAGGTAGGGCTTGTGGTGTGGAGGTGAACAAGTCTCCTACTATTTAAACATAATGAGGGCTAGATGTAGCTTGATGTGGCTAAATCATCTTCACAATTTCTTTTATAAAAATCTCCTACTCTTTTTATAAAAACAACCAACAAGTAGGTGAATTTATTTTATAAAAACATTGCCATATTTTTATAAAATAGTTTGTGTAGGGTAAAGCTTTTATAAAATAAATAAAGGATGGCAAAGGTGAAAATCATAACCTTTATAAATAATAAATTGTAAAACTTATACAAGTTGGTGACTAATCTTTATAAAAATGAAAGGTAGTAACAAGTTTTTATAAAAATTGTAAAGGTGATGGGCCAAATATAATTAAAATTAACCCATTGGGTTTGGGCTTGATATTGGGCCTAAATGTTTAAAGTAAAGAAGTAATTGGATCGGTTCGTCGGTTATGGGTCGTACGGATCCAAACGGGGCACCGGTTCGAGGCCCGGGCCCGTTATGTATCGGTTGAGTTTATAGATCGCCAGATCAACCAGTTTATCAAGATTATGCAACGGGTTAAGGTTTCGGGCTCAGTTTAATTGTTTTAGGCTTGTTGGGCCTATTGGGCCAAGTTGGGCCCAATTAGATTAACGATTGAGGTTTGGCTTAAGTCTTGACAAAGATTTCAGTTTGTGATGTTTTTATTTCATAAAAACAATTGTTTATGTCGGTTATATCAGTTTTTCAGAAATCGGTTATATTATTCAGTTTTTCGCACGGTTACGGTTAATGTTTTCATTTTTGTCAGTTCATAACAGTTTTAAGCTCGACCGTACAGATTCTTTAAAACCGAATAGTTTTAAACATATGATCGCTTATCAGTTTGATGTGTCGGTTATACAAGTGTACGACACCAGTTCCGGATAAAATATAAAAATAAATTTTATATTTATTTTCTTACTGAAATTCCATGATTAATCCATGAAATCTCTATGAAATTACGGGTATACGCTTCAAGTACAAACGCGGGATTAGGTTTACATCATCAGTTAACGGTCAGGCACAGTAATTAACAGTTTAAACAGTAATCAGATCAGTTAATGCACATTAATACTTAATTAAAAGTCAAAGTAAAGAGGTTTGACCTAGGTTTTCAGACGAGGTGTCACACTAGTGGCCATGAAACCACCCACTCAAAAACCTCTACCTCCGCTTACTATAAGAAAACCATCATCCACCATTGCTCCTACACCTCCAACCAAACTTGTTGACCTACCACCTGGTTCCTCCTCTCCCTCATCAAAAGGGAAGCCCCTGTTGATAAAGATTCAGAAAATGATTTTGATGAGGAGAAGCAGAAGAAAAGAAAGAGGAGACTGATGCATGCAAAAAGGAAGAAAGAACAAAAGCCAAAGAGAAAAGGTCCTCCCAGAAAGAACAAGGTCATTAGGTGGACAGTCAATGAAGACACCTTTGACTTCACTCTTCAACTTGTGGATGGCACAACCAAAGTTGTAAATGCTCATCAAGCCACTAGAATGCTTGACGTCTTCCAGTTGACAGATATTAATGTAAGGCTAAGAGAAATCATGAGCCCAACTAGAGCCGAGCATCTGTTGAGAATTTGCATAGAAACTACAGTGCTTGAGTATGGGATGCTTTATAGATCTCAAGGAGATACTGATAATGAAGAAGAAGAACCTATCAGTGAGATCAAATTTTTCATATGGGAAGAAGTGGAGAAGCTATTCTATGTTCACAGGGCTGATGACACATTCACCACTCATGAATCAATCTCTGTTCAAGATCAGTGGAATGAAAGAGATTGGGAAGCACTCAAGTTTGTGAAGGTGACCAAAACAAGCATGAAAAAGCTATCTTAAGATTTAGATGCAAGCATCAGGTCCTTGGACAACTAGGTCAAGGAGAAGAAATTTTTGTACAAATCAATTTTTGAAGATAGCTTCGATGATGGAGATAATTTGACAGCATCAGGTTAGGGGGAGATTGTAAGGAATATCACATTTGGATATTCCAGTTGAAGTTAATTTTAAAGAAGTTCAGGCTAAACAGAGTTCAAGCGGAATTCTGAGTTCAAGCGGAGAAGACTTTCAACCGGAAGAAGCAGTTTTCTCCAGTAGTGAATATTCTGGGTGAACTCTATTATCCACCAGATAATGAGTTTAACCAGACTTTTTATGAGAAGTCCTATCAGTCGTCTAATCCCTGCAAAAGCTTCCTGGTTGCTTCCTTATCTATCAAAGCCGCTCTCCCAAAATAGATTGTTGCTGATCACACGCTAAACATCCCATATGTCGAAGATTATTCTTTTGGTAATATAGTTTGACTTTTATTTTCAACGGTCTAGATGACCTTAAGGAAATCAATGGCTATCATTGATTTCCCTTAGTACTATATATAGCATAGCTCGTCTTCAACATTTGTACGCATAAATCTGTGCAAGACTTGTGTAATATTGTTGAGTTAATGCAAATAGTGCCGAGTGTATTTTACTTCATGTGTTACTATACTTATGCAAACAACTATTATTCACAAGTGTTAATCATTTTAGTAAAGTGAAGGTTAACTTAATTCCGCAAGGTTAATCTTGCAAGTAAATCTTGTATCTTAATCAGGTGTTAAGAATTTCGATCCTACACGAACCACCAATTACGATTAATTAAAAAAATAGTTTATTAATTAGAAGTCGTAAAATCGAGAGTCGACGAACTCAAATAACCTTTTATTTGATTATTTAAATTGCTATAAACATTAACCTGTAACGTTGCGTTCCGCGTATGTATCATTTAAGATAAATGTTTAACTAATTGCATGTTTATTTATCGAGAATAAACAATGATTAATTACTAATTTCTATGATGTACCGGTTAATCAATTAAGCGGATTTTAAGCTATTGCCCTCAGTGTAACTTTTACGGGTCTTAACCCGGTCAGGTTCATGATATTGTCGGGTCTGGACATGTAATATCCAACATGCCCAGACAAGTCTGAGCCGACGGTCGAGGTCCCCATCGTCACGACAGCCATCGTTGTGGCAGGACAGCCTGTTCCACCGCCACCACCTCCTTATGCTATGGATCCCCGTGACCCCTACACTGCTGCACGTATGGAGGCCTAACAGGTAGGCCTAGTTTCCGACCGCTACTCGTTCCCGGCATTGCAGCGGTCTTACAGCTCTCATGCCCCTTTGTACCCACCCCTTGTTGATCCATACTATGCTCATCCTCCGCCACCCCCACCATACATGATGCCATCCTACCCATACGCTCTATACGCACCCTATATCGAGCCTCACCATTCATCCTTTTTGGGCCCTGGTTATCTATTCCCTTACTCACCTTATCGTGGCGTCGCTGAATCGAGTTCTCCTAATGTTGCTGCTCTTGTGGAGTAGAACCGCGCACTGGAAAAGGAGAAAGAGGAGGTTAAGAAGAGAGTAAAGAGCATGGCGAAAATGTTATCCAAGGCGTCATCTTCTTTCGGGGAAGCAGACAGGATTGGGTTAGGCATGGGGAAGAAGAAACACCATTGATGGATTCGGGTACTGATGTTCTGGTCGTTTTTGTATTATGGTAGATGCGGTGTGATTTTGGCTCTTATCCTTTCATGGTTCTTGCTTTTATGATGTTTTCCCTTCAGTTGTATTTGTGATTTTCAAACATTGTATCGTATGTGTTGTATTTGGATTTGGTTGCTAAACATTGTAAGACTTATGGTTGTGTTGTTATGGAATCTAGTGTGATGACTTTTGTTTGCAGTATTGGTGCTAGATTGTATTGTGCTCGGGACGTTGTAGCTTGTTGAAGCTAGAAGTTAAGTAATACCTTGAGTAGCAATTGATAAGAACTCCATATGTCCTTTGTTTCCGTAAATAGTCATGACGGTGCTTAGTTTCGTGAGCCCTCCCTTTATTCCGGATTGTATCGGATCGGTGTGCCCTCCGTAGATCCCCGAGACATGGAACTGAAGCGATGCTTCACGTTGATCCATACCGTGGGGGCAAGACCGAAGCAAGCACTTATACCCCGTTTGTGTGAAAACCCTTGTGGAGATAGGTCCGTGTCACAGATGCATTACAGTTGAGTCTAATGAACCTTTATGTTGATTTTAATCAGGCCTCTTGCCTGACTTTTAGTCAATGATAAAGACCGGTGTTAGCAAGACCACCGGAAAAAGGACACGTCAGAATACTGACGATCTTCAGAAAGAACCTGATGAAGACAACCGCTCCCTACATGTTGTATATGGGAAGGATGGAAATCCTCTTACTTCAGAACCAAAGCGCAAAAAGGAGCAAGAAGAGCGATTCCAAAAATTGATCACTGACGAGATTGCTACGACATTCCCGAATCTAGTTGCTCAAGAAAAGAGGATAGTAGTAGAGAAGGATGACAAAGAAAAGCAAGACCCCTTATATGCTGAAAGGACCGAGTCAAGTCACCATCGTAGGTCCAAGTCAGAAAGGCACAAGGTGGTCAGAGTTGATTCGTCTGCTAGTTCCCGAAGCGAGCCTAAGAGGCGTCGCCATCCTCAGTCCTGATTCCTACAGCTCGGAGGAGCATCAGTGAAAGAAGAGTAAGAAAGAGAAGAGAAGAGCCAAAGAAAGAGGTTGTAGTTATAAGACTTATATGGCTAGTATTCAGGCACTTTCCGAGGTGATAAGAGCGCCACTAAAGCTCTTAACTGGTTAGATGAAGTGGAAAGGGCACTGGATATTAATGAGTGTGCTGAGAAGGATAGAGTGAGGTTTGCTTCATAATTGTTCAAGGGTTCGGCATTGACTTGGTGGAAGATGGAATTCCATAAGCGTGGAAGGACCAAGGCCTATGATATGGAGTGGGCCAAGTTTCGTAAGTTGGTAGCAAAAGTTTCTCCCAGAGCACGAGTCTGAAAAGCTAGAGAACGAGTTTATTCATCTGGAGATGAAGGGTTCAGACTACATGACTTATATCAATCGGTTCAATGAGCTGCTAAATCTGGTTCCGCATATGGTGAAGAAAGAGTTGACCAAGAATCGACGATTTGTGTATGGTTTGAGCCCCTTTATTAGGGCTGATGTTAGAGCTTCCTGACTCCATACTCTAAAATCGACAATTAATTTGACTGGAACTTTATGTGAAGAATGGGATCGACCGTCTGGAAAGAAAGGGGAGTCCTCTGATCGAAAGAGGAAGTTTGGTGGTTAAGGTCATGATCGTGGTCGTGACCAAGGAGGAAAGAAAGGGCACCGAGATGACAGAGGAAGGGATTATAGGAAAGAGAAGCCCACGTGTTACAAATGCAACACCATCGGCACTATGCTGATCAATGTGCAAAGCCCGCGGGATGTTATAACTGTGGAGACAAGGGACGTCGGATCGCCGACTGCCCGAAGCCAAGGGATGACACCAGATTCAGAAGCAAGGGCAAAGATGGTGGAGGCTCAAAAGGTAAACCTCGAATTTTCTTGATGACTACTGAGGAGGCCCGTAAAAACACCGATGTCGTATCTGGTATGTTTTCTGTGAATGGCAGTTATGTTAGTGTGTTATTTGATTCTGGTGCATATAGGAGTTTCGTTTCTACTACATGTATTCCCAAATTAAAATGTGTATTGCATGATTTATATCGACCTTATATTGTAGAAACTGCTAATGGGCAAGAAGTTAGTATCCCTAAAATTATTAAGAATTGCTATTTAAGGTTAGACGATGCCCTATTTGATTTAGAACTGCTTCCCATGACCTTGAGTGAATTCGATATTGTACTCGGAATGGTTTGGTTGACTCGACATCGAGCTAAGATTCGTTGCGACGAGAAGATTGTGGAATTTGAATCCGCGGACGAGAAAATTCACACGATAGTGGGCGATCGTTAAGCGCGACCGTTGAAGATAATTTCAATGCTCAAGGTGAAAAAATGCATGAAGAAAGGATGCCATGCTTTCCTAGTTAACTTGGTAGAAGTCCCTCGCGAAAAAAAGGTTGAAGATGTACCCGTTGTTTCGGAATTCGCCGATGTATTTCTGGATGAGCTACCGGGATTTCTACTTGAGTGACCGGTGGAGTTCCAAATTGAATTGGCACCAGGAATGACCCTGATAGCTAAAGCACCGTATATACTTGCGCCATCTGAAATGCAGGATTTGAAGAGTTAACTACAAGAACTTTTGGATAAGGGTTTCATTCGACTTAGCTCTTCACCTTTAGGAGCTCCCGTGTTATTTGTGAAAAAGAAGGATGGATCATTACGTATGTTCATTAACTACCGTGATCTCAACAAAGTAACCATCAAGATTAAGTATCCACTTCCTCGAATAGACGATTTGTTTGATCAGCTCCAGGGAGAGAGTTATTTCTCTAAGATTGATTTGAGGTCTGGATATCATCAAGTAAGGTTTAGAGAAGAAGATGTGCCAAGAACTACATTTAGAACAAGGTATGGGCACTATGAGTTCACAGTGATGCCATTTTTTTAACGAACGCACCTGCAATCTTCATGGACCTGATGAATCGTGTATGTAAGCCATACCTCGACAAATTTGTGATAGTCTTTATTGATGATATACTGATCTACTCGCTGAAGAACACCTCAGAACGACGCCGGGACTTCTTAGGAAGGAGAAGCTTTATGCAAAGTTTTCCAAGTGTGAATTTTGGCTTTGTCAAGTTTAATTTTTGGGTCATATTGTGAGTGATGCTAGAATTCAGGTGGACCCCGCAAATGTTGAAGCGGTATGAAATTGGGAACAACCTAAGTCTCCGACAGAGATAAGAGGATTTTTGGGTTTAGCAGGATATTATCGTCGCTTCATTCAAGATTTCTCCCAGATCGCTACACCTTTGACCGCATTAACTAAGAAGAACGCAAAGTGGGATAAGAAGCAGAAACACACCGATGCATTTGAACTTCTAAAGCAAAAGTAGAGCATCGCTCCTATACTCTCCTTACCCGAGGGATCGAAGGATTTTGTTGTTTACTGTGATGCATCGATCAATGGATTGAGATGTGTGTTGATGAAGCGAAGCAAAGTGATCGCTTATGCATCAAGGTAGCTTAAGACACACGAGAAGAATTATACTACACATGATCTGGAACTCGGTGCCCTAAAGATTTGGAGGCACTATCTCTATGGAACGAAGTTTGTGGTGTTCTCAGATCATAAGAGTTTGCAGCATTTGTTCAATCAGAGGGAATTAAACATGCGTCAAAGGCGTTTGATGGAGGTGTTAAGTGATTATGATTGTGAGATAAAGTATCATCCCAAAAAAGCCAACGTAGTGGCTGATGCACTGAGTAGAAAGGAAAGAACCAAGTCTCTGAGGGTTCGTGCGATGAGAATAGATGTTCGTGCTGACCCGATCGATAAAATTTTGAAAGCCCAAAAGGAGAAAATAGCTGTTCCAGAAGTGAATAGAAAGGAAGAAATAATGACCATCGTGGGTCGCCTTACTAAGGAACCCGATGGTATCCTTGGAATGGGAAATAGAATCTGGGTGCCGAAGGAAGGTGGTCTCCGTGAAATGATCCTTCGTGAAGCGCATAAGTCTAAGTATATGATGCCACCTGGTAATGATAAGATATACCAGAATTTGAGACCCTATTATTGGTGGCTGGGGATGAAGAGAGCAATTGCCGAGTTTGTTGGGAAATGCCATACGTGTTTGCAGGTAAAAGCTGAGCATCAGAATCCCGCTGGTTAACTTCAACCTTTAGAAATACCCAAGTGGAAATGGGACATGGTGACTATGGATTTTGTAACCAAGCTTCCTAAAACTAGGACCGTTAATGATGCTATTTGGGTAATCGTGGACCGATTGACAAAGTCAGCTCACTTTTTGCCGATTAAGGAAACTTACCCCATGGAACAATTGGCCAAAATTTATGTAAATGAAATGGTGTCAAGGCATGGAGTTCCATTATCAATTTTGTCTGATAGAGATGGCTGATTTACTTCCCATTTCTGGCAAAGTCTTCAGGAAATGTTGGGAACTAAAGTGAAATTAAGTACGACGTATCATCCATAGACGGATGTGCAAAGCGAAAGAACCATCCAAACCATAGAAGACATTCTAAAAGCATGTGTGATGGAATTTGGTGGAAGTTGAGACACCCACCTACCATTGGTAGAGTTTTCATGTAACAATAGTTATCACTCTAGTAAACAAATGCCACCGTTTGAATCTCTATATGGAAGGAAATGTAGAGTCCCGTTGTGTTGGTCTAAAGTTGGAGAAGGGCAACTTACAGGACCATAGTTGGTTATGGCTACGAATGATAAGTTTCAAGAAGTTCGAGAAAAGCTCAAAGCCGCGTAGGATCGGCAAAAGTGTTATGCCGATCGTCGTCGTAGGCCATTGGAATTTAAGGAAGGAGATATGGTAATGCTTAGGATATGTCACACCCCAACCGACGGCGGAATATGTCGGGGCGCAATGATTATCCAGATGCACATGACAACTAAAATAAGTTGTAATACTTAAACATGCCCTTTTTCATTAATCAACTTAAGACCTTATACAAGATATTAAACATGCAGTAATACATATCAAACTGATTTAAAGTCTTTAATCTAGGTCCAGAAATCCTAGCGTGATCATATCAAAGCTGTAGTATAAATTCCTGCAACATGTATAAAATCAAGTTTCAACTACAAAAGTAGTTGGTGAGTAAACACAAGTTTATAAAATATATTTTTAACACATGCGATATAAGAGATAATTCAGATATACAGTCAATCGGCTAATGAAATAGAATAAACAAGCAAATATTTTGAATATAGATACATGTTACACCCCAAAAAGGTTAAAGATATGGAGCTATGATTTCACACAAGTCGGATTATCAATTGAATGAATCACCATTAGTAATGATAATACGAATTGAATATTGAGTCATATCCCATTTTAAAAGAAAGGGGGTTTTAGTGAATACTCACCTGCTAAGTAGATCGGATGCAAGAGATAGAACCAACTTGCGAGAGATAACAACCTGGAGATTATCCTAATGAAACGAACATGCTAAATGAATATGGAGAATGATAATGATTATAGTTCTAAGGACACGAGGGACTTAAGGAGAGTTAGGTTCTATTTAAAAAGACCATTTTACCCTTTATCGGTAAATTATGATTTATTTATTTACTTATCAACTTTTGGACTCATATACTCTTATTATATGTATAAACATGATATAAGACTAAAAACCAAGTCCTAATACCTTTTGGTTTGTTAATATTAAATAATCATATTCAAAACCCTAATTTTGAAATATTTATCAAATAAATAGAAAAACCTTTTATTAACTAAAATAAATTTAGGGCTTTTACTTAAACTTTTATTTTATAATATACCTTAAAAGATTAGCCCTAATTATGACCCGTTTGTTCAATTTTGGCAAAGCAACGTTTAGAAAACCCTAGTTGTAATGTATTTATTAAATAAATATCAAAACAATTTATAAAATTGTAAAAACTTAGGATTTTATTTATTATAATATATTATAATATTCCTCAAAATATCAAACCTTAATTCAACACAGTTTACTCAATTTGGGCAGAACAATGTTATGAAAACCCTAATTTTGACCGATTTTTGGATAAAATATCAAACATTCCTAAAACTTGAAATTGACTTAGGCCATTCTTAAAACATATTATTTTAGGATTACCTACAAAAATTCAGACCCTAATTCCAATCCGATCACCCAATTTTGGCAAACCAAGCTCGAGAACCCTAATTTTTATATAATTCTAGAAACCATGCTTAGACAAAATATTAACAAAAACTGAGATAGGTTATTGTTGCCATAGCAACTTTCATTTCTCTTTTACTGCTAGCTTCGGCTTCGAGCCTTCCGACCTATCACTTATAGTGATGGTCTAAGGTAACGTAGCTTGGAACGTCGTTCCCACTATTCTTGCCATAGCAACTTTCATTTCTCTTTTACTGTTACAACGTCTATTTTTATTCGCGTCTTTACGCGACATTTAGGTTTGTCTACACCATCTTTTCATCTTCAACGGTTCCTGAGTTTTCCAAATGCAATTCCTATGATGACGTCTCTCGCACATCTAGCATATCGACTTTCTTTGTTTAGAAGCTCCCTTAGCCTTCTTGTGGAATCTACCATCATTTTCTTCAAGATCTTCTTCATCCTCGAACCACTTTCGTTTGTCTTTTATCGGGAATCTATTTCTACTAGAGGCTTCTTTGGTACAAGCTCCGCTAGCGGTCGCTTTATTGGACATTCTTCTCGTCAAAGCTTCCGGAAATTGATTAGCAATCGATAACAACGTAACCTTCAATGCTTCTGCCACTATTTCTAACATAACGGCTTTCATTTCTTCACTGAAGGTACTTGTCTTTACATTTTCACTAACATCAGATGTCATATCGGATGTTCTATTCGCATTCCTACCATGACTATGATTTCTAATCTTTTGATCCTATGATGAAAATAATCTGACATTTCAGAACTCATGTGATGTGAAGTCTCTAAATTTTGAATTCATGATAATTAGATAATTGCAAGCGCTATACATTTATATAATTATGATGCGCTGAATACCCAGTTATCCTCATCATAGTTATTCCTAGTGTCCCTACATTTCCTTTCATCCTTTACCGGTAATTTCTAAAAACCGCTCATTTAATACTACCTTTCTCTAGGCATTCTTTACAAGTTATTGACCACGTATCTCACTGTCAATTAACCTACCCCTCACTAGGCCACACAACAGTTAGAACCTATGATAAGTTCATTTGGGTAAAATACCAAATTGCAGTAGCTAATTACAATCGGGTATTCTCCGCACTTGCATACCCTAAGTCCTACCTCTTATGTTCCTCGTGCAACATTTTTCCCTGTGGGCATGACTATCCTGACTGGCAATTACATTCCCTATCTTACCTTACTCTCTTTACCAAGAGTCCTAGTTTAAGTCTAGATACGGTGCTAGTATCTAAATCTCTTAAACCAAGGCTCTGATACCAACTTGTGACACCCACTCTCAGTCTTGGCTCCAGGAGGGGTCACGTGTCAGATTTATTTCAGAACACATGGTATAACAGAGATAACTAAGCAGCGAAAATTAAAAACTTTTCATTTATATATTTGCCAAGTACAACAGTAAGGAAGATAACAACATAATCTAGTAACTAGATCTTATCTATAACTATGCGAGTCTACTACCGAGTCTATCCTGATAGCTTGCCCATCTAATCTTCCCTTGCTAGAGCCCTTCCCTTGCTACTTTAAACATCACCGATACCTGACATACATGCTTTTAAAGGTCAGCTTACGCTGGTGAGTTCTAAGTATTTAAAACTTTTACATTTTCTTGAAAGGTTACCTCAAACATTTGGGTCTAACGACCCCTTCTTTATAAATATTTATCAGGTACAAAACATAACAGGATTATACTAAAACATTTAATCATTCATCCTTTATCAGGTATAAGATATAACAGAATTATACCAAAACATTTAACCTTTAAACCTTTATCAGGTATAAGACATAACAAAATTATACCAAATCATTAATTCAACTAAGCATTGTCTATTGGAACCACGCTAGCTCCTCGGGCAACCGTCGTCACCCGAATATCAGTCATAGAGTAACCGTCGCTACCCCGGGGAACTGTCATTCCCGGGTTTTAGTTGTACAAGCACAATCTTCCTTCTTACATAGACAATCTTCTGCTTAGATTTTAAAAACTAACCCCAAGGGTTATTTTTTTTATCCGGAAACCTTAATTCCTTTATCAAACTTTACTTAAAATAGTTTAATATCTTTATTACCCGTTTATTATAACCTTCCCGAAAAGAGTTTATAACAGGTAATAACAACTTTAAAACAGTCATAAGCATTATAACATTTCACGTATGTGAATTAACACAAAACAGGCACAAGGCATTTCAAATACTTTTAAAAGTATTAATATTGCATGTATATGTAACACCCGTATACAATTTGATGCCAAACAAAAACCATTACTTTATAAAATTCGGTCCTAGAAATTTTTTTGTTCAAAACATTATTTTTTATAATCATATAATACCATCATGGTGGTTTATATTTACAAAATATACCCATAATAAGTTTAACATCCAAGTGTTGTTCAATAAACTTTGCATAAGTTCATTAGACCAAAAAGGGGGAATCGGTTCGTTCAATCTTCATGTGATCGGTCCATCTTGCACTTGATGAGCATCACGTCAAGCCTTCACCTTACCTGCAACTTACTCACTTTCAGTAATGAGTTTCTATTGAATAACAAAATGTAATTAACATTAATCAATGAGTATAAAAAGTAAAATCAGAATGGTACTCCTAGGCGTATCGCCTAGATTAGCCTTAGTTCCAGGCGATACACTTGGATTACTACGCGCATCGCCTTCTGATTCACATGCTCCAAGCGATATGCTTGGAGCCATTTTTCCAGGGATTTGGCCAATTTCGGCTGGTTCCATACTTAGCCAAATTTGTGGCTTTTTCACCTTGCTTCCTATCAGATTTCACCAACTAGTTTTCCAGCCTATTTCAAGTCATTCAATCATCACAAAACACTTTTTAAACATGTTTTTAATCATATAAACATAGCTTATCCGAATCGAATTCGGACTATGCATTTACGGGTTCATCCAACCCGTTTGACTCGTTAGGATACCCATTTCCTTTAAGCTAAGTATTTGACCCAAATGTAAGTTTAACCCACCATAACCCATTGGCATGCATGAAGGATAATTCATCTCCAAGGTCAATTACATCTTTTAACCCTGCAAAGATTCTATGCACTTCGTGTGCTCGTTTCAATTGAAACTAACTCAATTTTGAAGATTATGATCCTAAATTTATGTGACTACCTATTTATGCATCAATTTTCTTTTAGGGAGTCACTACATATTTGTTCAACCATTTTTGTGATATTGCACCCGTTTGACCCGTTAAGGTGGGTCCTTGGCCTTGGTGTCTCCCAATGCCATACTTTACCACAATTTAGCATATAGGATCTATGGTTCTATAAACCATTTGTGATCATTCTTTAATTTGTTACATGGCATGGGTTCTAAAACCCCATTTCCACCCATTGCAACTTGTCGTTCATATTATGATTCATCCGAATCTTACTTATGCTCAAATTAGTCATTGGAGAACCTTTTGGCGATTAGGCTTCATGGTTCCTAGAACCATTCTTCACCCATTTAGAATAGCTCATGGTCATTTCCATTTATATGAATACTCATTTTACATAACTACTACTTGTATCATAAACAATGTTACTTTCTACATTCTACCCGTAGGCATCATGCTCTAACGTGTTTCTTGTCATGCTTTGCTTAATTGCTTTGATTCAAATTCTACTTAATGTAACACTTCCATTTATATTCTTAAGTAATACTCATTACATAATTAATGAGTTTTTATTGTTACTTAAGTAAGTGTAAGTTGTACTTACCTTGCATCCATGTGAGCATTTCCACCTTCACTTTATCCGGATGACACATCCGATTGCAAGCTTCAACTAGCTAGCTCATCAAGATCAACCAATCACCTTCATTAGATTAGCTATGGTTAGAGCTTCAAGAAACTCCATTAACCATCAAAAATCGCAGCTATTCCTCTATTAATTGAAGATTTCGATTTCTAGGGCATGAGGGGGGGGGGGGGAGACTCGCGACCTTTGATGCTTCATACGCATCATCCCCTTCATTTTTTTCTTTTCTTTTTCTTTTGTTAAATTAGTTTCACTGAATTACATCATAAGTCCTTCTAGTTCTATATTTAGGTTATTTAATATCTCAAACTTTCATATTTCCATCATAAATCCTTTACTTCTACATATATAATAGTTGGCACATTATTTTAATGTACCACAACTCGCAGCGACACTTAAAATGAATTTAGTGGAATTTTAACATATAAAAATCGGGATGTTACAATTCTACCCCCCTTAAAGAGGGTTTCATCCCCGAAACTCTTTCTCAGGTCTTAGTCACCTACGGACATTACCCTATCCTCTATAAAGTCTGAGGTAGAACCGGTTACCTGTATAAATCATAATGTGTAAATATTTAGAATCACATATAAATATGTATCCAAGGTGTCATTATTTCTATTTAGCCTTCACAACGGACCACTCAATGTCCGCTTTTTATGGCCAATCTAAGGTCATTCTCAATGTCTCTTGTAATCTTGGGAACTTGACCCAACGAGTTTCAGTTGTTACATTTATTAACTCCGACTTTGTCATCATATGATAAATTTTATTTCTTGCTTTTACTCTCCTCGTAGGATAGTACTAGCACGATAACTTTTTATTAACCTTTATCATCCCCATTTTACGCGTCTAGGAGTTCACAGTTTATAACTCCACGTGTCATTTAGGGTCAAGGTTTTAATGACCAATGTCATAACCTTGTTTATAAAAAGAATCAAAATTTCAAATAATCACCCTCTTCGTAAGAGGTTCAAACGTTAATGTAATTAACATCCGTACCTTAGTGTCATCACAATCTGCGTATACAGCTCTCTTGCTCATGTTTACCTTGACGGTAATCCTAGTCGGAATTCCGTCCCACTGCTTTCCTACTAGTTGTGTCCTTGTACAGTCTATCTGTACCTACATATATTAAGCAGTACAACAATATTTGTAAGTGTTTAGCCTCTCACTTGCCGTTTATAGTTCACATTCGATAATGTAGTACATTTTTATTGGATGGTTCCTATGACTCTGAAAGCCATTTATACCACCCCATAACCCCTTTTAGGATTACACTGTTCCATCTATTACAGTTCAACGTGTCACACATTGATCTATTCTTGGCTCATATGATTCCTTTAGCATTTATCACATTAATTATGATTCCTTTGAATCATTTACACATCAACATACATGTTTTATTTAAGCCATGGCTCCTAGGAGTCATTTAGCTATTTCATGTCAATATAGACCTTATCCTTCTTGCCTTATCGTTATTGGCACAATTCCTATGAACTGTTTATGATTCGATTGCCTATTAATCTATGGTGATGGTTCCTATGAACCATTTATTGTTCTTTTGACACGTTGGCATATTAACATATTTTTGTGTTTCCATGGTTCTTTTGAACCATTTAGCTAGAAATCAACAAATAATCAGCATTATGATCCCTAAAGATCATTTCTAAACAATTTAACATATTGACATGGTTCTTACTGACCATTAATCAGTCACATAACATTTTAGCACATAGTTATGGTTCGTATGAACCATTACTTGTTCATATTACATTCCAACATTTATTTGGAAAATTTTGAGGATACTTACTTGCATAGCAATTCTCTGTGCGTCTTCGGGAAGGGTCGCTTTCAGCGTCCTCCTAACTTCCACAATCATCTATGCTTGTGGGTCTCACCCATGAAGTTGGGTCGATCACCCACCTAACAGCTTCAATTCCCTATTAGTTATACAAAACTTACACAGGAATTAACATGACTCAACAACATGAGTTTTACTACGTTTAAACAAGGTTACTTCTCACCTTTTGTTAAACGTCTAGTCATTTCATAGGGTTACGGGTTTTCTAGCATATGCAATAACCCGTTTCTCCTTATTCTTATTTTCCATTTCGCAGTTTTTCTTAATTCTCGACTTGGGTTTTAACCCAAATCACCTGAAAATTAATCACATTATATAACTTGATATCATTTAACAATTTTACGATATCACATATCAACGTAAATGAACCATCCCAGCAGCTTTATTAATTAAAGACATGGAACCATTTCACCTTATTAGTTCCATGGTTACTCATTAATCTTTCACTTATAACAACTTCATATAAGGTTCACCCTTAGTACATTTAGTGATGTCCCAAACGCAACCTTGTTCAAATTAATGGCTTCACCAATTACCACTTTCATTATATTGGTTTCACGGCTCCAAAAGAGTCGTTTTTCCACCAACAATTTCCATTTTCTTTATATTGGTTGTACGGCTCCTAAAGAGTCGTTCTTCACCAATTTCCATTTTTTTTATGTTGGTTTCACGGATCCTAGAGAGTCGTTCTTCACCAATTTCCATTTTTTTTTATATTTCAATTTCATTTTATGACCTCATGGGTCCAGACTCTTATTTTAACTCGATTTGGACACATGTGTATGCATTACCATTTATCAAAGTGTAATCCAGGTTGGGTAGTCCCACCTGGTTGTACCTTAGCACATGCCCATTATGCATTCGAGTCCTAGCCCAATGCATTTTGGATTCGTATGTATCCTCGTCCATCCAGTTGCTGGGGGTCAATTGTCCTGCAAAATCAATGTCACGTTTGATCACTTTTAGGGTTTTCCTTACCTATAGCAAGGTTACCCCACATGAACACAAATATCACGCATTTCAAGATACAACATTGCCAAATTATATGTCACAATGCTATCTTGTTACATTAACAATTTTCTTTTCAAGATACAACATTGCACAATTACTTGTCACAATGCTATCTAGTTACCTTGAGGAATTTTTATTTCATTTAAACACAAACAATAACAATCATTTTATGGTTAAAAACCTTACCCGGACACTTCATCAACTTGAACCGATCACTTTTTCCAATTCCCTGAGCTCAAGGTTTGAGTTCAAGTACTCTCTGAGTACTTAATTCCCTCAAACCATGGCTCTGATACCAAATTGTAACACCCGTATACAATTTGATACCAAACAAAAACCATTACTTTATAAAATTCGGTCCCAGAATTTTTTTTGTTCAAAACATTATTTTTGATAATCATATAATACCATCATGGTGGTTTATATTTACAAAATATACACATAATAAGTTTAACATCCAAGTGTTGTTCAATAAACTTTGCATAAGTTCATTACACCAAAAGGGGGAATCGGTTCGTTCAATCTTCATGTGATTGGTCCATCTTGCACTTGATGAGCATCCTGTCAAGCCTTCACCTTACCTGCAACTTACTCACTTTCAATAGTGAGTTTCTATTGAATAACAAAATATAATTAACATTAATCAATGAGAATAACAAGTAAAATCAGAATGGTACTCCTAGGCGTATCGCCTAGATTAGCCTTAGTTCCAGGCGATACGCTTGGATTACTACGCGTATCGCCTTCTGATTCACATGCTCCAAGTGATACGCTTGGAGCCATTTTTCCAGGGATTTGGCCAATTTCGGCTGGTTCCATACTTAGCCAAATTTGTGGCTTTTTCACCTTGCTTCCTACCAGATTTCACCAACTGGTTTTCCAACCTATTTCAAGTCATTCAATCATCACAAAACACTTTTTAAACATGTTTTTAATCATATAAACATACCTTATCCGAATCGAATTCGGACTATGCATTTACGGGTTCATCTAACCCGTTTGACTCGTTAGGATACCCATTGCCTTTAAGCTAAGTATTTGACCCAAATGTAAGTTTAACCCACCATAACCCGTTAGCATGCATGAAGGATAATTCATCTCCAAGGTCAATTACATCTTTTAACCCTGCAAAGATTCTATGCACTTCGTGTGCTCGTTTCAATTGAAACTAACTCAATTTCGAAGATTATGATCCTAAATATATGTGACTACCTATTTATGCATCAATTTTCTTTTAGGGAGTCACTACATATTTGTTCAACCATTTTTGGGATATTGCACCCGTTTGATCCGTTAAGATGGGTCCTTGGCCTTGGTGTCTCCCAATGCCATACTTGACCACAATTTAGCATATAGGATCTATGGTTCTATAAACCATTTGTGATCATTCTTTAATTTTTTACATGGCATGGGTTCTAAAACCCCATTTCCGCCCATTGCAACTTGTCGTTCATATTATGGTTCCTCCGAATCTTACTTATGGTCAAATTAGTCATTGGAGAACCTTTTGGCGATTAGGCTTCATGGTTCCTAGAACCATTCTTCACCCATTTAGAATAGCTCATGGTCATTTCCATTTATATGACACTACAACAAAATTAGCTTAATAGGACACCCAAAAAGGTCCTAAACTGTTATTTTATAGGACGCATGAGATAATAGGACTACTAATAAAAGTGTCCTTTATAAAGGGGTCCTATAAACTTATAGCGTCCTAATAAACCACAAAATAGGACGCGTTAGAGCGTCCTAATAAACCACAATATAGGACACGTTATAGCGTCCTAATAAACCACAAAATATGACACTTTATAAGGTATTAAGATGCATATATTTTATGACACATATTAGTGTCCTAAAAATTGGATAGATCAAATAGTAAATCTTCCTTATATTAGAAACACAAAAAGGGTCTTAATATGTCAAATGATGATGGGACGTTTTATTCATTTATAAAGCATATGAGCATACCTATTTTAAGGAGGATTACCAACATCCTTAAAATTATTCTCATTAAACATGATTCATATATACAAATAAGATACCATCAGCTTATCGATAGATGAACTTCAACTAATGGAATAAATAAAGTTTAATTATCATTAAAATAAGTCATTCCGATAACAAAAGCATTAAGCAAAAAATAAGTTATACTATTGTTATCCAAGATCCTAACATTAAACATGAAATTTAAAGTAATGAAATGTAGGGATATGATCATGTAATAGTAAACGTATGTCTGGAAAGTATTTAAGCCTACGGGGTCACACGTCTCGACACCAAATGTATTAATATTAATTAATGGTTAATTAATATTTATCACGAACATTTAACGAGGTTTCGTTAAAAACTGACAAGTTAATTGTTAACAGGGGTGTTAGTTGTAATTAGAAAGAGTTGTAATTGGATTACAATTGGGATAGGCTTTGTGATAAGCCCTTTAGGCCGAATTCGGTTAGGGGATTATCACAATCCCTAACTTGGTTATCAAGTCTTTTAAACCTATAAATAGATCCTCAGGGGTTTAAGGTTTAGTTGCTGGATTGATTTGACAAAAGTCCAAACCCTAAAACTCTCTCTCTTCTCTCTCGGTTTACGGCAACAAGAAAAACCCAAGGGGGTTTCGGTTCTTGTGTGGTTCGACCAAGCCTACATCAAGAGAAGTTCGTGATCGATTGCTAGCACATAGCATTGGTGTGTCGTGTGTGCGATCGTAGAGGGATTTACTTCAAATCCTCCAAGTGATCAAGTCTTGCCGAGCTAAAAAGGTACACGTTCTAATACCGGTTAGTTAGATTAATTCATAGGATTCTTTCCGCTGCGTACTCGTGTTTTGATAAAAGTTATATAACCCAACAGTGGTATCACGAGCCACCTATGATTTTAATTAATTACCGGGAATAAAACTTGGAAGGGGGGTAACCAAAACAAGATTCTAGCTTTTCGATTCATTTAAAAATCGTGTTTTACAATTGGAAAAGGTTTCGCAATTGGTAAAAACGAAAAAATTCGATGGAATAGGACTTTTCGACCCGATCGAAAAGTCCCTGATCGAAAAACCACTTCTCGACCCGATCGGAAACCCTTGTTTTCCGATCGGAAAGCCTTATTCCGGATCGGAAACCCTTGTTTTCCGACCGGAAACCCTACTTCTCGATCCAAATCGTAAAGGGTTTACGAACTGATCGAAAAGTACCCATTCGAAAAGTGCCCGATCGGAAAGGTTCCGATCGGAAAGGCTTTTCGACCCGATCGAAAAGTGTCTGATCGGAAAGGTTCCGATCGGAAAGGCTTTTCGACCCGATCGAAAAGTGTCCGATCGGAAAGGTTCCGATCGGAAAGGCTTTTCCGACCCACTCGAAAACCCTGTTTCGATCGGAAACCCCTGCTTTCCGATCGTAAACTCTATTTATGGATCGAAAACCTCTTGACGAATCGGAAACCCTAATTTTTAGCTCTAAAAATTTGATTTTTGTGATCTAAAATTATAAATCCAAGTTTTATCATTATTAGATAATTGTTATGAACAACATGTTGTACCTTTAAACTTTAAAGTGTTAAAAAGAAGTAAAAACCATGATGTTTCATGCAAATCGTTCATGGTTATTACTTAAATCAAAGAGGATTTAATTAAAATTATATGTGATAATTAGAAACCCTAAGATTATGTGATTATCTGATAATTGTGACATAATAAAAGGTTTATTGCAAATTTGTTTTATGAAAATCGAAATTTGTTAAAAGAACTATTGAAATATGATTTTGTTTATAAAATAAAATTTGTGTCCTAAAAGTCAAAAGAAACACCGGCTCACCCATTTGAACACACTCTAAGAGAGGTATAAGTCGGGTCGCTCTGCTTCCCTAAAGTGGTAGGTTTTTAATTGCAAAAGTTGCAAACCTCACCCCTACGCTTCTTTGTGTGTTGCAAATGGAGCTACCGAGCTCTTTTGATTTGGATGACAAACTAAGAATTTTATAAACACATTATGTGATGAAGATGTGCATGAATCTTCACACATAACTTTTTTGATCACGCATCAAAATTGTTTTGACCCAAACCAAACTTAAGTCTTTGCCATCCACCTTGTAAAGGACACTTGTGGATGTCATCTTACTCATTGGTACACAATGGTAAAATGGCATTTGCATGGCAAATTCCCACTCATTGGTACACAATGGTGGATAATTTGTGCGTTCTTGGCTGGACGACTTAAAGCGAGCTAGGCGGTGAGACCCTTAGCCCGTGGCAAAAGATGGGATGAAACATGACTACCAATCACTTGGTGCAAGTTGTAGGTCCCATAAAATCTAGGAATTGTATTTGGAATACAATTAGTGATCGTCACTTACCATTTGAATGCATCATTTCTAGCAGATCAACTGATGAAATGATGGCATGTCAATT
The DNA here is from genome assembly GCA_039602395.1 of Deinandra increscens subsp. villosa. NCBI lineage: Eukaryota > Viridiplantae > Streptophyta > Magnoliopsida > Asterales > Asteraceae > Deinandra > Deinandra increscens. The sequence goes on from JBCNJP010000010.1 coordinate 32,460,995, forward strand.
GGATCCTAGCCTTAATAAAGCTTAATTGTTTAAAATGTTTAAACATTGGGTAATTAAATTTATTAAGGAAAAGATTATCGAAAATACTGATTTTTGAACTTAATCTGTTTTGTAGATGGCAACAAACCCACCTCAAAACAATGTTGGTCATGCTTTTCGTCAAATGTTTGAAAGAGAAAAGCTGAATGGATCTAACTTCAATGACTGGTACCGTCAACTGAGGATTGTCCTTAGAGTTGAACGGAGGACCGATGTCCTTGAACATCATTGGCCGACCGAGCCAGCTGCTGATGCTTCTGAGCAAGAGAAAGCGTTCTACAACTCAGAGTACAGCAGATACGATGAGGTTGCTTGTATGATGAACTCGAGTATGACTCCTGATCTTCAGAAGCAATACGAATTTCATACACCTTGTGATATGATCAAAGAGCTGAAAAAGATGTATGAAAAACAAGCTGGTGTCGAATTGTTCGACCTAGTTGTGGAACTCCACGACTTGAAGCTTGAAACTGGTAAATCGGTCAGTAGTCATGTGCTCAAGATGAAGAGCTACTTTGACAAATTGGAATCGCTCAATTATGGGTATAATCGTGCTGTTGCAGTTGGCATGATCCTCAAATCGCTTACGAAGGATTTTGAGGGTTTTGTGCGCAACTATAACATGCATAGTATGACTAAGACTATACCTGAGCTTCATGCTATGCTTGTCGAGTATGAAAAAACGATTCCTAAAAAGGCCACTGAAACACCCCAAGTTCTTATGATCAAGGGGGGTAAGATCCAAAAGGCTAAACGACCGAATAAGGGGAAGGGCAAGATTGATGGCAAGGGTAAAGGCAAGGCTGTTGCCCATATCCCTAAAGCCAAGCAAACCCCTCCGGCCCCTAAAGAGCATCAGGCTAAGGACCAGATCTGTCACCATTGTGGTGAAGTCGGACACTGGAAGAGGAACTGTCCTACCTACCTAGCTGAGTTGATCAAGAAGAGAAAGAATACTAGTGGGACTAGTACTTCAGGTATCTTCACAATTGAATTATTTTCCTTTTCTAAGAGTGATTCATGGGTGTATGACACCGGCTGTGGAACTCACATCTGTAATTCGTTACAGGGTCTTAGAAAGAGGAGGAAACTGAAGCCTGGAGCTTTGCAGCTGTTCGTTGGAAATGGTTTGCCAGCAGCTGTGGAAGCTATAGGAGAATTTCATTTAATTCTGCCTTCTGGGTTATGTATTGTATTAGACAATTGTCATTATGCACCTTCTATCACTAGAGGTGTTATTTCAGTTTCTTTGTTGAAAAACCAAGGATACATTAATGTTTTTAATGATATCAGTATTTCAGTTTCTAAAAATAATGTTCATTATTTTGATGCTATTCCTTGTGATGGTATTTATGAAATTGATATGCATGGTTGTGTTTCAAATAATTCAATGTACACAGTTAGCAAACGAGCCAAAACTGTTTTGGACTCTACCTATCTTTGGCACTGTCGTCTTGCCCATGTTGGCAAAAATCGCATTGAAAGACTTCAACGTGAAGGGATCTTACAATCAAATGATGAATCATTTGATCAATGCGTTTCCTGTATCTCAGGAAAGATGACAAGAAAACCCTTTCCGAACAAGCCGCAAAGGGCAAAAGAGCTACTTGGACTCATCCATACTGATGTATGTGGCCCATTTAGACATGTGTCAAGAAAAGGTGCTAGCTACTTCGTAACTTTCACGGATGATTTCAGCCGTTATGGTTATGTTTACTTGCTTAAACATAAACATGAGGTATTTGAAACATTCAAAGAGTTTAAGAACGAAGTTGAAAATCAACTCGGTAAGACCATCAAGATCCTTAGATCGGATCGTGGTGGAGAATACCTAAGCCAAGAGTTTAAGGATTATCTTAAAGCGTGTGGAATTGTCCAACAGCTTACTCCTCCTTATACTCCTCAGCATAATGGAGTGTCTGAGAGGAGGAATCGAACCTTACTAGAGATGGTGAGGTCGATGATGAACCTTACAACTCTCCCATTATCATTTTGGGATTTTGCTCTAGAAACCGCTGTACGCGTTCTAAATATGGTTCCAACCAAGAAGGTTGAAAAGACACCATATCAATTATGGCATGGAGAAGTCCCTGTGTTGTCTTACTTAAGAGTCTGGGGATGTGAGGCACTTGTGAAGCGTGATACGCCTGACAAATTACAACCCAGGACTACTAAGTGCATCTTCGTGGGATACCCAAAGGAAACAATGGGTTACTACTTCTATAATTCTTCAGAAAACACTGTTCGTGTTGCTCGATATGCTGAATTCTTTGAAAAGAATTTTATAGCTCAAGAGAACAGTGGGAGAATTGTAGAACTACTAGAAGATGTGTCACCTTCTGAAACAACTAGCAATCATCAACTTGGGGGGGGAAATGTTCAAAGAGATGAACCTCAAGTCGATGATGTTGCGATTCCACTTCGTAGATCCGAAAGGGTCGTACGTGAACCGGATAGATGGATTGGTCTAGTCGAATCCGAGGATAACGTATCAGGAGATCTCAATGAGCCTCCGAACTTCAAAGCTGCATTATCAGATCCGGAATCTGACAAATGGCTTGAAGCTGCGAATGTGGAAATGAAATCCATGCAAGATAACCACGTTTGGACCCTGGTTGATCTTCCTCCTAACGCTAGAACCGTTGGGAGCAAATGGCTCTTCAAGAAGAAGACCGACATGGATGGAAATGTACACACCTATAAAGCTCGTCTCGTGGCGAAAGGTTATACTCAACGTTTTGGCGTTGACTATGATGAGACCTTTTCACCAGTAGCAGACATTAGAGCTATTAGGATTCTCTTAGCCATAGCAGCGTACTATGACTTTGAGATATGGCAAATGGATGTTAAGACTGCCTTCTTAAATGGTTACTTGGATGAAGAAGTCTATATGGATCAACCTGAAGGGTTCATTGATCCAAAACATCCCAACCAAGTATGCAAGCTTCAAAGGTCCATTTATGGACTAAAGCAAGCATCGAGGAGTTGGAATAAACGGTTTGATGAAGAAATCAAAAAGTTTGGTTTCGTTCAGAATCCCGATGAGCCATGTGTATATCGCAAAGCTAGTGGGAGTAATGTTACTTTCCTTGTCTTATATGTAGATGACATATTGATAATAGGAAAACACATTCCAATGTTGCAAGATGTAAAATCCCATCTTGGAAAGTGTTTTGCTATGAAAGACTTGGGAGAAGCAGCATTCATTCTTGGAATCAAGATCTATAGAGATAGAACTAAGCGGTTGATTGGACTAAGTCAAAGTGCTTATATTGATAAGATCTTGAAGCGATTCAAGATGGAGAATTCCAAGCGTGGTAATGTACCAATGCAGGAAGGACTTGGTCTGTCGGTCAAACAAGGTGCTTCTACACCTGATGAGGTGAAGCGTATGCAAAGAGTCCCTTATGCTTCGGCTGTAGGCTCTATAATGTATGCGGTGAGATGCACTAGACCTGATATAGCGTTCGCGCAAAATATCGTTAGCCGTTATCAACAGAATCCAGGTGAAAGTCACTGGACTGCTGTTAAGACCATTCTCAAGTACCTACGGGCTACTAGAGATTTGTTTTTGGTATATGGGGGAAATCCAGATCAAGAGCTCAAAGTGACCGGATACTGTGATGCTGGATTTCAGACTGATAGAGATGACACGAAGTCTCAGTCTGGGTACGTCTTCGTTATGAATGGAGGCGCTGTGGATTGGAAAAGCAAGAAACAAACCACAGTTGCTATGTCTGCAACAGAGTCTGAGTACATTGCTGCTTCGGAAGCTGCAATGGAGGCTGTCTGGATAAGGAAGTTTATTAGTGGGCTAGACATTGTCCCCACAAGTAACTTGCCTATTGACATGTACTGCGATAACTCGGGTGCATTAGTCATCGCCAAAGAACCCGGAGTTCAGAAGGGCGCCAGACACTATGCCAGGAGATATCACTATGTTCGTGAGCAGATCGAACTAGGTGAAATCAAATTACTCAAAGTTCACACAGATATTAACTTAGCTGATCCTTTCACGAAAGCTTTGTCGAGGCCGAAGCTTGAAAGGCATGCCGAGGGCATGGGACTTAAATTGGCTGGTTAAATCATGTATGTCTGATGTTCGGTATTTGGATAAAGGACGTTAAACAATTTCTGTTTATATAATGAAATAAAGTATTTGATATGTTTGATTTCATTTAATGGTTAAGTTGTGTCCTATATTTGCATGTTTAATCCTTGAGTACTTGCCAAGTATTCTAAATTGTCCATTGTCGATTAACTATATGGGAGTATAGTTAAACTAAGACAAAATCTGAGTGATTGGTTAGGATGGTCCCACCAAACTCACATGGTATTCATTGGATGCATACTGGACAGACCCACTAACGAATTGTCACTTTATGGATCGGCGTCATTAAGTGAAATTCGTAAATGGTTGCTTTACTCATCCTTAGACTTGAGATACAAGCAGGTCATGCATGTATGGATTGCACTTACTTGATATAGGTCTAACTATCCTGAATAAGGTAGTACAAAAGAGCTATTTTCAGTAAGTGTAGTGAAGTATGTGACTTGACACGTGTAGTCAAGAGGATTTGTTCCTTCAGCTTTGTGCTGAAGCAGATACCACTGGGCCCCTCATTGGACTAATTAAGATGTTTGCATGGCCGTGCCCAAATGAAATCTAGAGATGTCTCGATTTGCAATTTGGTAATCTTAAGTTAGTTGTGAGAATGAGAAACAGAATCGTTAAAGTATGGAATGACTTTGATCCGTATCCATATTTAACACGGTATCGGTAACAAAGGGATAGTAAATGACTGTACCATTTAAATACACTTTGAGAAACTGTACTTAAATATTTCTGGGAGCATTGGCGTGTTGCTAGACGCTAACCAATGTTATTACCTTTACTATTGCAAGCTCAAGTGGGAGCTGTAGGGATATGATCATGTAATAGTAAACGTATGTCTGGAAAGTATTTAAGCCTACGGGGTCACACGTCTCGACACCAAATGTATTAATATTAATTAATGGTTAATTAATATTTATCACGAACATTTAACGAGGTTTCGTTAAAAACTGACAAGTTAATTGTTAACAGGGGTGTTAGTTGTAATTAGAAAGAGTTGTAATTGGATTACAATTGGGATAGGCTTTGTGATAAGCCCTTTAGGCCGAATTCGGTTAGGGGATTATCACAATCCCTAACTTGGTTATCAAGTCTTTTAAACCTATAAATAGATCCTCAGGGGTTTAAGGTTTAGTTGCTGGATTGATTTGACAAAAGTCCAAACCCTAAAACTCTCTCTCTTCTCTCTCGGTTTACGGCAACAAGAAAAACCCAAGGGGGTTTCGGTTCTTGTGTGGTTCGACCAAGCCTACATCAAGAGAAGTTCGTGATCGATTGCTAGCACATAGCATTGGTGTGTCGTGTGTGCGATCGTAGAGGGATTTACTTCAAATCCTCCAAGTGATCAAGTCTTGCCGAGCTAAAAAGGTACACGTTCTAATACCGGTTAGTTAGATTAATTCATAGGATTCTTTCCGCTGCGTACTCGTGTTTTGATAAAAGTTATATAACCCAACATGAAAGACACTAGAAGAATATAGTCTTCAGTCATCATGCATCCTTCTCACTCGTCACAAAGCACCTACAAATTAATCATCCATATATAAGCTTAAAGTTTGTTATAAACTTAATAATGTATTACAGGTTTAACAATAATGACATACTGAAATGAAAGAACATGGCCATGCTATAGATGCACAATAGCAGCTTGGATTGTATCTAATGACCCATATGGTCTAACCAACTTTACGAAACATCTCCAATCGACTTGGTTTTTGTCCCAAAGATGTCTCTGTTATTAGAGCTAATACAAGCTCACCAAGTGCCACTGTTGCACCATGACACATACATAAATCAGTAGCAAGACTGCATGGAAATTATTTCTCAAGCACAAAAATTGTAGAATGTTCTACACAAAATTACTAATGCATATTAGTATATCATGTCACTCTTGCAGTCTTCCCAGTTTGAAGCAACTATCATTTATATATTGAAATTTGAGTAGGCAAGAATGAGTGAATTGCAGGAAACAATAACTTTGTCCAGAACACCATACAGAGCTCACTAGTAGCTTAGAAAAAATAGGAATAATTTCAACATATTTAACACAAACCTAGACCAATTGAACGTCACACTATCCAACCTTTGCCAAAAATTCCTAGCATCAGGATATAAATGCCAGTGAGGGAAGTTCAAACCATTAAACAATTAGAAACCAACAAAACCACTATTTGCCCTTGGAACATGTTTCATTGGATGACTGAGATCTTACAAAATTATGCCTCGTCTGCTCCGTGAATCGCGATCTTTCCCTCATTCACTTGATGATCAAAGTGAAAGGCAGTGATGTTCTCATTTCATCATTTGAACTCACCCCTATCTATACATGTATGTGTTATATATATATATATATATATATATATATATATATATATATATATATATATATATATAGGGTTAGGTTCAAATGAGAACTTTTTCTTTTGAGAACTTTTGAGAACCAATTTGGGCCACTAATTTTGAAGGGGGGAGCATTTAAATTCATGGGGGGGTTTTCCATATATATAAACTAGTGGCTAAGATTAGTTCTTTTTAGTTCTCAAACCCAATTAGTTCTCAAATGATCCTCTCCCTATATATATATATATATATATATATATATATATATATATATATATATATATATATATATAGGTAAAAGATCCGTGTAGACCCCTTATTTTTTTTAGACCCCGTAGACCCCTTATAAAACTCAATAAAACTCATTAAAACTCACTAAAAATAAAACTCAGTTTTGTTAATTTAGTTTTTTTTATTTGCGATAAGCTTTTAAGAACAAAAAAAGACAATTAAAAAAAAAGAAAAACGAAAAACATTAAAAATTAAACATTTTAAGACAGTGAGTTTTAAAAATCAATGAGTTTAAAACTCAATAAACTCAATAAAACTCAGTGTTGCGTTTAAAACTCATTATTTTAAAACTCATTGTCTTAAAATGTTCGATTTTTAATGTTTTTTGTTTTTTTTTTAATTTATTTATTTATTTTTTTGGTTCTTAAAAGCTTATCGTAATAAAAAAAACCAAATTTACAACACTGAGTTTTATTTTTATTGAGTTTTATAGGGGTCTACGGGGTCTACAAAATTTAAGGGGTCTACACGGAACCCTTCCCTATATATATATATATATATATATATATATATATATATATATAAATATATATATATATATATATATATATGTATATATATATATAGGATTAGGTTCAAATGAGAACTTTTTATTTTGAGAACTTTTAAGAACTAAATCTCAACCACAAATTTCAGGGGGAAGGATCAAATAAAAACAAGATGTTATTGCGAAAACACGAAAACAGATATTAAAACCTCTATAACTTCCTCATACGTTAATATTTATTTTAAAAATTTGCGCCAAAAGTCTTAAAATTATATCACCTTTAATTCTGGGAAAAAAAATTAAACATATAAAATTTCGTGATTTTTTTTATTATTGCACATGTGCAATAATACGTATTAATTATATTACACATGTGCAATATTAACAAAAAATACATTAATTTTTTTTTAATTTTTTCAAGAATTAAAGATAACAGAATTATAAGATCTATGGTACAATTTTTTATCAAAAATATTAACGTATGAAAAAAATTATAGAGGTTTTAATATTATTGCACATGTGCAATAATAATTTTTTATTGCACATGTGCAATAATAAAAAAAATTTAAAAACGTTGATTTTTTTTTTAATTTTCTCCAGAATTAAAGATAAAAGAATTATAAGATTTATAGTGCAATTTTTTTAAAAAAAATTTAACATATGAAAAAGTTATAAAGGTTTTAATATTATTGCATGTACAATAATAATTAAAAAAATTATTGCACCTGTGCAATAATAATTTTTTAAAAAAATTTGATTTTTTTTTTAATTTTTTCCGGAACTAAAGTTAACATAATTTTAAGGATTTTGGTGCAAATTTTTTTAAAAAATATTAACGTATGAAAAAGTTATAGAGGTTTTAATATTTGTTTTCGTGTTTTCGCAATAAAAGTTGTTTTCACATGATCCTTACCCTATATATATATATATATATATATATATATATATATATATATATATATATAGGTAAAAGATCCGTGTAGACCCCTTATTTTTTGTAGACCCCGTAGACCCCTTATAAAACTCAATAAAACTCACTAAAAATAAAACTCAGTTTTGTTAATTTAGTTTTTTTTTATTTGCGATAAGCTTTTAAGAACAAAAAAGACAATTAAAAAAAAAGAAAAACGAAAAACATTAAAAATTGAACATTTTAAGACAATGAGTTTTAAAAATCAATGAGTTTAAAACTCAATAAAACTCAGTGTTGCGTTTAAAACTCATTATTTTAAAACTCATTGTCTTAAAATGTTCGATTTTTAATGTTTTTTGTTTTTTTTATTTATTTATTTATTTTTTTGGTTCTTAAAACCTTATCGTAATAAAAAAAACCAAATTTACAACACTGAGTTTTATTTTTATTGAGTTTTATAGGGGTCTACGGGGTCTACAAAATATAAGGGGTCTACAGGGAACCCTTCCCATATTATATATATATATATATATATATATATATATATATATATTATATATAGGGTTAGGTTCAAATGAGAACTTTTTATTTTGAGAACTTTTAAGAACTAAATCTCAACCACAAATTTCAGGGGGACCACTACAATTCATGGGAGGGGTGATACATGTAAATAAACTTGTGGCTCAAATTAGTTCTTTTTAGTTCTCAAATCAAATTGGTTCTCAAATGATCCTCTCCCTATATATATATATATATATATATATATATATATATATATATATATATATATATATATATATATATATGTCACACCCCCAAAATACCACTAACGGAGTTTATACCGATAAGGGGCGCGACTAGACCAGGATCCACAACCATAGTTACAAATACTAAACGAATCAGGGTTAGACCAAACACAAGTTATAAATCAAAGTCTTAAATACACGCAGCGGAATAAAATATTGTCTTAGCACTAACCACGTGCTTTACATAAACATTGTTTTAAAATTCCCAAGTTTAGTTTAAACAGAAATAAATATCTTCTCGTGCCATGCCAACCACCAGCGGATACTCCTTAGCGATCTGCAAAAGTTTAAACCACGCAAGTGTCAACCTAACGGTTGGTGAGTTCACAGTGGGCTTGTCATGCATTGGCCCGGTCTCATACTCATAATTCGTGTCAAGGTATACTTACAAGTTATTTATTTGTGAAAAGCAATGCTCGTAATTATATCTCAGTTTATAAATGAAATTTCCGTGACCTACGTCATCGGGTATGTACTAGTTCCGTAAAGTTAAAGGACTCAACCGATATCGCGGGTAGCTAATCCGTTGTTCCATGCTCTAAGGAAGTTTGTACCAAAGCTGACTTATTTTGTGGGGGCCGAGCCATCCCGTACGGTGCGGACCTACGTCATCGTGGTTTTTGCCTCCCCCGTGTCCTCCCCGGGACTACGGTCAAATAGGCTGATATTGTTCCTCCGTGCACTTCCCGTGCCACGGGGCGGAGTTTGTCAAACTCCAGTAGATCTACCCAACATCCCCTCGCTTTACAATTAATGGCACAATTTTAGTTGAGGACTTTTAAGTTATAAGGCATCCTTAGAAAACATGTGATATCATATGGTTCAGACTTTAACCTACACTAGCCATATTAAAACGGTTTACCTTGGGTTCTCACGAATCCCAAAATCATTTTCAGTTATTGTTTCAGAAATGGTTTGTTTAAATCCACAAGTGTTTCCCATAAAACACTTCAGTTCATCAAGTGGGTGCCGAGCATTCCCGAGTTCTCATGAATTTGTCAGCATTGTTTTTCGTTAAGTTATTCGGTGTGGCCCAAACAGGCTCACGGTAAACGGGTTAGTGACACTCACCTTTGGTTGCACTGCTACACTTCAAGTAATCCAAATTATTGTCTGTTTAACGAAGACCTAGAACACGTTTAGGTCTTAAGTATTAGTTTGTGTCTAATTTTGCTTAACGTCACTATGGCCCATAACATAGCACGTTGCAACTATGACCCGACATACCGACACACGACACCAATGGTTGATCATAACAAGGGTTCATATAAATCAGATATCAAGCATGTTTCATCATGGCATAATCATGTAAGTCATGGCATAACACTTAAGCAAATTTCACAAGTTTGGTTTTCAGGTCAGGTCTTAGTTTCGCTAGCACAGTTTCGCTAGGCAGTTTCGCTGGGTACACGGGCAGCACTTTCGCTAGGCTATGCCCGGTGACACAGTTTCGCTAGGCTAGTTTCGCCCGAAACTGCTGATGCAGTTTCGCTAGCCTAGTTTCGCAGGGAAACTGGTTTGAACTTTCGTTCAGGTATTTCGCTCGGTAGTTTCGTTCGAGCTGGTCTGGTCAGGTTACCCGGCGACACTATAGTTTCGCTGGGTAGTGTCGCTGGAAGGAGATATAGTTTCGCTACCTAGTTTCGCCCAGAGAACACGCAGTTTCGCTGGTCGCGAAAAACATACGGATTTGCCTAAAAATCAACCTAACAGCTTCTGATCTTACATGCAATTCATTATTTAGCATACATAGGCATTTACCAACATAAATCAGCAAGCTTTAACACCTTAAACATGCTTTTTGTCATCAAATCACCCAAAATACATATAAAACCCTAAAATGGCTAAAATAGCATAAATCTCTATCATGGCTGGATTTCATACGCAAAGTTGTCAACTTTATGATAGATCTAGCATCCCTAAGCACTATCTCAGAAGCATACAAGTTTTCATGAAGGTTTGAGCATACTTTATAAAGAAAACACATAGAAGAAGCAAGAAACATAGTTTTGGGACTCACGGTTGGTTCTAGGATCGATAGATGAGATGAGGTGATGGTCTTGAGGCTGAGGTCTCGGTTTCTTGATGGTTTTCTCGGCTGACCAGTTTCCAGAGAATAGTGTGTGTGTTTGTGATGAAATGAGGCAAATGGAGAAACTAGGGTTCATTAAGATTATTTATATCAGGAGCCAGTTTCGCTGGCAGTTTCGCTGGCCAGGCGAAACTAGCTCTGGTCTCGTGTTATTGGATTATCTTAGCTGGCTACCGGGCGACACTATAGTTTCGCCCGGTAGTTTCGCTGGCGACCAAAAAGGCAAGTTTTCACATAATCAAGTATTTACAATTTGTCATGCTATTCACAATAATAAGTCATGTATTTAAATCACATTGCACATAAGGACAATAAATAGGCACATAACATATATGGACGGGTTCGGTGATCAACCAAAGGTCGTGGACGTATTCGGCCTAGTTTAAGCATTAGTTACTTAAGTTAACACTTATAACGTAACTAACGGATTTGTCTAACGGAAGTTAACCTTGAAATTCTCGGGTGTCACAATATATATATATATATATATATATATATATATATAGGGTTAGGTTCAAATGAGAACTTTTTGTTTTGAGAACTTTTGAGAACTAAATCTCAACCACAAATTTCAGGAGGGGACCACTACAATTCATGGGAGGGGAGGATACATGTAATAAACATGTGGCTCAAATTAGTTCTTTTTAGTTCTCAAATCAAATTGGTTCTCAAATGATCCTATCCCTATATATATATATATATATATATATATATATATATATATATATATATATATAGGGTTAGGTTCAAATTAGAACTTTTTCTTTTGAGAATTTTTGAGAACTAAATCTCAACCACAAATTTCAGGGGGACCACTACAATTCATAGGAGGGGGGATATATGTAATAAACATGTGGCTCAAATTAGTTCTTTTTAGTTCTCAAATTAAATTGGTTCTCAAATGATCCTCTCCCTATATATATATATATATATATATATATATATATATATATATATATATATATATGCATGTGAATATATATACTTGTATATTTAATAAATATAAAACACCTAGAAGTCATAAATTTTGCTTGTTTCGTCGAACGCTAAAAACCATAAATATGTTTATAAAGTTATCTATTTTAGAATAACAATATTATCAAGCATTGATCATATGAAGCGTATAAAAATTATCATAAGGGAGGGAACTGGGAAGGATATTTATTATGAGGCTGAATGAATATCATATATAGCCAAAACGTAGAGCATCCGGCTCATAGCAAAAGAGAAAATAAAGTAATCCATCATGCATGTAAGAAGGGAGAGATAACGTTAGCAATTCAAGTAGTGTGATAAAGTTTAATGACTACCTTTTTCCGGAAAGATTAAGATGCATTATGTTGTAGGCACATGATTCAATAGGTTTTCCTATAATCTACTATCCTATCTTTTAGAACCACTCAGATAGATAAAATGACATGGGTAGATAAGTTAGACTAACTCCCAAGTATGGAAGAGAGAATTCATCCATAATAACAATCACTCTGAGCAGGCAAGTTAGCAGCTACCAAGACCAACATGTCTAATACTTCACTATCAACAACTTGAAATAATACCTTGGGCAATGTTTCCACGTAAGCACTTGGAATCTCCATTTCAGCAAGAACATTGTTATTTATTGCTAAGGCAGTCCCTACACTTCTCCAATTTCTTTCTAGCATCCTTGGATAAACCCTTTGGACGAACCTTAGGACAAGGTAACCACCACTTTTCTTCCTGCCGAACTGAAGGCCTACCTATTGGATTATTCTGCACAAAATTTGCAGAATGGTTACAGTTTGTTTATAGAGATAAAACTTAATTCCTAGCAGACACCGTAATAATATTTTATACTATTATATCATATAAACCTTATTGAGACATTGGATATGCAACAAATTAGTAGAGGTGGCAGGTTGGCAGCTGATTATGTTCACAACTTCTTATGTCTGAACATGTCATTTTTTGCGAGCGCAGATTTGAGTGTGCGAGGTTGGGTGGGACATGCAAAACACCTATTTGGAATTTTTTAACATTATACAAATAATTACTAAGTTAATAATGATTATAGAAACAATAATACAAAACACATAACTTGAATCTATGAAGAAAAATAAGATTCCATAGGTTTTGTGCATTGAAGATGGACCTGAGCAACTTCAACCCATCTGACCATGGGATATAATTTGACCAAATCTTCATGGACAAAATCATGTAACTATGCTGAAAACTCTACTCCACCTCCAACTATTGAAAATGAATTCTGCTTAAACCTTTTTCAGATGCAGCTCTAAAGGCATTAATGTGTGCAATTCCATTGATCTTGTACATGTGGCATTGCAACCAAAACCACCAACACAAAAGATCTGAAAGATTTAAGCAGCAAATTTTTATGATGCTAAAGTCTATAACACAAAGAAACCAATGATAATTATCAACTATCTAATAGAAGTCAAGTTTTCTTACAATAGTTCTGAGCAACCAAGATTATCTACAACTCATGAGCCACATGGTATAAAGACTATAAATAAGAACAAAAGAACCATATAAGGATGACAAGTAACTCACTCGAGATCAACATCCCATTTTTCCTTATATTGCTCGTATATAAATTTAATATGATTTTGCTTATTACTCTAACAAGGGTCAGTAAGAGTGAATGCATGAGACAAAGTAATTCTTAATGCTATGTGGTATGATAATATGTATTTTCAATAAATGAAGTGTTCTCACCATGAGCCGTGAAATAATCCTGATAAGATTCATTTAAAGCATGAGAGCAAGTAATATATAATGTTGTGTTTTATATCTGTGCTTAAGATGAAAGAGTAAAAGGATAGAAAAATCATTCTCACCATGAGCCGTGAAATAAGTTAAGTTTCAAAGCTGGCATAACAGAGGTTCTATCTTAATTTTAAATCGTCAATTTATATCTTATAACTAGACAAATATGCCATACCCATTTTAACTTTGTTGTCAAAACAAAAATTACAAATCTCTTTGCATTACAAATAATCCAAACATAAAAACAAATAATCCAAGTGTTACTGATAGATTATTGTACTTGCTAGAAATTCATAATCCAGCATACCACTCGCAGGCAGAAATGGGATTAGGAAGATGAACCATGGCTATAATATATGAAGTCAAACATTGTATCAAAGAGTTAAATGTACCAGTTGCATTTCAATTCAGGGAAACCTTCAGGTATAACTGGCTCAAAGTTCAACTCCTAGCAAGAAAATACAAACCAACATATGCAATCAAAGACACTAGTAATCAATTTAAAGTAAGAAGGACTATGCAAAACCAAACCTGAATCTTGATAGTCAATGGACGGGGACCAACTCTCCACATGTAGGGCCACTTTGGATCCGGACTTGTTGGAGTTAAACGTAGTATGTTCCCTTGTTTCCATTTCAGAAAGAACTTCATAAGCCTCAGTGAGATATTCCTTCTTCATACAGAGTTAGAAGTGTAATTCAAAGAAGCAGGACACAGTTTAGGACACAATGAATCTAGCAAGATGACCCATAATAGAATGGATTTCCCAAACAACTGTAAAATTGGTTGGAGGAAGAAAATACCTGAATGGAACACAAGAAAGGGAAACGAGCAGGAGACATATGAATTGCCAATGAATAGAGTCATTCTCTAGCAGAAGCAGATCCATACGAGCACCATCTGAATCACCCATGGAAGAACTTGAGAAATTAGGTTTTAGTGGCTTCCAAATTAAAGTTAATTATGATTAAATAATCTTTGAAATGGTATTACAAGTTCTTGTATTACTACAAGAATAAAACCCCCGATTCAAACTTTTCCAACAATGCAATCACGATTCCTAACCCTAAATTGGTTAAAATTAAAGAACAGTGCAATCACGATACGTAACCCTAAAGCTTCGAATTCAAACTCCCAACAAAAAACGCCTCCAATCAACCACATAGTAATTTCCGTTGATAAAACCTAGCTACCAAATTATATAAAAATAAACACGACTTGATGCCACAAGTAGTTCAAAGTCGAAGAAATTAAACAAAAAAAAAAACCAACGTCTGCGTGAGTAAATTATGAGGAATCATATCGATTTGATTCGTCACCAAACAAATTTTAGCAGAAGTAGAGACTAAAGGCAAAATATTACCTCCACAATTTCTAAGATCGTCGACCAGAGCACAGATGGAGCAGAGCCCGTCACAGATTAGGGCTAATAACATAGCGTCGTCGTCTCACTTATTAGCTAGAAGGGGATGAGCGTGGTGGAGATTAGGGCTAAATGTCGGCCATAAGGGAATTTTGCGTGTGGAATGTGGTGGTGTGGAGGTGGATAATTTTTTTACACTAGGTAAGAATGAGCGGGAATAGAATTTTGTTGGAGGCGGGAACTGAAAATATAAAGTGACAGAAGGAATGACACGTAATTTTAAAAACTGTCATCCGTTTTTTTTTTTATGACAATTACTTTATGACACATAAAAATGGGGGTCATCTAATATTCATATTTTTTAATTTATAACAATTTTTTAATGGCACTCACATTTGCGCGTTATAAAACAAGTGTGTGTTATAATTCACACGTCATTAAAGACTATTTTTCAAGTAGTGAGATAAGGTCTTATTACATTAATCTTTTATGACTTAAATACCAAAATTCCTATTAAGTTGTGTTAAAATACAACTCCAACAAATAAATGTCCTATTATACTGATCTATTATGACTAAAATAGTAAGTGTCATATTAAGTTATGTTATAATACGACTCTAACAAATAAGGGTCCTATTACACTGAACTTTTATGACTTAATATCAAGTGTCCTATTAAGTTATGTTACCATACAACTCCGACAAATAAGGGTCCTAATACACTGATCTTTTATAACTGAAATTCCAAGTGTCATATAAGGTTATGATTTAATAGAACCCTCAATGATCAAGTGTCCTATTATATTACAACATAATAAGACATTAACTACTAAACGTCCTATAATGTACTTTATTAGGACCCTAAATACTAAGCGTTCTATTAAGTTATATGATAATAGGACCCTAAATATTCAACCGTCTTATTACTTAGTTTTTTAGGACACCGGTTTAACTCCATATAGTATAATAGAACCCTTAACACTCATTTGTCCTATTAGATAGTTTTTTAAGACACTATTTTAACAGCGTCCCACACAAAAGGTCCTAAAAACCCCTTTTTGTTGTAGTGTGAATACTCATTTTACATAACTACTACTTGTATCATAAACAATGTTACTTTCTACATTCTACCCGTAGGCATCATGCTCCAACGGGTTTCTTGTCTTGCTTTGCTTCAAATTCTACTCAATGTAACACTTCCATTTATATTCTTAAGTAATACTCATTACATAATTAATGAGTTTTTATTGTTACATAAGTAAGTGTAAGTTGTACTTACCTTGCATCCATTTGAGCATTTCCACCTTCACTTTATCCGGTTGACACATCCGATTGCAAGCTTCAACTGGCTAGCTCATCAAGATCAACCAATCACCTTCATCAGATTAGCTATGGTTAGAGCTTCAAGAAACTCCATTAACCATCAAAAATCGCAGATATTCTCCATCAATTGAAGATCTCGATTACTAGGGCATGATGGGGGGGGGGGGGAGACTCGCGACCTCTGATGCTTCTGCTTCATACGCATCATCCCCTTCATTTTTTTTTCTTTTGTTTATATAGTTTCATTGAATTACATCATAAGTCCTTCTTGTTCTATATTTAGGTTATTTAATAACCCAAACTTTCATATTTCCATCATAAATCCTCCACTTCTACATATATAATAGTTGGCACAATATTTTAATGTACCACAACTCGCAGCGACACTTAAAATGAATTTAATGGCATTTTAACCATATAAAAATCGAGATGTTACAGTATATCAGCCCGAACACAGTAAAGCATTTAAAACATTTAAAAGTGGGCTCATAGAACTCAGCTTATTCTCATAAGCAGTTAATTCAGACAAAGTCTCCGCAATGCCTTCTAATTACTAATCGCGTATTGTACGGCGTTAACGCAAGGTTTAATATAATAAACACTTTCTATGTTTATTTTAATACGTCATTATCTTAATAATATTAAATTATTAAGTTCATTCCTTTTAAAAGGTCAAAATGACCAAAATGCCCCTGGAGGCATATTATCTTCTTTTATTGATAATTACAACACGGTGAAGACCGTGACAACTCAAGACAACACGACTCAACAAAGAAGAGGCTCTAGTGAATATTATTTATTGTTTAAATATTGTCACTAGTTAGTATTTTACTATTATGCCCTTAGTGAGTTGTACTATATATAGTGAGTCTTTCTTTTGTGAAAGACATGCATGTATGAGTGTAGAGAGAGAGTTAGTCATGGTTCTTTGAAGCTTGTAAGGGTTCATGAACTCACCTAGTAAGTTCATGATACCCGTGATGTGTGGGGTAGGTAAAATATAATCATTCGGTTATCTTTATTTATCTATCATTCCACCTTGTTTATCTATCTATGTTGTTCTTCATCTATCCATGTTTTACTAGCTTTTCTCATCATCATCATCACATCTCAAACACCATCGTTGTTCATATCCGGGTGTTTATTTGTTTCTGCAAAAACGAGTTACACAAAGACTCGATCCGCTTCCGCAACCAAGTTATTTGGTCACCACCTCGGTTTTACAATTGGCATCAGAGCCACGGTCGAGATAATGCAACCTCACGGTTGATATCTTAACTTTATGTTTATATGCTCGTTATTTTTGTAAACAAATGGAAATGTTTAAAACTCCCCTCCATATCTTTCAATGTCTATGAAAAAGGTTTTTGAATTTTTCTTCCATAGAATAGTCAAAACCTATTTGTTCATATATCTATTTTGAGTTGTTAAAAGAAATTTTCTTGTGTATTTGTGTTTTAGTCCAGTAAACACAAGTTGGCTTATGACATCTCCAAGTTGTGTCTAAGCCTAACTCAAAACATGAATCTTCTGCATATCTCACGTATATATTTTTTTAATTCAAAATTCATGGTATTTCTTTTAAATTGTGAATCTCAAGATTTCATTGGAGAAAGTGTTTATTCCTTTCCCATCCTACTTTATCTTATTGTGTGTCTAACTCAACTTACTTTAAAGAATTTGACTTTATTTTTCTTGAGTCCCACAATTTTAGTTTACTTTATTCACTTTTCCTGCACTTTCTTTCTCCACACGTATCAGTACTTTCTTCAAGAATCCACGGCACTACTTTCTCTCTCTAAAATCATGAGAGCAAATACTGAAAATATTTAGAGTGTTTACAAGTTATTCTTAAAGATGTTCGTGTGAAGGAACTCAGAAATGAAGTAAACGAGACTACAGCTCGTACTTCATAACAGTTTTCTGTCCATTCTCGATCGAAAGATAGTGTTGCAGGTCAAAGAAAGTGGAACTCGGTCATGGAGACTCGATGATTCTTGGGTTGATGCTCTAAGAAGTCGGTCACAGCGAGGATACGTAACCGACCCAGTTGGAGATCGGTGCACCATGAAGATGTTAGCTAACTTGTGAAAAGGAAAAGAAATGCTACGTACAAGTGTACTTTTTAAAAGGGTTGTCTACTTTTCAAAAGACTTGTCGTGATGTGAAGATAAATACAAAAGTCAATTTGTATTGTTCTGATAAATTCAGATGTCTTTTACCTAAAAGAACCTTCACGACCGGAAAATCGAACGGGAGAACATTCCTTCCGTGACAAGCTCAAAGTTCCGGTACAATCATCAAACGGAAGTGCAGCCCAGTTCCGGTTCAACTCACTCATCAACCGGAGAAAGAACCAACCTCTTAGTTCCGGCCAAACTTGGTTTGAAACGGAAAAAATTGTTCCGTTCGAATTTCAAGTGGAAAAACAAACCAGTACCGGCCCAACTACATTCAAGCAGAAAATTGAAAGATCAACCGGAAACCTACTTTAAGCGGAGTTTCAACTTCAACCGGAATGTGAGTTCAAACGGAAAAACATCGATCAACCGGAAACTCGTTTTCGAGCGGAAACTCCAACCGGAAATCCTACATTCAGACGGAAAGCTTGAACTGGAAGTCTAACATTCAACCGGAGATCACTGTTACGTTTCATGGCTCAAGTGGAAATCATCTTCAACCTGAAAAGGTTACTGGTTGAGATTCGTGACGCTGGAAAAAGGATACCTGTGTGTTTTTAGGTCGCCGATGATATTCTAGATCACCGGAGTTTACCTCTGACTAGTCTTTTAGTTCATCGGAGATGCCTCAGGTCACCGGAATTCACTCCTGTTCCAGTTTGACACACCGGTGATGATCTAGACTGCCGGAAAATTGCTCTTATACCTCTGTTCGAATAAGGTTACCAAAAAGTCTTCGATCAGGAGAGGATATCAGTGGAGTTCACATGGTTTGAGCATTGGATAACGTCACGACAGAATAGAAGATTTTGAGATGGGTCTAAATCAAATTCTGATTCCGCTCAAACACTATCGAAGTCGTTTTTATCAAAATGATGCTCGTGTTCGAATTCCGATTCGGTTTGACAACGGGTTTGCTCGATGTTAATTATATTTGGATTTTGATTACGGGTTCGGGTCCGGGTCCGGTTATTTATCTCTGTTGTCAACCTACAACCACAACAAACCTCAATGAAGCCACAATAATCCATTGCAACCATGATGAATCGTACAATCAGGTTGTTTCCGGGTTTTGACTACAACAACAACATGCTTATTTATTTTGCTACGAGTTGCAAAAGTCTAGGGGAGAAGATGTGATGATATGATGAGACTTTTTGCAATATTTTTAGCAAAAGAAAGCAATATTAATATTAATCTTCGAAGAGACCTCAAGCCGTAATAGTTGCATCAATGCCATTATGGTAAAAACCGAAGGCAAGATTAATAGCACAAAAGAAGTGGTTTGTCTATGTGCAAAGCATTAGTTTGGTATTCGGCCAAGTATTTCAAGATGGTTGAATTGTGGAATTAATTCTCGACTTTTTCATAGATCCTTTATATTGTTTACTTTCAACAATATTGGCACCTTGAGTTATGACTTAGTCCTCAAGTAGCTAGCCATTGTGTTGAATTTTGTAAACACCTTACACATTTATAGCCTTTGGTTTCGGGCTAGAAGAATGTTTATTGTAGGGGGAGCTTCACAAAGGAGAATTGAAGAATGAAAGACTTGAAACTACATGAAGATTATCTTGAAGTCAAGTTGCAAGAATACAAGAATCAATGTCACTAGTGTTGAGTATTCCATCTACCAAATAGGGGGAGATTGTTGGGAATCGAGAGACCGAGCCAACAAGATTTGGATAGATGTGATTAATATTCAACGACCACTTATTATATACCGTCCCTACAACACGGTGAAGATCATGACAACTCAAGAAAACATGACTCAACAAAGAAGAGGCTCTAGTGAATATTATTTATTGTTTAAATATTGTCACTAGTTAGTATTTTACTATTATGCCCTTAGTGAGTTGTACTATATATAGTGAGTATTTCCATTGTGAAAGACAAGCATGTATGAGTGTAGAGAGAGAGTTAGTCATAGTTCTTTGAAGCTTGTAAGGGTTCATGAACTCACCTAGTAAGTTCATGATACCCGGGATGTGTGGGGTAGGTAAAATATAATCATTCGGTTATCTATATTTATCTATCATTCCACCTTGTTTATCTATCTATGTTGTTCTTCATCTATCCATGTTTTCCTAGCTTTGCTCATCATCATCATCATCATCACATCTCAAACACCATCGTTGTTCATATCCGGGTGTTTATTTGTTTCTACAAAAACTAGTTACACAAAGACTCGATCCGCTTCCGCAACCAAGGTATTTGGTCACCACCTCGGTTTTTCAATTCCTATAAGTAAACGCTCACTCTGTTTTGCCAGAAACCCCAGTGTACAGGCATCTACGCTTCCGGTCCGCGCGAACTTCTAAATATCCGATTAACTTGGTATTTTAAATACTTTATCATTTATCCATTTTAACTTTATATACATAAACATAGTTCCATACCAAAAATAAGTCTCCATACCCTTCGGATTATTTTATATTAAA
Organism: Deinandra increscens subsp. villosa; assembly: GCA_039602395.1. Lineage (NCBI taxonomy): Eukaryota > Viridiplantae > Streptophyta > Magnoliopsida > Asterales > Asteraceae > Deinandra > Deinandra increscens. The sequence continues at coordinate 32,482,146 of JBCNJP010000010.1, forward strand.
TAATCATATTCCAAAACCCTAATTTCCCATTTTTCAGATTTCTTTATCAAAACTCATTTTTATTCAAAACGGACTTAGGGTATTATCCGTTATACATTTTATAACATGCTTTAAAATTTCAAAGCTTAGTTCATCACCGTTTACTCGGGTTTGATAGCACAGCGGCTAGAAAACCCTAATTTCAATATAAACACTTTAAACACATTTTATATTGAACATAAATCTTAATCCATGTCATTATCATTAACCTTTATATTAAATATATATATATATTTAATATTTAAATTCATATATTCTTTTAATTAATTTTTTTTAAAATAAAATTAATTAATATTTATATATATTATATATATATATGATATTCGTCTCAAATACTTTTATATCATTTAACTGATCTTATAAACTTTAATTGAATCCTGATATTTGAAATAATAATAACAAATATAACGTGTTTACCTCTTGACGGGTCCTGAAACGAGTCAAAAATAACCGAATAATAACGGTGTCCGATTTGGACAAATAACTAGTCTTTCCTGACTAGTTTCTCGCCACGAGCATTTCCCCGTTGTCGGTTTGTTGTTTGGACCGAGTTACGTTACCGAAAAATCGTCTGAAAGTGTAAATGGGTTAATTCGTCGTCCATTTTTCTAACTTGAATTACGACCACCTACGACTGCTGTTAACAACCGCTAATCACCGCCACCATTCTCTACTATCCCGAGTGTTTACGATCGTTGCCGTTGTCACCCGTCATTAATTATACGTCACCGAAAATCAATCGAAAGAGGGGACGGTGGTGTCGGTTTTACCAAGTTTAATCCCGTTCCGTCTTGTTTTAAGGCAACCACCACCTTCTATTACAACAAACTGTCGCCACCCTCAACTACCACCATTGTCTATCACCACCTATAACCCATTACCGCCACTGTCGCCAATGCTACTTTTCTTTTATCGCGAAACCGTCACCGTCATGCTTGTCGCGTCGGAGAACGAACGGTGAAGGGTTGCGAAGTGGGGGTCATCGTTGGTGAAGGTCAGGTGGAGGGGGTGAGTTCTCCGGTGGAGCAGGGTTGCCGAGCTGCTGCTGCAGTCGCCGACGTTTAAACAGTAACGGATGTGGGGGTGGAGACGGGGAAGGGATAGGGGTTTGCCGGAGTCGATAGTGGTGGAGCTGCTGCTGCTCAGCTTGGTTCTCGCCGGTGGCAACGTCGGAGGAGGAGTTGAAGGTCGCTATGCTGGCCGTGGATAGCCGCTAGGTCGCCGAGAATCGAGCGGAGGTGTTGCAGGTTCAAACCGAAGAGGTGGTCGTCGGTTTCGTCGCTGCTGCCGGTCTACTGTGCTTCACCGGTCGGAAACTGGGGAGGAACGAGGGGGGAGGAGGAGACAGGTGTGGTGCTGCTACCGGAGAAACGAAGGGGAAATGGGAGAGGGAGTAAGGCTGTCTCTCTCTCTCTCTCTCTATTCTCTTTTTCTTTTCTTTTGTCGTATATAACTTTGTGTTTGAAATGTCAATTGGTGAATTGCTTTGAACAATGTATGTATGTATTTATAAGTAAAGTAAATCCATAAAATTTCTACACGTATGTATCTGAGAAATATTCCCCCTTGCTAAATCATATGAAATTTTGATAGGTAGAAGTTCAAGAAGTAAGCAACAAGCAATAAGATATTTTCTATAGTGTAAGATTAGATATAGAGGTTTTATACCCGTATTCTTAACCTCCTAAATAACTTAATATTTTATAAACGGTTCATAAAAATTACCGAACATCTAAAATATAACGAGAGTCCAATTTATATTTATTTGTCGGTCAAAACACAAACCGGTGAACGTTCGTATAATTACGCGGTAAAAAGCGCGTCTAATCAGTGTCGCGATCTCAGGCGTTTGATAGACCGAATACGTCTTCTTGACTGAAATTCTTTATAGATATTATAATAATTATCTATATTTTGCCGAGGCGTTATGAACGGCTAACCGAATTCATTTCGGTTATTATCGCGTAACAGCAACGGTTACTGATTCTACCATTTTTTGTGCCAGATGTTACTGATTCTACCGTTTTTATGCCGAATGTCGCTATTATATTTTATAATGATTATAAATCAAGTATTGAGCAACACTTGATATTCTATTTTCGTCTCGGTGTTATTTTAGTGATGTTCGTGCTTAAATACGGTTTATTACAAACCGGGCCTAAATCACTATTTTGCATTTTCTTGCTTCGTTATAACTCGGATTTGAGATCCGTCTACGCCCACGATCTTTATTTTTCATTATCTATTATATTCTATAAATTCGCTTCTTGACGTTTCCTCGAATGTCATGTCGAATATTTGTACGCGAATCGTGGCGTTTTTTTTTTCTATTCTACATATATATATTATATCACATGCATTTCAGCTACTTAACAAATATAGCACACGTATATAGTTTAAGTCATAAAATTTTGGGGTGTTACTAATGGAGGATATTTACCACATCCTTACCAATTTAGTTTAGTCAATTTTTTAATATCCTTCCTTAGTTAGCCTACGTAATTTTTGCCTAAATAGGTGGTCATTTGGTGTATAAATTTCCACCCCATGTATCCATATTATGAGAGAAATAATTAAAAGCAATAAAGCTTCGATCATAACAAATTTGTTATGGTATCAGAGCGGTTTTGATATTCATCAAGCTTCCGCAAAGAACCCTAATTCCTCATGGCAGGAAAATACACCGATAATCAAAACAAGAACGACGTGGCTATTACGCAAGGTCTTACCGTTGTGCAATATCAACAGTTTATGCAGCTCTTCGGAAACAAAGAAGAGATATCCAAAGAAAAAGACCCTCCTATTGTCAACATGGCAGGTAACTTCGGTAAAGAAGGTAAGTGGGTTATTGATTCGGGAGCCACCGAACACATAACTCACATCGGCTCTATGCTTGAAAACAAAATCATACGAGATCATGAGTTGCCGGTCATTATACCCAATGGTGACTCGGTAACAGTTAAGGGTAGAGGGGAACATGTCTTGGCTAATGGCATGAAAATTAAAAATGTCCTACATGTTCCAGATTTCCAGTGTAATTTACTATCCGTTAATCGATTGACAAAGGACTTAAAGTGTGCTATAACTTTCTTCCCAGATTTTTGTGTCATGCAGGATTTGAGTTCGGGGACATTGATTGGAACGGGTGACTGTGAAAGAGGTCTATACAAGATGGGGATGAAGGATCCTGAAAGAAAGGCACTGATGACGACTGTTGGTATGTGGCACAAAAGATTAGGTCATCCTTCATATTCTAAACTTGCTCATGTTAGTTTTCTTAAAAATGTTCCGCAAAACAATAAAGATTTTTGCGACTCATGTGTTAAGGCTAAGTTTGCAAGGCTTCCTTTCCCCACAAGTATTACAAAAACACATGCTTGTTTTGATCTTATTCACTGTGACGTATGGGGTAAATATAGAACCCCATCTACTTCTCATGCAAATTATTTTTTGACGATTGTAGATGACTTTAGTAGGGCCGTATGGGTATTCCTACTTAAAAGTAAAGATCAAGCAAGTACATGTCTTGTTGAGTTTCATAAAATGATACAAACTCAATTTGAGAAGAAAATTAAAAGGGTGAGATGTGATAACGGGGGTGAATTCACATCAAATCGAATGATTGATTTTTATGCTAAGGAAGGAATTCTTTTAGAAACTAGTTGCCCACACACGCCACAACAAAATGGTGTTGTAGAGAGAAAGCACCGACACTTGTTGGAAACGGCTCGTGCCTTAAAAATTGAGGCAAATTTACCTACAAAATTTTGGGGAGAGTGTATCCTCACAGCCACTTATGTCATAAATCGGTTACCTTCAAAAGTGATAGGAAACAAGACACCCTATGAGATATTATACAATCAAAAACCCGATTATGAAGACATGAGGGTATTTGGTTGTCTTGCTTATTACAAGAGCACGGAGACCAAAGGGGATAAATTCGAAGCAAGAGGTAAACCGGGAATATTTTTAGGCTACCCACGTGGGACAAAAGGATATAAAATATATGATATCCAACAACACAAATTTGTAATATCTAGAGATGTTAAGTTTATTGAAAATATATTTCCATTTTCTAAAGCAAAATTCAATGATGAGGAAAAACAAATATTTGAAATGCCCATCTATGTTGATAATGAAGAAAGGGCTAAAGGTAATTCCACCTTTGGGGGAATTGGTCTTGAGGGGGAGTCTGACGATAACCTCATTCATGAGCCCACAAATCAAAATAACCCCTTTGGGCATCAAGAAGATTTTGTGATTCCTAGTGAGAATCCAGAGACAGAAATTGCATTTGAGAGCAATATTGAAGATCAGCCCAATGAGGTCGTTGAACCAGACATTGGGATTAAGCCCAACAACACAAATCAACCAAGTAACATTTCTTTAGAAGGTGAAAAAGAGACCAAGAGAGAACGCATCAGATCACGACCAAAATATCTTGATGATTATCATGTTCATCTACCCCCATCTATAGACCCAGATCAGTCTGTGTCCGATCAAACGTCCTCAACGGTACATCCTTTAGCACATTATATTTCTTATGATAAATTTTCTAACGCTCACAAAGCTTTTTTATCGGCCATTACCATCAATAATGAGCCAAGGCATTTCAATCAGGCTGTTAAAGATGAGAAATGGAGAGAGGCTATGAAGAAGGAAATTAAGGCACTTGAAGAAAATGACACGTGGACTCTAGAAGAATTGCCTAAAGGGAAACATGTTATAGATTCTAAATGGGTCTATAAAATAAAATACAAGCCAAATGGAGAAGTGGAGAGATATAAGGCTCGTCTAGTTGCAAAGGGTTACACGCAAATGGAGGGAATCGATTTTCATGAGACGTTTGCTCCGGTGGCAAAATTAGTCACAGTTCGAACCCTCTTAACGGTGGCGGTGAAACAAGGATGGCATATTCACCAACTTGATGTGAATAATGCTTTTCTGCATGGAGACTTACTTGAAGACGTATACATGAAGGTGCCCCAAGGTTTTTGTAAAACGAACGACAATAGAGTTTGCAAATTAAAGAAATCACTTTATGGACTCAAACAGGCGTCAAGGAACTGGTACGAAAAATTTACAAAATCATTGTTTGAAATTGGCTTCAAGTCAATAGGAGCTGATCACTCCTTATTAATCTATAAAAGGGAGGAGGTTTTTGTTGCGACACTTATTTACGTCGACGACGTGATTCTTGTCGGTAACAACCCGAAGAAAATTGAAGAAACAAAGAGATTTCTTGACAAGAAGTTTAGTATAAAGGATCTTGGGCCATTAAAGTTCTTCCTTGGAATTGAAGTGGCGAGAACGAAGGAAGGAATTGTTTTAAGTCAAAGAAAATATACCCTCGACATCCTCAAAGATACAGGTATGTTAGGATGTCGACCAAGTTCCTTTCCGATGCAGCAGAACTTGAAACTTAACAAAGGTGATAAGGAACCTCGAGTTGATGCAAGTAAATATCGAAGGTTAGTTGGTAGACTTCTATATTTGCAAGCCACGAGACCCGACATCACTTATGCCGTCAACGTGTTAAGTCAATTTGTTAGCGACCCGAGGGAGAACCACATGGAAGCCGCTAATCAAATCTTACGTTATTTAAAGGGTACGGCGGGGCAAGGAATTCTAATTCCCAAGGAGGGTGGTACCAACCTCACCGCGTATTGTGACTCCGACTGGCTTGGATGTCCGGTCACTAGAAGATCAAGAACCGGTTATGTCTTACTCTTGGGAGGTGCGCCTATATCATGGAAATCAAAGAAGCAGTCTGTTGTATCTCGCTCCTCCGCCGAAGCCGAATATCGTGCTATGGCTATCACTGTTAGTGAAATACTATGGATGCGATGGCTTTTAAAGGAACTAGGAGTTCATCCTACCGGACCAACACATCTTTTTTGTGATAATCAAGCTGCTCGACACATAGCTAACAATCCTGTTTTTCATGAGCGAACCAAACATGTGGAAATGGATTGTTATTTTGTCAGAGAACGTGTTGAATCCAGAGAAATTCAACCCATGAAGATCGACACCAAGACACAAATAGCTGACATTCTCACTAAGCCCCTTGGCACACAACATTTTCGTTCTTTATTGTGCAAGTTGGGCATTCAAGACCTTCACGCTACAACTTGAGAGGGAGTAATGGAGGATATTTACCACATCCTTACCAATTTAGTTTAGTCAATTTTTTAATATCCTTCCTTAGTTAGCCTACGTAATTTTTGCCTAAATAGGTGGTCATTTGGTGTATAAATTTCCACCCCATGTATCCATATTATGAGAGAAATAATTAAAAGCAATAAAGCTTCGATCATAACAAATTTGTTAGTTACAACTATATCCCCCTTAAATAAGGTTTCGTCCTCGAAACCTATTTAAACTGTGATTTAATCTCATAAATGAGATCCTCACATCTTACCTTTCCTTTCTGGATTAATCCGGAACCTTTTCTATGCATTTAACGCATCCGTACTATTACTAGTATGGTGTAGGGCGATATTACTATTCTAACCACATCAAAATCAGTATAATTCATGACTAATTATTACTTACTCAAACAACTAGTTTGGACATCCTGCGTACAATCTCATTTAATGTTTGCATCTCTTGAGAGTAAACACTGTTGCTGCAATTTCTCTCTTCACTAGGCCTAATCGGTAATGATTTTACCGATGCCTGATTAATCCGTTTATTACTTCATTTCATGCCTGTTATTGATTAGGATTCCAAAAGGACTTGACATTTTCTTAGTTAACCTAATGGCGTTACGATCCTTGGAAAGTTTTGGCGGCTTCAGACGTATTAACATAACTTTTCTCTTTTTCTGATTTTTAGTACTTCCTTCCAATGCATCATGCATTCTTTACCATCATTGAGAACTTTAGAACGTCATTTGTCAGCATGCTCAGTTACGAGATTTCTGGGATTGAAGGAGTGTTCGTAATTCCAATCAACACTACTAATTACTTGTAATGATTATTTTGCTTCCAAAATGCCATTCTCTTACAGTTTCATTCTTACTCCTTTAGCTGGTGCTAATCTGATCTCAGATCATTTCTGGGGAATCTTCTTGCTCCTTGTAGCTAGTTGGATGATTTGCTGATCCTTGACAAAGGATATCTGCTTTTCACTGACAACTTCTTTATCTTTTTGTAGTCTACGCATATCCTTGGCTTCCGTTCTTCCTTTTTGAAATTGTTGGAGCATCTTAAGGAGACATATTTGGTCTAAGAAATCTTCTTGATTCTATTGGAGATAGTTGGTACAATGTTTATTTCTTTTGACGTTGCTCCTGGTGTTGCTTCAGAATAATTCGTTTGGAAATTTGATACGTTATTGGGACGTTCTTCAGCATCTTGGTTTTGCCTCCGAGTTTTGCCAAGAGGGTGTGCTCCAGTATATGGTTTATTAGTTGCGAGAGTACTAGGGGTTGATTGGGCAGCAGGTTTAGTTGCTATAGCATAGTTCTTCCTCTTCTTGTTGTTGGTACGAGTAGGTGAAGACTCAGCATGAATCTCTTTCTCAACTCCCGTCTTGTGTCCTTTCCGGGTCAAATTTCCTTTTCTAACATGATTATCAGTTAACCTTTTTTCAAGACACATAGCATCGTCGAGTGTTGCAGAATTGCTTCCCCATACAGCATCTTGGATGAGCATAGGCAGACCACCAATGTATTTTTTAATGCATCGTTGTGTAGAGAGGACCGAATCATCTTCTCATCTTTAGCTTCGTATATCTCATTTATTTGACTCACCACCAGCAAAGAATCAACATGTGCCTCTGAGTTTTTTACCTTCATTATCTGGCCATTCGTAAGCCGGCCAGAAGGGCCTCATACTCTGCTTCGTTCTTGGTGGTTGTGAAGTCGAATTTGAGAGAAATTGTGACTTCTTTCCTTTTCGGACTTGTTAGGATTAGTCCTGCCCTACAACCTTCTTTATTCGAAGCTCCGTCAGTAAACAGCTTCCAGGTTAGGTTAGGGGCTGTTCCCCTTTTCACTGTTGGGGGGAAGACCATCTTTTAGCTCCTCTTCTGGGGGTATCTCAATCAAGAAGTCTGCAAGGATTTGGCCCTTCCTTGTTGTTCTGCCCTTGTATTCTATTTCGTAGTTTCCTAACTCGACCACCCACTTTGCTAACCTTCTGATACTTCAGGCCTCTAGAGTATAAGCTGCATAGGTTTATCAGTTATTACTTGTATGGGGTGTGCTTAAAAGTACCTGGCTAGTCTTCTTGAGGTGTGGAAGAGAGATAATCCAAGCTTCTCGAGTGCTGGGTATCTTTCTTCTGGGCCCTTAAGGGTCCTGGGATAGGAAGTAGATCGGTATTTTCCCTTTGCTTCTTTCAACTAGTAGTACTAAGCTTAATGCCTAATCGGAGATGGCCAGGTAGAGTCTCAAGGTTTCTCCTTCTTTTGGAATGGCCAGCTCAGAAGCTCGTAGAGGAGGACCTTGATGTTGTTGAATCCTTACTCCGCTTTTGGTGTCCAGACAAACTTATTACTTTTCAAACATTTCCTTAGTGTTTTCACAAGGGGCTTCGTTTTGTCAGCCAGTCTTGAGATGAACCTGCCAAGGGCTACCAGTTGCCCATTCAAATTTTAAGCTTCTTTTAGAGTTCTTGGCGATCTGAGGCGGGTAATGGCATCGATATTTCAGGACGGGCCGAATCTCGTCCTTCTTGACTATCACTCCCCTGAACTTCCCTTCTTCAACTCTGAATGAGCATTTACCAGGATTCAGTTTCATGTTGACTTCCCTGAGATTCTCAAATGTCTCCCTGATATCTTGGATCATATCCCTTTCATGCTTGCTTTTTATTACGACGTCGTCCACGTATACTTCTAGGTTTTTACCTATTTGATCTTGGAATAACCAATCCATCATCCGCTGGTACATTTCTCCAGCGTTCTTTTGCCCAAAGGGCATCTTCGTATAGCAGTACGTGCCGTCAGAGGTATGAAATGCTGTTTTTTCTTCATCCCCCTGGCAATTCTGATCTAATGGTATCCCTTGTATGCGTCTAGGAAGCATATAAGGGGGAACATGGCCAGTGCATCATTTTCTGTGTCAACCTCTGGTAAAGGGTAAAAGTCTTTTGGACACATCTTGTTAAGATTAGAGAAGTCTATGCACATTCTGAATCCATCTAGGTTTTTGACCATGACGGGGTTGGCTACCCACTTTGGGTACTGTATTTTTCTCACTATGCGTGCAGAAAGCAACTTCTTTGCTTCTTCACTTGTAACAGTGGCATGTTCGGGGCATAAGCTCCTGAATTTTTGTTTGGCTGGTTTTGTTCCTTCAGGGATGTTGAGGTAGTGCTCGATGTATTTTGCGGGTATCCCTTCCATGTCGCTACACTGCCAGGCAAAGACATCCATGTGCTAGAGCAGAAGCTCCTTCAGAGTGGTCTTCCATCTTTCTGGCAGTTGTGCCCCTACTTTGATGGTTTGTTCTGGGAACTGATCATTCAGAATCCAGTTCTCTATTCCTGGTTTGGGGGTTATGTTTGGCATCCAGGACACACTTGCAACGATCTCAGTAACGGATCCTATTGTGGCGATTCCCCATGCTGTGGGGAACTTCATCATCCCATGTGCTGTGAATGTAAGCGCCCGAAGGGCCCGTATTCCGGGCCTCCCTAGGATGGCATTATACTTAGAGTTTCCTCTAAAAATCGAGAAGGTCAGCTCGATTAGCCTTCTTGTGAACCCTTCCCCAAATGTTACTGGGAGGGTGATCTTTCCCAGGGGCCTGACTACTTCTCCCGAGAACACTATAAGGGGCATATATTCTTCTACCATCCCGTTCTTGACTTCTAGCCTTAGTCTTATGAAGCAATGTTCATATATGACCTCAGCCCCACTACCCCAGTCAACATGTATCTTGGCTACTCGATGCCCGGCTATGGCAGCGGATATGTTTAAAGGGGCTTCTTGGGCTTCGTCAGGGCCTAGGGCAGGGAAGGTGATATATCTTTCGAGCCATGTGGAACCTTCGTCCCCCTGAGCCTTATGACTCTTTGTGGTTCGTCATCATCGTAGTCCCTTCTTCTCACCATATCTATATATTCTGGCTCGACCTTCGCCGACCCTTCTTTTCCTCTCACCTTTTCACTCCCCTTAATTTCTCTCACCAGATGGGACAACCTGACCGATTTGATCGACAACTCTATTTTCTTCCTCAACTGTATGCAGTCATCGGTGGCATGGCCTCCGCCACTATGGTACTCACAAAACTCGTGAGGATGAGCCTTACTTCCGTATCTATTGGGACGGGGCTTTCCGAAGGGGAAAATCTCCTTCTCCATGGCAAATATCTCACTTGGAGACTTAATGAGTGGTGTGAATTTATTGAGACGATTATCGAAGCGGTTGGTCATACCTGAGGATGATTCTGAAATCCGTCTTCCTCTGAATCTGTATGGTGATCCCGAAGGCTTCTTCTCAGGGGTTCCCCGCGACCAGGTTTGAGGGCCTCCTTGACGGGAGTGTGTTCTTCCTTTCGTGTACGGGCTTCTGTTGTCTCTTTTCTCTCCCCATTCTTTGGCCTTCTTCCCGGTGTCTTTTCCTCTGATGTATGCTCGGACCCGGTCTTTGAGAGCATCAAAGGTTGGGGGGAACTCCTCCCTCAACTTCTCACACAACTAGGAGTTTTGGACACCATGTATGAAGCCACTTATCTTCATAACCTTAGGTACGTCACTGATATACATGCTTTCCTGAATGTATCGATTCATGAAGGACTCTAGGTTCTCTTCATCCTTCCTTATAATGTGGAGTATTTCGTTAGGGTTCCCCGTTGTCTTCTTATGCTGGCTAAAGTACCCAGGAACTTTTCCCTTAATTCCTCATAGTTGTTGACGCTCTTGGGAGGTACGGTGTCAAACTTTATCCTTGCGTTGCCTGACAGAGTTGCTACAAACATGTGACACCATGTGGGCATCGTCTAGACCCCCGCAACGCCTGCAGCCCAAATGGCATGCAAGTGATCCTCTGGGTCTTTAGTCCTTTCGTACTTGCCTGTCGAGGGAGGCAGCCTGATCTTCTATTGCAACGGGGCTTCATATATTCTTTCTGTGAACTTGGAGGTGTCGTTGAGATCTGGTGTTCTATACGGCACGGCCATGGGGTCTGCTTTGTTGTCCTTGTCTCCTTTGTGACCTTCGTTGCACCCCTTCCCTTTGCTCTTTCGTCAAGGGCTTCCAGTACCTTTATCACTAGGTCTCCTACTGCTTCACGGTTGGTGTCAGCCGTTTTCCTTTTCATCCGTCTTGCTTCATTGTCGTCCTAAGACCCATCATGATCTGAGTAGTATCCGTCTTCGTGATGAAACAAAGTTCTTGGCGACACATCCTTTCCTTCGTCCCTTTCCAACTGGAATAGACGGGCTTTCAGCGACTCTCGGTTGTTCTTGACAAAATCTGGAGTAATGAGCTTTTCATCCTCGGTGCTCCCTCTTCCTTTACTCTTTTCCTTCTCCGAACTTTCTTCTAGAACTTTCTTTCGTGCGTGGGACAAAAGAGTATTATCCGGTAGTGAGGTCAATGGTGCTATGGTCGGTTACCCCGGGCGTTTTAAAGCCCAATGGAGGAATAACGGCGTCACCTTCCTCCGTCGTCTCTACCAAAGTGATTTCTTTCTAGTTTTTCAGACAAAGTATGTGTCGGTCCCACGGATGGCGCAAATGTTGCATCCTAGAATCCTGAGTGGTGGTATTCTTCCTGGTTAGTGACTTCTAGTAACTTATATGATGATCGGGTGTCCTGCAAAACAAGAAACACCGTTAGCCTTGACACGAAGGGCCTCGAAGGGGGTCTTCGTGACCAAGCTCCGGTGTGAGAGTAAGAGAGAGTTTGTCAGAATTGAGCCGGAAATATTGAGAGAGTTTTAAGAAGAGAGAACGTGACCTTTTCTTTTTGCTTACCCTGCCCTCTTATAGCTGAAGACGTGCTAAGAGAATTTAATGCTACTAAGAGCATGTAATGCTCCAGACGTGCGGCTTCTCTGCCCAACAGGAAAGACTGTTTATACGGAGGCCCTTCTGTGGCTGAGGAAACCCGTCGCTGGCTTCATTCGTCCTTTGGGGCCATCACATAACCACTCGCTTATTCCCGAGGCCGGCGCTAGTCTTTTCCTGTCGGCCCCTGTACCTTTGAGGATTCGTTTAATCCGTTTTGTTCTCATGCGGGCCCTTCCACCTAGATGCTTCTCCGTCAAGCTTTGGCTGTGTCCTTCTTTGGTCTTTTATTATTCTTTGAGGCCATTCGTGGGTATATCCCATCAGGACGTAACAGGTTCTCGATCTTCAATACACTCAGAATTATCCCCATCATCCTGGGTTTAGCGAGCTCTACGACGTGTAATAATCCTTGATCCAACATCAACAGTTTTACTAACCCCTTCTTTTGTCATTTCCTGAAAGTAAATTCAGGGATTACATCAAGTTCAATAAGCATATACATGACTTCTCATGCATCTACAACGTGTGAACAAGTTCTATTATCTATGGGGAACATAAAACAATCATGGGAGCAACTTCCTTAACATCACCACCTACAATGTTCGTGGTATGTGAAGACAATTCTCTAACTCTCCACCTACTATGTTCATGGAGCGAGAGAGCAATATTTCTCGCCCTTCCACCTACTATGTTCATGGAACACATAAATATCCTCTCTACCTTTTATTTCGCCTACTATGTTCGCGGAATGCCATAATCAGATCTGCCATAATAACAATCGACGTGAGTCCTATAGAGTTCTAAATGTGTACTATCTTTTAGTCCACCACTTAGAATCTATCATAAGGAATCCTAATATAACGACATACGCCACATATTGAACACAACACTTTAAAACTTAGACATTTAAGTCTTATGGGTTACAATACGATCATACCCTATGAGTTCAGAATCAAGTCCTAACCCATATCGGGTCTTAAATATCACGGTACAACAGAAAAGGTCTAGTACAAATGATACATAACAATAACAAAACACATCAACCAAGAACAACATGATAACCATATCACATCACAACATGAGTCAACAACAGCATCAGTGCCTCCTTCTTCTAACCAAGGAAGCCATCTCTCTCCTACAACACTCTTCGCCTTGTTGTAAAGGCGGTTCATCTTCTCTTCTCGTCTCCGGTTTTCTGCATTATCCCTCATCAGTGCTTGGTTCTTCTCAAGCAAAGCAGCATAAGTAGGCGACCCCACACTAGTTCCGGCCAACTCAACATAAGTTGAGGTATGGAAAGGCATACCAACTCCAGAGAAGAAGATCTAGCATGATCAAAATATGGCTGCATCATAGGGTATTGAACAACAGGCATCATGATAGGTGGTGTTGGAGGTACTGAGTATAGGGAGCCATTTATGGATCAGCTGGGTACTAGTATGATGGTGCATTAGCGCTGAAAGAGCGTTGTAGTTGAGAGAAGTTGTACTGGTCAGAAACATGGTAATCATACGGAATAGGCTGGCTGACAGCTGCATAAGGATCTCGTATCTCCTACTGGTAAGGAACAAGAGGAACTAGAGGAGCCGGTGGCAAAGGAGGTGCGGGCTCCATCAGAGGTGTGGGAGGTAAAGGTGGGATAGGTGGAGCAAGGTACTCAAATCCTCGAAGATACCAGCAAGTGGAACATCAGCAGGCTACTCATGCTCCATGGGCTGCGAGTCATCAGGACCCTCATCGTCAGCCACATAGTTGGCTGTCGGAAAGCCAGGTGGCGCATAAACATGTTGCTCGTGATGCTCGTACAGCTCGGAGTGATAGCTGACATAATGGCTAGCCGGAACAGTATTCACAGTCCTAGTGTCTGATCGTGAACGTGACACCCTCCCGTCACCCTGGGTCTCGGTGCGCTCATCGTCATCGTCTGCTCCATGTCTGTGTGCAGTCTCGAAAGCTGCCTCACGCTCAATGTCAGTGATCTAGAGCAGTGGTGGAGGTGGATGCATCGACATCATAGGCTTTCGCCCCTTCTTCTTGATTTTGTTCTCCGTGGTGGAGGCTTTAGGAGAAAGATTGGTCTTGACAAAGGCAGACGCTGAAACAACTTAACCAGATAGATCAAGACTGAATTTCTGAAATGGATGACTTGGACCTACTTCTTCCTTCCTACTTTCACTCTTGCTGCCAGATTTGGATAAAGATTTGCGCCTTCCAAACATCTTCAAAGAAATCTGCACCAAAACACAAGTTACAAAACAGGGTATATATATGTGTAATCTTAAAGTTTCCATATACCTCTAGGGTTCTGTTACCCTAAAGTCACACTTAAGGACTATACATCCTATGACTTAAGAATGTCACATACTCCGGATGGACTATCAGCTTTTACCTAATCGCTAGGCTTCACCAGACCTTAGTGTACCTGTGGGTAGGATTGAGAAGTGGCAAGTCTGTCACTACTACCAACCTTAAACTAATTCTTGATAACTACCTAACACTCAGATATCAATCAGCCTAAGTCCTACACTTATCCCATGCTTCTTCTTAGAGTTTTAAGGTTTAAACTTAGGGGCTCTACAGGAAACCCTTAATCTGTTGGAACCCTGGGCTCTGATACCAACCTGTCACATCCCCACTTTCCGCCCCTTGCCATGGACGGATGTACGGGTGTGGGCCGACTATTCGTATCAGGATCCATAGAAGCATCAGATTAATGGTCAGAGTATGCAAAAATGATACACACGACCCAATACAAACAACAGACCACCATATATTACAATACAAGCCGCAAGGAGTTCTGTAACTCAAGTAGCTAAAACTAGGTTTGGTCCCAGGTACTCTAAGACATAACAGTATTCAGAATACAGACGAAAAGAGATAACAAGGACAGATAACAAAGTCAGATCTGACCATTCATCCAATAAGCAATACAGCCATGAATAACGGTCCCCAACCATAATCCTTCTGCCTGACACAATATTTGCTTTAAGCTACTTACCTGCACCATGAACTAAAACATGTCAACAACAATAATGTTCTTCATGAGTCTGCAGAATGAAACAATCAGATAAACATTTTCTCATTCTCTTTACTAAACCCTATGTGTAGCTACCGATGGTCTAACCCTAGGTCAAAACTCAATCCGGCATAACACAGGCGCGTGCCCCTGTATTACCCCTCATGTTCGGCCATATAGTAACACATACTACATCCTTGATAACTTAATATCAAGGCATGGACGTGAGGCCAATTACGCTACCTACTTAATCAGTTGTTAAGCTCCCCTATAAACCCCGTGGCATACGTAATCCCTAATGACCAGAGTAGCTTAATCTTGAAACCTTACTACCCAGCAATCGACCCGCCCACCTAGCCCACACATACAAAGAATAAGCAGTAAAAAATTAATGTGCACCCCAAAACATTTAATATATTTAAAAGAGGGGAAGATATCGGTACTCACAGATAAGCGGGACTTAAGAAGTTAAACTCACTTCCACCACGTCTAGATGCAAGTTACCCTACGGTATATATAATCGTAACAATAATCAGTACCTAAGTCATTGATTTATCTTAATGAGCAATTCAGATTCAAATCAATATGCAATGGGTCTCCGTATGGTCACCCGATTCAATAACTAGGATTTCCAAATCAAACATTAAGTTAAATGTTATGAAATCCTTTCAATTCATTTTCGATCAGTCCAGTAAAACCTTAGAACATTACTTTTACTAATCCATAGTCTAAATTTCCAGATTAAAACAGATAATAAAGACTTCAAAGTATTCCAGGATGAATTCGGGCGTATCACAATATGCCGATACGGCTGTATTCAACGGTTTCTTCATTTTCCAGAATCCCACAATACGACCGTATTCAGTTTTACATAATACGGTCGTATTACCAATGAGATCAGATTTTCAAATCTGATAACCCCGCAATACGGTCGTATTATCATAGCACGGATACGGCCGTATTGCCTTTAAATTCTGAATTCTTTAATCGGTCGACTCCCGATATGGCCATATAGCCATATGCCATAATACGGTCGTATTCATCATGAGGTCAGAATCCTGATTTGGTCATTTTGACCATTGTAAGCCAATTCTATCAGTTTCTCTTTGTACCAAAACAATCTAATTGCTTGTTTAAACCTCAAAAACATAACTAAATGCTTAGAATGTCAATTTATTGACCATTTCACATGCATGCATTCAAATTGGTAAATGTTACATAAAATGAAAAACCTACCTCAAGAGTGGCTCTCCTTCCACAAATGTAAACTACTAAGATTCCTGGAATCCACCCACAACTCAGCAACAAGCTGCATGCATCCAATTTGGTTTTAACACTCAAATTCTCGATCTTTCCTAAATTGGTAAGAATTTAGGGTTGCATATGCAATCCAAGTTTTTACCTTGTTTCCCTGTTCCTTTTTGTACACAAATCACCTCTTTGATTATTCTCACAGCTTCTGAATCAATGTTAAACATCAGATTCATCTTCAACATTCACCAATTAATCAAAGAGATGAAGATAAGAAGCTTACCTCAATTGATTAAGCTTCAATTCTTGTATTCGAGCATCCAACCAGTCACTGGAACTCTTTAGGCGGAGTTAACAAGAAAAATCCATCAGAGAAGCGAGTTTGAAGGGAAACAAATGACCAAATTCGGTCAAATTCCACTTTTATAATCCTGGGAAAGATATGGTCGTATTGCCTTATACAATACGGGCGTATCACGGGCCCGAATACGTTTGGTTCGCGACCCGACACGATCGTACCATATCATCGTTCTAAACCCATACGCCCCGTGATACGGGTGTATGACTATAAAGTGATATGGTCGTATCGGGCCAAACACTTAGAAAATTTTCATTGCTTTCCCTATTTTCTCTTATTAACAACCATGCTTCGGTCAGGGTTGTTATAAAGTGGGAGTCGGAATCGCAAAACTGATGGTAACAGTAAAAGTGGTCACGGAAATCAGAATTTTGGAAATTCATCAGGTGGTTATCAGGGGAGACAACCCCAACAATAAGTGTGGCCAACACCACTTTGGAAATTGTGCTATCAAGTATAACAAGTGTGGAAAGTCTGGTCACAAGGCCGTGACTGCTGATTGAGAGTCAATAATCAGGGAGCTTAGAATCAAGGAAATTAGAATTACCAGGGTAATCAATCTGGCTGTTTCGAGTGTGGAGTTATCGGTCATTTCAAGAAGGATTGCCCAAAGCTGAAAGGAAATGGGACTGGAAATGGTGGTTATCGGGGAGGAAACGACAATGGAAATGGTGGCAATGGGAATGGTGGAGCAGCAAGAAAATCATTTGTGATTGGAGCGGGAGAAGCTCGGAATGAAGCTAACGTGGTAAACGATAAGTTTTCTGTTAATGGCTATTTTGCTTCCGTATTGTTCGATACTGGCGCCGATAGGATCTTCATTTAAAGTAAATTTAGTAAAATGATTAATGCCATAGAAAGCCCATTAGAGGTTAAGCATTCGATAGAGCTCGCAAATGGAAAGCTAGTTGAAATCCATAATATTGTTCCAAACTACATATTGGAGTTATCTGGTCATCAAATGAGCATAGATTTTTTGCCAACAATTTTGGGAAGCTTCGATGTTATTATTGGCTATCCAAGCATCATTCTGAGATTATTGCCAGGAGAAAGTGGTTCGAGTTCCTCTTCAGAATGGTGAAATTCTAATAACTCGAGGTGAGCGAAGTGGATCTGTAGTTGGGATCATTTCATTTTTCAAGGCGCAGAAGTGTCTGCGAAAGGGTCACGTAGCTATCTTAGCGCACGTCATCGAGAAGCCAGTAGAAGAACCGTGTCTGGAAGATATTCCCGTTGTTCGTGATTTTCCTGATGTATTTCCTGAAGATCTGCCAGGTCTACCTCCGTATAGGCAGATAGAATTTCAGATCCATTTGGCACTAAGAGCATCGCCGATTGCTCGTGCACCTTATAGATTAGCCCCAAGAAACCTCCAAGAGTTGTACGCTCAGTTGTAGGATCTGTTAGAGAAGGGTTTTTTTAGACCTAGTTCGCTGTGGGAAACAACTGTTTTGTTTGTCAAGAAGAAAGACGGTACTTTTTGTATGTGTATCAATTACCGTGAGTTGAATAAGGTTACCGTGAAGAATCGGTATCCTCTTTCGCGCATCGACAATTTGTTCAATCAGCTTCAAGGTTCGAGTTATTATTCGAAGATTGATTTAAGATCCGGGTATCATCAGCTACGCGTTCGAGATGAAGATATTACAAAAACAACTTTCAGGACCAGGTACAGTCACTATGATTTCTTGGTTATGCCGCTTAGGCTAACCAATGCACCTGCTATTTTCATGGATTTGATGAATCGGGTCTGTAAGTCATATCTGGATTGGTTCGTTATAGTGTTTATCGACGAGAATACACACTACGTCAAAAATACCCTTTGGCCAAGGAAAAAAAACGTGGCCGTATCCCTTTAGCCACGTTTTTTTTTCATTTCAATCGAGACCAAAGGTCTCATGACCAAATGTATGATACGGCCACGTTAGAATATTAGTGGCTAAAGCCCCATAAAAGCGTGGCTAAAGGGTACCACTATTCATTGTTGTAGTCAAACAATTCTTAAAAAAACATGGTTGAAGGGTCCCAATGGCCACATGTGTTTGTTTACATGACCTTTTGTATTATATAGCCACATATATTTGTGTTTTAGCCACATATATTAAAAAAATACGTGGCCAACTGGTTTGATGAAATCATAATTTTTGCCCCAATACGCGTGGCTAAAGGGTGGCAACGGCCACGTTAAAATATAAAAAGTGTGGCCTTTGGTATTATATGGTCACGTATATTTGTGTTTTAGCCACATATGTTTAAAATAAACGTGGCCAAATGGGTTGCTGAAATCATAAATTTTTGTCCCAATACGCGTGACCAAAGGGTCGCAATGGCCACGTTAAAATATAAAAATCGTGGCATTTGGTAATATATGGTCACGTATATTTGTGTTTTAGCCACATATGTTAAAAAACGTGGCCAAATGGGTAGCTGAAATCATAATTTTTGTCCTAATACGCGTGGCCAACGGGTGGCAACGACCACGTTAAAATATAAAAAGCGTGCCTTTCGTATTATATGGTCACGTATATTTGTGTTTTAGCCACATATGTTAAAAAACGTGGCCAAATGGGTTGCTGAAATCATAATTTTTGACCCAATACGCGTGGCCAAAGGGTGGCAACGGCCACGTTAAAATATAAAAAGTGTGGCCTTTAGTATTATATGGTCACGTATATTTGTGTTTTAGCCACATATATTTGGGGAATAAAAAGTGGGCAAAGGGTAGTTGAAATCAGATATTTTGTCCCAATACGCGTAGCCAAATGGTGGCAACGGCCACGCTAATAGAACAAAAGCGTGGCCTTTGGTATTATATATATGGTCACATTATTTTCTTAATTACAATTAATTAAACTGCATTTTAATTAATAAAGAGAAACATAAAAATCATATTATAATTAAAATTAATGTACATACACTAATCAAATACCGTTCAAAAAAATAACATACACTAATCAAAGTTTAATTTCTATAATAATTAATTATAATTTCTTGTCCGTGCTCATCAGCTGCTTCTACTGGTTCCTTGTAATAAGTTTTTATTTTATCATATCTTGAGTCAGCTGGTTTGGTGTTAAATACATTTTCAACGTCTTTTCTGATAAGATATATATATATATATATATATACATATTGTTAATTAATTAGCGAATACGATAATGTAGTAATTACCTGTGGTTGTTCCAATACTTTTTGAACCGGGAGAATGATCAACCGGCTGTGATTTATCTGATGTGTTATTAGAATGAAGGATCATTCAGTTCATCGGCCATGCAATAATATATTCATTTTCAACCTCCGAAAGCATTGTTTTATCATCTAATGGGAATGGTAAAAATGTTGCACCCTTATTGACCTGATAAGCTATAATTCTACGGCAACTAGGAGGTAATGGACTTTCATGAATCTTCTCATTTTTTCTTTTGGTAATAATTTAGCCATTCCCATGACGTTCAGTGGATACCCCTCCATGTGCAACGTCGCAGTTTGGCACCCCTGATCAGAAGTGACATAACAATAATAAGATTATTAATTATAGCATATATATATATATATATATATATTAGCAATTAATAAATTAAAGTCAAAAACAGAATAAAAAATTTGTGGTATATACTAATATATATACCTCTGGGATTACTAGCTGATCGATAGGAGCAATGGCATAATTATTTGGTTTTTCCAACTGATCATTCTTCTTAGCATGTACTTTACGAGCTGCGGGTTTTACTGATTTGCATGTCTCTTATTGTTTTCCTATATTGACACCATATAATTAATTGATTAGTAACATATATATTAATTCACAATAACGTAAAAGCGACTTGTCAAATCCTTAATTATATATACCACTTACTGCTCTGATGCCCCAGTTGCTGCTTTAGTACTTCTTTGTCTCTTTTTTCTCCTAAAGACAACATCTACATTTAATTAACTTATCATATAGAAATTAGATAAAAGGGAATTGAAGTACACAATTGTGTAAAATATATAGTTACCTTTTCGTTTTGCCCGGACGTTGTTGATGTAGATGGAGGAGTGTCTTGTGATTTGGTCACGGAACTTTCCTACAATTCAATTAAATATTTATGTAGCTAGCTAGCAAGTTTATCTGATTAAATCAAATCATAACCGGCTAAACATTAATTAACTATCCCGATAACCATCCGGATGAAGTACAAACTTGTTTAATTATATTCCGGAAGAACTCTAACTATTCTGATAAACTTTAACTATCTGGATGAACTTTAACTATCCAGATGAACTATAACCATCCGGATGAAGTAAAAACTTATCATAGCCGGAACAGTTATTATTTATATTCCGGAAGAACTCTAACTATCCTGATGAACTGTAACTATTCGGAAGAACTATAACTAGAGAAGCATGTTCATCCAGGTGAACAAGAATATGCCGTATTAACTCAATTTCAGAACTATTTCAGATATGTACCTTATCTTTCGACCTCTTAGATGAGTTTGATTGAAGAGATTGTTTCCCCGATGTATTGTGCATAAAATTGACCATGTCCTACGTACAATTCAATAATTAGCTAGTTAATTAATTAATTAATTATATGTATGTGTGTATATATATATATATATCTATAATACTTTAATATATATATTAGAGAGAGAATGTTGAAATGTTGAAATATAAGAGTTTTATAAGTTCATTAAGCATTATGTACAAGTTCTTAAAGCATGATATCTTAAAGCTTAAAAGGTACAATTTGTTTTAGCTTGATTTACAAGTAATTCATGTGTGTGAAGGGTGATAACACATCATCCATCGGCCTACAAACTTCTCTTTCCTCCCTAGCTGCCTTTGCCCTATTTTTGATACACTTAGAGTGTTCTTTCTCCCCTTCCTTTTTCACAGATGCCTAATCTATGCCATGTTGATGAAGAAAACACAAATCCGACGGTTCCTCTCATTGTAACCCTAATCCGACTGTTCCTCTCATCATTTCACGCGGATTGCTCATTGATTTGGTTTTTTTTTAACGAGGATTGAACCTAGGTTGAGTGTATAAAGTCACAGCAGGTTTCTTGATTTCTGTTCATCTTCATCGATTTGTGTTTGTTCATTGTTTTTCATCATAGGTGCTGGTTCAATTTATTCATCATTGCAATTCGAAGGTTTTGTTTGATTTCCATCAACTAACACTACGTCAATAAGTGGCTTTAGCCACGGTTTTTCGAAAACACCTATCCACGTTTTCAAAAAAAACGTGGCTAAAGGTAAGAAACACTAGTTTTAGCCACACATATTTTGTACCCCTGGCCAAATATATAGCCTTTGGACCCTTTTAGCCACGTATTTTTTTGTTTATGTGACAACAACAATCAGGTGCAGTGGCTTTAGCCAATGTTTTACAAAAACATGTGGCATTTATATGTCACACTTAAAAAAGAGTAGCGAAATGCACCAAACGGCCACGGAATTTTTATGATTTTTTATTCATGTGACCAAAAAGGAATGTATGGCCACGCTTAAATAATGTTGTGTGACGGAAGAGTATATTTTATTAATAAGTAAATTAAAAAAAATAAAACTATTAAGTATATATTATCCGTGGCTAAATGTGAGCAATGGCCACTGATTTTACTTAGTTATGTGGCTAAAAGCTAGTACATATGGCCACTGTTGTTAGGTTGCGTGACTAAATAGTAGATGACTATTGGTCACGGTAGGTTGTGAGTGACAAAAGGCTATTACCTATGGCCACATATATTAACCGTGACTAAATGGTAGGTCGTGAGTCACAAAAATCTATTTTATGGTCATGGTAAAATATTAAACTCGTGGCGAAAGGAGAAGATTTGTTTCCCTCTAAAACAACGCGCTTTTTTCGTTTATACCAATTCAAATCTACTACTCTATATATACATCATCATTGTTATTTTCCTTTGCCGCCATCCGTTCTTGATCTCAAATTCTCTACACCGATTCGTTTGCACCAATTCGCGCGCATCAAATGGCCGATAATCAACGCTCCGTTAATTACTGGTATGTGAAGAATAATCGTATATTTTGGTTTACAGTAATAGGAGAAGAAGATCCTTCAAGTCCCACAACTCTGTTATTAAAAACAATGATGAGAACATCCTGAGGCAACTCCATGCGCAGAAGATTCCTGATTGTTTTTCCTACTCTGTTGAGGCAACGAAATTATTCCATGTCCTTGATACAAAAATCAATGAATTTGAATTCGAAGAAGATGAAGAAGATGAAGAAGGTGAAGAAGGTGAAGAAGATGAAAAAGATGAAGAAGATGAAGAAGATGGTGATGATGATCATGATGATGACGATGCAAGTTCAGGATACATATCCGAAGATTGTAGTGATCCGGATTATTAATTAATTGATGTATATGTTTATGAACAAATTAAGAACAATATTTTATATGTTTATTTAGTTATGATATTAGTAGTTATAATTGAATATATGATGGTTATATATGTTTATCATGTTTGATTATCTTGTGATATGGCCACTCATATTAAACATTGGTTGCGTGACAAATTATGACAAATGGTCACGGTATATTAATTTTAGGTGGCTAAAAGAATACCAACAGTCGACGGCGCTTGTAATCATTACTATTTCATTTACTTTATCTTTCAAATATCCATCTACAACGCTCCTCGAGTATCGATATATACTTAATTATCTCTGTATCAGTTTTCATCATCATCTCCACCATGCCCCTTTTCTCCCAGTCTCTATCTCTGTTTTTCGTCCATCATCGCCGGCAAAAAATTGTGGAATTGGCGTCATTCGTATGTGGAAAACGGTAAGTTATCATCTTCACCACTGAAATTCGATTGAAATTTTCATCTCAGATTTGGTAATTTTTTCTTGTGCAGGGAAAGATTGCACTCTGTATCTCCTGCGAGCAGATTTTAAGTTATTGTGGGAACCATAGAGACGAGGAGTCTCTAATGGTTCATACAAATGCTTTACTGAGAGTAGATTTTAAGTTATTGTATAATTTTATAACAGTCAGCAGTAAGGGCACATGTTGAGGTTTGCAGCACTTGTATTCTTCAGGTGCTTCTCTCCCTTTTGGCCCTACGAGCCTGATTTTTCTTTAGCCACTTCTTCTCCCTTTTGATCAGAAGCAAGTGCTTGTGAGAAAGCAAAGAGGGATTAATTTGTCACATCTTTTGGCCCTACGAACCTGATTTATCTTCAGCCGCTTCTTCACCCTTTTCAGTTGATCAGAAGCAAAGAGGGACTTGTTCTCTCTTTTCACTTGAAGCATGTAGCCGTTATGATGATTCAAACAATCTCTCTAGTGCACCATGTGAGAAAGCAAAGAGGGATTTTTCTTCAGCCGCTTCTTCTCCCTTTTAAGTTAGTAGTTTTTAAGTTGTAATTTTATAGATCAATGTATTAATGGAATCATACCCTTTGGATTATGTATGTAATTATGTTTGTTAAAGCAGCAGTTGATTTTGTTTGTTTATTTTTGACTTTTATTGACTCTGGTTTGGTCAAAGAGAGGAGAGACCTGCAGACACAATAACAAAAGGAAACACTTGACTCATAATTAAGATCCATAATATTCCAGAATACTATTATACCCTGAATTTTCGGCTCATAATCCAGGGTACAGGTATAGGCTTAGGGCAGGATTGACCCAGGAATAGTGTGACCTAGAATTTAACAGGTAACGCTTAGTAACCCTGAATGCGCTAGAACTGAGGTAATGTCCCAGGATGTCGTCGTAATCCAGGGAAGTTTACATTTATTTTATTTTTGTTGTACATTATTATGGCCCAGGATGAGTATAATCCAGGGTCACTGTTATAGTACAAATGACCCAGCATGTGGAGATGACCCTACATGTTAGGACGTTGTTACTAACAAGATTTGTGCCTATATCTGATCAA
Organism: Deinandra increscens subsp. villosa; assembly: GCA_039602395.1. NCBI lineage: Eukaryota > Viridiplantae > Streptophyta > Magnoliopsida > Asterales > Asteraceae > Deinandra > Deinandra increscens. Next base: position 32,506,676 of record JBCNJP010000010.1, read on the forward strand.
GGACAGGTTGACGAAGTCTATCAACGGTCGAATGGAATGAGTATAATCCAGGGTCACTATTATAGTACAAATGACCCAGCAAGGGAAACCCTGGAAGCGAGGGAGCAAGACGTCAAAGCTATTGAGCTAGATCCTTCAAATCCAGGGAAGAAAGTCTATATTGGAACTAATATTCCAGGGCTAATAGAGGAACAGTTAATACATCTACTCAGGACCAGAATGTCAACCTTCGCTTGGTCCCATGAAGACATGACAGGTATTTCTAAATCCGTTATTACACATAAGCTTGGAATTGATAACTCTTTCAGGCCCATACATCAAAAGAGAAGAAAATTTGCACCAGAAAAGAACGCCATAATCTAGGACGAGGTGGATAGACTACTAAAAGCAAGGATGATCAGAGAAGTAAAGTTTCCCAGGTGGTTAGCCAACGTAGTGGTAGTAGGAAAGAAAAATGGTAAATGGAGGGTATGCGTAGATTACACGGACCTGAACCGTGCATGCCCGAAAGATCCGTTCCCACTACCACACATAGATTCCATGGTCGACGCAACAGCAGGCCATGAAATGTTGACTTTCATGGACGCCACCTCAGGATTCAGCAGATTCAGATGGAACCCCAGGATCAAGAGGATACAACATTCATAACACCAATAGGTATATATTGCTATATAGTTATGCCCTTTGGACTAAAAAATGCAGGGGCAACGTACCAGAGATTGGTTAATATGATGTTCAAAGAAAAACTTGGGGACACGATGGAAGTGTATATCGACGACATGGTGGTGAAATCAAGGGTCATCAGCGACCATGTCCAAGATGTTAAGGATTCCTTTGACATCCTGGTTAGATACAACATGAAGCTAAATCCAGAAAAATGCCATTTCGGGGTTGGAGCAGGCAAATTCCTGGGATACATGGTAACCAAAAGAGGTATAGACGCGAGTCCAGAGCAGATCAGGGCAATTGCTAACCTACAATCACCATCCAGCACCAAGGATGTTCAAAGGCTTACAGGTAGAATTGCTGCCCTGAATAGATTTATATCAAAATCCTCGGAAAGATGCAGGGAATTCTATGACATCTTGAAGAAGAACAAGAAATTCGAGTGGAAAGAAGAGCATGAGAAAGCGTTCCAGGATTTGAAGGTATACTTATCCACAACGCCCTTGATGATGAAGCCTAATCCAGGGGAGCCCTTGTCCCTATACTTAGCAGTCTCCAGGAATACGGTAAGCGCAGTCCTGACCAAGGATGCAGAAGGTCAACAACATCCTGTTTATTACATAAGTAAAAGTTTACTTGATGCTGAATCCAGGTACTCACACCTTGAAAAACTTATATTAGCCCTAAGTATGGCATCTACTAAACTTATACATTACTTTGAAACTCATACAATTTATGTTAGAACTAATTACCCTATAAAGTCTGTTTTGAGAAAACCAGAAATGTCAGGACGAATGGCTAAGTGGTCGGTGAAGCTGAGTGCATATGATCTGATCTACGAGGCCAGAACAGCTATAAAATCCCAGGCTCTAGCTGATTTTGTGGCTGATTTCCATACTGACATACAACAAGAGGCAGACCATGAATTCCAGCAGCTTCAACAGGAAGAAATTTCAGGGTGTTGGACCTTGTTCACTGACGGAGCATCAAATGTCAGGGGGACAGGCCTAGGAATCGTACTGAAATCTCCACAGGGGGACATGATACCCCAGGCTGTTAGGTGTGTATTTCAAGCAACTAACAATGAAGCTGAGTATAAGGCTTTAATTGCCGGGTTACACCTAGCATTACACTTGGGAATTCAGCACATCCAGGTATATGTTGACTCTCTTCTTTTAGCTAACCATTTTAATGGATCCTACATAGCTAAAGGAGAGAAACTAATCAAATACTTGGAGGTGGTAAAAAGAATGTCCCAGGATTTTCAAAATTTTAATATTCAACAAGTACCAAGGGAGGAGAATGCTGAGGCAGACGCATTGGCAAACCTAGGCTCAGCATTCAAGGCACTTGAAGACACTCATATTCCTATAATTCACATACTAACACTAGCCATAGACCAAGATACAGATACCCAGGATTCTGTTACAGCAGATAAAATCCTGGTATCCAGTACTCAGGATCCTTCGACCCAGAAGGAATCCTGGACCAGACCAATTATTCAATATTTGCAGGATGGTACTATTCCAGAGAACGAGAAGGATGCTCATGCATTCAGAGTAAGAGTAGCCAGGTACGTGATTATTAAGAACATATTGTATAGAAAATCTTTTGCAGGTGCATATCTGAGGTGCTTGGAGAAGGATGAGGCCTAGGAAGTGCTCAAGGATATCCACGTGGGTGATTGTGGAAACCATACAGGGGGCAGGTCCTTAATGTCCAAGATTCTTATAACAGAGTATTATTGGCCCACCATGAGGAAAGATTCCCAGGATTTCTCCTAGAAATGTGACGCTTGTCAAAGACATGCCAATGTCCCTCACCAGCCTGCAGAACCATTGTACCCTATTCCAGCATCCTGGCCCTTCATGAAATGGGGAATGGATATTGTTGGAAAACTACCCAAGGCCCCTGGAGGAAAGGTATTCATGCTGGCTATGACGGATTACTTCTCAAAATGGATTGAATCCGAGGCATACGTTCAAGTCAGGGAGAAAGAAGTTATATCCTTTATTAAAAGAAACATTTTAACAATATTTGGTGTACCGTCAGAGATTGTTTGTGATAACGGGTCCCAATTTATCGGAAGCAGAACCACGGGATTCTGTGAATCCTGGGGCATAAAGATGATAACATCCACACCAGTGCATCCTCAAGCTAATGGCCAGGCTGAGTCAAGCAATAAGATTATAATAAATAACTTGAAGAAGAGATTGAAAGAGAAGAAGGGAAGATGGTCAGAAGAGCTACCCTTGGCTTTATGGGCAGACAGGACCACATCCAAGAACGCCACAGGCCAAACCCCATTTTCCTTGGTCTTTGGTACTGAAGTGGTTATCCCAACAGAAATGGTGGTCCCAACATTCGGGGTCAGTGGTCAGACCCAGGATTCAAATGATCAGTCCCTGGTTGAAGACTTAGATACCCTGGATGAACTGAGAGACCAAGCGGCTTGGAGGATGGAAGCGTATCAACAAAGAATTTCTAAGACTTACAACAAGCATGTGAGGATCAGAAGGTTTAAAGTGGGACATCTAGTCCTTAGAAAGGCATTTCAGAACACAACAAATCCAGGGGATGGAAAGTTGGCTCCCAAATGGGAAGGTCCCAACCTGATTGATTCTAAGGCTGGTAAGGGGGCATATTGGCTAGCTAATATGGAAGGAGAACTACTACCACGACCTTGGAATGCAATACACTTGAAGGCATATTTCATGTAAGGCTTCCTGTCCCAGGATTCAGCTACCCAGGTATGTGTTTTATTTTAAAATTCATGCTGGAAATCAAGGTCAGTCCCTCTCGCTTAATTTATTTCATTTATTTCTTTATATGTTTACCTTTGTTATTTATTTAATAACATCAGTTACATGTTACATTTTATTTGAAATTGTTATTCAATACCCTGAATTCGCTAAGATCTATGTTTCGTCAAATGGGTTGCTCAGAATCCAGGATATCCTAGGATTCAGAGTACCCAAGATGCAGGATGTTCAGAAATTCAAGGTACATGGAACGAAGCCTACTCAAAATACTCCAAGTCAGCAACAATCAGCGTATATCTCCTAAATTTGAGATTGGCCATCTCACTTCCATATTGGGTAAGGCCAAACCCACTCCTAAGGTTTGAGGACTAAGCTTCCTCCATCCGAATATAGGCTATCACGCCTCGCCCGGGACGCACGTGGCAATTTTTGCCTCGCCCGAGACGCACGTGATCTAAGTATGAAACCCTGGGATTGTGGGATCATCAGTGTTAACAACATTGGTGGAAACCTCCCAATGCAGGGACATATGCGGATCCCTTAAGGTTTAAAACGATTAACGCATTTTCAAGATGGATTGGTGCTGACGTACCAACTTAAGTCTCTGAGGACATGCCCTAGTCAGTCAGTACGACTAAGAGGAAATCCCTAGTTCGCTAGTACAGCACCGGGCATGACCCCAGGAATATCTTAAAGGTTACCTAATAGCCCAGGATTATTGACCTAATCCAGGGTCATAACGGTTAAAACCCAAGTAAATTAACTACTTGGCTAGTTAATTTTAATTGCTATGTTCATATGACAGGAGACATTCACAAGACTACTAAAGCTGCGAGGATTCCTAAAATCCTGGGGGCAACCCAGGAATACTAAGGTAAACCCTAGAATGATTTCTTACATCAGCAAATATATTTCAAACATTTCAAACACGAGCATTTAACTAAAGACGGTTATATTAAAAGGCCCATCCAAGGTCCGGAAAAGCTCCGGCCACCCTAGGATGGGGACATGTCAAAAACCTTGGATTCATAATCCAGGGGTGGGGCATATTTTCTTAAACAAAAAACCGGGAAACATCAACCGGCATCATATCACAAACAGAAAATTAAAATTGTTTTTAAAAGAACCACACAAACGAGAAGACGACCCCCCAACCTTCAGACTTCATCCTGGGTCGTCTCCTTAGCTTCTTCCACCGGCACCTCCTCTGCTGCCTTGGGCCCCTGGACTGGCACATCCCCCTCCTTGGGCTGGTCGATGTCCATGGCGTGGTCAGTAGAGCCCTTGGATGGGGTGCCCTTGCTGGGTCCAGGGTTAGCTTCAGGGTCACACCCAACAGGGATGGTTGCGCCTAGCTCGCGCAATTTGGTTGCCCATCCGGTCACATCCCATTTAGGGTTCTGAAACCCCAGGTCTCTGGCCTCCTTCACCATCTTCAACCTGCACTGGAGGAGCGAGATGCGGGCTATCAGCCTGCCCTCATCACCCTTTGCAGCCAGAGCAGCCTCATGATCAGCCCATGCATCCGCAGCCATTTTCTCCAGATCCTGCACCAGCCCCAGGTTCTTGTTGGCCATCGCCCTGGTCATGTTCAGCTCCTTGTTCAGGGCAGCAAGCTCCCTCTTGGCTGAAGACTCAGCATCGTGGGTACGCTTATCGGCGGCTCGGACCAGCTCGAGGAATCGCCCAGCAATCTGCGAGACAAGGTAATTTTACTAAATATTTTAGACCCTGGATGGCTTAACTATGCAGAAAATTCAGGGGTACCCAGGATTTACTTACTTGGCGAGAGGAAGCTTCAGCATGTGTGAGCAGCTCGGCAGTATCCATGTTTTCCAGGGGTAACAGGGAAGGAGCATTAGCAACAGCCCTGGTCTTACGCTTTGTGCCAGAGGCCCTCGAAGAGGGAGCCTTGGGGGTAGACATGGGTTCGGCCTTCACTCTGGCCAGGACTTGGATGTCCTGTTCAGGTCCACCCAGTAGGAAAGCGTCCAGGTCGACGTCTTCAAGGTTGATGGGAGTAGCGGCAGCTGAAAGACAAAAACATGAAAAATCAACAAAATTCAAGGAACGAAGGCAGGATTCCAGGAAACTTACAACTGGACATGCTGTGGGAAGTGAAAGAAGCAGCCTGGTGGGGATCAGCCTTGAACGCTCAGTCCTCCTCGGTGATGGTCAGGAATGTCTCAAATCTCTCAAATGCCCCTGGATTTGCTGGGCCGATTGAACTCAAGCTAGGCACTGCAAAACAATAAAATCCAAGGTCAGTGTTTGAATAATACGTAATCATAAGAAAATCCTAATCCCTAATGCAGGTGAAAACCTACCATCTACTTTCCACCTAATCGGAAGATCCATCCCTCCCGGGATGGTTGATCTCTTGAAAAAGAAAAACCTCCCCTTCCACTCCTCATGAAATGAAGCCCGAGGAACCATTTGAACCTCCTTGTTCAGAGCCTTGAACAAAAACCGGTTGCTACCATGGGACTTGAGTTCATAACCCAGGGCTAATTCAGATAACCCAACCAGAGAGTCAAACTCCCTGTTGAGACGGTCAAGAGTGCCCAGGATTCTTCATACGATGGGATGGGTTTGGGCATAGGCAAGGCCGGTGGCCTCAAAGAACTCAGCCAGAAGGCTGGTGAAAGGAAAAGACAGACCCATGGAGAAAGGAGTGAATGGAAAGCAAACCCATGTTTCAGAGCTAAAATCAGACCTAATTCTTCTGTCGAAGGGTCTAATTTCAGCGGTAAGAAGAAGAAGACCCGACAACGACAATGCAGCAATGTCGGCATCGGTGAAGGTGCAGGTTTCTAATTCCCGGCTCTGAAGGTAGTTTTGATCGAAGAAATCCTCGATCCCTGTCTTTTTAGCCAGGGTCTCCGACCGGATTTTCTTGCGAGTCATGATCGAAAAAAAAGAAAAGGAAAGGCTAGGAGGAGAAGATTACCTGGTTGGAGAAAAGAAGCCGGAGATCCTAATGCTCTCAGAAAAGTTAATGGTGGAGAGAGGAGAGGTTAAAGCTAATTTATGGAGGTTAGAAGTTGCAGAGGTGATGGGATGTTACCCCTCGACGTGGCATTGTGGATCCTTATTTAACGGACACGATCAAAACAAAGGAGGATTAGACCCTAATTTGAAATTTTCATAGCTGTAATACTTATCTACAACTTGCGAAAATTTGGGGGCAATTGTTATACCCTGAATTTTCGGCTCATAATCCAGGGTACAGGTATAGGCTTAGGGCAGGATTGACCCAGGAATAGTGTGACACAGAATTTAACAGGTAACGCTTAGTAACCCTGAATACGATAAAACTGAGGTAATGTCCCAAGATGTCATCATAATCCGGGGAAGTTTACATTTATTTTATTTTTGTAATACATTATTATGGCCCAGGATGAGTATAATCCAAGGTCACTGTTATAGTACAAATGACCCAGCATGTGGAGATGACCCTGCATGCTAGGACGTTGTTACTAACGAATTTTGTGCCTATATCTGATCAAGGACAGGTTGACGAAGTCTATCAACGGTCGAATGGAATGAGCTGAAGACTTATTTCGCACGTGGTCAAAGAGTGTTAGCTGAACACTCGGTCAACTAACTGAAAAAGACGTTGAAAAGAAGATCTCTGGAATATTAGACAAGTTGTTGAAGAGTTAGGAATATAAATAGGACATTTAGTCATTTTTTTCAGCTCACTCGAGCTTTACTCATTGTATTCTCGTATTTGATTCTCTGCTTATTCACTGTACTCAAACATTTACGTGATCAATAAATTGGTAGCGTGTGTTATCGCTACTCGGGGTTTTTATGCCGGCGGTGCCTTAGAGACATCTAAGGGCTAAGGGATTTTCCCTGGTAAAATTCTCGGTGTTTCTACTTGCATTTAAGGTTTCATTTGTGTTATTAAATTTTATAATCGATTTCGCAATTATACCTACATTTTAACCCAGGATTTTGGTTGTCGTCCCTGGAATTCAGTTGTTGTCCCAGGATTTTTACAAACCGTTTTCGTATCTTAATCCTAGGCACCAAACCTCACAATCTAATTTGGTTCAAATATTGCTAAATCAACTTAAGTAACTTTTAGCCAAAACAAATACATAAAAAAAAATATTGTTGAGACTGTAATTTGCTAAAATTCAAAAACATTACAATGATCAATTAATCGAGTTTACGTAATATCATTCCAGTACAGTCAGCTCTATGGTAAACGTTGTCACATGTATCTACGGGTGGCAATACATTATTGTTGTCAGGAAAAACTACCGTACTAAATTCTTCATTGGCATCGTCTTCATAATAATCTCTTTAACTTCTGGGAGGTGTCATAAAGACAATATACAGTTTTTTATCTAGATGGTTATCGAGATAGTTAATTATGTTTAGCCGGTTATGATTTGATTTAATTAGATAAACTAGCTCGCTAGCTAATTAAATATTTTATTCAATTGTAGTTCTGTTCTGCGACCGGATCACAAGACACTCCTCCATCTACATCAACAGCGTCCGGGCTAAACGTAAGGGTAACTATATATTTTACACAATTGTACATGCACTTCAATTCCCCTATAACTAATTGTTATATGATCATTTAATTAAATGTTGATCATGCTGTCTTTAGGGGAAAAAGAGACAAAGAAGTACTGAAGCAACTACAGCTAGGGCATCAGAGCAGGAAGTGGTATATATAATTAAGGATTAGACAAATCGCTTTGACGTTATTGTTAATATATATATATATATATATATATATATGTTACTAATCAGTTAATTACATGGTGTCAATTTAGGAAAACAATAAGAGACGTGCAAAATCAGTAAAACCTGCAGCTCGTAAAGTACCTGCTAAGAAGAGTGATTAGTTGGAAAAACCAAATAATTATGATACCATTGCAGCTGCTATCGATCAGCCAGTAATCCCAGAGGTATATATATTACTATACACCATAATTTTTTTATTCTATTTTTGACTTTAATTAATTAATTGTTAATATATATATGCTATAATTATTATTATAATAATAATAATAATAATAATAATAATAATAATAATAATAATTATTATTATTATTATTATTATTATTATTATTATGTCACTTCTGATCAGGAATGCCAAACTGCGACGTTACACATGGAGGGGAATCCACTGAACGTTGTGGGAATGGCTAAATTATTACCAAAAGAAAAAGATGAGAGGATTCATGGAAGTCCATTACCAACTGATCGGAAAAAGACGTCGAAAGTGTACTTAACATCAAACCAGCTTAGTCAAGATCTGATAAACATATAACTTAGTACACGGATCCAGCAGAAGCAGCTGATGAGCACGGACAAGAAATTATAATTAATTATTATATAATTTAATTAAACATTGATTAGTGTATGTTATTTTTTTGAACAACATTTGATTAGTGTATGTACAATCATATTTAATTATAATATGATTTTAAGGTTTCTCTATATTAATTAATATGTAGTATAATTAATTGTAATTAAGAAAATATATGTGACCATATATATAATACCAAAGACCACACTTTTTATATTTTAACGTGGCCGTTGCCACTCCTTGGCCACGCGTATTGGGACAAAATATCTGATTTCAACTACCCTTTGGTCACTATTTTTCCAAATATATGTGGCTAAAACACAAATATACGTGATCATATAATACCAAAGGCCACGCTTTTTATAATTTAACGTGGCCGTTGCCACCATTTCGACACGCGTATTGGGACAAATTATTTGATTTCAACTACCATTTGGCCACGTTTTTTTAACATATGTGGCTAAAACACAAATATACATGACCTAAGGCCATGCTATTTATATTTTAACGTTGCCGTTGCCACCCTTTGGCCACGCATATTGGGACAAAAATTATAATTTCAGCAACCTATTTGGCCACGTTTTTTTAAACATGTGTGGCTAAAACACAAATATACGTGACCATATAATACCAAAGGCCACACTTTTGATACTTTAACGTGGCCGTTGCCACCCTTTGGCCACGCGTATTGGGACAAAATGTATGATTTCAGCAACCCTTTGGCCACGTATTTTTATAATGTATGTGGCTATCTTTACAAAATTCATACCAATCTATTGAATTGTTTGAATTTTGATGTAAAAGATTAATAGACGGTGTTAACCATTTGGATAATATATCCACATCTTGATTGAAATGAATTCCTAATAATCCAACGAACAAAGTAAATAGAATTAATATAAGTATTGGGAATAACATCGTATTATCCGATTCATAAGGATATAAAGAAGTCTTGGTATTGCCAAAATTAGGAATAGAAAGAAAGGGTTGGATCAGATTTCTTACATTCTCATCTTTATATACTTTATTTTTTTTGAAAACGACGTTCATTCTTCTTCATTTTTAATAAAGTATGTGACCATATAATACCAAAGGTCACGTTAAACAAACACATGTGGCCGTTGGGACCCTTTGACCACGCTTTCCGGAAGAATTGTTTGATTACAACAACATATTATTGGTACACTTTAGCCACGCTTCTAGGTGGCTTCAGCCACTGATATTGTAACGTGGCCGTAGGATACATAAGGTGACGGGACCTTTGGTGTCGATTGAAATGGAAGAAAAAAAACGTGACCAAACACCTTTGGTCACGGTTTTTTTCCGTGGCCAAAGGTGAATTTTAACGTAGTGTGATTTATGGTCCGCTAATTGAAAACTCTTTTTTGTAGGCATGTTTGTTATATGATTCAATTTTGTTGGCTTTAAATCAGGTAATTGTTTGTCTGGTAATTGAGCATCAATTTAAATTGACTGATCTTGAACATCAATTTAAATTGACTGATCTATGAAAAATATGTTTTAATATGTTTTTAAGTTGCATCTGGATATGCCGAATTCCAAAATATACATGTATTATGGATTTATGGTCATATTTTTTATAGACAATAAGTTTTTCATTTGAATAATACTCTTCACAACCACACACAAACAAGAGTTAAGTATTGAACAACGATAAATGGTTTAAATGACATTTACAGAAGAAATAAATGGCAGTGGCAGCCACAAACCTCTTACACAAGAAGTAAATGATGATGACGATGATAGTGAGAAAAACAGTAGTGGATAGTGGGAAGGATCAGATCTTAATGAACATCAAAGGTTTGGATTTAAAAAGTATAGATCATTCAAGTTTTAGTTTCTATGGTATTTATTAAAGATAACTTTTTTTTTCAGAAGTGAACTGATAGTAGATTGGTATGCAATTGAGTTCACAGGATTCTGGAGGGTATTTTAGATAAAAGGATTCTGATATGGTCTATGGTTTGGATGGCTAAATCCCCAAAGCAGGCTCTCAAGTTCCATGGTGTCCTTATTGACAAGTAAATATCTGATTACTGCTCTAAGCTCTCTGGTATATAATACTTAAGTTCTTCTTATGGGATGATGAGAAGAAGCTCCTCTTTGAGTACTGTAAATGTTTCATCTTTTTTGCCTTTTTGTTTTGGTTAGATCAAATAAACACACAACTATTGAACAATGATAACAAAAGTTCGACTATATTAGCTACAACATATTTTTATCAAGCTATTGTTGACCCATTAGCATACACCATATTTTCTTGTTGTTTGTTTTATCCATGGTATGTACGATCGTTATATAACCACATGACCTTCTATTCCTCTCTTTCCCATTATATACAGTTAGCATCTTCAAACACTGCATTTAGTTTCCAAACAAAAAGATTTTACAATGTTAAATTCTCAATTTGGTTGTTTAACAGAAAGTTGTTATAGGATAATTAATTGGTTGTAGACTTTTCTGATGAGTTTCTGATATCAATTTTATTGTAGGTTACACAGTTACAATTTAAGGTTTACTTTCACTGATATTGAAGGTTCTTAATTCTTGGAACTAGGATTTTCTTGATGTCATTCTTACATGTTTTTATACATTTTAATTGATGTGATTATTCATGATGGTTGTTTTTAAGGTGGATTCTGCTTATTATACTGCTGCTATTGCCTTCGATTTTGACTTATTTGTAGTAGTTGTAAGGATAATTGATTTTATATTCATATGTTCTTTTTAAACTACTTTCGCCTCCGTGTTTGTTTTAAATTGATTAATGTGTTTGGTGCTTAATATGAGTTATAAAATAACCCTTTTCAAAGCCTATCATTTTTTTCTATTGAATGTTGTATTCTTTTTTATGGAGTATGGAGGTTATATATATGGACCCAAGTGATAATGATTTTCAATGCATAAATTTAACATCAGTAAATTAGCTGCTATTATTGTTTGTTTTTTTGGTAATCTAATATCGTGAGCATAACAATAACCATAAGCCCATCCCATATGAACAATTCCTGTCCCAATCCATTCTTCATCCGAATTAGTATCCAGAATAAGCACATCACTCCTAAAAACCATCAAACCAAGACAACCCTTCCAAATAATCATCCACTGCTCACCAACCTAATTATGTTGGCTCAGCTCTCACAGCCAACATTTAGATAAGCAAAGTCAACATATAGATCAGAAAGTTAACATTGTTAGTCGATATATATTTTAGATATATATTCGATATATATATTATTGTATTAGGAGATTGTATATTGATTTAGGAGATTATATCTTGATTATATTTACTGTTTTAGTCTTGTACTCTTGTATTATAAATATTTGTACGATGAATAAGAGAAGCATCGATTCAGTACTCTTACATGGTATTAAGCAGACCCTAGCCCTAGCCGCCACCAGCCTTGACTTCGGTCCCTGGTCTGCCGCTAGCGCCCCTCCTCACCGGATTTTTTTTCCGATCCTCCCTTCCTGTTTGTCTTGCCAATCATGGAAGATGACAAAGCCTCCCCCAGCAAGTCACCCACCAGCCTTCATCCAGCATATACTGTTACAAATCTCCACCAGAAACTCTGCACACTCGATAGAGTTAAACTCTCATACTCCCACTGGGTCAGCCTCTTTATGGTGCAGGCTCGGGCTCACCGAGTCGTCTCTCACATTGACGGGACTGATCCCCCTGCCAAGGACTCTACGGAGTATACTACTTGGCTTGAGATCGATTCCCTGGTCCTTTAGTGGATACACGGTTCAATGTCCGATGAACTATTGACTCGTTTTATTGCTCGGGAGTCAACCGCTTATGAGGCTTGGAATCGTGTTAAAAACCTCTTCCTCAACAACAAAGATTCTTGGGCTGCTGCTCTTGAGGAAGAATTCACCAATCTTCGTCTCACTGCGTGTTCATCCCTTGAAGCCTATTGTCAAAAGCTCAAGGAACTTGCAGATCAAATGTCTGGTGTTGATCACCCAGTCAATGAGAAGCGACTGGTCCTTACTCTTGTTCGCGGCCTCCCTACAGAGTATGACACTGTTGACTCTTACATCACCCAGAGTTTTCCCACATGGGAAACTGCATGTAACATGCTTCGTCAGGAACATCAACGCCAATCTGCTCGGGAATCATTTTAGGCGCCTCTCGCTGCCACTATAGACCGTGACCCCCCTCCTACCGCCTCTTGGGATGACAACAGCCAGCTTCCTGCTGCCTGGTCAAATGCTCTTCAGCGTCGGGCACCTAATTCTGGTCGCCGCCCAATTCGTGGCCAACAACAATAGCAGCCGCCTTCCACTAGTCGTAGTGGCTCTTCTAATCCCAGCCGCACACCCAATTCTGCTCCTTGGGTTCCTCAGATTCCGTATCAGTCGTATTGGGCTCCCCCTTGGGCCACCCCGCCCCCTTGCCCATACCCAACCCAGGCCGGTTGGGCTCAGCCCCTTCCGCAGCCCAGTAGCCGCCCATCTAGGTCCACACCTTAGGCTACTCAAGCTCCCCAGGTTCACCTTTCTGATATTAATCCAATGGATCCTAATGAGCTTGGCTATGCATTTGAAACCATGACAGTCCAACCTGATGCAGACCCACAGTGGATTGTGGATTCTAGAACCTCCTGTCATCTCACTGCCGACCCAGGTATGGTTACTATTTCTCCTAGTGCTACATCCATTAAGACCATATTCGTTGGAAATGGAAACTCGCTGCCAATTGAAGGATCCGGCAATGCCGTTTTCCCAACCCCAACCAAAAACCTTCACCTACACAATTTATTATACACATCAACCATTATCAAAAACCTAATTTCGGTGCGTCAATTCACTACCGATAACTCTGTATCTGTTCAATTTGACCCCTTTGGTTTTTCTGTTAAGGATTTGAAGACTGGGATCCTCCTGAGCAGGCATGATAGTACTGGTCATCTTTATCCATTCACCGCCACCTCCAAAGAGTCTTCTCAAGTTTACCTTGCCACCACTTCCACCATTCCTTGGCATGATCGTCTTGGACACCCGGGATGACATGTTTTGGATCATCTTAGTTCTTTTGAATTATTTCTCGTACTAAACTTTGTCCTTCTTTTAATTGCAATTCGTGTCAATTTTCAAAACATAAACGTTTACCATTCAATGATTCTACTTCATTTACTATTTTACCCTTTGATATTGTTCATTGTGATTTGTGGACTTCCCCTTTAATTAGTAATAGTGGCTATAAATATTATATGGTGCTTATTGATGACTTTACTAATTACACCTGGATTTACCCTTTAAAATACAAATCTGAAACTATTTCCAAATTCAAAAAATTTCACGCCTTTGTCCACACCCAATTCAATCGCCCAATCAAAACTTTCCAATGCGACATGGGTGGAGAATTCGACAACAAGCAATTCAAACACTTTGCTCAAACCACCGGTCTTCAGTTCCGTTTCGCTTGTCCTCACACCTCCCAACAAAACGGTAAGGCTTAACGCATGATTCGCCGTCTTAATGAAGTTCTGCTTTGTCTGCTCACTCATGCCTTTGTTCCTCCATCTTATTGGGTTGAGGCCCTTCATGTCTCCGTTTACCTCCATAACATACTTCCCACCAAAGCATTTCGTAACACCACCCCCACTGCCGCCCTCTACCTTCGCCACCCCACCTATGACCATCTTCGTGTCTTCGGATGCACATTCTACCCTAATCAAAGCGCCACTCGACCTCATAAACTCGCCCTTCGTTCCACCCGTTGTGTCTTCTTAAGATACCCCGCCAACTATCGGGGCTATCGATGCCTTGACCTGTCCACCGACAAGGTCATTCTCTCTCGTCATTTCACATTCGACGAGACTTCCTTCCCATTTCGTTCCACCTCATCTTCCGCACCACATGACTACTCCTTCCTCGACTCCGACATATCTCCTTTGTTCTTTCCGCCGCCTCCCACGGACGCACCGGACCCTCCCTCACCAACCCCACCCACATCGCCAACATCTCCGCCAAAAACTACTATACCCCTACCCACTCACACACCATCCAAGCAAACCTACGTTCGCCGTAACAAACGAACCCAACCCCTGACCGCTCAACCACCTACACCTCCCCACACCTCTCCGTACCCTCACACATCCCTGCCCCCCCCCATCCAACGTCCCCACAGCCACCTACACCGCCCCCTACATACACATCTACTCATCCCATGACTACCCGCCTACGTGACGGGACACTTAAATTTGTCAAACCATTGAATCTACACACTGCCACAATTTCTCCAATCCCAAAAACCTATACAGCTGCCTTTAATGATCCTCATTAGCGTCAGGCAATGACTGACGAATATCGTGCCTTAGTGGATAATGACACTTGGGAGTTAGTACCCGAACCTTCACAGTCCCATGTTATTAATTGCATTTGGTTATTTAAGCATAAATTTAATGCAAATGGGACTCTTTAGCGTTACAAGGCACGACTTGTTGTCAATGGCAAACACTAACAGGTTGGTGTTGACTGTGATGAGACCTTTATTCCAGTTGTCAAACCAACCACAATTCGTACAATATTAAGCATTGCTGTCTCTAACGCATGGCCCATTCATCAATTGGACGTGAAATATGCGTTCCTTCATCGCGACTTAAATGAGACAGTGTACATGCCCCAACCCCCTGGTTTTGTTGATCGTGCTAACCCTTCTTATGTGTGCAGATTGAAAAAGTCACTATATGGTCTTAAGCAGGCACCCATGGCCTGGTTTCATCGGTTTGCCACCTTCATCACATCGCGTGGATTTCGCAGCATAACGAGTGATCCATCACTATTTTTTTACAACCGTGGCAAAGATTTGGCCTACTTACTATTGTACGTCGATGACATCCTATTAACGGCCTCCAACACTGTCCTTCTCAACCATATTGATACCACTTTGTCTAATGAGTTCGCAATGACTGACCTTGGGAAACTTCATAATTTTTTGGGCATCCAAGTCACGCATCAGCCCAATGGTCTTTTCTTATTCCATGAAACATATGCCATGGAGATTCTTGCCCGTGCCAAAATGGAGAATTGCAAGCCTTGCAACACCCCTTGTGACACATTTTCAAAGTTGAGTGCCACGACAGGGGAATTATTATCGGAAGGCTCATTATACAGGAGCTTAGCGGGAGCTCTTCAGTGTCTCACCTTCACTCGTCCTGATATTGCTTATGCTGTCCAGCAGGTCTGCCTCTTTATGCATGCTCCTCGTGAACCACATTTTAGCTATCTTAAACGCATCTTGCGTTACTTGCGGAGGACTCTTTCTCATGGCCTGCCTATTACACCCTCTAAGTCAGTCAAACTCACGGCATATTCTGATGCTGACGAGGGGGGTTTCCCGATTTCTAGACGTTCTACATCCGGCTATTGCGTTTTTCTTGGTGATAATCTCGTATCCTGGTCATCCAAACGCCAAAGCACGGTCTCTCGTTCCAGTGCTGAGGCTGAATATAGAGGTATTGCCAATGCTACTGCAGAAACAACTTGGCTTCGAAATCTTCTCACTAAATTGCATCTTCACATACGTGATGCAAGTATCATTTTCTGTGACAATGTCTCCGCTGTCTATCTCTCCGGCAATCCAGTTCAACAATAGCGTACTAAACACGTGGGATCGACATACATTTTGTACGAGAGAAAGTCAGACTTGGTGTCGTTCGTGTCCTACATATCTGTTGGTCCGGAAACAACAACTGTTCACGATATCTTTGTCACAAACAAGTGCGGAAACCTTGTTTGTGAATGATTCGAACTAGAAGATGATGAAATAGACTTGATATGAGATGAAGACAAAGCAAAATAATCAAATCTTGAATGAAAACCAATCAATCTTCCATTAAAAGTGTGTTTGCGATCGGAAATACAATGAAGAACACCAAAATCATAAATGGAAGCCTAGCTACAATCATAAACGAAAGGGTATTTATACTACCCATACACAAAACCTAGCTAGAATCATAAACCAAAGAAGCAAAACCAGCCCAAGAAGCGCAAATCGTAAACACATTAAGCCCACACAACGGAAGCCCACATATCTAATGTTCATGCCTCACCATGTATAGCCCAACAATCTTCCCCAAGGCATGAACCATTAGACTGTCTAAGGAAGAAGCAAATCAAATCGGAAGGTGTGAGACTCCTTCCTTGACCACCATTCACGTTCCACAATCCGATTTGCTATTCCATGAAAAATTCCCACCCTTATAGCATTTTCATAATCAAGCTCATCACCAAGAATAGGTTGGGTGGCCAGGAGTTTGATATCACGTTCTCCTGACCTTAGCAAATCGACTGGATCATAGAAGCGAAATTATCGCATCTTCTTGCAAACTACCACCACCTCATGAGTTGATGGATCATAAAACCAATTGTCAAAATTTCTCACAAGTGTACCATCTTCAATCTCGTCGAGTATATTGATCACTCGAGTTCTTTTGGTGGGAGGACGCCTCACTTCTCCAACAGGCTCATTTCTGACAGGATCAGTTCCAGTCTGAACCTATCTTGTTTGTTTGAGGTCAAAGTTTGCAACGTTTTCTTCTAGATGGCTCATCAGATTGTCACGAACAAGGTCTCCATGTGCATTCCTCCATCTGTTAATAAAAGGAGCCCTCAACAAATTCCTCATCTCTGCCTCTGTCCAGGAGTGAAATTGACCCCGAGTTCTGTAGTACTCGACTGGACTGTACCCGTCTTTGATCACAACAAACAATTTCTTCTCTCCATCATAATGCCAACACAGGATAGGTTCACGACTCCCCCTTTTGTCGATTCCACTTTCTCCCACATCAATTGAGTACAGCTTAGGGGGAGGTCCTTGGAAGAAGTCTTTGAACCAATCATCATGACTTTCCGGTTCCTTTGAGATGAATCTTCCTCCTCGAACATAATCAGAGATCTCTATGGAGTCATCACCTTCATCTTCTGGCATTGCTTCAGCAGTTTGGGCACCTTGTGAAGAACTCTGCCCTGGGTCACCCTGAGCATTTTGGCTACCCGTCTCCTTTAATTCTTCTAACTTCTTCCTTAATTCAAGAAACCCAGCATACAAATACCCAATACTTGCTTCATTCTTACTCTCCTTCTCCTTCAACCTCTTGTTTTCCTCCTTAAGCTCTTTTATCTCTCCCTCTCTCTTCCTGTTTTGAGATAACAGAAAGTTAATTTGAGGATCAGCACTTATCCGAAGGTCTACGGGGAGATCACTAGTTTGAACACTTTCTCCAACAAGTGTTTGATATGGACGAAAGCTTGGAATGATTGAGGGCTGGCTTGATTCAGTAGAAAAATTTATCCTTACGGAACTGGGCTCAACAAACGAGCTATCAACTTCAAGGAATTTCCTTTCCTCATGAACTAGGCTTTATTCATACAGAATAGGACTTTCAGTTTGAATTGGAGTTGTTTCTTGGACATCAACTTGATCATCAACCTGAAGTGTGCTCTCAACAATTGGAGGTTCAGACACCTCATCATTCTGAACATTTTCACCTGATGATTCAAACACCATCAGGCTCGAGCTTCTCTTCTGAAACTTAAACCTAATAGTTCTTGGATCAGATTTCTATCTTGGTGAGGGTTCAGGCACATGATTAGGTTCTGCAAACACATCATCATCAGTAACATTATCATCGAACTCTCGTGGGATTGAATCACTACTTGAAGAAGAGTTCAAGTCATCCCTTGTTCTCTTGTTACTGATTGGCTCCAAATCTCCATAAATGTCATCTGCCAAATTCTCATCCTTTGGGAAAATATAATCCATCACATTCTCCTCATCTGAAGGTATATTCTCTAGTTCCCCCTGAACAGCCACTGGAACATCATGATCTTTAGCAACAAAAGAATTGATTGCAGGTTCTTCAGGTAGTGGATCTGCTTCTGGTTCTGGTTCCCTTGCAACCTCAAGGAAAGCACCTCTTTTAGCCCACTCAAGCCTTCCTTGAAAATTGCTCTTTCCCTTTCTATCTTGAGTTTGTAGACCAAACACACCATCATCCATGAATTTTATATCTAGTTTCTCAACCCTTTCTTGTATCATTGGATACTTCCTCATCACCACCATGTGTACAAATCTTGGAGTCATGAGAAAATGATCTCTAGCACTCAAGTCAGCATTACCCACCCAATCTAAGAGCATCATCTTTGAAAAGTTGTATTCCTAATCCAATGCGAGTGCAACAAATGCTGTGCCATGCACCTTGTTCAGTTGATCAAAACTTATTCTCTTTCCCAAGAATGATTTCTGTAAGTAGTGTGCCAAACACCTCCAGTAGTGTGGCAGTAGCTTCTTGAAGATTGGTGGGAATTTTCCTTCATACCCCAAGAGACGCGCACCCTCCACAAGAAAAAGAAACTCTCACAGTATACTTAGCCATTTCAGAACAAGCAATCAGCTCGGTGTTATTGGTTGAAAGAAAAAAAGGGCAAGTACCAATCTATTTCCTGTCAAGAACCTTGAAGGGAGCTGAAGAAAGGTATCCGGCAATGGAGAAATTGGCTCTAGCCCTGGTGCACACTTCAAGAAGAGTCCGAAGATATTTTCAGGCCCATCCTATACAGGTACTCACCGACAAACCCATTCATACTGTATTGAAAAAACCCGAAGTATCAGGATGACTAGCAAAATGGGCAATCGAGTTGGGAAACTATGAAATTGAGTACAAGGGAAGATCCTCCAGGAAGGGGCAGGTCTTAGCAGACTTCCTGGTGGAAATCCCTCCTGAAGAAGAAATAAAAGACAGTCTTCCACCAACGGTTAAAAGGGGCTCAGCCCCTCCATCCACTTGGAAGCTCTTCACTGACGGGGCTTCCAACGAAGAAGGGTGTGGGGCAGGCCTGATATTGACAAGTCCAAAAGGGAAGGAAATAACTTATGCCCTCAAGTTTGACTTCACCACAACAAACAATGAGGCTGAGTATGAAGCCCTTCTGGCAGGCCTCAAGATGGCTAAGCAATTAAAAGTAAAGAATCTTGAAGCCCATGTTGATTCAATGCTAGTGGCAAGCCAAGTTAATCAAACATCCGAGGCTAAAGGAGATACAATGAAGCAATATCTTGACAAGATAAATAGTCTGGTGAAGGAATTCAGCTACTACAAGATCATTCATGTCTCAAGAAGCAAAAACAAGAAAGCAGACGCTCTCAGCAAAATAGTGGCAGTAGCATTCAGTCATATGGGGAAAGACGTAAAAGTTGAAAGGCTCTCAACTCCTTCAGTAGGAGAAAGCACGATAATGGCAATTGAAGAAGGGGCTGGGAGGTCATGGATGACGCCCATCTTTGAATTTCTGTCTAATGGAAAGCTGCCAGACGGGCCTGAGGAGGCAAGAAAGATAAGGGCCAAAGCCCTTCAGTACACCATCGTGAATGACAGGCTGTACATAAAATCTTACTTGGGCCCTTCCTTGAAGTGCATGAATGAAACAGAAGCTTCTCAAATCATGAAGGAGATTCACGAAGGAATCTGTGGTATACACGCCGGGCCAAAAACAGTAGTGGCTAAGGCTCAGCGAGTCGGCTTCTATTGTCCTGGAATGTACACAAGTGCCATTGAAGAAGTCAAAAAGTGCGACAATTGTCAAATACATGCTCCAATTCCAAGGAAACCAAGGCACGACCTGGTCCCAGTAAGTTCTTCCTGGCCCTTCCAAAAGTGAGGAATTGATATCGTAGGTCCATTCCCCATGGCCCAAGGAAGAGTAAGGTTTGTTGTGGTCGCCGTTGATTATTTCACAAAATGGGTGGAGGCCAAACCTCTCACCACTATCACAAGAAAGCAGATCCTGAGATTCGTGTGGGAAAACATCGTCTGTAGGTTCGGAATTCCTCAAATCCTTATAAGCGACAATGGAACTAAGTTCACAGACAGAATGTTCAGGAAATGGTGCCTTGAACTGAAAATAAGCCAGGTGTTCACTTCAGTGGCTCACCCCGAAAGCAATGGGCAGGTGGAGCGGATAAACAGGAGCTTAGTCGAGGGCATAAAAACTAGGTTGGGTCGAAAAAAGAAGAACTGGCTAGATGAACTACCTCACGTGCTATGGGCTCACATGACCAACCCAAAAACTAGCATAGGTGAAAGCCCATTCAGTCTAACCTATGGGACTGAAGCAGTCATACCTGCTGAAGTGGTTTGTCCGACAGACAGAATGGCTCTAGATGATGAGAGCAATGAGGAGGACCTTCGCCTGAACCTTAATCTGATTGAAGAAAGAAGGGAAATAGCGGCTATCAAAGAAGCCGCTCACAAAGAAGAAATGCAAAGCTAGTATAACCAAAAGGTCAAAGGCGTAACTCTGAACGTTGGTGACCTGGTACTCAGGGCCAATGAAGCCAGCAGGCAAGGAGAGGTGGGCAAGCTCGACCCAAGATGGGAGGGCCATGATTGACGGACCAGAAATCCCAAGAACTTGGAATATTCAACAGTTTAGAAAGTATTACTTGTGAAGTAGCTTGTCTTAGAAAAGTTGTACCAGTCCAGTATATGTGGCGGATTTTGTAAAATGTTGCAAGTATCTAATATATATGGCTTGATGAAACAAGCCAAATTTTCATGAAAAATTTGAGTATCACATGTCCTAGCATAGTTTGTAGAGCTTAAAATAAGCAAAATACAAGCACGTTACCATTTGAAAAAGTACTAAGTAAAATGAGAAGCAGGCTCCACAAGAGCCAAGTCCATTATTACCAAAGGGTCTTAAATGGGCGCCCTTAATAGAAAAGGTAGAAGCCCCTGGAAGACCTCACAAGGGTCTCTTGGGCACCTTCTGAAAAATGAAGGCATAAAAATTGCACAAAAATTTTCATGTCATAAAGAAAGCATACCAGCCCATAAGGGACGGATGTCAAAAAGCACTAAAAGATACCTAAGCATTGCAAAAGCTGTAAGGGGGACGCTCCTAAAAGCAGTGAATAGAAAATAGATAAAAAGTGCTAAGTAGCTACCATGGCATAAAAAGCCCTTAACAGGGCACAAAAGTCAAAGGGCACAGGGCCATTACAAACATAACAAACCATTGTACACCCCAGCAGAAGGGCAGAGTGGAACATGTTTTCAAAAATTACAAACATAAAATGTTAATTGTTTTCAAAGGCAGGCATGCTTAAGGGCCTGGGGTAGCAGGGTCTTCAAGATCCAGGAAATTGCGAACAGCTTCCACGGACCACTGGGGGTTGGCAGCAATGGTCTCCAAGACACTAAATGAAGCACCAACAAGCCCAGCTCCTGCTTCCTGCACCTTCTGCTCGGCTGAAGGCTCATAAAAGGGAGTATCCTCAAGGGCAGTCCCTTCAGCAACAAACCCATAACCAGCGGCAAGGCCAAGTTGGTACCCAGCAGCAGTGCAGGCATCGACAACCCTCTGAAACAAGTGGCCAAATTAGGAAGAGGTGTGGACGCGTCTAACAGCCCTGGCAAGCCCCTCAGTAAGGAGCCAGCGCTTATCACCTTCCAGCTCAGTCACACGACCTTCCATGGCCACTCGATCCTCACCAGCAGCTTGCAGGGCCACTATCTCTTTATTAACCTTTTCCACATGAGCATTGGCAGCTGCTTCGCCAGTCCGGGCTAATTGAACCTCTTCCTGAAGGACCTTGACATGGGCCTACAAACAGGAAAAAGGGCGACGTTGGTAAAGAATGCAAAACAAAAAAAATAGACAAGTATGAAAGTAAGGAAAGGGAAAAAGTAAAACGAATTGTACCTCCAAATGAACACACTCTTGCTCCTTCTGAGCAGTGCTTTCTTTCTGGGCCTTCAGCTGGCCCTCTAAGTCACCCATCTCCTTCAGCTTGTCATGAGCCAAGCTCATCAATTTCCTGACATCAGCAACTTCTTTCTTCAGCTCATCAAGCCCAGCCTTGTCACCCTCTAGCTCTTCTAAATCTTGAAGGAGTTTGTATTTGTCCACAAGAACCTGCTCAAGCTCAATGGCCATCTTCTCATACCTGGACCTCCACCTCCTCGCTTCAGAGTCAAGCCAGTTAAGTCGCTTCTCCGCCTCAGTAGCAATCTTGAAAATCTGAACGGTTTGAATGGCCAGGAGATCCCCCAAAGCTGGAGTCTCAATCTTTCTAGCAGCAATGCGTTCGGCCGGAGGAAGCGACCTCCTCATAAACTCCTTGCAAGACTTCGCCCCGTCAATAATGGACCCCTCAGTAACATTCCAGTCAGGCCAATAAGGCCGGGTCCTGGACTCGTCAATAACTGGGATAAGTCCATCTGAATCATAGTTCAGTACAGGAGATTGGGGAGGGTCATCAGCAAAAAATCCCCTTAGCAACTGACAATAGGGCATCAGAAAAATTAAGCTTAGTGCTCTGGACAAAACCAATAACTGAAGGGCCAAGCAGGCGAATCAAATTGGCAAACAAGGGAGGGTTTGATTCAGTAATCTCTGGAGAAAAGTGAGGCATACCAGAGGAAGAAGCACCAGGAGCTTCAGAAAAGGGTACCTTAAAGGAAGGGCCTCCAGCAGAAACAACGGTAAACACAGGAACCTCAACAGTAATAGTAGCTTCACTTTGGGGGACTGTCACACTTGAAGGGGCAGCAGAAACATTCAAAGATATCGAAACGCCGGTATCCAAGTCAATTACACCCTTAACAGAAGGCTCAGTAATTGATGGGGCAGAAGAGGAAGGCTTCGAACCACTCCTAAGGTTCAACCTCAAAGCAGGACGCTTCAGAATTAGGGGATTGAGGGATGGCATGGCACGCTTCTTGGTCTCCTTTGAAGTAGCATCCTCAGCAACCTTGGCTGAGGAAGAAGGGAACGAAGTGCTGATGGTGTCAGATGCTTGGGAAGTCGCTACGGGCTCTGAGAAGCTAACCCTGGGAGCCCCCTCCCCGGATGGTACAGCAGTGTACTCAAAACCCTTCCCAGCGCTGCCCAAAATCTTGAGAAGATTCATTTCTGCAAAAACCAAGGATAACGATAAAAAAAATGCAAAAACATGTGCAAATAAAAATCAAAAAAGCTACCTTTGCCCTTCTTCAAGACGACAAAGCAGTGGCCATCAGGAAGCCCCTTCCTGCTCAAACCGGCCATTACAAGTAGGCCCTCAGCAAAGGTTTTACAAGAAGTTGGATGGTCAGAAAGGCGTTTGAGCAGCCCGGGATCATAGCCGGTTTTAGGAGGCGGGTCATCAATGGACTTGTCGTCAGGAAGAAGGGGAAGCACTTCAGGAAGAAAATCAGAGGAAACAAAGAAGTAACTGTCTTTCCAGTTATGAAGACAGTTAAGAATAGAATCGGTACAGGACGGAAACTTGGGGGCACGACGCTTCTCAAATGTTAGCCTACTGCCGTCACGCCGGAATTTATAGAACCGCCGGAAAAGGGGCACCGACGGATCTCCGGCGACAGCCTTGCAGGCAACCTCAAAGTGAATAATTTTGAGAAAAGCAAGAGGGTGGACCTGCGAAAAATGGCACTGATAGTGCCGGAGGACGGACACCAGAAAAGGGGATAATGGGTACCGAATATTACACTGCCTAAAAGTGGCAGCGTAAACAGTTACCCGATCAGCGACAGCAGTGGCCTGCTCCTCTGGAAAAGGTAGCCTTGGGTTTAGATGATCAGGAATGCCAAAATCGGCGATGAAAGTGCTGAGTTCATCGGCCGTCATCATAGAGGGGACGGATAGAAGGTCCACTTGAGCCATGTAAAAAAAAAGAGAAGAAAAGGCGAAAAGAAGAAACTAACCTGCAAATTGAGAGAACAACAAATGGAGAAAACTTAATCGGCAGCAGTTTAGATGAAGAAGAAAAGATTGCATTCAAGGGTGATCTTTAAATTTAAGGGAAACAGCGTGGGCCGGAAGCAACGGCAGAAACCGCCACGTGGCAGACACAACCCGCGGTTAATTTCTACCCACAAAACGTGGGTCCAGCTGTAATTTCCCGGGGGGGGGGGGGGTAAAACTGTAAAACCCATAAGCAGCGATGGGACAGCCACTCATTGAAGCTTTTTAAATAAAAACTGGGCCGGATTAGGGTAAAACAAATTCAGCCCAACCCTTTTTTCACTTGGGACCTTAAAAGAATTGGACTTGGGGGGACTTATTGGGCTATACCCCCAAAAGGCCATTCATAAGGGCCTCAAAAATAGAAGGGATACAAAGAAGCTCTTTTCGAGGCGACGGACTACATGAAAACCCTTACCCTTGATGACGGGCCAAAGATGCCACCTCGGTAATCGCCTCGGCGGAAGGGATAATGACAAACTTGGCAAAGGAAATAATCGAGTGGGTGTAAGCGATGTAGCCGACAAGAAGGACGGGCGAGTACGAGGTAGTACGATGGGACATGCGATGTGAACGGCATCTTCGCCAGTCCAGCCTGTTTCCCGACGCTCGAAGCCCCTGCAACCCCATCAAGCATTTAATGCAAGGAAAGGAGACGTGAGAGGGAGTAATGACCACTTTGTCCTCAAATACTACTATATAAACGGCACTCAAACGATCAGGTAAAGGATCCAAATTCTCTCCAACATTTACTCACTTGATTCCTCTCCTTATACAAAAACTTACTCTCACGCCGGAGTGTTGTCACGAAGACCCCCTTCGGGGCCCTTCGTGTGAAGGCTAACGGTGCTTCTGTTTTGTAGGAACCTTCACAAGACCCTTCCACGTGTAGCTAACCTCCAACAATCCTACCCCGGGATTCTGGGACGCAACAGCCAACAATAGAACCTTACATACTCACTCTTTTAAAATACAAATTTTGATTCATTTATTTAGCTAAGTACTACTATTATTTGCCCAATTGATTTGATTATTTAGCTAAGTGTTTCTATTTTATTTTGATTTTCCAACTCTATTTTGAAATCCTATGACCTTTGCATGTTCCCCTATGGTAGAATTCCAACTTAGCACTTTAGACTCTTTACTTGTGCCTTAGTTTTAGATGGCCGAATGCCAATGCACCTAGCCTACAAGGTAATGATGACCAGTAAAACTTAAAATACACAATACGTAGCTACCTAAGAATAA
Organism: Deinandra increscens subsp. villosa; assembly: GCA_039602395.1. Lineage (NCBI taxonomy): Eukaryota > Viridiplantae > Streptophyta > Magnoliopsida > Asterales > Asteraceae > Deinandra > Deinandra increscens. Next base: position 32,532,470 of record JBCNJP010000010.1, read on the forward strand.
CCAAAAACACAACTTTCTTAGAACCCAATTTCTTCTTGAGATTATTGATGATTATTTTGTTGCTGGATTCTACTTGTCCATTGGCCTGAGGGTGGATATGTGTTGAAGTAATCATTTGATCCCCCAACTTGCACAAAAACTTGTAGTCCTTCTATTAATAAACTGGGAACCATTATCGCAAGTGATCTCTGCCGGAATCCTAAACCTGGTTAAGATATTCCTCTTGAAGACGGAGATCACTTCCTTTTCTCTCACTTGAACATAAGCTTCTGCTTCAATCCATTTGGAGAAATAATCTGTCATTGCGAGCATAACACCTTTTCTCCAGGAGCCTTTGGCAGCTTGCCCATAATATCCATGCCCCACTTCATGAATGGCCATGTGGATACTATGGGATGCAGAGGCTTAGTTGGTTGATGCAAAATATTACTATACCTTTGACAAGCATCACACTTTTGTGAGAAACTCATAGCATCTCTCTTCATAATAGGCAAATAGTAACCAAATCTGAGAATCTTGGAGAAGAGTGCCCTACCCCTAGTGTGGTTTTCACAATCTCCTCCATGAATATCCTCAAGGACTTCGAGAGCTTCTGACTTTTCCAAGTATCTTAAGTAGACACCTGCAAGAGACTTTCTATATAGTATATTATTTATAATAAGATAGGGTACTACCTTGGGGCGAAAAGCCCTGTGATTTTCACCCTTGGAAATCTCCCCATCTTGTATATATTTTTTTGATCGGGCGAGTCCAGGATTCCTGGATGTCTCCGTGATCCCCATCATCAATGTTTTCATCATTGGCAATTGAATGGGCTTCCTCTTCAGCGATTGCAGGGGCCACGGTATATATACAATCACCGGGGTAACCCTTTACCCTAAAAAAAACATAATCCGCCTTGATGTGCTAAAAAAGATGGGGATCCTAGAAACTGAAATAGTTGCAAGATCCTCAGTCTTGGTCGGCTTCAGCGGTGAAACCAAAAGCACCGTTGGGGATATCAGGTTACCAGTGTCCATAGAGGGGGTAAACTCTATGCAAAAGTTTTGTGTTATAGACTCTTTCTCTTGTTGCAATATAATTCTTCGCAGGCCTTCGATACACGATACGAAAGAGGTCCCTTTAACTTTATCATCAATGCATCAAGCTTCCCATACCTTGGGGAGTTGTAAGTATTGAAAGCGCTCAGCAGGAAGCCAAGAATTGCTATTCAACTTCAATGAAGAACACCACCAAAATGACAAAGGGATAGTAATTACATAAAAGAGCACTTGAAGTACAGGAGGACAGGGAGCTTGATGTCAAAGAAGTCCTTCTAGACCCTGAGAATCCTGAAATCAAGGTGCTCATCGGGACCGGCATCCCAGCGGTTACTGAACAGGAAATGATTCAGCTTCTAAAAATCCAGGACCTCTACTTTCACTTGGAAGCATGAGGATATGACATGTATCCCTAAACATGGTATTACTCACAAACTTGGTTTAGATGATTCTTTCAGGCCAATACAGCAAAAGAGAAGAAAGTTCGCTCTGGAAAAGAATGCAATCATACAGGGGGAAGTTAACAAGCTTCTCAAAACTAAGATGATCAGAGAAGTCAAATATCCCAAATGACTAGCAAATGTGGCGGTGGTCCAGAAGAAGAATGAAAAGTGGAGAGTTTGTGTTGACTACACGGACATGAATAAAGCCTCTCCTAAGGATCCTTTTCCACTTCCCCATATTGATGCAATGGTAGATGCCACAGCCGGACATGAGATGCTCACATTCATGGATGCCTCAACAGGATTCCAACAAATCCAAATGGAACAATGTGATCAGGAGCATACAACATTTATTACTCTAACATGTATCTATTGTTATAGTGCTATGCCTTTTGGTTTAAGAAATGCAGGTGCCACCTATCAGAGGCTCGTCAATATGATGTTTAAAGAACAACTGGGGGACATGATGGAAGTCTATACAGATGACATGGTAGTGAAATCCAAGAAAACAGAAGATCATGTCAGCGATCTCCAAACTGCCTTTGACATTCCGGACCAATATAACATGAAGCTCAATCCCTCCAAGTGCCACTTTGGAGTGTAAGTCGGAAAATTTTTAGGCTACATGGTTACTGAAAGAGGAATTGAAGCAAGCCCCGAGCAGATCAAAGCCATCTTGAATTTGAAGTCCCCAGCAAATGTAAAGGAGGTACAAAGGTTGACACGAAGGATCGCAGCTCTTAATAGGTTCATAACAAGATCCTCAGAAACAAGCAAGGATTTCTACGATATCCTGAGGAAAAACAAGAAGTTTGAATGGACCGAGAAGCATGAAGAAGCCATGAGATGCTTAAAAGACTACATGTCAGCAGCCCCATTGCTAATGAAACCAGAAGATGGGGAGCCGCTATATTTATATCTAGTTGTTTCCGGAAGCTCAGTCAGCGCAGTTTTGGTAAAAGACCACCAAGGTCAACAACATCCGGTATACTACGTAAGTAAAACTCTGCTTGATGCAGAATCCAGGTATTCTCACCTTGAAAAATTAATTCTAGCTCTTATAATGGCTTCCACTAAATTTAGACATTATTTTGAAACTCATATTATAATTGTAAAATCTAACTATCCTTTTAAGGCAGTTCTTTGGAAGCCAGAAATGTTAGGTATGATGGCTAAGTGGGCAGTCAAGTTGAGTGCCTATGACATCAAGTATGAACCAATAACAACAATCGCCTTGGCTGACTTTGTGGCTGATTTCAGCAGTGACATAGAACCAGAAGTTGACAAGGAAGTCCAACAGCTTGAGAAGCTTGAAAAAACTAGATCCTTAAATGTTAGAGGAACAGGCTAGCCATCCTGCTAAAATCGCCACAGGGGGACATAATACCATTATCCATATCTTGTGAGTTCCAGGCTACCAACAACGAAGCTGAGTATGAAGCTTTGATTGCTGGGTTGCAATTGGGTAGAGATATTGGCATCCCGTGTATTCAAGTATTTGTTGATTCCCTTCTATTGACTAACCAATTTATTGGCTCTTATGCATTGAGAGGGGAAAACCTAATCAAATATTTGGTTATTATTAAAAACGTATCTCTGCTTTTCGAAAGTTCTAACATTACGCAGGATCCAATAGAAGATAATTCAGAAGCCGATGCTTTGGCAAACTTGGCTTCATCGCTCAGGATCCCTGAGGATATCAGGATTCCGATAATGCACATCCTCACACCCACAATAGCTCAACAGGAAGCTCACACGATTGATGACGGTGAAGAAGCAGATGTTGGGAATCCCAAGGATATTCAGGAATCCTTGACTTATCCATTTATTAAATATCTTAAAGACAGGGAGATTCCTAAGGGGGAAAATCCTAGGGCTTTTCACGCCAAGGTAATACCTTATTTTATCTTGGATAATATATTATACAGAAATCTCTTGCATGTGTCTACCTGAGGTGCATAGAAAAATCAGAAGCTCTTGAGGTGCCCGAAGATATTAATACTGGAGATTGTGGAAATCACACTAGGGGCAAGCACTCTTCTCCAATATTCTCATATTTGGTTACTATTGGCCTACAATGAAGAAGGATGCCATGTGCTTCTCATAAAAGTGCGATGCTTGCCAAAGGCATGGCAATATTCTGCATCAACCAGCTGAGCATCTGCACCCTATAGTATCCCCATGGCCATTTATGAAGTGGGGCATGGATATCGTGGGTAAGCTGCCCAAGGCTCATGGAGGAAAAGTATTTATGCTTGCAATAACAAACTATTTCTCTAAGTGGATTGAAGTAGAAGCCTATGTGCAAGTGAGAGAGAAAGAGGTGATATCCTTCATCAAGAGAAACATCCTTACGAGATTTGGGATCCCGACCGCAATCATATGTGACAACGCCTCTCAGTTTATTGGCAAGAGAACAACAAATCTTTGTGCAAGCTGGGGCATAAAGATGATTACTTCAACCTCTGTCCACCCTTAAGCTAATGGGCAGGCGGAATCCAGCAATAAGATTATCATCAACAATCTCAAAAAGAAATTGGGCTCCAAGAAAGGCAAGTGGGCTGAAGAGCTACCATTCGTTCTTTGGGCAGATAGGACAACAACCAACAATGCAACATGCCAAACTCCATTCTCATTGGTGTTTGGAGCTGAGGCTGTGATCCCCACAGAAATGGTATTACCTATAGCCAGGATCAACTGCCAGGATCCTGAAACCAATAGCCAGACTCTATATCAGGATCTTGAAACAGTTAATGACCTTAGAGATATGGCCAGAATCCGGATGGCGTCTTATCAGCAAAGGGTGGCAAAGTTTTACAACAGGAATACCATGTTTAGAAGATCTCAAGTGGGAGACTTGGTGTTGAGAAAGGCATTTCAAAACACTACCGATCCAGCCGATGGGAAATTGGCACCCAAATAGGAAGGCCCATACTTGTTAAATCCTGAAGAAGGAAAAGGGGCATATCGCTTGGTGAACATGGAAGGACAACTCCTGCCAAGAACCTGGGATGCCATCCACCTCAGGGCTTACTTTATGTGAGAATCCCATTGGAATCCCAAGGATCCTCACTACCTAAATGTTACAAGGTATGTATGCTAATCTGATTTCAATATTATTCTTATTATTTTCATCACATGATACTGACTTAGGCATCGGAGTGGTGTTAGCTAAGCTAACACCCATCCCTCACCAAGCATTGAGTGTTTTGTAGATTTTGAGAATCCTAAGTATTTTGGGTATATCCCCAGTTAGAGGCTGGCCACATCTCCTACGTTTAAGGTATCCTACATACATTCTAAGGTTTGAGAGGCTGACTCCTCTCCTAAGTTTGGGTAATCTCCAATAGCGCACGACCCTCACCAGGAGCACACGTTGTCCACCAGTATGATCAAAATGGCCGGACCAGTCTATCTTATGGGTGGCTAACAATCTTCTCATTGTAGGTTGCTGGGCGGATTCTCAAGGTTTTTAACACAGACATGTTAACTAAGGCTATGGCATTTTCATGTCACTTACGTACGGGTATATCCCCAGATGGCTTAGTCCCAAGTATATAAGGGCTTGACCCTAGTATTGGCTTAGTCCCAAGTGAATACGGGCTTGTCCCCAGATTTGGCTAAGTCCTAAGAATCCCGGGTTTATCCCCAGCATATTTCTAAGTTTGTTATTCTATATACATAAAAAATTCCTTTGGCCATTGGCCAGGATCCTGTTAAACTCTTTTCAGGATCCCAAAGCGGGATGCCAAGATGAATAAGCGATATAGTTTGTCAGGATCCCTATCAGGATCCTGAATGAGACAATGAAAGAAGTAGCAATTTGAATTGAGGAATCGACTAAGATAAAACTTGAAGGTCAGGTGACCTATGTTTTTATCACTTGAATTGGGATTTTGACCTATTCGATTATTAAATCTTAAATGATTTTCAAATATGCAAGTATTTTTTAAGATTCTTAACAAAATTTCATAACGATTCCTATATGCGAAATCTTAACTCGAAAACACAACATATATAGCCAAAAGATATTTATATTATCAAACATACGAAAACGGGTTTGAGCTCCCCAAGGTTTTTTCTGAAAACCTCAGGATCCCTCTGCTTGGGAAGCTCAGAGGTCAAAAGTTCTTAGGAATCCTGGTTTCATCTTGTAAAATACAAGATCCCTCCACCAGGATCCCTACCATTGTCTATTGTTGTTTCTTACTTGTTTCTAGCAGGAACCACAAAAATAAATTGTTTTACAACCACCACCAACTAAACATAAAAACCTAAAAAATGGGCTCAGACCGTTACATTATCTTCATCGCCCATTTCCTTCCCGTCCTTCTCCGGCTTCTCGACCTCCTCAAGCTTCTTACCCTCGCCAAGCTCCAGCACATAAGCCCTAGTCACCGCCACCAGGGATTCTAGAATCATCTTCGAGGAGCAGCCATCGGTCCCATCCTTCCCTGTTCCAGCCACATCTCCATCATCTCCCCATGACGATTCTAAAATAGCCTTCCAGCCCGCAATATCCCAGCCAGGCACCTTGAAGCCAGCCTCTTCAGCCTCACCCGCCATTTGAATTTTACATTCCAGGACGCTCCGGGCAGCCGAGAGTTTGCCTACTTCAGCTTCCGTGACCATTTTTGCTTCAAATGTCAGGCGCTGCTCGGTGAGCTTGTGCTCATAGTACCGGGTCTTGCCCTTGGCGATCTCAGCTTGGGTTTGGATCTTTTCCTTCGCCTCAACCAGCTTCTTCTCCAAGAGAGAAAGCGCAGAACAAGAAACAGACCCACGTCTTCGACACGAAATCAGCTTTAAGCCAGGCGTCGTACTTACAAATGACGGCCGAACGGGTAAACAGGCCGGAATTCTGGAGTGCTCGGATGTCCACGTCGGTGAAGGTACAGGCTTCTTCTTCGGAATTTGCTATAATGCCTTGATCGATGAAATCCTCGATGTCGGGCATGCTAGTGGATGAGCTTGATCGAGCGTTTTTCTTGGCCATGGCCGAAAAACCGAAAGGAAAAATAGAGAAAGAAGCTCGAAAGGTTTCCGAGAGATGATGAAGAATAAGGGTTAGATGCACTTGTATTTAAAGAAAAGGTGATGACGCACACGAATCAATTGGGAGCCGGAAAAACATCCCATCGTAACCATAATTACCGTCTGAGACGTCATTAAAAAGAGGGTTTTTGAATCTCGACAGCTATAAATCTTATATACAATAGCCGAGATTCAGGGGAAATTGTTAGGGATATATTTTCAAGATGCTCGCAAGAAGCTCAGATGACTCAAGAATCCTATTTGACTAACCCCTATTATTGCCACGTGCGTATTCGATTGCAGGTGTCTTCATCTAATCAACTAACTCCTAAAGACTCGGTGTCAACGACTAAGTGGACGACTAAAGCTCTAACGGTCAAGTTAATTGGACGATAGGATCCCGAGAATCCCGGATAGTTAGTTAACTTAGTAATAGTTTTATAATCGAGGACTCGATCGGTTTTGGAAGACACAACACCAGCACGCCCTAGCTCTGATAATACTAAGTCATTGTAACACTTAGCCCCGATCGATCAATCCTCCAAAAGCATTATACTTTTTAATTTCTTATCAATAATATCGTGAGGAAGCAGGCTCTTCAGGCCGGCTCCCGAGTTTTTTTGCCAGGAGCCCTAGAGGCAACTCGAAGGATTCTGGATTTTCCCTCGTTACATCCGTGTGTTCATTTCTACATTTCAAGCATATTGTCATCCTAATAAAAAAGCACACTACCTCACATTTTCAACTGATCTACCAGCTGACCCCGTACTTCCATCCGCACTGCTATGCTTATTTGTTGGAACACCAATTGGTGTGATGTTTTTTTTGGTATTCGCTGATAAACTCAATTGTTTCTTCTACAATGTTCTCCTCAGCAATGCACTCTTCTGGATAAGTTTTGTTTCTCACATGGCCCTTAATTACCTTCATACACCTTTAAAGTGGATACATCCATTGAAAGCATATTGGGCCACATAATTTTATCTCCCTAGTAAGGTGCACCGTTAAATGAAGCATTAACATCAAAAAGTGATGGCGAGAAATATTTCTCAAGCAGGCATAGTGTGACAGCAAGATCTGCTTGCAATTCATCTAGTTCTTCGACATTGATCTCTTTGCTGCATATTGATTTGAAAAAAAAAACAAAGCCTGATAATAGCATATCTTGTCGATTCAGGCATGATTGACCAAATTGCAATCGGCATAAACTGTTTCATCAGCATATGATAATCATGTGACTTGAGCCCCACAAGTTTCTTGTCCTTTAGACTAACTAAACTAGAAAATTTAGAACAATAGCCTTGTGGAACCTTCAAGTTATACAACGTGTCATAAAAATTTTCCTTTTCATCTTTTTGTAACGTGTAACACGCTGCAGGAAGCACTGTGTTGTTCTTGTTCTGTTTAGGATGCAACTTTGATGTTAACTGCAAAAAGTTTAGATCCTTTCTAGCATTTAGTTCATTCTTGTCTTTCCAGGAAGGTTGAGCAGAGTTCTAACAAGACTCTCAGCCACATTCTTTTCAATATGCATGAAATCAATGCAATGTTAGACACTATTATGCCTCCAATATCTAAGTCTTCGAAACCATATATTGAATTTCTTCCAATATTGTGGCTTCTCTTTTATTTATCTTTTTCTTTTATCAATCTCCCCCCCCCATCTTCCGCTTGAGGTCTCTGGGATTTTTGAATCAGTACACCTTAATCCCTTTCCCCATTCATTCATGATATTTTGAACTTCGTTGTATATCTGTTCTTCGGTCATAGGATCTGCAGCAGGTTCCAACTCTTTTTTACCATTGAAAGCCCCTCTTTTCTTTCGGAAGGCATGCGTAGGTGGTAAATATCTTATGTGACCAGCATAACACTGCTTGGCTAAGAAAGGAAGCCTAATGCATTTAGTTTGTGTCCGACATACAACACAACCATTGAATCCAATGTACGGGATACCACAAAGTGTACCAAGTGCAGGGTAATCATTAATCGTCCATAAAACAACTACACACATAGTAAACTGTGCTTACGCATACGCATCATATGTTTCCACACTAGCCTCAAATAACTGCTCTAAGTCATCAATCAACGGTTCCAAAAACACATCGATATCGTTTCCAGGCGCTCCTGTATTAATAAAGAAAGCATGATGAACTTTCTTATCATACACAACCAAGGTGGAAGGTTGTAATTCACAGATAGAACCGGCTACACACTGTGATTTTCGTTGCCTCTATTCACGTCGACCCCATCGGTTGAAATGCCAAGACGAAGACTTCTAGGATCGTTAGCAATTTCGGGATATCTGTCATCTATGGCTTTCCATGTCGGTGAATCGGATGGGTGGCGTAACACACCAGGTATATTGGAACTCGTGGCATGCCATCTTAGATCTTCCGCTGTGGTTTTCACTTAAAATAATCATTTAAATCTTGGAACGATGGGGAAATACCACATTACCTTTGTAGGAGTATTGTTGTATAGTTTCTTAGTCCTCTCATCCACCTTCCACCTGTACTCACCATAAGTTGGACATACAATTAGGTCCTTGTTCTCCTCCCCGTACAGAATACAATCATTGATACACACATGTATCTTGGTGTACCTTGAACCCCTTGACTTCACAATCTTCTTGGCCTCATATGTATTTTTCACAATTTCATTACCTTAAGGTACATCTGTTTCAGCAAAACTAAAAGTTCATTAAAAAACTTATCTAATGCTCCATGCTTAGTCTTCAAGTTCAGTAGTTGAACCAAGGCAGATAACTTTGTGAAGGTACGACATCCTTCATACAGGGTCTTCTCAGCATCCATGAGTCGCTCTTGAAACTTCTCATGATCCTCAATGAAATTTTCTTCAGTAGCTCTGACCATTTCTATTATTTCGGATTCATCGAATGGCATTCCGAAATTGAAAAATGATTTCGTGTGAAGCTCCTCTCATGCGGGCTCGTGTTTCTCTCCATGTTTAATCCACCTTGTATAAGTCAGATCGAATCCCTTTGAGAACAAATGATATTCTACCTCATCAATAGGATAAGAGTAATGGTTTAGACATTTAACACATGGACATAGAATTTCCTTCTTCTTCAAATTGGAGACTGCAAACTTTAAGAATGGTTTAACTCTAGCGATATATGATTTCGTGGTTCTACTGGTTATCATCCAAGACTTATCCATGTTTGTTTTACTAACAGATACAACAACAAAGATTATTAAAAATGATTAATACTAAAAACTCTTTTCAACAATCTTTATTGTGAACCTGTTTATTGGAGAAGTAATAGGACGGAGGGAAAATTTTGTCGAATGAAGAGCAATGGAGAAACGGGGAGCGGGGAATTAGGGAGATCGAGAGTGATATGTGAAATTTTCGATTGAATTCGCTCATTAATTTACCCCGCCTCTTTTAGAATTTAGCGGGCCCAGTTAGAATCATACTTAAATAAATTAAAATGAAAAGTAGCTTCTAACTCAGGGTGTTGCTTAGGTGGTAGAATCGCTTTTGGTTAACATACCATGTTCCTTGTTCAAGTCCTTATTCCGTTACTTTTTTACCATTTATTTGGTTTTATTTTGTTTCTATAATATGTTTAACCTTTATATTAATTTCAGTTAATTGTTTGTTAATTCTAGTCAATTCATCTGTTTCTGTTCATCTTCTCTCAATCTGGATGAACTCTTCTTCCTGAGGAATTCTAGTTCTTCCGGTTTTGTTCTTCTTCTTTAAAACATTAATATTTTAAGAACGTGTGAAAGCAATTTCGGATAATTTTGGATCGTGTGATTAAAATTTTAGTGGTTTTTTGATAACGTGTAGAAATTTCAGTTTAACTTGGAGAACGTGTGAAAGTAATTATTAATGTGTTCAATAAAATCAGACCTTTGGTATACTCTAATGATTAGACATCTGACCTTAAGCATACTCAAGTGATTTGCACATATAATCATGCAACTTGATCAGTAATCAAAAACTTCTCACCGTCATTATCAAACCCTTCTCAAAATCCTTAACAAACCCTTTCTCAAAATCCTTATCAAATCCTTCTCAAAATTGAGAACTTGAAAGAACTAGTTGAAAATTATTTGCATACAAAGATTATTGCTACCCTGGACTAGTATGGCTTAAATGTTGGTTCAACTGAGGCAAGAAGTGCTGAGTAGGCATTTGTTGGTGGAGATGGAATCTAGGTTCCCGTGAACCTTAACCCGTAACTGCTTTGTCTTTTGTTTCTTTTAGGAATGAACATGTAAATTAGGAAACAATTTTGTGTATGGAATTGGAATCAGTAGTATGAAATCCAATTTTTGATATATACTTGTTTGTCTATTTTTGTTTATTAAATCAATATGTTAAACAAAAACCCTAATCCTCGAAAACATAGACGATCAACAATTGTAATTCGAATAACAACTGATGCATAATTTTAGGTAAATATGTAATATGTTTGCACAATCTCCATTCCGTTAAACAAAAACCCTAAACACAAAAAACAGAACAGATCAACAAAAACCTTCAATTTTGAGGAACTATAATTCTAAATAATTAATATCTTAAAGAATTAAGATAAAAACTAATGGGTCAATTTCGGGTCAAATGGGTCAGTTAGATGTGTTTAGGACCAATGATGGCCCAATAAGGTGTATTTAGGGGAAATGAGGGTCAGTTAGGACCAATGAGTCCCAATAAGTTGAGTATATAACCAAAAAGGTGTACATAGAACCAATAAGGTGTGTTTAGGTGAAATGATGGTCATTTGGGACCAATGATGGCCAATAAGTTGTGTTTAGGACCAATGATGGCCCAGTAAGGTGTTTAGGGGCAATGAGAGTCAGTTAGGACCAATGAGTCCCAATAAGGTGTGTATATAACCAATAAGGTGTACATAGGACCAATAAGGTGTGATTTAGGGAAACGGGGGTCAGTTGGGACCAATGATGGCCAATAAGTTGTGTTTAGGACCAATAATGGCCCAATAAGGTGTGTTGGATAATGAGGGTCAGTTAGGACCAAATTAATGAGTCCCAATAAGGTGTGTATATAACCAATAAGGTGTACATAAGACCAATAAGGTATGTTTAGGGGAAATGAAGGTCAGTTGGACCAATGATGGCCATAAGTTGTGTTTAGGACCAATGATGGCCGAATAAGGTGTCTTTAGGGACAATGAGGGTCAGTTAGGACCAATGAGTCCCAATAAGGTGTGCATATAACCAATAAGGTGTACATAGGACCAATAAGGTGTGCTTATAGGAAACGAGGGTCAGTTTAGACCAATGATGGCCAATAAGTTGTGTTTAGGACCAATGATGGCCCAATAAGGTGTGTTTAGGGACAATGAGGGTTAGTTAGGATCTATTAATGAGTCCCACTAAGGTGTACATAGGACCAATAAGGTGTGTTTAGGGGAAATGAGGGTTAGTTGGGACCAATGATGGCCAATAAGTTGTGTATAGGACCAATGATGGCCTAATAAGGTGTCTTTAGGGGCAATGAGGGTCACTTAGGACCAATGAGGCCCAATAAGGTGTGTATATAACCAATAAGGTGTACATAGGACCAATAAGGTGTGTTTAGGGGAAATGAGGGTCAGTTGGGACCAATAATGGCCAATATGTTATGTTTAGAACCAATGATGGCCCAATAAGGTGTGTTTAGGGGCAATGAGGGATAGTTAAGACCAATTAATGAGTCCCAATAAGGTATGTATATAACCAATAAGATGTACATAGGACCAATAAGGTGGGTTTAGGGGAAATGAGGGTCAGTTGGGACCAATGATGGCCAATAAGTTGTGTTTAGGACCAATGATGGCCCAATAAGGTAATGAGGGCCAGTTAGGACCAATGAGTCCCAATAAGGTGTGTATATAACCAATATGGTGTACATAAGACCAATAAGGTGTGTTTAGGGGAAACGAGGGTCAGTTGGGACCAATGATAGCCAATAAGTTTGGGTTAGGACCATTGATGGCCCAATAAGGTGCCTTTTAGGGGCATGAGGGTCAGTTAGGGCCAATTAATGAGTCTCGTTAAGGTGTGTATATAACCAATAAGGTGTGTTTAGGGGAAATAAAGGTCATTTTGGACCAATGATGGCCAATAAGTGGTGTTTCGGACCAATGATGGCCGAATAAGGTGTGTTTAGGGGCAATAAGGGTCAGTAAGGACCAATGAGTACCAATAAGGTGTGTATATAACCAATCAGGTGTGCTTAGGGGAAACGAGGGCTAGTTGGGACCAATGATTGCCCAATAAGGTGCCTTTAGGGACAATGAGGGTCAGTTAGGACCAATTAATGAGTCCTAATAAGGTGTGTAGATAACCAATAAGGTGTACATAGGACCAATAAGGTGTGTTTAGGGGAAATGAGGGTCAGTTGGGACCAATAATGGCCAATAAGTTATGTTTAGAACCAATGATGGCCCAATAAGGTGTGTTTAGGGGCAATGAGGGATAGTTAAGACCAATTAATGAGTCCCAATAAGGTATGTATATAACGAATAAGATGTACATAGGACCAATAAGGTGTGTTTAGGGGAAATGAGGGTCAGTTGGGACCAGTGATGGCCAATAAGTTGTGTTTAGGACCAATGATGGCCCAATAAGGTGTGTTTAGGGGCAATGAGGGTCAGTTAGGACCAATGAGTCCCAATAAGGTGTGTATATAACCAATATGGTGTACATAAGACCAATAAGGTGTGTTTAGGGGAAACGAGGGTCAGTTGGGACCAATGATAGCCAATAAGTTTGGTTTAGGACCATTGATGGCCCAATAAGGTGCCTTTTAGGGGCATGAGGGTCAGTTAGGACCAATTAATGAGTCCCGTTAAGGTGTGTATATAACCAATAAGGTGTGTTTAAGGGAAATAAAGGTAATTTCGGACCAATGATGGCCAATAAGTGGCGTTTCAGACCAATGATGGCCGAATAAGGTGTGTTTAGGGGCAATAAGGGTCAGTAAGGACCAATGAGTACCAATAAGGTGTGTATATAACCAATCAGGTGTGCTTAGGGGAAACGAGGGCTAGTTGGGACCAATGATTGCCCAATAAGGTGCCTTTAGGGGCAATGAGGGTCAGTTAGGACCAATTAATGAGTCCTAATAAGGTGTGTATATAACCAATAAGGTGTACATATGACCAATAGGTGTGTTTAGGGGAAATGAGGGCCAGTTGGGACCAATGATGGCTAATAAGTTGTGTATAGGACCAATGATGGCCCAATAAGGTGTATATATATATATATATATATATATATATATATATAACTGACAATGTATATATTACAACACATTGAAAGATATATATATATATATATACATATATATATATATATATGTGTGTGTGTGTGTGTGTGTTTGTGTGATGTGTCTGTGGTACTTGACATCTTTTTTTACATTACGTATACAAATTCATTGGGATACAATTATCATTAAATTTATTGCTTAGTACTCCAGTTTACACTTAAAGATCATTTTAAAGGTATGTTTAAAATACTATTATATCTATGTCTGGAATTAATCGAGTTAATATAAAATCCGATAAATGCTGTCATGTCCTTATTAGGTGAGATGCTTTCACCCGGATCGATCATATTAATCCCCAAGTTACTTCCCACCACTTTTCAAATTCCCCCGATTTCATTGATCAGTTCCTATTCTCACTCACCAAAATATTATCACCAAAATGATTCATCACTCTCTTCTTCCTTCTACAGGATTCATCATGTTGATACATGGTCCTGATCGTCATGTGAAGTATCGAATACAAGACAAAGACATGCAAGTTTAGGTCTGGCCAAACCTGGAGTTCGGACACGGCAGAACAGGTCCGAACCTGAGGTTTGGTCCAACGGGTTTCAATGTGTATAAATAGTAGTCTTGTATTAGAATTCATAAGCTTCTTGGTCATATATTCTCTGTGTACTCTGTGGTCATCTCAGTGGTTAATATAAGTCATTTGTATTTACTCTTTGTGTTCTAGCTCGTATTACATTGATTTCATAACGATTAAGTAGACGATCTACACGCTCAGGCAATTTCAAGTGGTATCAGAGCATTTGGTTTGCTCTACTGATTGAAAATCATTGTTTTTCGGAGTTTTGACTCAAAATTCACGTTTTTACGAAAATGTCATTCATTTTTGAGTTCGTTTGATCTTCTTGAGTGTGATTCACATAAAAAAATCATTCCTTATCCGTTTTTATCATGTTTGCTTGAATTCTTGTCAAAAATTTCAGTCAAAAACGCTGAAAATCGAGAAAATAGAGTCGAGTGAGCTTGATCTCGTCTAAGGTTCGAACAACTTCGGAGTAACCGCTCTGAACTCGAGGTTCGGACAGAGTTCGGTGTTAGTCTTGTTCGGTGAGAGTTCGATGAGGTTCGGTGGGAGTTCGGCCATCATTCGGTGCTAGTTCGGTCTTGGTTCTGTTTGATTGTCCGAAGGTCAGGTTCGGAGGGCGTTCGGCGAGTTTAAGTTCGGACAAAGTTCGGCTGAGGTTCGGAGTGAATAGTAACCAGATTTTTCGAAATGTCCGATTTTCAAGCATTCGCGGCTATGCAAATTTCGGTTCTGACTACGATGCAAACGATGATGAACTATGATAATGAAATTGGAACAAGTCAGAAAGTTCCAAAATTACTTAAATTGGAAGATTATCATAGTTGGATTACACGGTTTGAAGCATATGTTTCTGCTAATGATATTGATATGTGGTTATCATACTCTGAGCCATATGTTTATCCAAAAGGTGAAGATGGGGAACCAATTCTTCAAAGAAAGCTTTCAGGAGAACAAAAGAAAGCGTATCAAGCTGAAAAGAAGGCATGTGGTACTTTAACAATGGCATTGCCTACAGATTTACTACATCAATTCTCAAGTAACTACACAGCAAAGAGTTTGTGGGATGCTTTAGAAACGCGATGTGAAGGCAATGACCAATATAAGTAAAGTCGAAAAAAGGTGTTGAAAAAGGAATTTGATAGTTTCAAGCATTATCAAAATGAATCGATTCCAAATGTGATCGCAAGATTTGCTCATTTAATGAGTGAAATGAAGTTGGTGAATCTTACAAAAGATGAAGCTGACAAGAAAGAAAAGATGTTGGAAGCGTTACCAGAGAAATGGAAAAATTATGTGATGATGGTCAATCATGATAAAGATTTTTCAAAATTGTCATTCAATGATCTGATTCAAAGAATTCAAGCCAGGGATAGTTAAAGGTGAATAAGTCACTGCCTGAGCAAGTTCAAAATCCCGCAGTGTATTATGGTAACAATGATTCAACTCTGAATGCTGGGAAATCTAATATTCTTAGTTCTGCACCCCCTACAGCATTTCTGGCAGGTTAATCTGAAACTCCAAGTTATTCTTCTGCTGGTTGTACTGTTTCGATTCCTAGTTCTTTGACTCAAAGTGCATTGTTTGTTCAAACTATCGACGATTATTATGCTTTGATGTCTGCATTAGTTTCTTCATATTTTGGTGTTATCACTGATGCTGTAAGTAATGCTGAATTGGTAAATGAAGATTACGATCAAATTGATTATGATCATTTGGAGGAAATGGATATGAATTGGCAGTATGCTATGTTGGTTCGTAGAACGAATAAATTTTTCATTAGAAGTCGAAGGTGAAATGTTACAAGTGTTCCGTTTATGGTCACTTTGCACGAGAATGTCCAAGTTCAGCAGGTAACAAATTGAAAACTGGTCAACATGCGCATTTAGTTTTTAATCCATCAAATGAAGCTGATAAGGTTGAGAAGAAAACTGTTACTTTTGCTAATAATTTGACAGAAACATTTTGGCATCCAGATGAATTTGCCTGGAATGCAGACTCATCAGCTAAACATAATCATGCTCTATTTAGCATTGCATTGACTGCTCGTCATGATGATGATGACAGCTTGTTGACTGACTCTGATTCTTATTCAATTGAATCCTTGGTTCAAGAAGGTTTACCAAAAGTTGCTGATAGTTCAAAGGTTAAAGAATCTAAATGTATTACATGTGTAAAATTACACAAAGAGATTGAATGGTTTGAGTAGTGTTCCAAAACATCAACTGAAGAAATTATTGTGCTAAAGAAAGAGTTGGAAGAGTTTCAAAAGAAATATTATGAATTAGTTCATGTTCATGAAGATCTTTTGAAAGAAAAAGCTCAATTGGCTGAAGAGTGTGAGAAAGCCAAAGCTAAAGCTTTAGATGCAGCTCAAGATTTTGAGAATTTATTTGAGAAAAGTTACCCAGTTCAGCAAAAGTATGAGGAAGCTACTGCTCTTATTTCTAAATTGATGTTACTGTTGAAAAGCTTCAAAATAAAATTTCTATGCTTCAAGATAAGAATACTCTTTATCATGACAAGAATGAGGTATTGACTAAGGATGTTGAGATCTATAAGCAAAAGAGAAAAAAATGTTCTTGAAGAATTATTTGTTGAATGTGAGATCCGAAAGAAACAAACTTATGAATATGATGATCTTAATGCAAAATTCATCAAGTCACAGAAAGAGGTGTTTGAAGCTCAACAAAAGATTAATGATTTGAAATTGTAAATTTTGGAGTTGAAAAGGCAAGTGAAGAACTGCAATTTGTCACCGACATTGCTAAACTTCTTATATAAGCAGGATCAGAGTACGGAAAGTTCTAAGATGGAGGATGTTCACTTGGTTCCTCAACCAGTGGATTTAATTGAAGTTACTTCTGCTCCGCTTGATTCTAAAGCTGAAGTGCATGATTATTCAAAATTTCCCACTCCACCCAAGAAGAACAAGTCTAAGTCTAAGAAGAAGGAAAAGCCTTTGGGTGAAGCTCCAAAATTTGTTTCAAAGTCTGTGTTGTTGGAACATGAAAAAGTTTTTTATAAGGTTGTTTCAAGTTCTTTATTAGCAACCGAAGAAGAAAAAGTTTTGATTGAAAAGAACAAGCTGAAGGATATATCAAAGCCAAATTCACTAGCGAATCTAAGGCAAGAGAAACTTCGGGTTCTTCTTCAAATTCTTCAAAGGTTTCACGTTACAAACACAAAGGTTTGGGCTATGAAGTGAAGGAAGAACCGGTTCAAGCTAAGAAACCAGTGAAAGCTGCAAAGGTTCCTAAAGCAAAAGTTGCAAAGAAATCAACACCTCAGAAGGAATTTTCTTATTATTCTGGAAGATCGTCATCTTCAAGGAGTCCATCTCCTAGGTATGATTCTTCTGATGGTTTCTTTGATAATTTTCATTCTGAACATTCATCTGGTTTTCAAAAATCAAACCAATATTCAAATGTTTTTAGAGAAAGACTTTGTTATGTATGTCATTAACCGGGACATCTTGCTGCTGATTGTCCGACGACTGCATATATCCACAAAACTGCCAAGTATGTGGATAACAAAGGTCAAATTTTTGATGAACCATGGTCTCCAATGATTAAATAAACTCGTAAATCGTCTAGGTCTACACCAAGTACATCGGTTGAATCTGATTCTGGTTCTGATCAAACATTAAAAGTTTTACAAATTTGGAAACCAAAAGTTGTTTTCAAAGCCAATGATGACTTTGTGGAAGACACCGGGCGACCCGACGCTGTTGAATCGGGTCGATCCCAGAGTGACTAATGATTTATTTGGTGTCAAGCAGGTGTTTCAGGAAGACCTATCGATGATTGAAAAATTACTGATTGTGAAATATCTGTTTTAATTAAATTGAATTTCAAAATCAAATTTTATTTTTCAAAGACTAAACTGCAAGTATTCGTGTTGGTTGATCAATTTCTTGTTTTTGTTTTACCTGCGTCTCATTCTAAGGGGGAGTTAGATTTTACAAAAATTCAAAGATAGTGTGTTGTTTTTCAAGATGTAAAAATGAAAATCTATAAATAGAGTTGTCGTTTTTAAGGGGAGAAATCTTGAAAAGACAAAAACATTGAAAAATGCAAAAAGCCAAAAACATTTAAAATGATAAATTGTATCCGACATGATTGGGAAATGATGGTACATTGGCTGACATTGTCTGACTCATGGATAAAGTATATGAAACAGCCATAAGACCATTTGATCGATGTGTAAGGTAGGCTCGGAAAATCAGAAAGTATTCAAATGTGATATACACTAAATCTGATGCTTGACCTAGTGGACAACATCTTGATGCGTATCTCATGATATATCAAGAAAAAGATATGTGAAAAATAAAATGAGAAGTCACTGTGTATACATGTGTTTATTTTGCAAAGATTTAAACTTGTTTGATTTTTTTTTTGTCAAACGATCAGACTTTCTCTGCGTGTCCACAAGACCGACCTGATCGTTGTTCGTTTGACGTTCTGCTTTATTTTCTTTGGTGTTTCGTATAACTCATCGGACTTTCTCTACGTGTACGGGAGTACCAACCTGATTGTTGTTGAGTTATACAATTTCAACTTGTTTTATTTTCTTATTTTGTTAAATCCGAGGCCTTATCTGTGTATCGAAAGAGCGACCTTAAGGTAAACGAATATACGTTCTTATTTCTTTTTGCATGGAACACTGTTTATGTGATTAAAAATCACAAATGAAATCACAAAATGTGATAAGCAAAAACATATCTGAGTATGTCTGATAGTGTGGGGTACACTGGTCAATGCAAAACTAATCAATACATTAACATATCCAGATGTTATGATTATGATTGTGCCTGAGTTTAGAGTTGGCAAAATTATATCTGCAATCGGCATGGTTATGTGCTTCAATAATCGAAATTGAAGTGTAGTTCAGCATGTTATGTCCAATATGATTCCAAGTCGTGATCTTTCTCACAAAACACAAAAATAGTGTATGTTTCTGTTATGCATTTATATTTCTTATCAGAAAATATCAAAAAGATTTTAGGTGTGTTTTGATATAAAGTTTCTAAAAGTCAAAAAGATATTGTTTATGTTTTGTTTTCGATTGATCAACACGACATACAAAATCTTTTTTTCAAAGTCAAAAAAATCTTGGAGTCTCGAAGAGACGTTTTGCACCAAGATTATTTATGTTGGCAGGTTTCTAAGTTGAAAGAGAACATCACAACTTGAAGTCTTCTGAAGATTGTTGATAAAGAGATTACACACGATGCCATATTAAGTATTTAAGATTGAACCCATCGTCAAGATCGAGGAAGAGTTTGATTGAAGATACAAGATACAAGTTTTAATAGAGGAGATGATACTGCACATGCCGAGGGGGAGTTTGTTGATACATGGTCCTGATCATCATGTGAAATATCGAATACAAGATGAAGACATGCAAGTTTAGGTCTGGCCGAACCTTGGCTGAACCTGGAGTTCGGACAGGGCCGAACAGGTCCGAACCTGAGGTTCGGACCTGCGGGTTTCAATGTGTATAAATAATAGTCTTGTATTAGAATTCATAAGCTTCTTGGTCATATCTTCTCTGTGTACTCTGTGGTCATCTCAGTGGTTAATACAAGGGTGTGGATACCTCCCCCATTGGTGGGGAGGAGAACTAAGCTTGCCTTTATAAGGGTGTGGATACCTCCCCCACCAAGACGCGTTTTAAAACCGTGAGGGGCGGATGCCTGAGGGCATGCTGGCTGCCAAAGCGGACAATATCTTGGTGCGACGGGTCTGGGCTGTTACAATAATTAATATTATTATTATTATTTCACTTCTGATCGGGAGTGCCAAACTGCGACGTTGCACATAGAGGGGAATCCACTGAATGTCGTGGGAATGTCTAAATTATTTTCAAAAGAAAAAATTGAGAAGATCCATGGAAGTCCATTACCTCCTGTTTGCCGTAGAGTTATAGTTTATCGGGTCAAAAAGGGTGCAACATTTTTACCATTCCCATTAGATGAAAAAACAATGCTTTCGGAGGTTGAAAATGAATATATTATTGCATGGTCGATGAACCGAATGATGCTTCATTCTATTAACACATCAGATAAATCACAGCTAGGGGTGATCAAAGTCGGGAAACCGTGAATCCTGACCCGAATCCCGAATTTGGGCAAAATCATGACCGTGTCCTGAGACCGAATTTGATATCGGGTATTCGGTCCCAATGATATCGGGTTCGGTTGGGTTGTAAGTATATCCCGAGACCGAATCTGATGCGGCTTTTCCAGCACATTCTCCATAGTTTCCAGCCCAACTTCTTCCTCGACCTTCACCGCCACCACACCACTATCATTTTAGAGCAACAAAAAAGCTACCATCACTGCCGTTTCGTCTCCATCAGAAATCCACCAACACACCACTGAGATTCGACCAACCCATCAGAAAAATAGTTCTAATTTTGGAGGTAGAGATGAAGGGAAAAAAATTTCTAGCTTGCTTCAGTGGCGGTAGAGATGAAGGAATGACCGTTACCCAAGAAATTGCAGACTGAAACGACAGTAGTGCCACTGGAGATGTTGCACAGTCAACAACGATAACGTCGCCGGAGAGGTTGCGGAGTAGAAGATGGCTATCACTTCTAAAACTTATGGCGTTGTCGTACCTGCAGCGAGCAACGAAGCTGATACCTCCCAGATTTAAGAGCAACGAACATGACGGTACCATGCATTGTGTGGACTATGCTGTGAAAATTGGTGATAGATGGTACATTTGGAGGAGGAAGATGATATGCTATGAAAGACAAATGAAGCAGATCGAGCCACTGTGATTTTTTTTTAAAGTTAAAATCTAAGATCTTTTAATGGTCTTCTTTAAAGATGTTGATTAGATTCTGCATACTTCTTAAATCTTGTTCTAAACGATAATTATATTCGATTTTTTTTCTAGGTCATCGATCATAGAATTTAATAGGGATACATTGGGATTTTTTGGGTTTTAATATAATTCGGGAAATCGGGATTTCTGGAGGGTTTTCGGTCCGTCCCAAGACCGAGACCGAGACCGAATTTGGCTAAAAATAGGGACCGAAACATAAAACATATTTATCGGTTTGGTCCGGTCATCAGGAATTTACGGGTCGGTTTTCGAGAAAAGTCGGGTTTCCCGACATTCTGCTCACCCCTAATCACAGCCGGTTGATCATATTACGGTTCAAAAAGTACTGGAATAACCACAGGTAATTACTACATTAATTAATCGTATCCGCTAATTAATAAACTATATATATATATATATATATATATATATATATCTGATCGGTTTTATTTGTCATGTTTCCAGGTGAATAATGATCTGAAAAAGACGTCGAAAGTGTACTTAACACCAAACCAGCTGAGTCAAGATCTGATAGACAGAAAACTTGTTACAAGGAATCAGCAGAAACAGCTGATGAGCACGGATAAGAAATTATAATTAATTATTATAGAAATTAAACTTTGATTAGTGTATGTTATTTTTTTTAACGGTATTTGATTAGTGTATGTACATTAATTTTTAATTATAATGATTTTAAGGTTTTTCTAAATTAATTAATATGCAGTATAATTGATTGTACTTAAGAAAATATATGTGACCATATATAATATCAAGGGCCACACTTTTTATAATTTAACGTGGCCGTTGCCACCCTTTGGCCACACGTATTGGGACAAAAAATATGATTTCAACTACCCTTTGGCCACTTTTTTTTCCAAATATATGTGGCTAAAACACAAATATACGTGACCATATAATACCAAAGGCCACACTTTTTATATTTTAGCGTGGCCATTGTCACCCTTTGGCCACGCGTATTGGGACAAAATGTCTGATTTCAACTACCCTTTGGCCACTTTTTTTCCAAATATATGTGGCTAAAACACAAATATACGTGACCATATAAACACTTTTTATATTTTGACGTGGCCGTTGCTACCCTTTGGCCACGTGTATTGGGACAAAAATTATGATTTCAGCAACCCATTTGGCCACGTTTTTCTTTAACATATGTGGCTAAAACACAAATATATGTGACCATATAATACCAAACGCCATGCTTTTTATATTTTAATGTTGCAGTTGCCATCCTTTGGCCACGCGTATTGGGATTAAAATTATAATTTCAGCAACCCATTTGGCCACGTTTTTTAACATATGTGGCTAAAACACAAATATACGTGACCATATAATACCAAATGCCACGCTTTTTATATTTTAACGTGGCCGTTGCCACCCTTTGGCTACGCGTATTGGGACAAAAATTATGATTTCAGCAACCCATTTGGCCACGTATTTTTTAATATATATGGCTAAAACACAAATATATGTGGCTATATCATACAAAAGGTTACGTTAAACAAACACATGTTGCCGTTGGGTCCCTTCGGCCACGTTTTTTAGAAGAATTGTTTGACTACAACAATGAATATTGTTACCCTTTAGTCACGATTTTATGAGGCCGTATCATACATTTGGTGACGAGACCTTTGATCTCGATTGAAATGGAAAAAAAAAACATGGCCAAAGGGATACGGCCACGTTTTTTTTCCATGGCCAAAGGGTTTTTTTGACGTAGTGTCGTGATGAGGTTTGATGTTTTTTTGATGTTTGGTTTTATGAAATAAGAAATAAACAGGAAAGAAAATAAATAACTATAACTATATTAACTAGGGGCCAGAAATTAACTAGGTCTTTCTTAGATTAGCCGTATCCCCAGCAACGACACCAAAAACTTGATGCGCGTTTATCATGGCGGTGAAACCAAAATATATAGTTTCACTATCAGGTCTTAAATTTATAATACCCTAACGTTACCTAGACTAACCACATACGCAATGTAGGCAAGTGTACCTATCGCTACAGTAATATAGTCTAATTGGCAAGTACAGGGGTCGATCCACAGGGATACGAATCTCTTACTCAACCAAATCTATCTCTGTTTTTCACCGTTTTTTCTTCCAAATCTCCACCAAGGCTTCTAGAAACACAAAATAACATATTCTAAATATCCAAGCCTCATTATCATTCAGAATCATAAATAAGAACGTATGAAATGTCAGGAATTTTTGCCAGAAATGACGTGCAATTACAAGCACATCAGAAATCCTTACTCTTTTCTGAGGATCTTGAAATAAATCTGTTAAGTGCTGCTATCCTCCTGAGTTCTTTGAAAATCTTTAACTATCTTCGGGGATTTCAGGTTTATGATGGCTTGAATCTTCTCAGGACTTGCTTCAATGCCTCTTTCAATGACCATGTAGCCTGATGTGTTCGGATTTACTAGTAAAAGTACCTAATTTATCCTAGACCTAACCTAGACCTAGGCACACCTAATTTTAACGAATTTCCTAAAACTAACCGAATCTAAAGGCAAGTGTACCTATCGGTGTTGGTATATCCTATGTAAGAGCGGGAAATCGAACCCTAGAGACACTATTATAGCTAGACTTAACCTATGACCTAAAAATGGAAATTTGTGTGGATTGGCTTTTTAAAGGATTTAATTTAACTGGTTAACTAACTTAACTACCTAGCAACCAGAAACAGGAAATTTTTAGGAGAAAATCATATTAGAGAAGAGTATCACCTAGACCTGGAATCCTACTTAATACCTACATCTTCACTCAGCTTTGACTGTTCTGATGGTGGCTACTTCACCTTTTAAGTCCTTCCTAGCTAACAACTCTAATGCCCAAACAGGAGTTCACTCTTTGCGTCATTCCTACCTCAATTAAACCTAACCACCCTCAAAACAATCTAAGGCACCCTAGGCTAGCAAGAGCTACCACTAACTAACATGAGTGACACGGGATAATAAATTGACTAACTAACCTAGGGCATTTCCTTTTGGGACAATGTTATCCTAAGCAATTAACTAACCCAACTACCCGACAATTCATTACCTTTTGGGTCTTAGAAAAGGCAGCACATTGACATCAAATCAATAACTAATAGCTAACACAATAGTTCGAGAATTACCCTAAACTACTCTATTGCAACTAACCCTAAAGTTAGCAACTTTAGACAATTCACCTAAACTGAAAGACACTCGAAGGTGGATCATGCATCAATTATCAATTGTCAATTATAAATATGGTCATCAACACACATATACCTCAAACATGGCAATCAGTGGAGTTTAATAGAATTGCAACATCAATCAAACAATCACAAACCGAGTAAAGTTATAAATACTAAATATTCATAATAATAGGTCTACGCAATACAATCAAACTAGCCTAGCCTCATGTTCAAGTCAAGATAACAAATAAAGATCAGAACTTTGACAGAAAACATGTGTTCAACTAAGTTAAGACAAGAAACGTAGAAGAAATCTAAGAACCGAATATTGATTTGTGATGAACTCGCGATCCTTGAATGATTCCTCTCGATTCCAGCCTTCCGCTGGCTCAGAAATTCGTCCCAAAATCACCCAGAGCCGAATACAAGTTGTGAAGTCCCGAAAGAATGACTTAATCGTGAGTTCATAAGACAACTCTAATCTTTCCGGAATAATCCCCTCTTAGCGTATCGATTAGAGGGTCTAGGTGTGGTACACGATACGCATGGAGGACATGCCGCGACAAAATAACCGGTCAACAAGTTTTAACCGCCCGTTGATTGTTGATCTCGCGCGTATCGCCTGGAAACCCACCTCCAGTAGGCGATACGCCTACTGCTCTTTATTCAGCATCTCTTCATCATTTTTGTTCAACTTCCACCACTTCTCAAATGGGCATCAGGATTCCATTAATTACCTACAAAAACACTATAAAAACATAAATAAAGACTCAATAATGGAACATGACTCAAAATACATAATATAACGCAAAATAAACTAGAAACTGACTCGATTATTATACAAAACACAGGGAAATATCAGATGTGTCTGCAACACATCAAACATCCCCACACTTAACCATTTTCATCCCCAAAAAAATACTGCAAATGGAATCATAACCAGGGTCAATCTCAAACTTAGCAATTATTTAATTTCATATTTCAATTACATTAATATTAGCCTAGTTCGATTACCGGTATTTCGGTCCGACTAAACCCAACCACCGATCCTTAGCCCCAAATGCATCAATTTAGTATTAGTCATATGTTATATGGCATCATTCAACCTAATGGGTCCCACTCTCAAAAATCACAACTTTACCCTAGTCCGGTCTCAAGATTCAAGGCCTAGGTTAAACCGTATAGATTTTCCTACCCTAACATTTAAGTATATAAGTGTCTCAAAAAGAGTGGATTTAATGTATGAACGAATGAATTGTTTATTTAAGCTATATTTTTTTCATTTTTTTTTTCAATGGACTTCACCTAGAGGCGCATCCACCAAGTGGCAAGCCCAATGGGTAGCACATATGATATTTAGTCAATTATCTAACTTAGAGGTGAAAAACCTTCAAGTTGTCATCCCAAATGCTAACACATAGGCTTTGGCATAATATATATTCTATAGAAAGCTCAAACAAATGGAAATGCAAATGGAAGCGCCACCAGTATCGAATTTATGTTCATAAAAAGATAAAGGCGTGCTAATATTCAAGAGACAACATATATATGAAAATATTACAGTACCTATCATCTATTTTTAACAGTTCCAGTCACATTGATCAAATTAACGCGGGAACCCACAAAAACATCTTGATTTATTAATTATTAATTTTATTAATCAATTAAGACATAAGAATGTTTAAGCTTATATGATCGATTGGGCCTACCAATACATCAAAGCTAGCTATAAACTTACCACTTATTAATAATATAGCAATTAAGCACTTTTAATTAAACAATTGTCCCCAATATGATATGGGAATAAAACAAAATAGAAATAAACACACTAAAAAGAAATTAAAAGAAAATAACAATGCAAATGAAATAAAAATGAAAAAAAATCAGAACAAACTCCCCTGATTTCAATTTGGATGAATGAAAGGTGAGTTTGATCCTAGGTCCTCTATTGAACTCCATGAGCATCCACGTGCGAATATCATCGAACCTGCAAATAAACACACAAAACACAAAGACTCAATGAACACACGATTAATCACGGAAATAAAAGTAACCTAAGAAGAAAAATAAAATAAATAAAACAAAGGAGAACTGGTGTTAACCTGAAAAACATCGTATGAACCGGCTCGGAATAAAATTAGTGAACAAATATAAACCACAAAATATTGAAAAAAAAATTATGCTCACCTCCTCTAGGCGTATTGTCTAAGAGACATGAGAGTTCCTGGCGATACGCCTAGATATCCAAAATGGCTGGCACAAAACCTTACCTCCATGCGTACCGCTTAGAGGAACAACTCCTCCAGGCGATACGCCTAACTCAAAAATTCTAGGGAACTTTGCAGATTTTTGATGTTGAAAATTTTCTATCTCGTGTGCTCCAATGCACCTACGATCGAATTTTCTCCTCATGACCTGCATTTTTAGCCTCAACACGCTCCTGGAAATTATCCTAACACTCTCCCATGATTGTGATCCTCCCGAAACTCTTGCAAAGACCGAAAACACAACCGAAAAATCATAAAAAAAATGCACAATACTATAAATTGCATAATTAAAAAAATGAAGTTACAACCTTTACATCCTGGGCACTTAACAATTCAGCTCACAACTATAGAACAACCTCCCATGTCAAATTCTGGAGGCTTCGATTTCACATCCTTCAACACACAACTACCGGTAACTACCCGGTTTCTAACCTTCTAACTACCAACTACCAATCTCAACTTCCAACCACTAAAACACACTAACTCCAACATCTCTTTAACTCTCCAATGTTTGTAACGACCCGGTAGGAATCTAATTCTACCTATGAAACTCATTTTTGGGTCATTTACACAAGTAACCACAAAAAACGGACATGGCCTTAACTCTATGTCATTGTCAAAACTACCTAAGTCACCAAGTGTGGTGTTTCTACCAACATCTTCAACTACCAAAACCTCATTACTAACCAACTCACTCCTGGATTCTCCTAATGGGTCAAAAATTGCAACTTTTTCAACTAACTCATCTGACCCCCCGGGATCTTCCCCAGACTTGGGGTCTATTACTAGCCATTCATCGAGATTCGTCACACCCCCACGAACCTCCCATTTCTCCGATTCTTCTACAACTTCATCCTCACCTAACCTATTACCTACCACCAACTCCTTTCTAGTAACTAGGTTGAGACAATGATCTACACATGACCTAAATGATTCTAACAAGTACACATATTCGATGTCCCTAGTTACAAATCCACCAACCTTAAACTGCATACTCTCACTATCAACTCTCAAAGTAATAGTACCCTCAAAAGCATCAACTAAAGTAGGGCAGTCCTAAGGAAAGGTCAACCTAAAATCAAAGGGCATTTACATCATAATCTGTATCTACTATCACAAAACCAACAGGGAATAAAAATTTATCAACTTTAACAAGCACGTTTCAATTATCCCCCTAGGTTTCACAACAGACCGGTCAGCCAAAGATATGTTCATGCGAGTATGGGTGGGATCTCCTAATCCTAGGTGCAGAAAAATAGAATAAGGCATGACATTAATGGAAGCACCAAGGTCCGCCAAAGCATGTGTCATAGAAGAGCTACCAAAAACACAAGGAATAGTAAATGTTCCTGGATCATTAAACTTCTCGGGCAGCTTATTCTAGAAAATCGCAGAACATTGAGCATTAAGGGTTATTTCAAATAAAGTTTCTAACTTCTTTTTATTCGATAACATTTCATTTAGTACTTAGGCATCTTTTGTAAGACTTCAATGAAATGTAAGAATATCCTAAGTGACCTAAGAAGTTCAAGAAACTCGCCATATTCATGGGCATTCTTTTGTTGAATTAAACGTTCAGGCTAAGGCTCACACTTCAAGGTCTCTGACGTAATCTGCTGCTGATCCGCGAATCGAACTCTTTTCTGATTCTTAGCTTCCTCCCACTTCAGAGGCTACTTCAACTCCTGAGACTCGACATTTGGTGCTGTACTTGCTGGCCTTACGCTCGGATGCACCCTTCCGTCGGAAGTCTCCAACTCAATCTCCTTACCGACCGACTCCTCCTCTACTACTGCCAGTGATGGACTCTCAAGAATCTTACCACTCCTCGTAGTAACAGCCTTAACTAATGCATTAGGGTTTTTAAATGTGCTCCCTGAAAACTGACCCCCTCGGTTATTTAGCTTCTTCAGCTATTTTGCTATATCACCTACCGAACGCTACAAGTCAAGAAAAGCGTCCTATTGATTCCTCAGTAACGTGTCGTGCTCCGCCAGCTTCTTCATGGTCACGTCATCTCTCGCCACTAGCTGCTGCAAAATCTGAGCTGGTTTGGGATTAACTCCGTAAGCTCCTTCGTGTTGGGTCCCTCATTTCCCCCACCATTCTGATTGTATCTCGGTTCAAAACCTGGCGGGTTGCCTCCTTCACGCCACCCTGAATTTTGATTACTCCTCCACCCAGACTGAAATGAACTACCAAAGTGGGTTCGGTTTCCAATGTAATCCTCCTACTCCGCAAAGGCGAGCGGGCAGTCACGAGTGTCGTGGGCTCCACGACATAACTCACATTTAGCCTATTGTTTAAGTTGTAAGTCGTGAACCTGCTTCTGAAGGGCGTATATCTGAGCCTGAGTAGTAGTGTCTGAACTAACGTGGTGAACTCCACTAATTGCCTAAGAAATTAACTGATTAAATCTAGAGTGTGAGGTAGTGTGCTTGATCAATTTGGTAAAGGAAATGATGAAAGTAAGCGGTGACATAAGGATGTAACGAGGGAAAAATCCAAGATCCAATGAGTACAACCTATCCTAAAAACTAGGGAATGCTTGAATGAGGTCAATGTGGACGTTATCTCTCACCAAGTCCACGTTCCGGAGTCTTTACCGGGTCTTCAGGACATGTTTAACACGCACTACGTCAAAATTCACCTTTGACCACGGAAAAAAACCGTGACAAAAGGTGATTGGTCACGTTTTTTTTTTCATTCCAACCGACACCATAGGTGCCGTGACCATATGTACCCTACGGCCACGTTACAATATCAGTGGCTGAAGCCACCTATAAGGTGGCTAAAGGGTACCAATATTTGTTGTTATAATCAAACAATTCTTCAAAAAAGCGTGGCGAAAGGGTCCCAACGGCCACATGTGTTTTTTTAACGTGGCCTTTGGTATTTTATGGTCACGTATATTTGTGTTTTAGCAACATACATTATATAATACGTGGCGAAAGGGTTGCTGAAATCATACATTTTGTCACAGTACGAGTGGCCAAAGGGTGGCAACGGCCACGTTAAAATATCAAAAGCGTGGCCTTTGGTATTATATGGTCACGTATATTTGTGTTTTAGCCACATATGTTATAAAAAACGTGGCCAAATGGGTTGCTGAAATTATAATTTTTGTCCCAATACGCGTGGCCAAAGGGTGGCAACCGCCACGTTAAAATATGAATAGCGTGGCCTTTGGTATTATATGGTCACGTATATTTGTGTTTTAGCCACATATGATATGAAATAACGTGGCCAAATGGGTTGCTGAAATCATAAATTTTGTCCCAATACGCGTCACCAAAGGGTGGCAACGGCCACATTAAAATATAAAAAGCGTGGCCTTTGGTATTATATGGTCACGTATATTTGTGTTTTAGCCACATATATTTGGAAAAAAAAGTGGCTAAAGGGTAGTTGAAATCAGATATTTTGTCCCAATACGCGTGGCCAAATGGTGGCAACGGCCACGTTAAGATATAAAAAGCGTGACCTTTTATATGGTCACGTATATTTGTGTTTTAGCCACATATATTTGGAAAAAGAAAGTGGCCAAAGGGTAGTTGAAATTATACATTTTGTCTCAATACGGGTGGCCAAAGGATGGCAACGGCCACATTAAAATATAAAAAACCCTTTGGTATTATATGGTCACGTATATTTGTGTTTTAGCCACATATATTTGGGAAGAAGAAAAAGTAACCAAAAGGTTGTTGAAATCAGATGGGTCCTTGCTATACGCGTGGCCAATTTAAAAGCTATTACAAAATATTAATTACAAATCAAATAAAATTCAATTACAAGTCAATACAAATGAAATACAAATAAAAAATTAAAGAAAATTACACTGCATACAAGCATTATTCTCAATCTAATTCAATTACAAGTCAACAACACTACCGCGTACGTGGTCTTCATCTTCAACTGTCCAGATTTGAGCTTAATTAGGACCATTTTTTATTGTATTCCTTCCTATACCAAAACATATAATTGATAATAAGGTTATGGAAATTGATCATAATATATAGCAATTTTGAAATACTTACCACCATGATAGATATGGACTGAGGAGTGCCATTTTATTGCAAGTAGTATGGGTCATCAGGTCCTACAGTTCAATTGATTTCCAGATGAACATTAGATATCCAGATGAACTTAAAACATGCGGATGAAGATCACATTAAGTTCCAGATCAACTTCAAAGTCAGTTGAACTTTGTTTGCTACACATCTCACCATTTGTTCCAACAATCCCTAGCTGGCCCAAGTGTTTGAGGTACCAAATAACATTTAAAATGGGACTACATGACATTACTAAACAGATTACTGTGAAACTATAGAACGGAATGAAACTTGACTGGCAAATATTTACCTTTTTCTTTTCAACCGCTTCAGACGAGGTTGATCGACCACCGATTTCACGCCCTACAGTTCAATTAATTACTTTATGTAAATGAGCAATCAAACCTATAATGAGTTTGACAAATACTAACCGTTGTGTGTATGTCAGCATGATTAGTGCTGTGGCTAGATCCAACAAAAATCTCCTTAGAATTTTCCTAGAACAATGTTTTTGAATTGGTAAAAAGTTAGAGCAGAATAATGACGCAGACCTATCATGAAAGTATTTATTCTATTTTTTTAATCTAACATAAGTTGTTCCAGTTTTATTCATACAGATTTTGTATATACTCTATTTTTTTCATATTAACATACATTTTCAATGAATCATAGCAGGGCCCCATTTAACTCATAACTTTGTTCTTACATGAAGTATATATTCTTATGTACCAGGAACTTGCATCTATTTGTGTTCTTCAGGAACAAGAGTTCATCCGGATTGTGTTCTTCATGAACAAGAGTGTATGTTATTATAAGGTACTTGAAAATAGTATGATTAAGTTGTGATGTAAAGAATTCACCTCTGTAGATGCCGGAGCATTAAGTTTGTGTGGTAACGGTGGTCCAATTGCAGATAGATGAGCTATAAGTAGATCAAGTTTTTTCTCCGATTCTTGAATCTTCAAGAAGATGGCCTTAATTTGTTCATTTTTTTCATCCCTAAGACCGCCATGTTGTGAATTTCTCATGTATAATAATTTTGTTTCCAAAAATATTAAACGACGTCCAATTAGGATGGTGAGGAGCAATTAGGAGCAATTAGGACCAACTAGACTCAATGAGGACTAGATACTGACAATTAGCGTCATTTAAGATACTTTAGTGAAGAAGTTATGGTCAATTAATATGGTCAATGAATACGAAATAGGACCAGTTCAATGAGAAGGTCGATTATGCTCATAGGACCGATAAGGACGGAGCATGAAGGAAGTGACTAATGAGGATTGATAATCAAGTATGACCAATTAGGACTAATTGGGGCCAATTAGTTAAAATGAGGACCAATGATACCAATAAGGGTAAATCAGGGTTAGTGATGGTCGATTAAGACCAATTAGGTTCAATTAGGGTTAATGAGGACCAATTAGGACCAATGATGGTCGAATATGCTCGATTAGGACCAATAAGGATGAATTATGACTTATTAGAGCCAGTTAGGACCGATGAGGGCCAATTAAATAGAATAAGTACCAATATGGCTCAATTCGGGTTAATGAGGAGCAATTTGCACAAAATGGACCAATAAGGACCAATTAGTGTCAGTTAACCTCAATAAGGACCTACTAGACTTATCGTTTACCATTTACTTTGTAGTACAACAAATTTGAGTCAATTAGGCCTAATTGACCCCAATTGATTATAATTGGTCCTAAATGAGCCTAATTGATCGTAATTGACCGTAAGTGATCTTCATTGAACCTAACCGAGCCGAATAGACTATAATTGACCTTCATTGGCCCTAATTCATCCTAACTAAGTGTTCACTGTCCCTCATTGGTACTCATTTGTCATAAATGACCATGGTTGACCTTAATTCAGTCTACTGGTCCTCATTGAGCGTAATTTGGCCCTCAATCGGCCTAATAGACCCTAATTGGTCATATTTGGTCCTCATAAGGCGTCGACATTGAGCAAA
This sequence comes from Deinandra increscens subsp. villosa, assembly GCA_039602395.1. Classification (NCBI taxonomy): domain Eukaryota; kingdom Viridiplantae; phylum Streptophyta; class Magnoliopsida; order Asterales; family Asteraceae; genus Deinandra; species Deinandra increscens. Next base: position 32,565,140 of record JBCNJP010000010.1, read on the forward strand.
ATCGACCCTCGTTAATTAGTTATAATTGGTCTTCATCAGTGACCCTAATTGATCCTCATTGACCCAAATTGACCCCAATTTACCCTAATTGGGCCTCGTGGCTTCGTTGGTCCTAATTGGTCCTACTTTATCTTCATTTGTCCTCATCGGTCTTAATCGACCCTAATTGATGTGGATTCAATTAAAATAAATTAATAATATTTTTCTAAACCAAATTAAATTATCAAAAATTTCCCCCATCCCAATTTCAACTAAATGGGCAAACTCCAATAACTTCCCCTGTTTCAATTCTTAGGATTCATTGTGATCCAGAAGAACTGCCGTTAGTGTAAAACTGCATTTTCGAAAAACAGTTACCCTCTATTTTCTCTCCAGGTTTCTAATTGGCGATTTAAAACTAAACCTTACTCTCTAATTTCTACCAAATGGCACCCAAATTGAATCGAAAGGCTGCATCAAAGGCTACTCAACTGTTCTTCGCCGAACACAATGTTGTAGCGTACTTCGAGAAGTCTGATAAGTCAAAGCTATTTGATGAAATGAACGATTTCCTCGAGAAATCCAACACTCATTTTGCTTTAACTGTGAATCCTGTAATATGCAAGCAGAGAATTGCTGAATTTTGGGACTCAGCCAAAAAATCTGTTGATAGCAACGGGGTTGGTAAAATTAACTCTAGAGTTAATGGGAATGAGATTAGTTTGACTGAAGAAATGATCCAGAAGCACATGAAATTCAATGATGCAGGAGGTGATCCTGATTACAAGTCTGAATTGTACTTGAAGACGTACGAAGCAATTGGGTATGGGGGTGACTTAACTTGTGGGACCATCAAAAAGGGACAACTACCCTATGTTTGGCGATATCTTGCTCATACCATTCTCCACTGCCTGTCTCACAAGAAAACTGCGTGGGATGAACTTGCTGCACCTCAATCATCCGCTTTTCATGGATTGGTAAATGGGCTCAACTTTAACTTTTCAAAAATGATATTTGATGGAATGCTGGAAAATCTAAAACCTAAAAGGATCTTTTACATGTACCCCAAATTCATCCAACACATTCTCAATTGTGAATTTCCAAATCTGCAAATCTCTGATCAACATCTTGAACTAAAATCTTTTACAAGTAAAACATTTTCTAACATGCAAGTGAACAAAACTGTTTTCCTTGGTAAAGACACATCACACCCTATTCCTAAGGCCAGGACTTCTCCTGAGCAAACTGCTCCTGATGACAACATTGTTACACCAACAAGTGTTGAGCCCACACCAGACCGACCATCCTCTTCCACTGATATACAAATTCCCACCATTCCTACCAAAAGGAAGAGGATGTCCACATCAAAAACCACACCCAAAAATACCACACGCACTCCACAATCACCCAGAAGGAAGAGGACTAGGTCTCCTTTACCTAGACCCTCCACAGGACTACCTCAGAATGAGGGTGGTATATCACCTAGGCCACGTGAAGTAGATTCCCCAACCCTTATTGTAGGGAATATACTGCTGGACTTGGTTCAATCACCCAACTGACATTCTGGTGATAAGGTGACTTGCAGTAGTGATGAAGCAAGTCAGGTGGAAAGGGCTGACACTACTCATGAAGTCCCACTGGACCCTGAGGACAGTGCCAACATCATTAAGACCCAATCCACGGCAACTGTTTCTGTCAGGGAACCTATTCAGGAACCTTTGATTGACAACAAGAATCCCCCAAGAAACCATGGGTGCTGAGCATGAATTGACGGTTCGATGTACAAAACATGAAAATGAATTGGCAGCTCTCCGTGCAATTGTGAGAGCTCAAGGAGAAGAAATTGAACGGTATAAGGCAGGACAATCTGTGAAAGCCACTGATAGGTAAGGTTGTCAACCATGCATACGTTGAAATGAAATTCACATGCAAAACTAGATTTAATTCAAAATAGGATCTTGCACAGGGTGTCTTCCTCAGATGTTGATGAAGTTGAACAAGTTGATCCGGTAGAACAACTTCATCCGGAGGAAGAAGGCCATGTTGATCTGGTTGAATAAGTTGATCCGGTTGAACAACTTCATCTGGAGGAAGAAGGCCATGTTGATCAGGTTGAACTAGTTGATCCGGTTGAACAACTTCATCCGGAGGAAGAAGGCCATGTTGATCAGGTTGAACTAGTTGATCCGGTTGAACAACTTCATCAGGTGCAAGTGACTGCTGATAATCAGATTATCACAAGCGTGATGAGTGATCTGCAAACCACAAATGTGGATATAGCTCCTGAAGCTCTATCTTTCATGAGAAAAATGATGACTAGGAATACTCTTAACTGCACTTGGTTTAGGAGTGTTCCAACTCTGTCCACCATTCCTCTTTTAAAGCCTAGTGCTCCATCTCTGCCCATCATTCCTGTTTTAAAGCCAATCACTGCTGAGGAAATTCCTGAGCAAGTTATCTCGGAAGCCAGTCCCAATGCTGCAACTTCACTTCATGAGTCTCCAAAACCTACTGATGATGATTCTCTTGATGAGAGAAGTATCTCTAGTTTCACTGACATGGAGGATGATGATAATCTGAGCACGGGAGGTCAGAGAGAAGACATGGACCCTGTTACAAAGGCTCTGTTGGATCAGTATGAAAAGGAGAATGCTGAGATATGAAAGAAGTTCCAAGAACAGAAGGAAATTGCAGAGTTTGAAGAACAGAAACGAGTACTCATAGAAGAAGGTATTTATGAGTATGTCATCAACAATGCAGACCTAATGTTTTTTATCAATGGAGCAAGGAGAAGATCTGATCTGTACATAGAAGAAAGAATGGCCAAAGCCGAAGAGAAATGTCTTTCAGACAGAGTTGAGATGTACAGAAAGCTCTTATGTAATGAGTATAGGATGATTCGGATGAAGAGAAATAAAGATAATAAAATTTTCCTATGTCAGTTCAGTGTGATGCTCAGAAGCAAGGAATGCTTTACTGATGCATGGGTTGATGAAATGAAGGGTGATGACTTGATCAGATGGATGTACATGATCCTAGTCATCAGAGCTGATCAAGCCAATGAGATGAATGTAAAGAGTAAAGCTCATGTGCAAACTACTCAGCAAAAGAAGCCAAGGATCAACATTATCAAGGAAATGTCTGACACTATCTCTGATCCTCATCTCTCATCATCTCAACCCTCCATCACAGCCTCACAACCGACTGCTCCCTCATTACCAGGTGCATTTTCTGGTCTGAACAGAACTCTAGCCTCACAGCAACCCAGAAGAAACCCTGCTGCTAGAACTAGTAGACCAGAAAAAAAATCCTAAACCTGTAAAATTAAAGCCTATTCCACCAAAGTTTAGAGCAGATAACTTCACACCCATTGTACCACATCCTCACCTAAACAAACCCCGAAAACCCTCATCTCCACCCAAGTCACTAGAAAAACCACCCACCAAGAGAATGAAGTCAGTGGCTAGGAAGGGAAAAGGAAAAGTGATCAATGAGGAGGATGAATACAGAGATGTCCATGCTGAAAGGAGAAGAATCATCTCCTAAAGGTATGATGATGAAGCGAAAGTATACCTGTTCACAACCAGTTCATGTGAGGTACTAAAGTTTACAGCTGAAGAAGCTATGTACAACCTCACTGACCATGAGTTGGGTGATGTTAGACAGTCACGTGGTGATATGAAGGGTGCGTGTTCACAAGAGGAATCCTTAATGCTGAGGATAAGGATGTATTTGGATGAGTTATACGGGGAAGTAGACAAAGCCACACAACGCAGCATTGACAGTCCTGTTTCGACACTTGAAATTGATAACGATGGAAAGTTGGTAGTCTATAGAGTTGATGGGTCATTCACAACGCATAGTACAATTCCAGATCCAGAATGGAGCCAGGATGACAAAGACCGAATCCATTTAATAATGATAACTAACAGGCTTCATCAGGTTTTTATTAAGAGAAAAAGGGTGACCAACTGGGAGTATAAGAAAGAAACAAACATGTATCACATTTTCACCAGTGAAGGTGAGACAATTAGAAGCTTACAGGATACTCTAAATGGGCTTTCTGAAGATGAGATACGAGATATTGTCAGGATTGGTGATACTGAGAGCAGAATAATGACACGGACCTTTCATGAAAGTCTCCTATGTAACAAGGCCAAATTTCGGTTACAAGCTATTGAAGAGGAGAACAAGATGGGAACCGGATGAACTTGGCTGGAAGAAGAGTTGATCCCTGTATTTGTGTACAATTGCATAAGTTGTTCCAGTTTGTATGTTAACATGATAGTTGTTACAGTTTTATTCATACACTTCTCATCTATAATTAATAACATACACATTTTCAATGAATCATAGCAGACCTCTATTTCACTCATAACTGTGATCTTACATGAAGGATATATTCATATGCTATGTTAGTGTAGTATATGTTGGCATTTTGATATGGTGGGATGAGATGATATATAAACAGGATAAATTTTACTTCTTAAGTAAATTGGAAGAAGAGAAAACCGGATGAACTACAATTCTTCAGGAAGAAGAGTTCATGAGGATTTATAAACAGAATAAATTTTACTTCTAAATTGGATAAAATCACATCAGTTGACTGTAAAATCTACTTGCAACAATCAAATTTAGAATAAAATCAACTTAAATGATTGAGATAAAATCTGTCTATATAATTAATGGAGTTAACCAAAACAAAACATGAGGAAGAGCTTACAAAAACTTTCATATATATATATATTGATCTTTATACAAAGATTTTCATCAGATCCTATACAAAAATCTATCTAACTAGCTAAGACCTAGCATCCGACATATAGTCTTCATCATCAAAGAAGCTGCTGCTGCTGCTGCTCCTGCTGTCATCAGGAAACAGCTTTTGACCCGGCGGCAATCTCGGTCCCAACTCGGAGGTTCTGTAGGTGGAATCCCTGTTCCGGATTAAAAACACATCCAGCTCTCTCTCCCCCTCTAGTCCCTGGAGATGAAGTTTCATATCCCTTACAACTTCGGGAGTGATGAAATCAGCGTACTCAAGCCCGTATTTGATGGACAGAGGTGGGATCCTCCAGTAAATGAGGAAATACCCAATCGATGTGTGGTTTAGGTATTGCACCATTTGATCCAGATCATGACAATCAAATGTGCGAATGTTGACATAGTCGACATAATCTACCTTTCCCTTCCACACATCCTGGCCGGTGGCATTCCGGTGGAAATCGCCACAGTGATGGACCTTTAGGGTGAACCTCCGACCACCTGTAAAAAACCCAAATGCAGAGTAGAGAGTAACTAAAAAACATAAAACCCTAAAAATAAAAACGTACAACCATTGTTGAGTGAAAATACACTTACGGGGAGTCTTTCCGTAGTAGGGTGCTGGTTCATTAACACCCCTAATCCTCCATTGTTTACCAAAGGCAGCCATTGATCGATCGAAGTTTTTTTTCTTGTTTATCAGGAAATACGTTCGTACAGAAGATTTTGGCGGTGAAAAAGTGGAAATTTAAAGGCAGACAGGACACGCTACTAGCTATGGTGGGAAGAAGTGGAAAGGTCAGGCCAAGATAACCGTGTATATTTATTACCTTTACCACGCAAATCCTGTTTTTACCGTGTCTATTTATTACCTTTAGCCACGCAAATTTTCTTTATCAATTATTTCTTATGTGATGGGAGTATAACCTTAGGGAGAAGATTTCATCCAGATTGAGAGAAGATGAACAGAAACGGATGAAAATACATTATATTAAATTAAAAATCAATTCATTACATAAAAGGGAAAAGAAGCGGCTGAAGACAAATCCCTCTTTGCTTTCTCGCATGGTTGCTTTAACAAACACAATTACATACACATAATCCAAAGGGGTATGATTCCATTAATACATTGATCTATAAAATTACAACTTTTAAAACTACTAACTTAAAGGGAAAAGAAGCGGCTGAAGACAAATCCCTCTTTGCTTCTCACATGGTGCTCTAGAGAGATTGTCTGAGAATCATCATATAACGGCTACTTGCTGCTTTCTCACATGCACTTGCTTCTGATCAACTGAAAATGGTGAAGAAGTGGCTGGAAGAAATCAGGTTCATGGGGCCAGAAGCGAGAGAAGCACCTGGACAATACAGGTGCTGCAAACCACAACATGTGTCGGCCCTTTCCGCTGACTTTACAAAATTAAATAATAACTTAAAATCTGCTCCCAGGAGTTATGAAGCCGAAACCCTTGGTGTCGTTGAACCACTTCACGGTACCTGATTTCCTACCGCCTTCGTCCGCCATTTTCGTTTTCAGGTTGTCTGGGGCTGAGGGAACAGAAAATGGTGAAGAAGCATCTCTTTTGCTACATCTCCTACATCGTTCCCCTTCCACAATCCAACATCGTTATCCGGGCCATTTGAGTGATTGGTACCACCCAATGTTGCAACTAAAGTTAGTTCTATTATTAATAACAATAATAAATCATAATTTATCAAGCACATTATAAATTAATCAAGGAATGAGTAAAAGAAAGAAAGGAGGGTAGTGAGATCAACTACCTTGTTCAAGTTTAGGGTTGCAACAAACAGGGCATGCAAACCTCATCATGGGCCCTTACTGCTGATTGTTATAATATTATATAATAACTTAAAATCTGCTCTCAGTAAAGCATTTGTATGAACAATTAGAGACTCCTCGTCTACATGGTTTCCACAATAACTTAATATCTGCTCCCAGGAGATACAGAGCGCAATCTTTCCCTGCATAAGAAAAAATTACCAAATCTGAGACGAAAATTTCAATCGAACTTCAGTGGTGAAGATGATAACTTACCGTTTTCCACATACGGATGACGCTAATTCCACATTTTTTGACGGCGATGATGGACGAAAAACAGAGAGAGAAAGACTGGGAGAAAAGGGTAATGGGGGAGATGATTTTGAAAACTGATACAGAGACAATTAAGTATATATCGATACTCGAGGGGCGTGGTAGATGGAGATTTGAAAGATAAAGTAAATGAAAAAGTAAATGAAATAGTAATGATTACAAGCGCCGTACACTGTTGGTATTCTTCTTTTAGCCACCTAAAATTATATACCGTGACCATTTGTCATAATTTGTCACGCAACCAATGTTTAATATGAGTGGCCATATCACAAGATAATAAAAAATGATAAACATATAAACACAAATCTTCTCTTTTTCGCCAAGCGTTTAATATTACCGTGACCATAAAATAGATTTTTGTCACTCACAACCTACCATTTAGTCACGGTTAATATATGTGGCCATAGGTAATAGATTTTTGTCACTCACAACCTACCGTGACCATTAGTCATCTAATATTTAGTCACACAACCTAATGACAGTGGGCATATGTACTAGCTTTTAGCCACATAACTAAGTAAAAAGCGTGGCCATTGCTCACATTTAGCCACACATAAATAGTTTTGTTTTCTTTTAATTTACCAAGTAATAAAATCTACTCTTCCGTCACACAACATTATTTAAGCGTGGCCATACATTCCTTTTTGGTCACATGAATAAAAAATCATAAAAATTCCGTGGCCGTTTGGTGCGTTTCGCCACTCTTTTTTAAGTGTGACAAATAAGTGCCACATGTTTTTGTAAAACAGTGGCTAAAGCCACTACACCTGATTGTTGTTGTCACATAAACAAAAAAATACGTGGCTAAAAGGGTCCAAAGGCTATATATTTGGCCACGGGTACAAAATATGTGTGGCTAAAATGAGAATTTCTTACCTTTGGCCACGCTTTTTTCAAAACAGTGGCTATGCGTTATCAAAAAAACCGTGGCCAAAGCCACTTTTTGACGTAGTGACGTTTCTAATACCTGCGCACGAAAATTCAAAGAGGCAAACAATGGTTAGATAATAAGTATCACTTAGGATTCTTAACCTGTGAGGATTCTAGATTCCGAAAGTAGCTTGCAGGATCCTAAGCGGCTATCCCTAATAGTTAAAGCCCCCGTCAATGGATATGCTAACCATGGAACCCGTGTTTGAGCTTTCAACCCAGATACGTTTGATGAACCTTATGTTAATGTCTTGTAATCTTTTGAAATCATTGCCGTTTTACGTAATCATTTACCTTATCTATAATGATGCTTGAAACCCTATCAATCTTGTATTTATGATCCATGATATGTGTTGTCTCTTTAGATTTAGAATCGTTTACCTCTCATGCCATCTTTATCGGTGTGGGTTGTTCGCTGAATTCTCGTTAATGGGTTCACGAGTTTACAAGTTGCATGGTTACAGGATTACATGCATACATGGAGACAAATGGGCACATTAGCGAGTTTACGAACCTACGTGCACATGACTATCTGTTTTGCTAATAATTTCAAGTTGTTCATTTTAAATGTTCTTGTTTTGAACTCACTTGCGTATTTTCAAGGTATGTGTGTCTAGGGATCCACTCGTTTGGATATTTATGAGTTTACAAGTCCACATGTTTACGGGATTGCATGTGTATGAGTTTGACTTTACGACCTCTCGAGTGGATATCTTTACACATGTACCGATCTCGAGTGTACCCGCTTAAAGTTAAAATCTTCATAGTCACTGAGTTATGTCTGCCCTACGACCTAACTCATCGATTTTCATGCCTCGGCATTGTACGTTGTTTGCACCTGCAAACCCTTTTCCTCTCATTTCAATGTACCCTTGAAGCTTTATCATAGTTATCGCTAAAAACTATCTACCTCAATAAAATCATTCTTAACTCGCCTGGATATTCAGGTTCTGACAATCCTCGATAATAATCCAGTCTATGGGCCCAAGAACATGTTCTGCATCAAGCCCACAAATACTTATGTATGGATCGCATGCACCTAGGGCCCAAGTTATGGAAGTTCATGATAATGAAAGGGGAATCGAAGACATCCGAAGACACATCGGGTCTTCCTGCCATTCACCAAATCGACTTTCACGATGACCTCTTTGCCTCATGCAACTCTAGTTGCAAGTCACCTTATCGTCCCTGACCCTCAAGAACCATTCGACTTTGTGCGATCTTTTCTCCCTCTTGAGTTTATCTCACTCATTGTGTCAATGCTCCTTAATCTATTCCTTTCATGCGTCTCGGCCTCACTCGTGTCAAGATCTCTCTATCAAATACATGGTTGTGTTTGGTTTTGAATTCCATGGTTCGGCTGACACTTCGTCTCTCCGTTCAAATTTGTGCTCCCCTCATTGGCGATATATGGATTTTCTCTTAACTCTTCCTTGATTTTATCATTTGGAACTCGTTTGTACTCAACCAATGAACTCTGGGGAATATCGGCTAGTTAAATTCATGGAATCGGCTCTTGTTAACTCAATAGTCAGGTCATGGAATCGATTCATACCATTTATTTCCCAGATTTTCCTGGTGTTATCCCTCCATTGAATCATAACTCTGATTACGAACACAATATCCATCCTTCTAATCATGGATTAATTCTTGGATTTTAACACCTAGTCCATGTGTGACCTCGACGCTGTTCCGATTGCGGATCAGTCATTCCTCACACTATCTTTGTTTGATCTTTTGTTGATTCATTAGTCAACTTCCTTACGTATGTCGTTCAATTCGGAATCTATGGTCTCATTTGCATGGTTCTATTAGTGGATGTGATAGGTAAATTCCTGTTATTTGAGTTATTTTTCATCTCATGTTATTTGATTTAGCGGGTTCACGTATTTCAAGTTATGTTATTCGATTTATGTTATCGGGTTCAGGTACTTCGAGTCATGTTATTGGACTCATGTATTTTGAGTCATGCTATTCGAATCATGTTATCAGGCTCATGTATTTCGAGTCATGCTGTTCGATTTATGTTATCGGGCTCATGTATTTCAAGTCATGCTATTCGGTTCATATCATCGGAGACATGAATTTCGAGTCATGTTGTTCAGCTCATATTATGTTTTTCTCGACAAGTTGTTCGGTTCATTCTATCAGGTTCATGTATGTCGAATCATGTTATATGGTTCATGTTATCGGATCCATACACTTCGAATCATGTTATCCGATTCATGTCATCGGATCCGTATATCATGAATCACGCAGTTCATTCCATGCCAGCGAAGTCACATTATTCGAAAATGTACCGTTCGGTTCACGCTAGTCGTGAAATTCGAACATGTGCTAATCAACTCATGGCATCCAATAAGTGGTATTCCATTGAATTTGTGGTACTCGATTTTGTTTAGTATCGATTGTTTTGTCGGTTGAAACCTATTTGTGCTCATTTTGAACTTTTATCGCTTGGAATTTTTGGTTCTCTATCGTTAATTTGAGTGTTGGTCATTATTCTACTCTTGCTAAACTGGGGACTCATACGTGCTACTCTTGCTAAACTAGGGACTCATACGTGCTACTACTAGTGAGCGTGTGTGATGCTAGCTTATCATATGATCGATATTGGTCGTGGGTATAGGTCTTGGATTTCAGCGTGGGCTAATGTCCAGGTATCATGCTTCGTAAGGTAAGCCGGATGTGGGTCGCTACCCATCTAGTTCGCAAGGAATTGACATTTTTCCTTGGTAAGAAGCCCGAAACTCTAAATTTTTATCATTATTTATCTCTGTTTATGATTAGTTGTTTTGTTTAACTTGGTGATGATCTCTATTAATCTAAGTTGTTCTCTTATTGGTGATGATCTCTGTGAATCTACGTTGTGCTCTTATTTGTGATGATCTCTGTGAATCTATTTGAAGCCATCATTTTTAATGGTGTATATGTTGAACCCATTACCCACCCATGGTTTTCTTGGCCCCAGTCTCGCTCTTAAAGTAGGGGAGACTATGGTCTTCTATCTTTGGTTGGTCCTTGGTTAGTCATAGTGTGTTTCTCAGATCTATTGCTCACCTTCTATTGATAGCTCTGAGTTTTTGTTAGGTCGAGCTCAACTGACTGTTGTTGGTGTGTAGAATAGGTTGTTCCCCGTAGGCAAACATTACTCACTAAAGGTATTAAAGATGTGGTAGTTTAGCTACGGTACACCCTATATATAAGCATCGGGAAAGCTTTTAGGGAGCATTAGGTCGGACCGAGAAATGTGTGTGTATGTCTCCGGTGGTTAGCTATATCGCAGATCTATGTTTCTTTATCGCCATTCCTAACCTAACCTTTGCAGTTGGGAAAAGATTGGTACCAACTTAACTGATTCAGTAATCGAGAATATATTCCTATCTTCGGTGAAATCTTTTGTGTCGTTTCTACGTTGGTCTCAAATGTCCAAAATGTGTTGGTTGCTGATAAAACCCTTTTTAACTACTTTTTCTCAAAATTGCTAGCTCTGTTCTAATTTCAGGATGAAATTACCTATAGTAGGGGAGACTGTAACATTTACATTTTACCCGGTTGTAAAAACCGACCAATTTTGAAAATTCACGTTTTCCCGATTTACGGATTAATAAGTGTCGGGAGAGTTTTTGGGTATTTATATCTCAAATAATGGTCGGGAATGAATTGATAGAGGATCCTTAGGATTCCAAGAGGATTCCGATGGGATTCTTACATAAAATAAGCTTTGAGGTGTATGGCATTCCAGGCTCTTGGTAGGGGTTCTCCTTCCATGTTTCTTAAGCGGTATGCCCTTTTCCTTCTTCAGAGTCTATCAAATATGGGCCTTCCCACTTGGGTGCCAACTTTCCATTGGCCGGATTGGTTGTATTCTGAAACGCCTTTCTCAAGACTAAGTCCCCTACTTGAAATCTTCTCAACCTGGTGTTCCTGTTATAAAGCTTTGCCACCCTCTGTTGATAGGATGCCATCCGGATTCTGGCCATATCTCTGAGCTCCTCAATTGTTTCAAGGTCCTGAAGCAAGTTCTGGCTGTTGGTTTCAGGATCTTGGCGGCTGATCCTATCCGTAGTAACACCATTTCTGTGGGGATCACGGCCTCGGCTCCAAACACTAATGAAAATGGAGTTTGACTGGTTGCATTCTTGGGTGTTGTCCTATCTGCCCAAAGGACAAAAGGCAGCTCCTCAGCCCATTTGCCTTTTTTGGTGCCCAACTTCTTCTTAAGGTTGTTGATGATGATCCTATTGCTGGATTCTACCTGCCCATTAGCCTGAGGATGGACAGGTGTTGAAGTAATCATTTTTATGCCCCAGCTTGCACAAAAATTTGTTGTTCTTTTGCCAATAAACTGGGAGCCATTGTCACATATGATCTCTGCTGGAATCCCAAATCTGGTAATGATGTTTCTCTTGATGAAGGATATCACCTCTTTCTCTCTCACTTGGACATATGCTTCTGCTTCGATCCACTTGGAGAAATAGTTTGTCATTGCCAGCATGAATACTTTTCTTCCAGGAGCCTTGGGCAGCTTGCCTACAATATCCATCCCCCACTTCATGAACGGCCATGGGGATACTCTAGGATGCAGATGCTCGGCTGGTTGATGCAGAATGCTGCCGTGCCTTTGGCAGGCATCGCATTTTTGTGAGAAGCTCATGGCATCCTACTTCATTGAAGGCCAATAGTAGTCGAATCTGAGAATCTTGGAGAAGAGTGTTCTGCCCCCAGTGTGATTTCCACAATCTCCACCATGGATGTCTTCAAGCACTTCAAGAGCTTCTGGTTTCTCTAAGCACCTTAAGTAGACACCTGCAAGAGATTTTATATATAATATGTTATCTAAGATAAAGTAAGGTATTACCTTGGCACGAAAAGCCCTAGGATTTTCACCCTTAGGAATCTCCCCGTCTTTGAGATATTTAATAATCGGATAAGTCCAGGATTCTTGGGTATCTTTGGGATTCCAAACATCTGCTTCTTCACTTTCGTCGATAGCGTGAGCTTCCTGCTGAGCTATTGCTGGTGTCAGGATATGCGTTATGGGAATCCTGATATTCTCAGGGATCCTGAGCGATGAAGCCAAGTTTGCCAAAGCATCAGCTTCTGAATTGCCTTCTCTTGGAACCTGCGAAATGTTAAACCTTTCGAAAAGCAAAGACAATTTTTTAACAATGTCAAGATACTTGATTAGGTTCTCCCCTCTCACTGCATAAGAGCCATTAAAGTGGTTAGCCAAAAGAAGAGAATCAACAAATACTTGAATACACCGGATGCCCATATCTCTAGCTAATTGCAACCCAGCAATCAAAGCTTAATATTCAGCCTCATTGTTGGTAGCCTGGAACTCACAAGATATGGATAATGGTATTATGTCCCCCTGTGGCGATTTTAGCAGGATGCCGAATCTTGTTCCTCTAACATTTGAGGATCCGTCAGTGTAAAGGATCCAGTCTTCTTCGAGCTTCTCAAGCTACTGGACTTCCTTCTCAACTTTTGGGTCCACGTCACTGCTGAAATCAGCCACAAAGTCAGCCAAGGCTTGGGATTTGATTGCTTTCCTTGGCTCATATTTGATGTCGTAGGCACTCAACTTGACCGCCCACTTAGCCATCCTACCTGACATTTCCGGCTTCCTGAGAACTGCCTTAATAGGATAGTTAGATTTCACAATTATAACATGAGTTTAAAAATAATGTCTAAGTTTAGTGGAGGCCATTATAGGAGCTAGAATTAATTTTTCAAGGTGAGAATACCTGGACTCTGCGTCTAGCAGAGTTTTACTTACGTAATATACCGGATGCTGTTGACCTTGATGGTCTTTTACCAGGACTGCACTGACTGAGCTTCCAGAGACAGCTAGATATAGATATAGTGGCTCCCCATCTTCTGGTTTCATTAATAATGGGGCTGCTGACAGGTATTCTTTCAAGCATCTCAGGGTTTCCTCGTGTTTCTCAGTCCACTTGAACTTCTTATTTTTCCTCAGGATATCATAGAAATCCTTACTTTTTTCTGAGGCTCTTGAAATGAACCTGTTGAGCGCTGCGATTCTTCCTGTCAACCTTTGTACCTCTTATACATTCGATGGGGACTTCAAATTTAGGATCGCTTTGATCTGCTCTGGACTTGCTTCGATTCCTCTTTCAGTGACCATGTAGCCTAAGAATTTTCTAGCTCGTACCCCAAAGTGGCATTTGGAGGGGTTGAGTTTCATGTTATACTGGTCAAAGATGTCGAAGGCGATTTGGAGGTCCCTGACATGATCTTCTGCTTTCTTGGATTTCACCACCATGTCATTAATGTAGACTTCCATCATGTCCCCCAGTTGCTCTTTAAACATCATATTGACGAGCCTCTGGTAGGTAGCACCTGCATTTCTTAAACCACAAGGCATAGCAGTATAACAATAGATACCTGTTGTTAGGGGTCGATTTTAGGGTACTCGGCGAGAAGCTCAAGAGGATCAGGAATCTCGCTACAGCTTAGGAATCCCGTTCAGTCATGAATCTCGCTACAGCTTAGAAATATGCAAAACACTCAACACTTGGTGAGGGGTGGGTGTTAGCTTAGCTAACACCACTCAGATGCTTAAGTCAGTATCATGTGTTAAAATTAATAAGGATGGTATTGAAATCAGATTAGTATACATACCTTGTAGTATTCTGTCAGTGAGGATCCTTGGGATTCCAAGAGGATTCCAATGGGATTCTTACATAAAATAATCTTTGAGGTGTATGGCATTCCAGGCTCTTGGTAGGGGTTCTCCTTCCATGTTTACTAAGCGGTATGCCCCTTTTCCTTCTCCAGAGTCTATCAAATATGGGCCTTCCCACTTGGGTGCCAACTTTCCATCGGCCGGATTGGTTGTATTCTGAAACGCCTTTCTCAACACTAAGTCCCCTACTAGAAATCTTCTTAACCTAGTGTTCCTGTTATAAGGCTTTGCCACCCTCTGTTGATAGGATGCCATCCGGATTCTGGCCATATCTCTGAGCTCCTCAATTGTTTCAAGGTCCTGAAGCAAGGTCTGGCTGTTGGTTTCAGGATCTTGGCGGCTGATCCTAGCCATAGGTAACACAATTTCTGTGGGGATCACGGCCTCGGCTCCAAACACTAATGAAAATGGAGTTTGACTGGTTGCATTCTTGGGTGTTGTCCTATCTGCCCAAAGGACAATAGGGAGCTCCTCAGCCCATTTTCCTTTTTTGGAGCCCAACTTCTTCTTAAGGTTGTTGATGATGATCCCATTGCTGGATTCTGCCTGCCCAGTAGCCTGAGGATGGACAGGTGTTGAAGTAATCATTTTTATGCCCCAGCTTGCACAAAAATTTGTTGTTCTTTTGCCGATAAACTGGGAGCCATTGTCACATATGATCTCTGCCGGAAGCCCAAATCTGGTAATGATGTTTCTCTTGATGAAGGATATCACCTCTTTCTCTCTCACTTGGACATATGCTTCTGCTTCGATCCACTTGGAGAAATAGTTTGTCATTGCCAGCATGAATACTTTTCTTCCAGGAGCCTTGGGCAGCTTGCCTACAATATCCATCCCCCACTTCATGAACGGCCATGGGGATACTCTAGGATGCAGATGCTCGGCTGGTTGATGCAGAATGTTGTCGTGCCTTTGGCAGGCATCGCATTTTTGTGAGAAGCTCATGGCATCCTACTTCATTGAAGGCCAATAGTAGCCGAATCTGAGAATCTTGGAGAAGAGTGTTCTGCCCCCAGTGTGATTTCCACAATCTCCACCATGGATGTCTTCAAGCACTTCAAAAGCTTCTGGTTTCTCTAAGCACCTTAAGTAGACACCTGCAAGAGATTTTCTATATAATATGTTATCTAAGCACCTTGGCACGAAAAGCCCTAGGATTTTCACCCTTAGGAATCTCCCCGTCTTTGAGATATATAATAATCGGATAAGTCCAGGATTCTTGGGTATCTTTGGGATTCCAAACATCTGCTTCTTCACTTTCGTCGATAGCGTGAGCTTCCTGCTGAGCTATTGCTGGCGTCAGGATATGCGTTATGGGATTCCTGATATTCTCAGGGATTGATGTGCAAAAATCCATCTATAAAAATAAACTAATTTATCCTAGACCTAGACACACTAAATTAAAACCCAATTAACCTAAAACTAGACCGACTCGACAGGCAAGTAAACCTATCGGATGTAGAATAGCTATCGGCAGACCGGGGTCGAACCCTAGAGACACTAAAAAGACAAAAATAACTAAGAAAAATAAATTACTGATAAATTGATGAAAATTGGTTTTTGATTTGAAGAAGCGATTAACTAATTAAATTAAGTAAAATTAACTAAACTAAAATTAACTAAATTATTGAGACTTACTAAAACGGGAAAATGCTAAAAATGGAAATTACTAAAAATGGAAAGCAAACTACAAACTCAAACCCTAGAGACGGAAACCAGATATGACAAGCAATACCACCTAGACCTAGAATCCTAGTTAATACTAACGACTTCCCTTGACTATGAAAAATATGACTAATCAGATTCTAAAGATACAACCTATAGAAAACCTATGAGCCGCCGAAATCCTCTCCGGACGTAACTGACAAGAATCCTAAAGGTTGGAAAACGCTCACTGATTTGTTAGTTCACCTTTTGAGTACATCCTAACCGATAATTCTACCGCTCAATTAATTGGTTCACCTTTTGAGTATTTCCTAATTCAATTACCCTAACCACCCTCGAAGCTAATCCAAGGCACCTTAAGGCAAAAGGAGCTACCTTTAACTACTATGAAAATCACAACTTAGCAAATTGTCTAACTAATCTAGGGGACTTCCTTTTGAGATAATCCCGATCTAGACCATTAACCAACCCAACTAGTCGACAAGGTTATCCCCTTTTAAGTTCTAACCAAGGCAGAATAAATGAATCAAAGTGTTAATTATTAACCAATGTTCTAGTTCGGGACGTCTCCTAAACTATTCCTTAGATGAAAACCCTAAAGCTAACACCTTTAGATGCATTACCCGACCCGAAAGACATTCGTAGGCAACACAAACACCAATTAATAACCAAAACCCTAATTGCAATACGCATAAGCAACAATTTTAGAAAATTAATGGAATTTCAATAGAATATCAATTCATCACACAATTGTCATAATCAAGAAAAAGTCGAAAACATTAACTATTCATCAATTGGTCTAGATGGTACAAGATATTTAGCCAATAACCATTAACATGTCTGAGTTCATCATAAAAGCAGTAATAACAATCAAGAACATGATCTGGTTTAATGAAAACGAAAGTTAAATCGAAAGATTAAGAACCCGGGGAAGCGATTGGGAGTCGAATGCTTCAATCCTTAGGCTCCGATGGCTCCAATCTCGATCTTCTGCTCCAGAATCGTCTCCAGTGGCTCTGAGAGTCGGCAAGGTGAATGTAATTCGACCGGAAACCCCACATTGTATTTATAAATGAGAAATTAGGGTTTTCCGGAATATTAGCCTCCAAGCGTATCGCTTGGAGGCCTCCTGATCAGTAGGCGATACGCCTGGACCCACAAGTCGACAAAATAGTCGGGTCAACGATTAAATCACCGCCTTTGACTTCAGAGCAGCAAGCGTATCGCTTGCATCTTCATGGCCACTAGGCGATACGCCTAGTGCTTCAAATTCAACATTTTTCTTCTTTTTGATCTTCAATCTTCTCCAATGCTCGTTTTTCTCGGGAATTGTACCAAACCTGCAACTTTACTACGAAACACACATTAAGACACTAATAATAAAAAACAACTAAAAACCTATGGAACTTGACTCAAAAGACTCACAAAATGACCCGAAAATGTAAAGGAAAACCGATGTGTTTTGCAACACATCAAACATCCCCCCACTTAACATTTTTTCTCCCCCGAAAAAACTGCAAATGGAATCATAACCTGAGTAATTGGTTTCCAACCTTTTCAATCTCATCAAATTCAATTCGATTTTGCCTACTTACATTCCGGTAGCGATTATCGATATTTGGATCCGACTAAACCCAACCACCAACCTTTGAGCCCCCAAGGTGTTTATAAATTACCGAATACTTTTCAATCTGCCTATGTGTCCCACTCCAGAGAGATCAAGTTCAACCTAATCCCGAATCATATTCAGTCCGAATAAAGGGTAATAAAGATATAACTTTTTGATTTTTCCCACCCCCCTTAAATCAGATACAAAAATGTCCAAAGAATGATGGAATTAGATGGAATGTGAAGTGTTTGGCCATTTATTTTCTAATTTTTTTTCTTTTTTCACTTTTTTTTCTCTCTTTTTTTCATTTTTTTTCCAGATAATTGGTCAATTTTACCTAATATTACCAACGGACATCATCAGAGGCATTCTTTTCGAGATGCTATCCTTAAAATCATACGTGAGTATTTTGCCCGCGAGATCCAGGACATCATCAGAGGTACTTACCACGGGATACTATCCTTAGTTCGTACATCAGTATTTTGCCCCTTCACTCTAAATATATATTAACCAATTTATTCCTAATATGCTCATGATGGAAAAATGGGGCGCCGTTATTTCTCGGATTTGCTTTCGCAAAAAGATCATAACGTGCCAGGTATTCTAAGGACATAGAAGTATCTAGCCTAAATGGGTCTCTTTCCTCCTAATCCTCAGTTTCAGTATTCCTATCACTTCTAAAATGGGAACCACTAACAGACTGATTATTACATATTTATACAACTAAACACAACAGGATATTTAATCTTTACTAAGTTAGCTGGGCCTACCAATACATCACTAACCGGTAATGCTTTCAACTGTTAATTATATTTATCATTTAAGCCCTTAATCAGACAACCAATCCTCGGGTTTTACCTATCATCTTCCATTTTAAACTGCAGATTTAATCAGAAACATTTTTTCAAAGTTTTTCAAAATATTTTTTTTTCAAGAAGACTCACACTTTAAACAAACACACTAAAACTGACTCAACTAACGAGACACGACATGTAGTCTCCCCATCCCCACACTTGAAACTCATATTGTCCCTAATGTGAACTGAGAAACAACGACTCAAACAAATAAAAAAACAGAAAAAAACAAATAAATAAAGACTGAAAAATAAAAGAACAGAAAAATGAAACAGACTCCCCTGATTGAATCGACATGAATGAAAAGAGTCCTGTTCCTCGCCCTCCAATTCGAACGTGATATCGAAACTCACTAATTCCAGAATTGCATCAAAAATCGTCACGGACGAAAGCGGCGACTAACAAACCATACTCTAACAACCACAGCAAACCAAAATCACAGCAGCATATATATATCAAACAAACCACCCAACCGGTTAACCCCGTACAAATTCCCAAGTATCAGAATATCATAATATTAGTACAAACCATGATAATAAAAACAAAAATAAAGAAAAAAGTACAAGGATGCGAAATAACCGATCAAAAGGCTGCTGCTGTCACAATACTGCATCCAACTCCCTACTCCTCAGCATCATCATCAGAATCATCAGGCTCGTCATCACCAGCCTCAGGCTCACGGAAGAAATCAGGCACCTCGAACCCCTGGGCAATGAACAAGCTCCTAATAGCCCTAGCCTGAGCACGTCTACCGATGAGTGAACAAGCTAGGATCCTATGAACATATCTCAAAAACGGATCCCTAATCGCTGAAGCAACCAACCCAACTGTGTACGGTGTATCAGAAATCATCTCCCAGAAGGACCTCAACTGACCATCAATCACATACAACTCCTTGGCCTTCTTGGCCGTACCCCTCAGACTCCTCCTAAACTTAGATGTAGCGACCTCCTCCTGTGTGTAAAAACCTAATGCTACAGCAAACTGAGGCACGCTCATCTCAAACAATCTCCTCCTGAGAGCAAATGAAACACAGACCGGAGAGTCAAACTCCTTAATATCATATTTCCATGTCGAATGGAACTCCACGGTCAGCTCCCGATACTGGGGTCCATCACAAGCCAAAACACGTCTCCATCGCTCATCTAACAGCTGCTCCAGCCGAGCCCTCGCTCCCATCCTATCCAAAAGATCCCAATCGAATGTCCTATGCTGGAGCAAGTCTAGGCGCACGAATGTCTCACATCTCTCTCCCTCATAAGTACCCTGAAACTGCAGCAGAGTGTGGTCCTCAATATGACGCTGCTCGACCGGAGGCAGCTCCTCATCGTAATTCGGTAAAACCTCGGCTGCCAGATACGGAATCCTCGATCTGTGATGAATAATCTTGGTCGTCTTCTGCTTCTTCCTCGAACCACTACTAGAAGCATCCATACCTGCAAAACAGATAACAGTGATATCCAAGCAACAAACAATCACAAGCTATTTTTTTTTATTTTTGAATTTTTTTCTCTCTTTTATATATATATATATATATATATATATATATATATATAATATAAATATATATAGAAGAAAAACTAAATCTAAAACAAATTACTGAAAAAAAAATAAACAAAGATTTTAGAAAAATTGGGCATGACCCGTTCATTTATTGAGCAAACCAATTCTTCTTAAAAACCTGTCAAAATGTAGCATTTGAGCATCAAAACAACTAGAATTTCATCCAAAACAGCTTGTGTAACCATCCCAATATCAACCCAACTAGAACTTCACTTCATCATCACAATAACAACCAAACACTTGCTAAGAAATGTAATCACAATTTGACGTGCTAAAACATATAAAAATGAAACAACCAACCCAAATCATTCCAACCATTCCCAAACCATATAGAACCATGTGCCCGTTCCTGACCGGGAATTATCAACCCAGAACCATTCAATTTAGTCTTTAGTCACCCGTTATACCCGACAATAAAATCAACCCTTATAAAACTAACAGGTAACAATTGCAGAACTAGCTTAGAGCAATGTTCCCATCAACCTAAATCAGTCTCTTACCTCAGATACATTCGAATCAAAACCCAAATTACACAAAAAAAACGACATGCGAAACAACAAAAAAGAAAAAAGACACGTAAAATTCAAGAAATTAGCGAAACAGAGGGGTTGAGAGCATACCTGGAATCGCGAATTGAAGCTATACGGACAGAAATTGGAGTGTGCGGGTGGTTGCAGTGGCGTGCGGCGGAACACCGACAGTGGCGGCTGCGGCTGGGAGTGGGCAGCTGGGGTTAGGCCGCGGGTGGAGGGTGGTGTCCGATGGCCGTAAATGGCGGTGGTAGTGGATGGTGTAGATGGCGATGGTGAATGGTTGTGGTGGCTAGGGCGGCGGCTAAGGTGGGCGACTGTGAGTTGGGTCTTGTGGGTGAATGGGGTCGTTGTGACCGGTAGGTGCAGGTGACGGCTACGATGGTGGCGGCTTGTGGGTAGAGACAGGTGGTAGGTGGAGGATGATGGTGGTTGTGGAGGTGGCGATGGGTGGATGATGGTGTAGGTGGGGGCTGTGGAATTAGGGATTTGGGGGTAAATGGGGACGAAATGGTGTTATAACCCAAGATATATTTTTTTCGGTCAGTCACTTGCAAGCGTATCGCTTGCAGGTATAAAATGAGTAGGCGATACGCTTGCATCCCCTAGACGACTTTTTGACCCAATTTTCCAAGCGTATCGCTTGGAGTAATGCTCATCCCAGGCGATACGCTTGGAACGAGATTTCCAGGGAATTTTTGAGATTTCCCATACTTAGTCAAATTTTCGATGTTTTCAAAAATTCTCATCACCCTGGATTTTCAAGCCCTGTGAATTTATACTAACCAATACATACCTGGGACTCCATTTTCGCATGAATTCGCTCTTCCAGACATCTTCAATTCCCTGAAACATCAAACAAACACAAAAATGCAGAAACCGAAAAACACAAAAAACGAAAAACACAAATACACGAAAATAAATAGAAAACAACCAAGCAGCTACTATACAAACTCTACAACTCGGATTTTCACCGAGTACTTACCTCCTCACTCATTCTCCATCAATGTTGTGGAGAACCAAGTTCTCCTCATCCGTCTCAACCGGTCCTCCTATGTAGTGCTTCAATCTATGACCGTTCACCTTCCAAACTCCACTATCCGACTCTAACTGAACTGTTCCATACGGGAACACCTCCTTCACAACATAAGGTCCTCTCCACCGGGATTTCAACTTACCTGGAAAAAGTCTAAGACGCGAATCATATAGCAAAACCCTATCCCCACACTTAAACTCTTTCCTACCTCTCAACTTACTATCATGTAACGCCTTAGTGCGTTCCTTATATCCCCAAGACCTCTCATACGCCTCATTCCTAAGCTCCTCTACCTCATTAATTTGGAGAAACCGGCTCTTAGCCGCCTTGGCTAAATCAAGATTAACCGAACGAATAGCCCAATAGGCTTTGTGCTCCAACTCAACCGGCAAGTGACACGTTTTCCCATAAACCATCATAAAGGGTGTGGTTCCTATGGGTGTTTTGAAAGCAGTTCGGAAAGCCCATAACACGTCATCTAACTTATCGGACCAATCCTTGCGATTAGCTCCAACAGTTTTCTCCAAAATCCTCTTCACCCCTCTGTTAGCATTCTCCACTTGACCGCTCGTTTGTGGATGATAAGCGGTCGACGTCCTATGATTCACTCCATATCTAGCTAACACCTTCTCCATTTGGGCATTGCAAAAATGCGTGCCCCTATCACTGATCAACACCTTAGGGGTTCCAAACCTACTGAACAGTGTCCTCAAGAATCTCACTACCACTCGTGCATCATTAGTAGGCAAGGCTTGAGCCTCAACCCACTTAGAGACATAGTGAATCGCAACGAGGATGTACCGATTCCCCCAGGATGTGGGGAATGGACCCATGAAATAGATGCCCCAAATATCAAATACTTCAACTCCTTGGATAGGGTGTTGGGGCATCTCATTCCGGAATGAGATGTTACCTGCTCTCTGACATGTATCACACTTCCTAACTAACTCGTGAGCATCCTTAAACAATGCCGGCTAATAAAACCCTGAATCTAACACTTTCTTAGCAGTATAGGTAGGCCCGAAATGTCCACCAACTAAACCCTCATGACAATGCTTAAGAATCTCTAACCCCTCCTCACGACTCACACATCTCCTAAAAGAACCATCTATCCCAACCCGGAACAAATAAGAACTATCCAAAATGTAGTGCTTCGAATCGTTAAGGAATATCCTCCTCTGTTGGGACGTCAAACCATCAAAAATCGTACCATGTGCCAAGTAATTGGCTATATCAGAAAACCATGGCATGCCCTGTTCCTCAGCACTCGTGACTCCTACAAACTCCACACTAGCAACCATCACACTCTCTAACGGAAATGTATCTCCTCTGCTCTCCTCACTCAACCTCTCTCTCTCGGGGTCCTCAAGGCGCGACAAGTGGTCGACCACTACATTCTCCGCCCCCTTCTTATCCCTAATCTCTATATCAAACTCAGATAACAAAAGTATCCACCTAATCAGACGAGGTTTCGCGTCCTTCTTCGCAAACAAGTATCGCAATGCAGCGTGGTCGGTGTAAATGATGGTTTTGGAAAGAACGAGGTAGGAACGGAATTTGTCGAATGCGTAAACAACGTCGAGAAGCTCCTTTTCCGTGGTCGTGTAATTCTCCTGAGCGTTATCCAAAGTCTTACTCGCGTAGTAGATGGGATGGAAGTGTTTGTCCCTACGTTCCCCTAAAACTGCCCCTACCGCAAAATCACTAGCGTCGCACATAAGCTCAAACGGTAAACTCTAATCGGGGGCTATCAGAATAGGTGCACTCACTAACCTCTCCTTCAGAAACTCAAATGCCTTCAAACAATTCTCATCAAACTCAAAGGCAACATCCTTCTCTAAGAGACGGGTCATGGGTCTAGTGATTTTGGAAAAATCCTTAATGAACCTACGATAGAACCCTGCGTGACCTAAGAAACTCCTAACAGATTTGACATTAGTGGGTGGCGGAAGTTTGCTGATCGTCTCAATCTTAGCTCTATCAACCTCAATTCCTGCACGAGAAATCTTATGACCTAAAACTATCCCCTCGGTGACCATGAAATGACATTTCTCCCAATCAAGCATCAATTTGGTCTCTATGCACCTAGCTAACATCCTCTCCAAATTACCTAAACACCGATCGAAAGAACTCCCGAAAATAGAAAAATCGTCCATAAATACCTCCATGGAAGTCTCGATCATGTCCTGAAAGATGGCCACCATACACCTCTGAAATGTGGCCGGAGCGTTACATAAACCGAATGGCATACGGCGATACGCGAAGGTACCGTACGGGCATGTGAAGGTGGTTTTCTCCTGATCCTCGGGTGCAATAGGAATCTGGAAATAACCGGAAAATCCGTCGAGAAAACAGTAGTACTGCTGACCCGACAAACGCTGCAACATCTGATCGATAAAGGGTAATGGGAAGTGGTCTTTTCTAGTGGCATCATTAAGCTTACGGTAATCTATACACACACGCCATCCTGTGACGGTCCTACTCGGGATCAGCTCATGTTTCTCATTCATCACAACCGTCATACCTCCCTTCTTCGGAACTACCTGAACCGGGCTGACCCATGTAGAATCGGAAATCGGATAAATCAAGCCCGCGTCCAGTAGTTTGAGAACTTCCTTCTTCACAACCTCCTTCATGTTTGGATTTAATCGCCTCTGAGGTTGGACTACCGGTTTATACTCATCCTCCATGAGTATGCGATGCGTGCAAAATAGAGGGCTTATACCCTTGATATCAGACAACTTCCACGCAATCGCCTGCTTGTGCGCTAGCAGAACCTGTATCAACTTTTTCTTCTCCTCCTCCGTCAAAGTGGCAGAAATGATGACGGGCAAACGGGAATCACTCTCTAAGAATGCGTACTCTAGATGAGACGGTAACTCCTTAAGCTCTAAAACTGGTGGTTCCTCTAAAGATGGTTTCTCTCCTAATTCCTCAACTCCACTAACCTCAAAAACCTCAGAACTCTCATCTACTACCTCAGTCGAGACATGCTCCTGGTGAGCCTCATCATCGACCCCCCGATCCTCACTCACCGGGGTCTCACTCTCACTCCTAACCAAATCTGCTCCACAAATGTAGTCAAGGCACCGATCCATATGAGAAATGAAAGTATCAATGAAGTAAACTGAATCGTCCTGACCTACAGAATATTTTATGGACTGCATGATATCGAATGTGATCGTCTCATCCCCTACACGAAGTGTAATCTTCCCGTCATAGACATTGATCAATGCCTTGGCGGTGCGCAGAAAGGGGCGTCCTAGGATGAGTGGACATTTTTCATTTACCTCCATGTCCATGATCACAAAATCCACGGGGAACACAAATCTATCAACCTTCACCAACAAATTCTCCACAACTCCCTGTGGATATTTAACGGATCGATCCGCTAATGAGATGCTCATGCGCGTAGGGATCGGATCTCCGAGACCTAGCTTCTCGTAAATCGAATAGGGCATCAGATTGATGCTAGCGCCTAGATCCGCCAACGCGTGGTTCGCAATCGAGCTACCTAACAGACACGGGATCGTGAAAATGCCCGGATCAGTCAGTTTCTCCGGTAGCTTGTTCTGGACCACCGCAGAACATCGTTCATCGACGAGTAACGGTCGAGAGCGTCTCCAGCTTTTTCTTATTGGATAGGAGATCCTTTAAGAATTTGGCATATTTGGGCATTTGCTGGAGCGCCTCAACGAATGGAAGATTAATTTTGAGCTGTTTGAACATGTCAAGAAACTGACCGTACTCTCTCGCATATTTCTGTTGGATGAGACGGGCGGGGTAGGGGACTCGCCTCAAATCCTCAGCAGTTATCTCCTTCGGCTCGAACTTCTTCTTCTTCTTCTCTGCTGCCTTAGGTGCAGGAGACTCGGAGGTTGGCACTGTACTTGCTGGGACTAGCCTCGGGTGCGACCTCCCATCCGGAGTCTCCATCTCGATCTCCTCATCCACCGGCTCTTCCTCCTGCGCCGGTGGGTCTTGCTCTCCGCCTCTACCACTACGTGTTGTCACAGCCTATAAGGGTCGCATTAGGGTTTGTTTGTGTACTACCAGAAAATGACCCCCCCTTACCTACCAACTCAGAAACCTGTTTTCCTATGTCTCCTACGGAACACTGTAAATCTAGAAAGGCCGACTGTTGGTTCCTAAAGAGTGTGTCGTGTTCCTTCAACTTCTGTTGCGTCTCCTGATCACATGTCACGACCTGATTTAGCAATTGCATTTGTGCAGCCAACATTTCCTCAATCTTCTTCATACTCGACCCTGCATCACTCCCGCTATCCTGGTTCTGACGCGATTGAAAACCCGAAGGGTTCGCGCCACCCCGCCAACCAGAATTGGGGTTGGTCCTCCACCCCGACTGAAAAGAGTTACCGAACTGGTTTCGGTTAGAGATGAAATCCACTTGCTCTTGGCTAGCAAGTGGGCAGTCGATGGTGTCATGACCTCCACGACATAGCTCACATTTAGCCTGCTGCTGAAGTTTAAGGTCGTTGATTTGTTTCTGCAAAGCATCATGCTGAGCCTGAGCAACAGTGTCAGAACTCACGTGGTGAACTCCCCGAGATGTAGAAAGTGAAGATTTCGTTAGAGCTAAAGTGGCCCTATGATCACCGGGGTTCTGCTGCTCAGCTAAGGCAAAACTCTCAAACAGGTTCTTACAATCCTCAATACCCAGCTACTCCATCATGTGGCCCCCTGCAGAAATGTTGAATTGTTCTTGCGTTTCGTAGGTGAGACCGTTGTAAAATTTTTCGATGATTGCCCAATCAGTCAGACCGTGTTGGGGGCACTTGCTCAAAAGAGTGTTAAAGCGCTCGTACGCAAGATAGTATGGCTCGTCAGGGTCCATGCGAAAAGAGTGAATCTGCTCCCTCATACGTGCGGCTTTCGCGGGCGAATGATACTTTTTCAGGAATTTTTGTTGGAGATCGGCCCAAGTGGCAATCGAGTTTGCGGGAAGGGTTTCAAGCCACTGGGCAGCACGAGCGGTGAGTGAAAATGGGAACAAGCGAAGGTAGACGGTTTCAGGTTGAACGCCATTGAGACCAAAAGTGGCACAGATACGTACGAATCGAGATAAGTGAGCGGGTGCGTCCTCCTCATCTAGGCCATGGAATTGAATGGTTTGGGTCAACGTGTTCAGGACATGAGATGGAATTTGCGAGTTGGCAGTGTTAGCAATGGTGGTGGGTGCAATGGAAAACCTAGCATCTACGACTCCGTCACTAGCTATTTCATGAACAGTACGTCTAGCAGCCATATTCAAATCAGGAAATGGGATGGGCGGAAGTAAACGAGAAACGGTTTTAGGGGTGTGTACCTTGCTAACGCGAATGATCTGGAGACGCTCACGAAGCTCACGAATGCACTCGTGGATATCTCTCTCGGGTTCGGATGTAGCAGAAAATTCAGGCGACCCTTTGGAACGGGTATGGGGCATAAACTAGAAAAACACACAAACAATTTAATTAAACCTAATTTAACTAAAGCACACAAAATAGAGCAGAAAACAATTAAAAGACACAATAAAAACCTAAGGCAAAAATAATTAAAACTAAATTAACTAAGCACGCAAAGAAAAAGAAAAACACACAATTAATCCTAATCTAAAAATCAAAGTTAATTTCGCTATTACCAAGTGTCCCCGGCAACGGCGCCAAAAACTTGATGTGCAAAAATCGATCTATAAAAATAAACTAATTTATCCTAGACCTAGACACACTAAATTAAAACCCAATTAACCTAAAACTAGACCGACTCGACAGGCAAGTGAACCTATCGGATGTAGAATAGCTATCGGCAGACCGGGGTCGAACCCTAGAGACACTAAAAAGACAAAATTAACTAAGAAAAATAAATTACTGATTAATTGATGAAAATTGGTTTTTGATTTGAAGAAGCGATTAACTAATTAAATTAACTAAAATTAACTAAACTAAAATTAACTAAATTATTGAGACTTACTAAAACGGGAAACTGCTAAAAATGGAAATTACTAAAAATGGAAAGCAAACTACAAACTCAAACCCTAGAGACGGAAACCAGATATGACGAGAAATACCACCTAGACCTAGAATCCTAGTTAATGCTAACGACTTCCCTTGACTATGACAAATATGACTAAATCAGATTCTAAAGATACAACCTATAGAAAACCTATGAGCCCCCGAAATCCTCTCCGGACGTAACTGACAAGAATCCTAAAGGTTGGAAAACGCTCACTGATTTGTTAGTTCACCTTTTGAGTACATCCTAACCGATAATTCTACCGCTCAATTAATTGGTTCACATTTTGAGTATTTCCCAATTCAATTACCCTAACCACCCTCGAAGCTAATCCAAGGCACCTTAAGGCAAAAGGAGCTACCTCTAACTACTATGAAAATCACAACTTAGCAAATTGACTAACTAATCTAGGGGACTTCCTTTTGGGATAATCCTGATCTAGACCATTAACCAACCCAACTAGTCGACAAGGTTATCCCCTTTTAAGTTCTAACCAAGGCAGAATAAAGCAATCAAAGTGTTAATTATTAACCAATGTTCTAGTTCGGGACGTCTCCTAAACTATTCTCTTAGATGAAAACCCTAAAGCTAACACCTTTAGATGCATTACCCGACCCGAAAGACATTCGTAGGCAACACAAACACCAATTAATAACCAAAACCCTAATTGCAATATGCAAAGCAATAATCACAGAAATTAAGGAATTTCAATAGAACATCAATCATCAAATTGTCATAATCAAGAAAAGTCGAAAACACTAACTATCATCAATTGGTCTAGATGGTACAAGATATTTAGCCAATAACCATTAACATATCTGAGTTCATCATAAAAGCAGTAATAAAAATCAAGAACATGATCTGGTTTAATGAAAACAAAAGTTAAATCGAAAGATTAAGAACCCGGGGAAGCGATTGGGAGTCGAATGCTTCAATCCTTAGGCTCCGATGGCTTCAATCTCGATCTTCTGCTCCAGAATCGTCTCTAGTGGCTCTGAGAATCGGCAAGGTGAATGTAATTCGACTGGAAACCCCACATTGTATTTATAAATGAGAAATTAGGGTTTTCCGGAATATTAGCCTCCAAGCGTATCGCTTGGAGGTCTCCTGATCAGTAGGCGATACGCCTGTACCCACAAGTCGACAAAATAGTCGACAGGACCGATGAAGAAGAAACTTACTTCTTGTCCAGCAAATAATTTCTTTAGTTCTTCAAGGGCCACATCTCGGGCCTTCAGCTGCTGCTCCAGCTCTTCCATTTCCCTCCGCCGATGGTTTGCCACGCCAACCTCCGTCTCCAACGCACCAATCTTCTTCTTCTTCAATTCATCCTGCAACTGCTCACCCTCAAGGTCCTCCAGATCCTTCAACAATTTAAACTTGTCTTCCAAAACATTTTTCAGCTCCTCCTGCTACTTGTTATACATTACCTTCAGCTTCCTAAACTAGACATCGGTCCAGTTCAACCTTTTCTGGACCTCAGTACTTAGCTTGAAGGACTCAACAGCGCTACTGTCAAAGTGGGCATTCAGCTCAGCAGACTCAACAGTACTGACCGTCCAACGCTCAACAGGAGGAAGGGCCCTTCTCATGAACATGGTGCAAGTATCGGGACCAGCAATGATGGTCCTTTCTTTGATGGTCCAGTCTGGAATGTATGGAATGTTCTTCGAAGAAGTAGTTATTGGAGAAACACCATCAGAGTCTTAGGAGTCAAACAAAGGCTCAAATTCATCCTTCAGGAAGACTTCTTAAGATTCTAGAAGTTGGTCTTAAGAAGGAAGGAAATCAGAAACACTAGAAGTTCCACAAATAGAAGGACCAAACAGTTCAATTAACTTAGCAAAACTGGCAGGAGTGGAACTGACAATCTTAGGAGGAGAGTAAGAAAGGAACATACCAGCATGGGTAAAGTTTTTAACCTTAGACTCAAAAAAAACTGGAGAAGTACTGGGCGAAGAAGCAGGCTCCTTGAGCTTCGCATCAGGGGTGAAAAAAGTAGGGAACGAAGTAGACGTTTCAACAACAGAAGCAGTCATCTCCACAGATGGAGATGCCATAGTCTTCTTACCACTTCTAAGGTTCAAGCGAAGGGCGGGCTTCTTGGTAATATATGCATCAAAACTAGGAGGGGGGCGCTTCTTACCTTGCTGCTTTTGAGTAACAGAAAGGCCTTCAACGTTAGAAGGTTCATCACTCGAAATAGCGCTAATTGTGTCAGACGCCCCTGCCGCACTATCCGTAGCAACCGAGTTATTAGCGAAGGAAACGCGGGGCCAAGAATCACCAGCACCCCCTTTCCCAGCAGGAATAGCAGTAAACTCAAAACCCTTACCAACATACCCAAGAATCTTCTTCAAACTCATCTTTGCAAAAAAGAAAAAAAAAGGAGGCATAATAAGAAGCAAATAAATAAAACACTTGAAAGATACCCGAAAGGCAACACGCCTTTACCATCCTCCAAACCACAAACCGGTGACCCATTGGAAGCCCTTTCTTACTAAGACCGACCATCACTAGAAGCCCCCCACTAAAAGTCTTGTATGGCGAAGGGTTAACAACAAGACGCTTCAAAAGGTCATTGTCATAACCAGCCTTGGGGGGAACATCAGAAATGGTCGTCCCGGCAGGAAGGATGGGTAGGACCTCGGGCAGAAAATCAGAAGAAACAAAGAAGAAACTGTTTTTCCAGTCATGGACACAGTTCAAAATGTAATTGGTGTAATTAGGGTATTTGGGGGAACGACGCTTCTCAAAGGTCATCCAATCCCATCAATCCCAACGGAACTTGTAAAATTAACGAAACAAGGGAATGGAGGGTTGACCAGAGAGTGACAAACAAGTAACCTCGAAGTGTATGATCTTGCAGAAAGCAATGGGGTACATTTGCGAAAAATAACACCCATAACTCTTAAGAATAGAAATCAAGAAAGGAGACAAAGGATATCTGACATTGCACTGTCAGAAAGTCAAAGTGTAAATTGTTACTCGATCGGACACCGCCTCAGCAGGATCCTCTGGTAATGGCAACCTAGGGTTCAAAGTCAAAGGAATGTTGAATTCCTTGATGAACGCCGCAAGTTTACCCCCCCCCCCCTCCTCCCATCAGAGTGGAAGCGACAGAAGACAAGTCAGATCGAGACATTCCAACAACAGAGAAAAACACTAACCTGTAAAAAATGGCAGGGAACGCAGAAAAACGCTGGCAGTAGCAGAAGAAGAGCGATAACCTCCCCCTCCTCTTTCGACGGTTAATAAATAAGAGAAAAAACCATCGGGATGCAGGATTTATTCTTAGAGCGACATGTGTCCGACTTGACAAGTAAATTACCCTCAAACGCCAAACATGCTTACAGTTGTTAAGAGGGTAAAAACATCAGGGTAAAAGAGAAGCCAGAAGGTCCTCAGAGAACAGGAAATCAGAAAGGAGAAGCAAACTAGAGAAGGCCTATCTGGATTGAGTCTCTAGTATTCTTCATCTGTGATTCTCGAATAACAAGAGACTAGGGGGGACTTGATGGGATATAGCCACGGATGGCCTCAAAGAATGATAAAAGACCAAAGAAGGACACAACCAAAGCTTGACAGAGAAACATTTTGGCGGAAGGGGGCGCGTGAGAAAAAAAGGGATTAAACTAATCCTCAAAGGTACAGGGCCAACAGGAAAAGACTAGCACCGGCCTCGGGAATAGGCGAGCGGTGATGTGTGGCCCCAAAGGGCGAATGAAGCCAGCGACGGGCTTCCTCAGCCACAGAAGGGCCTCCGTGCGAATAGTCTTTCTTGTTAGGTAGAGAAGCCGCACGTCGAGAGCATTAAATGTTCTTAGCACGTCATCGGCTATAAGAGGGCAGGGTAAACCAGAAGAAAAGGTCACGTTCTCTCTTCTCAAACTCTCAATATTTCTGGCTTAATTCTGACAAACCCTCTCTTACTCTCAACGGAGCTTGGTCACGAAGACCCCCTTTGGGGCCCTTCGTGTTAAGGCTAACAGTGTTTCTTGTTTTGCAGGACACCCGATCATCATATAAGTTACTTGAAGTCGCTAACCAGGAAGAATACCATCTCCCGGGATTCTGGGACACAACACATCCGAAAAACAGAGGAAGAAGGCTAAAGAAGAAAGACTTCAGAGTCTGATAGCCGAGGTTATAGCCTAAGCTTTTTCTAGTCTAACTGCAAGAGAGAAGAGGTTGAGCAAGAGGCCTGCTATTGAAGATGAATCGAGTCAGGGGTATTATAGTCGTTCTTACAAAAGTAGAATAAAAAGAAGTGTATCCCATAAAGAAAGAACTGCTCAAAGTGAGTCTACTGCAAGCTCACATCATCACACTAAGCGTGATGATAAGAAGAAAGATAAGAAAGATAGGTGAAGAAAATATGTGGAGCTTAGTGATAGTGATTCTGAATCCTATAAGGAGGAAGAAGAAAAGATGAGGAAGAGAGCATGTTCGTAGAAGGCCCCTACATGGCGTGTAAACCAAATGTTTTCAAGGGAGATAAGGGTGTGACTGAAGCCCTTAACTGGTTGGATGAAATTAAAGTTGTTCTCAACATCAGAAACTACGTAGAGGATGACAAAGTGAAGTTTGCATCTCATTCTTTTAAGGGTTCTGCTTTAGCTTGGTGGAAAACGATCTTGGATGGTAAAGGTCGTACCAGAACTCATCAGATGGGTTGGAAGAGTTTTAGAGCCTTGGTTATGCAAAATTTTATTTCAGAAAATGAGCAAGAAAAGCTTGAGAACGAATTTCTTAGTATGGTGATGAAAGATGCTGATTATCAAAGTTTCATCCATAGGTTCGACAAAATTCTCAATTTGGTGCCTCATATGGAAAATACTGAAGCTAAAAGGGTACGAGGTTCATCTGGGGATTAAGTCCCGAAATTAGAGCTGACGTAAGATCGACAAGACCAACCACATTGGAGTCAGCCATGGATCTGACTTCCATTTTGAGTGATGAATGGGTGAGGATGTCTGGAAAGAAGAAATCATCTGAAGGCTCCAAAAGAAAGTTTGATGAAGGGCATCGTAATGATAGAAACATGAAGCGTGTTGATAGAAGGAACTTGTGGAAGGTGTAGAAGAGTAGGGCATGGATCGGCTGAATGTCAAAAGCCGATAGTTTGTTATGAATGTAACCAAGAAGGGCACAAAAGGCCAGATTGCCCAAAGTTGAAGGATGCTAAGAAGGATAGTGAGAAGAACAAAGCCCCACCAAAAGGTAATCCTCGAGTCTATATCATGAATGTTGACGAGGCCCGAAACAACGATCAAGTTGTTTCTGGTATGTTCTATTAATGGTCATTATGTTAGCATTCTATTTGAATCCAGAGCTAATAGAAGTTATATTGCTTCTACATGTATACCTATGCTAAAATGTGCTTTATATAAATTAGATAGGCCTTACACTGTAGAGACTGCTAGTGGCCAGGTGATTAGTATACCTGACATAGCTAGGGATTACCGGTTAAAAATTGATGACGCCTTGTTTGAATTAGAATTATTACCTATGAATTTGCGTGGATTCGACATAGTCCTAGGAATGGACTGGTTAACTAGATATAAGGCCAGGATTATGTGTGACAAAAAGGTCGTTGAAGTGGAATCGTTAGAAGGAAATGTCCATGTAATTCTGGGAGATCGTCCAGCAAAGCCTATGAAGATTATATCTCAACTTAAGGCCGAGAAGTATTTGAAGAAAGGTTGTCAAGCGTTTCTAACTTGTATTGTGGAAGATCCTAAGTAAAAGAAGTTGGAAGATGTACCAGTAGTTTCTGAGTATGTTGACGTATTCCCAGAAGAATTGTCGGGTTTACCACCAGAGAAGCAAGTGGAATTTCCAATTGAATAAGTGCCAGGGACTGCGCCAATAGCCAAGGCACCATACAGACTCGCACCTTCGGAAATGCAAGAACTAAGGAGTCAACTTCAAGAATTGTTAGATAAAGGATTCATCAAACCAAGTACTTCACCTCGGGGAGCACCACTATTGTTTGTCAAGAAGAAGGATGGCTCAGTGAGAATGTGCATCGACTATCGTGATTTAAATCGTGTAACTATCAAGAATAGGTATCCTCTTCCAAGAATTGACGATTTGTTTGATCAACTGCAAGGAGCGAGTTATTTTTCTAAGATTGACTTAAGGTCAGGATACATCAAGTAAGAGTCAAGGAAGAATATATACCAAATTCGGCATTTAGAACAAGATATGGACATTATGAGTTCACAGTCATGCCGTTTGGGCTAACGAACGCACCAGCAGTGTTTATGGATCTCATGAACCGAGTCTGCAAACCCTACTTAGACAAGTTCGTGATCGTCTTTATTGACAACATTCTGATTTACTCCAAGAATGAGAACGAGCATGGGCATCATCTAAGAAAGGTATTGGAACTATTGAGACAAGAAAAGCTCTATGCTAAGTTCTCTAAATGTGATTTTTGGCTGCGGGAAGTTCCATTTTTCGGACATGTGGTAAGCGAGGCAGGTATTCAAGTGGATCCTGCTAAGGTTGATGTTGTAATGAAATGGGAACTACCAAAATCTGCCACTGAGATAAGATGATTCTTAGGGTTGGCAGGTTACTACAGAAGGTTTATTCAAGACTTCTTCAAAATTTCTACACCACTAACTACTTTAACTCAGAAGAACGTTAAATTTGAGTGGAAGTAGAAGCACATAGAAGCATTTGAATTACTGAAAAAGAAATTGAGTTCCGCTCCAATTCTATCAATACCAAATGGATCTGAAGACTTTGTCATTACCACTTATGCATCAAGGAAATTAAAGACACATGAAAAGAACTATACCACCCATGATTTGGAATTGGGTGCGGTGATCTTTACTTTCAAGATTTGGCGTCACTACATGTATGGCACTAAGTTTGTAGTCTACTCTGATCACAAAAGTCTCCAACATCTGTTCAGTCAGAAGGAGTTAAACATGAGGCAAAGACGTTGGATGGAGACCTTAAGCGATTACGATTATGATATCAGATATCATCCAGGAAAGGCCAATGTGGTGGATGATGCTTTAAGTAGAAAAGAAAGGATAGAGCCACTTCGTGTCCGGGCCATAAGATTGGATGTGCGTGTAAGCTTAATGGACGATATTCTAAAAGTTCAAAAGGAGCAATTAGAAAGTCAGGAATTGGACAAAGGAGAAAGGAGTATGGTTGAAAAGAGCTTAACCAAAGAACCAAATGACATATTTCGATTGGGAAATTGAATACGGATAACCAAGGAAGGAGGATTACGGGAGAAAATTCTCAAATAAGCACACAAGTCAAAATATATGATGCATCCTGGTGGGGACAAAACGTACCATAATTTGAAGGAAAATTATTTGTGGCCAGGCATGAAAAGAATATAGCAGAATTTGTTGAGAGGTGTTCCATGTGTTTACAGGTGAAAGAAAAACACTAGAAGCCATCTGGATATATCTGCAGAAGTTGGAACTACCGTTGTGGAAATGGGAGTTAGTCATAATAGACTTTGTGACTAAGTTGCCCAAAACAAGCAGTGATAAAGATACCATATGGGTTATAGTGGATTGTCTGACTAAATCAACTCACTTTTTGCCCACTAAGGAGACGTACTCAACAGGGGAATTTGCTAAGCTGTATGTAAAAGAAATCATTAGATTGCACGGCGTACCATTGTCGATCATGTCAGATAGGAACAGTCGGTTTACATCCCATTTTTGGAAGAGTTTTCAGCAAGCAAAGGGAACAAAGCTAAACTTGAGTACGGCCTATCATCCTCAAATGGATAGACAAAGTGAAAGAACTATCCAAACATTGGGAAATGCTTCGGGCATGTGTTACTGAATTCGGTGGTAGCTAGGATAAGCATTTGCCTCTAATGGAATTTTCATACAACAACAGTTACCACTCGAGTATAAAGACAGCTCCGTTTGAGGCGTTGTATGGTCAGAAGTGTCGTACACCAGTCTGCTGGTTCAGAAGTTGGTGAAGGGCAATTAACTGGACCAAAATTTGTTGTTAAAATAGCTGAAAAGAAAAAGCAAATTCGGGAAAGGCTTAAGGCTGCCTAGGATAGGCAAGAGAGTTATGCTGATAGGCGTCAAAAGCCTTTAAAGTTTGAAAAAGGTGACATGGTCATGTTGAAAGTGTCGCCTTGGAAGGGACTTATTCAGCTTAGTAGGCGTGGGAAGTTAAGTCCCCGCTACATTGGTCCGTTTAAGATAATTGAAGAAATTTGTACTATTGCCTATAGATTGGAGTTACGAGAGGAACTCAGTGGAATTCATGACGTGTTTCATGTCTCCAATTTACGGAAATGTGTAACGGATGAAACACTAGTAACTCCATTGAAGGATATTCGTGTTGATGAAAAGCTTCACTTCTCAGAGCAACCTGTTGAAATTTTGGAGCAAACAGTGAAGAAGTTAAGGAGAAAATGGATTTCGATGATAAAAGTAAAATGGGATGCTCGACGAGGTCCAGATATTACTTGGGAATCAGAAACTGATATGCGGAGAAAATATCCCCACTTATTTGAGCCTTAGAAGGAATTCCGGGATGAAATTCATTTAAGGGGGGGGGGGGGGAGAATGTAACAACCCTGACCGAAGCATGATTGTTAAAGAAGAGAAAATAGGGAAAAGAAGAAAAATTTTCTAAGTGTTTGGCTCGATACGGCCGTATCACATTATAGTGATACGCCCGTATCGCGGGGCGTATGGGTTCAGAATGATGATACGGTACGACCGGGTCGGGTCGCGAACCAAATGTATTCGGGCCCGTGATACGCCGTAT
Organism: Deinandra increscens subsp. villosa; assembly: GCA_039602395.1. Lineage (NCBI taxonomy): Eukaryota > Viridiplantae > Streptophyta > Magnoliopsida > Asterales > Asteraceae > Deinandra > Deinandra increscens. The sequence continues at coordinate 32,601,691 of JBCNJP010000010.1, forward strand.
TGTATAAGGCAATACGGCCGTATCCTTCACAGGATTATAGAAGTGCAATTTCACCGAATTTGGTCATTTGTTTCCCTTCAAACCAGCTTCTCTACTGGTTTTCTCTTGTTAACTCTGCCCAAAGAGTTCCAGTGACTGGTTGGATGCTTGAATACAAGAATTGAAGCTTAATCAATTGAGGTAAGCTTCTTATCTTCTCTCTTTGATTAATTGGTGAATATTGAAGATGAATTTGATGTTTAACATTGATTTAGAAGTTGTGAGAATCATCAAAGAGGTGATTTGTGTACAAAAAGCAGCAGGGAAATAAGGAAGAACTTGGATTGCAAATGCAACCCTAAATTCTTACCAATTTAGGAAAGATCAAGAATTTGAGTGTTAAACCCAAATTGGATGCGTACAGCTTATTGCTGAGTTGTGGATGGATTCGAGGAATCTCAGTAAGTAACATTTATGGAAGGAAAGCCGCTCTTGAGGTAGGTTTTTCATTTTATGTAACAATTACCAATTTGAATGCATGCATGTGAAATGGTCAGTAGATTGACATTCTGAGCATCTAGTTATGTTTTTGAAGCTTAAACAAGCAATTAGAATGTTTTGGTACAAAGAGAAACGGATAGATTTGGCTCTGAATGGTCAAAATAACCAAAACAGGATTCTGATCTGATGATGAATACAGTCGTATTATGGCATATGGCCATACGGCCGTATCAGTGGTCGACCAATTAAAGAACTCGAATATTAAAGGCAATACGACCGTATCCGTGTTATGACAATACGGTCGTATCACGTGGTTATCAGATTTGGAATTCTAATCTCGTTGGTAATACAGCCGTATAATGTAAAAGTGAATACAGCCGTATCGCGGGATTCTGGAAAATGAAGAAACTGTTGAATACGTCCGTATCAGCATATTGTGATACGCCCATATGCATGCTAGAACAGTTTGATGTCTTAATATTCTATTTTAAACTAGAAATTTAGACTATGGATTAGGAATAGTAATGTTCTAAGGTTTTACTAGACTGACTGAAAATGAATTGAAAGGATTTCATATCATTTAACTTAATGTTTGATTTGGAAATCCTATTTATTGAATCGGGTGACCATACGGAGACCAATTGCATATTGATTTGAATCTGAATTGCTCAGTAAGATAAATCAGTGACTTATGTACTGATTTAATGTTACGATTATATATATCGTGGGGTGACTTGCATCTAGACGTGGTGGAAGTGAGTTTAACTTCTTAAGTCCCGCTTATCTGTGAGTACCGATAGCTTCCCCTCTTTTAAATATTTTAAATCTTTTGGAGTGCACATGAACTATTTACTGCTTATTTTACTATGCTTTGTATGTTTGGGCTAGCCGGGTGGGTCAATTGTCGGGTAGTAAGCTTTCAAAAGTAAGCTACTCTGGTCATTAGAGATTACGTATGCCACGGGGTGTATAGGGGGGGGCTTAATAGCTGATTAAGTAGGTAGTGTAATTGGCCTCACGTCTATTCCTTGAAATTAAGTTATCAAGGATGTAGTATGTGTCACTATATGCCCGAACATGAGGGGTAATACAGAGGCACGCGCCTATGTTATGTCGGATTGAGTTTTGACCTAGGGCATCAGTAGCTACACATAGGGTTTAGTAAAGAGAATGAGAAAATGTTTATCTGATTGTTTATAGCTGCGGACTCACTAACAACATTATTGTTGTTGACATGTTTTAGTTCATGGTGCAGGTAAGTAGCTTAAAGCAGAGATTGTGTCGAGCAGAATGGTTATGGTTGGGGACCGTTATTGATGGTTGTATTGCCTATTGGTTGCATGATCAGATCTGACCTTTTTTATCTATCCTTGTTATCTCTTTTCTCCTATATTCTGAATAATGTTATGTCTTAGAGTACCTGGGACCAAGCCTAGTTTTAGCTGCTAGAGTTATAGAACTCCTTGTGGCTTGTCTTGTAATATATGGTGGTCGTTGTTTGCATTGGGTTGTGTGTATGATTGTTGCGTACTCTGACTATTAATCTGATGCTTCCGTGGATCCTGATACGAACAGTCGGCCCACACCCGTACTTTCTGTCCTTGGCAAGGGGCGGAAAGTGGGGGTGTGACACACTTCCTCTTGTTATCCATCACACCAGTCACTTCTTTTCGCTGAGGTATAATTCATTGTTGTACGACCTGATCAGTTAGCTTATGAGCTAGGTAAATAGTGTCACGAATGTTTCCAGGATTGCTTGAGGTCGCCAAGCTTTGAATTTTAGGTGCCAAGCCATCAATGTACTGCTCAATTCGGCGATAGGGCGGATCAACCATAGTAGGACAAAGCACAGCCAATTTATTCTGGCACGATGTGTACATCTCAATCTCGGATCCCTCTATCTTCAGGTAGGCAAATTCAACCTCCAAATTCTTAACCTCCATGCAAGGACGGTACTCCTCGATCAATAGTCTCGTGAACTCTACCCATGGCATTGCGTTCGCTTCTACTAAACTAAGAACTTGAAGTTGCAAGTTCCACCACGTTAAAGCAACTCCTTCCAACGTTCCTAATGCATACTTAACTCGGTATTCACTTGGATAATTGCATCTCTCGAAAACCGACTCAATCTTTTCCATCCGGTGAAGTAGTCCTACGACTCCTTCTGTTCCGTTAAACATGTGTGCCTTGCATTCCATAAGCATCTTCTAAGAACACCCTTGCGGTATGTTAGGGTTTGCTTATGCGTGAGCTGTCGAAGCTGCTGCTACACTCTGACCGATAATAGTATTAAGCTCTTCTGCAGTGAGATTGATTCCACGGCCTCGGCCTCTACCTGCCATTACCTTTATTCATAACATACAAAAATGATTAACATCAATGTGTTTAACATTCGAGTATAGTACAAATATCAAATGACATACAAAACACATAACAACTACAACTTTAAATAAAATAAAACCGCAACTGACTCGCAATTTCATTGAATTTTTGGATTAAGTTAAAATACATGTCATAAGATAGATAAAGACTAATAATCTTTATACAATGCTTCATAAAAGCGTCTAACATAGATACTAACTACTAACGGATACTACAGGCTAATCAACTGATCCCCTCAACCAGAGATAACGAACCGTCACTCTCCACATCATCCTGGTCCATGGGTGCTAGAACTGGATCTGGCTCTGGGGCTGCAGGCTCCTCCTACAGCTACAACTCTACCTACACTACTGCAACCCGTGCAGTTAACTACTGAACCATGAAGAATAAATGATGAATGAGATCTCCATGTGCATCGATCATCGCACTCCGAACAGAGAACCTCCTCTGCAAGTCCTCATGCTGCTATGTCAAACGATCCAGGCGCTCCTCGCTCTGTCGCCACTGAGCGATAGCACCCCTAAGTCGGTAAACAACATCACATACTCCTACCTAAAGATCGACGATATCTCCTACTTCACGAGTGACACGATCCCGATGTGCAGAATGGTCGGCCACGAATTCCGCTATAGCTTGCTCTGTCACGTAGGGTAAGGCTGGCGTAGCCCTCATCCATGTTGTAGTGAGAGCGATAGTGGGTACAGGTACACGATGGACTTGTTGGATATTAGATGTCCTGACTCGACATTTAACGTAACTGACCCGGTTTCGACCCGTAAGAGTTACACCGGAGTCAACAAACTATTATAATTAATTACTTGTTAATTTTTAAAATTAAACGGTTAAAATAAATAAATACTTGTTATTATATATATATTAACAATTCACATTTCTTTCATGTGAGTGGAAATACTGTACTTCTTTTTATCCAATCAGAGTCTTCCGAGTGTTCTTTTTATACAAGATGTTAAATTTCAATTTTTTTTATTAGGGGCGGTGGTTGGTGAGTAGATATGCACCAGACTTTTTATTCTTCCCCTTTCATCTTATCTTTCATTCTCCTCCTCATCTTATCTTCTGAGAATGACTATCATTTCTAAGGATTATTCATGGAGACTTGACAAGTGTGAGAGACGAAAATCTCATGCAACCCGGGCTTCTTTCTCCGATGTTGTGGCCGCTGGAATGTCACTGACGGCTAATTGACGCTACCGTTATGATTTCTAGGCTACCTCGCTACTTTCTCTGATATGGCTTCTTTCTCCGATGTTATGGCCGTTGGATTATCGCCGCTAATGGTAGGGTTTGTCGGCTGTCACTACATTACGGGGTGTGGCCGTCAGTTTGGAGGCCTAGGGTTTCTTTGAATCCGATTTATCTCTCTAATTTTGTGGTCGTTGGAATGTCGTCGTCGGCTTCTGACTGCCATTACATTGCTGTGTCATGCAATCGGACCCCTAGGGTTTCTTTGGGCATTTTTGACGTCGCTGCCATGTGACCTTTGTTTACTGTTCCTTTTTCTAGGGTTTATCTGCAATGTTTACGTGTGACGATAGTGAAAATTCTCTTTTGAGCTTGAAAGGCTATGATGACGATATATCTGAGCCTAAATCTTTCAAAACGAAAAGTAATGGATGCCTATGATGATGTTATATTTGTGGCTAAATTGCAGTTGTGATAAGAATAATATTTATGTTATTTTTCTGATTTCTCAAGTATGTTGTTGCTTTCTTATGTGTTAGCTAAATTAGATTTGCACAAGGGTTTCTTTTTGGGTTCTATGGCTATGATCTGTTGAGCTTGGTAGGCTATGATGATGATATATCTGAGCCTAAATGTTTGAAAACAAATAATCGATTCCGTAATGGATGCCTATGATGATGTTTTTTTAGCCTATTTCTGATTTTGAATAGGTGTGTTGAGCTTGGAGGACTCTTTTGGCTAGGCAATAAACATTTGCATCCATAGAGTCACCCTCGACCAAGGAGTCTTCATTTTTTATTGTGAGTGGAAATACTGTGCTTCGTTTTATCAAATAGGGGTCTTCCAAGTGTACTTTTATACTACACATTTACTTTCAATTGGTTTATTAGGTTGGTGGTTGGTGAGTATCTTATTAACCAGTTTTCAGCTTCTGTTTTGAAAGTTTTTAGCTTCTGTTTTGGGTGGTGGCTGATGTTGCTGATGAGCTGTTGACTTCAGTTAGTTAATGTGGAGTTTTTTATATGATTTAGCTGCAACTGTGATCTGAATTTATATTACATATTAGTTATGATTTCTTTTCCTTTGGACTCTGATGATCTTCTTCACTCATCAGATTCTATAGGAGCGCCTGTTACCTCATTGGCGTGGCAATCGACTTTTGCAGCCATTGGATTTGTCTTATTGGTGTGGTGTGGCAATCGAACTTTTTCAGCCATAAGGTTTCTATGTCTCCTCCTTTGTTAATTAAAATTAAAGATCTGAGTCTGATGGTCTCTCTTATACATGGCTGCTATTAGTGCTTTGGAGTTATTTTACACATAGAAAAGGCATTAACCATCCTTGCAATGATTCTGTTTGGATTTCATGACATAAATAATCCTTATGTGTTGGCTAAATCAGAACTGCATTATCTGTTGAGCTTGGGAGGCAATGATGATGATATATCTGAGCCTTAATGTTTGAAAACGAAAAATAGTTGATGCTTATGATGATGATTTTACTGTATTTTTTATGGATTCTAACTCTCATGTTAGAAGCCATGAAAGTATGATCAAAATAGTTACTTTTGTTATATATATATAATAAGAAAGTTGTTCCTTTTAACTTTGAAACATAAGGCTATGATGTCTACCCATATTTGATGATACACAAGGGATCAATTTGTTTCTCTTAGTGATGCCATCACTCTGTATTTGATGATACACAAGTGATCAATTTGTTTCTATTAGTGATGACATCACATAATATGGTCTGAGCCTACATTTTAATGTTAGTATTTGTTCACTTACAATTGTTTTAGGCTAATGTAATCATGAAAATGGTGGGCTTTGCCTTACTGATTTAAGAATTGTCCAACTGATTTGAATACAAATGGTTTGCTGTGATGATATAAACCTTTCTTAAGGTTGTCATGATATAAAGATTGCAATTTGTTTTATGTGAGGCACTTTAGTGTGTTTCGTTTGCACCAGTAATTCTTTGACATTTACGTGTCATAGTAAGGCTATGATGTTGTTAAAAAAAAGGTAAGGCTATTATGATTTTTGTCTTTACGGTTTAGACTTAGTGGTTTTGGCAACGACACTATCTTTAGATTGTTGTCGTTACCCCATATGAGTCCCATATACGGTCTGAACGGTTACCTCTATGATGATTGACATATAAATTGAGCCTTGATGTATGTTTTAAATCATACTTCAGATATGTAGCTATAACTGTTGTAAGTTTGAGGTTATATATTTTTTTTCTTTCTGCAGGTGCTGCCTTCTGCTTCTGTTGTTTACTATCTTCAGGTACACTGGTCATTCTCTTCTTATGTGCTAACTATATACTAGTCTTATACTGAATATTAGATTTAGGTTGATTAATTTGCCATCATATTAGTTATGTAGGATGACTTCTAATTTAAAGGCAATATATTTATTATAACTTCAATAGGAGTTGTAACCAATCTGTAATGTACTTATTTAGACTTTAATGGTCACTATGATCTTTGTTTTAGTGATGTTCTACATCTTAATGTTTTTCTATGAAATGTGTGTAATTGTACTTACTGTGGAAACTTTTATAGTCTTTAAATTATGTTTCAACTTTATTTTAGATTGTAATTTATACTTACTTCCCATGTCTGAACATGATGTAACATCAATTTTAAGAAACTTTATTCATTTCCTTTAATGATGTTTTACATAGTATTCGTATTTTTAGATTACATTTTTTGCTAAAATTGACTATCGTTAGGTGTATGTCGTTGCTTTTCGTGTTGTAATTTGTTTGTCCCGCCGTCTAATATTGGTTAGATTGTTTTATGACCTAATTTTTTCTTCTTAAGTGTGAGTTCATCTATGTATTAACACTTTCAATTACAATTTTTCATTACCGGATTGTCCTTAATCTGAATGTGGGTGTTGGTAGTTTTTCAACTAGAAATGGTTGCAAACTTTTAGTTTTGGATATTTTAAGGGTTTGGGTACATTTATGTTAATGTCACTACTACGAGTATTGCAATTCTTTGTGTATTTTTTTCTTGAATATTTAGAAGATATTGGTACATATGATTTCAGATAATGGTTCTTATATTTTACATGTCGGTTCCCTTTCTTTTTTTAATGGGAATGGTCGTCTAAATTTGTTAAATTAAATGTGTAAATAAATGGTTTAAAAGGGTCTTGTTGTAACCTCCTCTGACTCATTGTATTGGTTTCTGAGATTGAAATGTCCCCAAATTCACTGAAATGTTCCTGTTTATTGTAGCAATTTTCCACATTGTTCTGTCTTTTTAATGTGATCATGTTAACTCTCTTTTTTGGCTTCTATGAAGGATTTGTTCGGGTTGCATAGTGTTGCGTATGAAAGTTAGTGAGATGACTATTCGTACTCTAAGAGTTTTAGTTTTGAAATTATAGTTTCATTTCTTTTTAGCTTTTAAAAGCAAGGGTATTAGTTTTGTACTTATGGTTTCATTTCCTTTAGCTTTTAAAAGCAAGGGTAATGGTTTCGTACTTATAGTTTCATTTCTTTTTTAGCCTTCAAAAGCAAGGTTATTATATATGTTTTCAGTAGGAAAGTTCATAGGATGATTTCCTTCAAAGGCTTTCAAAACCTTTCATGTCGGTACATTATAGAACATAAGGTGTATAAATGGTAATACCAATAAATTATATGCAAGTTGAATATATGAACTTATTATCTGAAGTGTAAAACTCTAACAAAAGCCATTGGTCTATTGACCTGTTAATTTGTCTGCTGCAGGTTAGCTATTTTTGTGCAACAATCTTTATAAAGGTTAGCGTATCTACTGCTTCATGTTATCTTAATGCTAATTTCTTACTTTAGTATTAGCCTTTTTAACTATAATAAACATGCAGATGATAAGGGAACCTCCCCTAAAAAATCAAGGAGAAGGCTCCTTAACAACAAGTGCAAATGTGTAGATGAAAAGACAACTCCTCCCAAGAAATTGAAGGTGAAAGCTACGTGACAACAACTGGAAGACCAAACATCTTTTGGCAGCCACAATGGCAATAGTTAAAACCTTTTGTCTAACATTGGCATGTATTATTTTTGTACAAACAGGGGCAAAACCTATAACCAAAGCACCCCTACTAAAACTTCATGTACTTATGTAAATTATGAAATAGCATCCTCTTAACTCAAAAAAAAAAACAAAAAACAAATAGGATGGTACCCGCCACAACGCTCGGGTGGGTATCCATCTTGTTATATTTAATTAAATGTAATGAAACAAATTTATCATAAAATGGTTTACGAGAAATGTCGACGGGACATTGTCTAGTCGTTACTGGTTTAACGGACTAGTAATGTCGTTGGGTTTGGATTTGGATCACAACATGGGTCAAGAGTTTCTACAAGCCCATCGTGCGCAATTAAAAGGAACGGATTAGGGGAGGATAACCCTAATCGAACTTTTGGCTCTCTCTCCTCCCCCTTGCCGTCTCCGTCCACTCTCCCTCTCCCTCTCTCTCTTTTTCAGCGCAACAATCACCACCATCTCCGTCGCCTTTCTCGACCACTACGATGGTAAAACGTGATCCACGTTTGATTGTCGCCGCAATGAAGTTGAAGACAACCGCCACCGCTGCAAGGGTCGCTGCCGCTCAAGAGCGGGCCGTCGCCGCCGCCACGGTACGCGCCGCCGTTGCCGTCGATATTTTCGGCAAAGACCACCGCGAGGTGGTTCTGCTTACCCGCGGCACCGAGGCCTATGTTTGAGCCCTCGCGTGCCGCCATGGTCGAATCGGGTGAAAACCCTAAGTGGTCGGCGACATTGTATGCCGTCGCCGTTGCGCCACTTCTTCCGCCGCATCCACGCACGACGGACGAAATCGTTTCTACAACGGATTCGTCGTCAAGCACGGCGGAACCATTCGATTGGAATGCTATGATCATATCATGGTTTCGTTACCGCCATCACTGTCGGTTCATGAGATGAACGTGCCCGTCGTGCCTGAGGCCCGTCTTCAAAGTCGGTTGAAGACTTGACTCGCTGGTTTGAGTCGGACGTTACCATTGACCCTAGAACCAGTTCGTCGAACCCCGGTGTCTCGAACGGTTTTTCAGACTCCACAAGGTATATCTAAATTGTTTTGGTAATTAAATTAATTATTTAATTTATTTCTGTATTTACGCGTACACGATGATCAGATCCTGTCTACGGTTTTACTAAAATTTATGTTGTAAAACTAATTTCCGTTGTTTAATTAATTCTGATTAATTAACCCGTATATTTAGTCTATAAATAATTAAAATGGGCAACCCGGATACCCACATTAAAACCCAACATGGTATCGATTCCACGATCACCGCGCGTAAATCGGAACCGGTCTTTTCGTAACCGGTGGTTCGCAATTTCGATTCATTTCCAAATTGCAAATGGAATTACTTGTCTAATTCTTTTTAATTAATTGTGTGTTACGGCTGACCCCTTTAATTTTAATATATGTTTGTATGTTTTGGCGCGTTTTATTTTTTCTCTGATTTGCCCAATTATATCTTTTATTTGGTTTTAATGGACCAGCTGTTTTCGGGTTTCAAAATTGTAATGCAGAGCTAGGTTTACTAAGTTGTTAGTAAAGTTTATAAAACTAAGACCGAAGATCGGACACTCGCTAAAATAAACTCTGAAGGCTAGTGGGAGTTGTACCGGATCCACGAACGCATAGAGTTGCCTTCCTTGTGGTTGTTCACTTTTATATGTCATGTCCCTATTGGTCTTTCTAAATGGCTCTAGCAAGACCATGCCATAATGCCGTTAGCACATAATTCACCATTCGCGACACGTAGATATTTCAAATAGGCGATTTAAAATAAATGTCCTGAGTGGAGATAGGGTTTATCGTTTGTGTCTAATGATCACTAAATATTAAAATTGGTTTTAATATCCCTATCCGGTAATTAATAAAAATTGATAGTTCATGCCGTCCAAAATCAAGTCAAACTCGGAACGTATTGACCGAAGCATCACTGTTGGAGTATTTCAACACCGCACTTGGTGCCTAGGGTACTTTCCAGGGTGGGGGCATTGGAGTATTTCAACACCGTGCCAGCCACATTGACCATTTGGGATTACTATCGCTTTCTTTATGTATGTTTTTAGTGTTGTAGTATTTCAACACCGCACTATGAACGTATATAGACAAAGTGGGCATGGATGAGGCTAAACATATCGCAAAATATATTCTATTATGCGGCCTCATAAACGAGAGTCGCGACTGAGAATTCGTGATTGACAATCGTTGTCAGTTTGGTTACATAAGTTTGCTCCTGAGGCTCATTTGGTGGTCTCAAGTAAAATTCCTCTAATCGAATTCTCAATTTTCTTATTAAATAAATATTACCAATTTATATAAGAAAATACTATACACCGAAAATACTAATTTAAAATTAGTTTGCTTATTTCAGAAGGCTAATGAAAACACTGTTCCTAAAAGTTCAATGGTATCTCTCGACCCATTCACTGAGACGAACTTCTTATCATGGCAAACCCTCCTAAGGAACATCTTGAGGCTTTTTGGAAAGCTATATGTTCTTGACCGACCCGTCCCGAGCTTGCCGTCTTACTTGCTAAACGACCGCTCGCTGATGGAAATCTAGAAGTACAATGATGACTCTCGGGAAGTCACTGAGCTGATGTTATCTAGCATGACACCGGATTTTTGGTATAAATTTACCGACATGGGAGCGTATGAGATCATGAGAAAACTCAAAGATTTATTTGAGTTGAGCCAGAGAGGTGAACGATGTAAGGCACTTCAACATTTTGTGAACTGCTATATGTCGCCTAATTCCTCTGCATACGATCATGTCATGATGATGAAGGGGTATCGCGACAGACTGATCGACCTCGGCTACTCCATTCTTGAGGGGATAGCTTCAGATGTAGTCTTCGGATCTCTACCCGAGCATTATTGCATGCATGCGATCAATTGCTCGACTCAGACTTTAGATGAGGTTCTGACATTATTTCCAAATGTCAAGATCAGGACCACACCGGCTGTTCTTAGAGTTGTTGATGCAGTTATAACCAAGACCAAGAACAAGGTTAAAGAGACCAAGGGTAAGAAACCATCGGCGCCTCCTCCTCAGGAACGCCAATGCTTTAATTGTAATCAGATGGGCCACTAGAAACGCAACTGCCCTGTCTACCTGGCTAAGATCAAGATGACTAGAAACTCCAGCAAGGGTTCCTCATCAAGTATGTTAATAAATGTTATTAAACTTTTCATTGTTTCCTCCAATACATAGGTATTTGATACTGGATGTGGTTTCCACATCGTTAATGTTTTGCAGGAACCTGGGAAGTGGAAGAAGATAGAGCAAGGCGGCATGGAGCTTATTGATGGTGATGGGAAAAGAGTCCCGGTCTTGGCTACTCGCATATATTCTCTTACATGTCATACTGGCCTTGTAGTTACTTTAGCTAACTGTTTATATGCTCCTGGATTGTCCAGAAACATTGTATCTATCGGTTCCCTGTTTGAACAAGGTTTTAAGTACAAATTTAATGGAAATTCCATTGTTCAAACATAGGATCAAGTCTATCATGTTTTTAAACGAAACAAAGTTGATAACGATTCTTCGTTATGGCATCATCGACTAGGTCACATAAGCAAGGCTCGTATCCAGAAGCTACAAACTGCAGGGATTATTGAATCCACTGATGCAGATTCCTTCGACGAATGCAAATCATGCTTATCTGGTAAACTGAACAAGTCACCCTTCACACGTGTTGGTGAACAGGCTAAAGGTTTGTTAGGATTAATACACACTGATGTGTGTGGACCCATTCAAACTGAAGCTAAAAATCATGAATGCTACTTTGTTTGTTTCATAGATGACTACAGCAGGTATGCTTATGTCTATCTGATGAAACAAAAGCACAAAACTTTTGACAAGTTCAAAGAGTTTCAAAACGAAGTAGAAAACAAACTAAATCGAACTATTAAAATACTTCGATCGGATAGAGGTGGTGGGTATCTTAGCAACGAGTTCCTCGATCATCTTAAAGCTTGTGGATTTATTTAACAACCCACTCCTCCCGGTACACCACAGTTGAATGGTGTTAGTGAAATGAGGAATGAACCTTGTTGAACATGGTTCGATCGATGATGTGTAGGACTACCTTGTCCCACTCCTTTTGGGGTTATACTCTCTTAACCGCTGCTCGCCTAATAAATCTGGCACCGACCAAGAAAGTGGATAAGACCCCATATGATATATGGCATAATTCTTCTCCTAATCTATCTTACCTTAGGGTATGGGGATGCGAAGCTTATGTCACTAGCGAATCTGACAACAAGTTTGATCCTCGAGGTGAAAAGGTGATTTTCATCGAATACTATTGTAATACAGGCTATTATTTTTACCATCCTGATGGAAACTATGTTTCTATCAAAAGGAAGGGTAAGTTCCTTGAGAAGGAGTTTCTCAACAAAGGAACAAATAGTGATCCAGTGGATCTCGAAGAAATTCGAGAAACACAAAACCTTGAGACGGTCGCTGGGTCTGACCGACATATGGTTGTTGCACAATCAGACAAAAACACAAGCGTTCGCAGGAGCGAAAGGACACACAGGAAACTTGATAGATACCTCGGTCATCCAGAAGCTTCCGATGTCCTGTTAGTAGCTGATTCTGATAACGAACCTACTAATTACAAAGCTGATGTGTCAGATCCTGAATCTCAAAAATGGCTTGAAGCCATGAATGCTGAGATGCAATCCATGTGTGATAATCAAGTATGGCACTTGATTGAGCTACCCACCGGTTATCGAGCAAGTGGATCTTTAAAGAAAAACTAACATGCATGGAAATGTCCAAACATATAAGGCACGGCTTGTAGCGAAGGGTTTCACTCAAACCTAAGGGATTGACTATGAAGAGACCTTCTCGCCCGTGGCCATGATCAAATCCATCAGGATATTGCTTGCCATAGCCGCATACTATGACTATGAGATATGGAAAATGGATGTCAAAACCGCATTTCTGAAAGGACAACTCACTGAGGATGTCTACATGGTTCAGCCCGATAGTTTTATCGATCCTAAATATCCAAATAGGATTTGCAAGCTGAATAAGTCCATCTATCGACTTAAACAAGCATCTCGAAGGTGGAATCTTCACTTCAACCAGAAAGTCAAGGAGTTTGGCTTTGCTTAAAACAAAGATGAGCCTTGTGTTTACAGAAAGGAAAGTGGGAGCGCTATATCATTCCTCATATTATATGTGGATGATATACTGATCATAGGAAACGACATCCCTATGCTTAACGAGGTTAAGAAATGGCTTTCAACTTGTTTCGCTATGAAGGATCTTGGGGAAGCTGCTTTTTATTCTGGGAATTAAGATTCACAGAGACCGATCAAAGCGGCTTCTGGGTCTTAGTCAAAGTACATATATTGGCAAGATTATAGCATGATTCAACATGAGCAACTCCAAGAAAGGAGTCGTCCCTATGACAAAGGGTGATGTCCTGAACAAATCTCAATCTCCTCAAACGAAGAAGGAGATCAACCAAATGGCTTCGATCCCATTTGCTTCTGCTAAAGGCTCAATTATGTATGCCATGCTCTGCACTCGACCGGATGTCTCGTTTGCGTTGAGCTTGACAAGTCGGTACCAACAGAGTCCCGGTCTAGCTCACTGGACTGCTGTAAAGAACATCCTGAAATACCTTAGAAACACAAGTGAGATATTTTTGGTATATGGAGGAACTGATGAGCTCGCTGTAAACTGTTACACCGATGCTAGTTTTCAGACTGACCGAGAGACTCTTGCTTGCAGTCCGGATACGTATTCACCCTCAATGGAGGTGATGTTTCGTGGTGTAGTTCCAAACAGCCAGTAGTGGCTGACTCCAGTATTGAATCTAAATACATAGCTGCCTTAGAAGCTGCCAAGGAAGCAGTATGGATGAAGAAGTTCATCACTGATCTCGATATGGTTCCAAGCGTCAAGCAACCAATCGAGATGATGTGCGATAACACGGGCGCTATTGCTCAAGCCAAAGAGCCAATGTCTCATAAGAAGGCCAAGAACATTCTGAGGAAATTTCACTACATAAGAGAAGTAGTTGAAAGAAATGAAATAAAAATATGCAAAGTAGACACAGATCAAAACTTGTTGATCCCTTTACGAAGCCCATGACTCGTGAGACTCATGATCGTCACAGAGAAGCGATAAGGCTTAAATTAGCTAAAGACATGTTTTGATTTAGTATTTGGGTCTACGAACATATAACAGTTATCTATATTATTCATATTTCATCGGTAAATGCAATATGGAATTTCATAACTGTGTTCGATGTTAATACGTTTAATCATCCCTGAACAATTGATGATATTGTTCTAAATGTCCGTAGTCGGTTAGAGACATGGGAACGACTCAAAATTAAGACTATTCTGATTTTGAACCTTAAAAGGGTTTAACGTTCAAAGTCATATACCTCATTAGAGAATGACGTTGGACGTAACTCGCATCAAGCAATGCAATCATGGAAGCTTTGCTTTCTTGATTAATGTTATGCTCAAATGTTTCCTCAGACCTCAGACGTATAGTAGAACTCGCATTTACTACAAATGTTCTTTGATTGTTGTCTAACGTTGTCGCGTAACTGCAAACAATAGGACTACTTTTGGGAATGGATCTAAAGTTCAGTGGGAGTTGTATGCCTCAAGATGGGATTCTGTACTAGTGCTGCAGTAATAGATAGACATAAAGGTGCCCTCGTTGATTCAAAGTGTGAAGTGTGAGGCCTCACCCAAACTTACTGTGTGTTTGATTGGTACACTTTAGATCGGAGAACGAGACTATAATCGATGAATCTAATACATGAGAGTCCATGTCTCATTGTTCATCAATGTCTAGAACGGACATATGACGATTACCATAAGTCCTCTATCTGCTTGCTTTACAATCAAATATACTTTGGCTGTCAACTTAAAGTGTCAAAACTGGTTGGTGTAGCCATGCATAGCTAGAGTGCCTCTGACTACAACGCTAAAGTATCGCGATCAGTCCAAGTGGGAGATTGTTGGATATTAGATATCCTGACCCGACATTAATGTAACTGGCCCGGTTTCAACCCGTAAGAGTTATACCGGAGTCAACGAACTGTTATAATTAATTACTTGTTAATTAATTAAAATTAAACGGTTAAAATAAATAAATACTTTTTATTTATTTAATTAAATGTAACGAAACAAATTTATCGTAAAATGGTTTACGAGAAATATCGACGGGACATTGTCTAGTCGTTACCGGTTTAACGGGCTAGTAATGTCATTAGGTTTGGAGTTGGATCACGACATGAGCCTAGAGTTTCTACAAGCCCATCGTGTGCAATTAAAAAAGGAAGGGATTAGGGGAGGAGAACCCTAATCGAATTTTTGGCTCTCTCTCCTCCCCCTTGCCGTCGCCGTCCACTCTCCCTCTCCCTCTCTCTTTTTTGGCGCAACAACCACAACCATCTCCGTTGCCTTTCTCGACCGCTACGATGGTAATACATGATCCATGTTTGCTTACCGGCGCAATGAAGTTGGAGACAAACGCCACCGCCGCAAGGGCCGTCACGCTCAAGAGCAGGCCGCCGTCGTCGATATTTTCGGCGAGGACCACCGCGAGGTGGTTCTCGCTTTACCCTCTCCACTAAGGCCTATGTTTGAGCCCTTGAGTGCCGCCGCGGTCGAATTGGGTGAAAACCCTAAGTGTTCGGCGCCATTGTATGCCGCCACCGTTGCGCCACTTCCTCCACCGCCTCCACGCGCGACAGACGAAATCGTTTTTACAACGGATTTGTCGTCAAGCACGGCGAAACCTTTCGATTGGAATTCTATGATGCATAGCATGGTTTTGTTACCGCCACCACTGCCGGTTCATGAGATGAACGCGCCCGTGTTGCCTAAAGCCCCGTCTTCAAAGTCAGTTGAAGACGTGACTCGCCGGTTCGAATCAGGCGTTACCATTGATCCTAGCGCCAGTTCGTCGAACCCCGGTGTCTCAAACGGTTGTTCAGACTCCGTCAAGGTGTATCTAAATTGTTTAGATAATTAAATTAATTATTTAATTTATTTATGTATTTACGCGTACACGGTGATCAGATCCTGTCTACGGTTTTACTAAAATTCGCGTTGAAAAACTAATTTCCGCTGAGTAATTAATTCTGATTATTAAACCCGTATATTTAGTCGGAAAATAAATAAAACGGGCAACCCGGATACCCACTGTAAAACCCAACAGGACTCTCACCATATCGTCCACGTAAGCAGGGTACGTCGTCTAGTCCCTAGTGTCCAACTCTCTCTCAGAGATAGCTGGTGTGGACACCCTAGACTCTCCCAATGGCCATCTCCCTCTACTCCCTGTGGGTCATGCCGGTGATGACGAGTCTGACGACGCTAAGTATCTCGATGCCATGCCTGCAATATATATATATATATATATCATGTATATTACAGTGAGTAGCTACTTTTTAAATAACTAACAGTTAATTCAAACAAGCACTACAGAAAGGTAGATGTAATGATGTGATAAGAATAGAGAGAGAAATAACAGTACCAGAGATAGGCAATATAGTATATACATATTCTCATATATATATGTATATATATATAATAGTAAGATGGTCAAACTGCATATATGTGTGTCTAAGCGTGTGTCTAACTGACTCTAGTCATAGTTGGATCTAATGCAATCCTAAGTTTGCTATGACTGAGGACTCTGATACCAGTCTACCACGAACAAAGGCGTGAACCAGACCAGGATCTGAGTCGTCAGACACTTCAAAAATTCTACATGCTCAACTCGCTGTTTAAAATCAAGTTTGGATGCTGATGTATCAAATAGTATATCAGAGTTCTAAACTTTTCAAAGTTAAGCGGAAGAATCATAACATAATTAAGTTTCAGTTCAAAGTAGCGGAAGCGACAACCAATAAAAAAGTTTAAGATGTATGTTCGCCCAAGGCGACAAAAGGTGTTTGAATTATTACAACCCATGCAATGATACCTAACCTGCTACTTAGCTTCTCCTAAGGACCTAAGAAGAAACATGTAAAGTGTCAACGCTAGGTTGGTAAATTCTTAGACTTTAAGCAAGTAAATAAATATCATTTATTTAAAACAGTAAGTTAACCAGTTACCCTCAGTGAGGCATAACCCACCCAAGAATCACACATCCCGAGAACGATAATCAGCATTCTATGTACTTGGGTTAGCTAGACCACATTATTTATAATACCATAGGCCTCGTGTCCCTATTCCGACAGCTAAGTTTTGCCTTCCTGCCATGCTATACTAACCATGACCCGATTTAGGACAATATAATACCACTTCTCCACCGCCGAAGGCGGTGGGGATAGAGCGACCAGCCAGGGTAGGTTTTATCAAGCCCAACAGATCCTTTTCACAATTCTCCATTATCAACTTGATACTAATGGTACACGAATTGTGGAAGGACTCCATTGGCATGTTTTCCTCTGTGGGTTACAAATAGTATATAAAATTAAATTTTAGCATTTATCAACATAAATCGTTTAATATTTCTCAACAGAAATCCTTTAGTATTTCTCAACGGAAATCGTTTAGTATTTTTTCAACAGAAATCGTTACTACATGTCTTCTCCCCCGAAAGCATAATACATTAAAAAGTGGGGCCGAGAACTCACCTTAGGGTGCAAATAAGTATCCAAATAGTAAATGTTGTATAGAGATGGTGAATTCCTCCTGGACTCCACCAATGACACGCAATTGTGTGAGTGTTAACTGTGTTGACAAACCGTCCCGACAACACACGGACAACGGACAAGTGGACTTGAATACACATTGGTGATCAAATTTAGGTTTTCTACATTTGTCCTAGCATGTATTTCTCACATAACATGCTACATGATACATGTAATTATGTCAGAATTATCTATGACATTATCCCGGGTATACGATGTACGATTGACGGGGCAATCACACAAAGTCTTATCATTCCCATCGAGGTAGGAGACTTAGAACTTGTACACTCGTATAATTAATAACTAATTTGACTAATAACATACAAACACTTAATCAAGTAATCTCATGCCCATACACATGCTTTCACATAGTTATTTATTTTCTGGTAAATATATATTTACCACATGTAGGCTAATTCCATGATAACACCACATCATCATCATATGTAAGTCACATAGTTCATCGAGTAACATATTTCAAGCCATATCACAAGTTCCTAACCACATGCATGAATGCCATCTTGACCTACTAAGCCATTTACATGATAAATTCACGTAAATTATTTTTATAAATTAATCCTCATGCAATCTGATATCAAGTTGGAAACTTTATAGACTATCATGCATCCGTTAATCTAGATCAAGCAACTTTATTGTAGATCTAACACAAATCAAGTACCTTTACTCAAGATCTAGCATGCATAACTACCGAAACTGAGTTTCTATCATAGATCACACGTAAAGTTTGCAGCTTTATTGCATAAAAACCCTAGATCTATGATTATGAAACAATAAGAACTTAGATATTGCATCAATCTTCAAGCTTAATCCACATGCAACCATATAAAACCATGAAAAACCCTAGATCTAAGATGGAACATCATATCTTGTATAAAAACCACATTTTTTATCCAAAGATGCCAACTTTATCATCAAAAACACTAGATCTACTCATGATATCATCATAACATTACAAATCAGCCCTAGATCTAACATAAAGCTTGGATCATAACAACTTTCAAACAAGTAAAATAAGAAGAAACACATACCAAATGGATGTAGGATGATCAACGATGATATCCGGACTTGAATCTAGAAGGGAAAGCAAGAAACTTGATGAATTTTGAGTGAGGAATGACCTAAGGTCGTAAAGAGAGCTGATGGGACGTTCTTGAGGTGCACACGTGAGAAAACGGAGGCTAAGTGTGCTTAAATAGGAGAAATTAGGGTTTCTACTAAAAAATGAGTAGCAAGCGTATCGCTTACAGGAGCTATGTGCTCTAGGCAATAGGCCTAGAGCCTCCCATCTGGCAGCCCTTTGACTTTTCATGTTTTTGATGTTTTGGTCATGGTTTTCAATAATTTGGCTTTTCCTCTATTCACCATTGTTTTTATCACATCAAATCCAGTAAAATCAAGTATCAAGTTGCCATATAACTAATTACGATCATGCAATTAAATTCCCGTATCGGTTTGCACATAATTCATGATACTTAGAAGTTTTCAAATTAATGTTTTGAGGCTCTACCTTGTGTGTGATGTTTATGGAGTGTTTTAAGGCTACTATACTCTTTCTAACATCTTAATTGACATACTACGCCTATGTTCCGGTTTGCCGATTTTATCAGTTTTATACGTTTCTAAGACTCTGGTTCCACCCGAAGGGCCAGAATGTCACAATGTTCACCGAGCTTCCACCATCTATTAGGATCGTGCGGGTATAATGGTTAGCCACATAAAGGGTTATTACTAGACCGTCATAGTGAGGATCCTGGAAGTTTTCCTTGTCATCCTTTCCAAAAGTGACCTCTTTTTGGGATGTCACGATCGTGGTCTTGATTGGTCTTCCCTCTTTCTCAGTCTTATATTCCTTGGCATGCCTTTTTGCACAAGTACCACATATTTCAGAACCCCCAGAGACAAAATTGATTACCTTAGCATCCGGGGACAGGGATGTTGCTTGCTTCGACATTCTGGAATTCCGCTAAGCTCATGGATCTGTCATTTCTTATTCCCAGGAGTTCTTTCAAATGCCCCTTGCTTAGGAGATTATTGATTTCCTTTCTAAGGGCTATATAATGTTCTGTATTGTGACCAAAGTCTTCATGGTATGCACACCATTTTTATTTATCTTTCCATGTTGACGATTTCTCATTCTTCCTAGGCCACCTAGTTTTATCTCCTAAATCATGCATGCCATTCATAATTCCAAGAATGTCAATGTAAAAACAATAATTTGTTAGTTTAGGATATTCTTCCTCATCGTCATCCTCATCCACATTGTTGATACTATGTGGATAATGTCTAGAATAGGGTTTAGATTTTTGGGATCTTTGGTATGAGGATCTCGATTTACAGTTAGGATGCTCATATGCTGAAGGAGCATCAGCTTTCTTCTGAATTTTTCTATCCTCTTCGAGCCTAATATATCTTTAGGCCATGTTCTAGATTTCATCTAGTTTCTGGAAAGGATTCATCACTAGGTTTTCACAGAACGGCGAATACTTCTTTAAACCCATCTTGAAGGCATGGGCCGCTGTGGTGACATCTAGGATGGGGATGTCAAGAGCTTCCCTTTCGAGTTGCTAACATGGTCCCTAAGTAGTTCATAATTATACCGGGTTACCTCGTAAATGTCACTGGTTAATTTCTCAAAAGGTCCACTGCAAGAAAACTGGTCATTAAATAAATTAACTAAATGAGAAAAAGAGGTTATCGAATATGGTTGACACTAAGGAGCCACTTCTGGGAAGATCTTGTTAGAGTGGATCCAAATCCTTTGCATAAGCATGGTTCTTTGAGATCAGCCAGGATGGAGATAATATCCATTCGTTCTCGATATTATGCAACATGCTCCTCAGGATCTTCTGTTCCATCATACAGCTTAATGTTGGGTGTTTAGAATCTTTTGGAAGTTTCAGTATCGCTGATTGGGGAAGCAAATCTAAAGATTTTGTGGCTGCAGGCTGGAACTTCAGGAATTTGGTTGTACCACCACAGGCACACTTGAATTATATCTTTGAGTTTCTTCAGTTCCTTAGCAATGGTCGGGCTAACACCTGCATCCTGTGTAGGACCAAAATAGTTAGAGTTCAAGAAATTAGTATTAGATTCGCTACTAACACCCTGGATCTGATGCATCCCAGGATTTAAGCCAGGATTCCGGGTAGTGGTCATCCTGGTAACCATCATAGGATCGTTAACTCCTGATCTCGACTGCATTGGGATGAAATCCTCCAAAGCATTCTCGAAAGATCTAGGGGTGTTGAAATCTAGGATTTTAGGATTCAGTTGCTTTATAGACGTATCCACCGGCTTCCTTATTTCCAAATTAAGCTTCTCCACTTCCCCCATCATTGTTTGGTTGACATTTTGCTGCTATTCCATGTACTGTTGCATCTTCTTGAACATGGACATAACTTCATCATTAGAGAGCAAAACCGACGTTTCAAAGCTTATTCCAGATCCTGAGACACCAAGGCTAGCAAGACTTTCTTACCATGGTCGACACTCTTGTTCTGAGATGTTAGTAATAAAGGAGGAGGATGATGAAAATTAGGAGAGGCTGAGGTGGTAGAGGGGTTGGAAACAGAGAAAGACTTAGGTTGTGAAGACATTTTTTGATAAAACTTTGAAATAAAGAGATTTAAGACAAATTTCGCTAACGTTTGCAAGATGAAAAGCACCACTTACCCCATGGTGGGAACCAAATTGTCTTGACCAAAAATAACAAAGTGAAATTTAGTGATCAAATTCATTTGTGAGGTAGGATGCTTGAAAATAAACGCAAATGAAATTAAGAATGCTAGAAATAAAGTTAAAAATGCTGGAAATAAAGTTGTGAATGCTTGAAAAAGTAAGTTGGAGCCCATGATTTATACGAGAGAAAGCCCTTAATCCTTAGATGTCTATTAGGATCTCCAGCATAAAACTCTCGGGTGGTGGTGGAAATCACACACCTAGTCAATATTATTGAATATGAAAATCAATGTACAATGAGTACTTTTGAGTGGCTTTGCTAAGTGCTCGGTAAGTACAAGTGAGTAACACGGGTCAAAAGTCCTGAAAATAAACCTAGGACACTAGTATTTATACAAGGTGCATCCTAACTAACATCCCAAAAATCATGGAAGTGAATATTCGTTCAACCATAATCGTTAAGTCTAACGCATCAAACGACTTCTATACGTATGGCTATATTGACTTTGTCTTTTGGACGTTAGAGAAGTAACTCAGTCAAATAACACATGACAAAAACAAACAAAAGTTAATGTTAGTGATTCAGCATGCTCATATAATTCGGCATGCTAGATTGGTCAGGATGCTAGACCAGAATTTTGGTCCATAACAACAACCTTTACATCTCTAGTTGGATCATGTTGTGTGCTAACTCCCACTTGGGAGAACTGTGATTGATAAAATAGGCCATCGTGTCATACTTGGGCGGTAACCCATGAACATACTGTAAGATAAGGTGGTTCTCAGAAACTAGACGCTCCACATCACATAATTGTTCTGCAACATCTTTTAGTTTCTAGAAGTATTCATCCATTGAGGTGCAAAAAGCAAGGGTAGGGTTTGAGAATTGATGCTCAAGGGTGGTGGAACGAGCCCTTTTGTTGCTAAGAAAGATTTCTTGAATTTTAACCCATGCCTTGCAAGCATTAGTATCTGTCTCGAGCACACAAACTAGTATATCATCTGATAAGGTACCATAAATCCACTATAAAACGACATAATCAATCTCTAACCAATTCGAGTATGACGTGTTGGTTTCTACTAGTGGATTAGTATCATCAATATGATCCAGTACTTTGTAGGATTTAACATGAAGTTAAAGAATTTTACCCATGAGGAATACGTGACCTTAACGTGGTCGAGCATACGAACTTTGAGTTGAATGTTCGTGATAGCATAAACATTGGTGAGGAGGGAGGAGGGATTTAGCCGTAGCATTGGAGGATGTGGTTGTCATGATCGGGGACGAGGGTTACTTGGGAGTATGATCTACGGTGGATGAGGTATAGTCCGGGACTAGGCCTTGCCGATGGGGTATGAATCGAAGTCGTAGCTTCGGTTGAGGAAAGGCTGCGACGGCTAGAAAAAAAGTAGGGTTAAGGTTTTTAGGCTGTGATACCATAAAAGTATTCATTAATTGATTGATTAACTAAGGATGTGTGTAGTGGGCGTTAAAACCCACTTTTTTCTCCCATATAGCGCCCCATAGCGCCCGGGTCACCACCCCCTCGAGACGCTATGGGTGAGATTTTTTGTCCCAAGCGTGACTATTGTTGATACCTAATATGTGCGTCGTGTGAAGTGTCGAGTTACATCAAGTCAAAGAACAAGTTCAAGCCAAAGGTTGACAGGCCGAACCTGAGGTTCGGACATGCCGAACTCAGAGTTCGGATGGAGATCGGCCAGCAACTATAAATAGTGTGTTTGTTCTTTGTGTGTATGAGTTCTGAGCGTGAGAGATTCTGTTAAGTGTGTGTTTCTAAGGTGTTTCTCTGTGTCTGTATTCTGAGTGCATAATGGTTGTAATTGTTCATCCTTGATTTCTAAAACAATCGGTTAATTACGTTTTGATCTCCGAATAGCTAGATTGATTAGACAATCCAATACTCTCGCATTTTCAAGTGGTACCAGAGCATTCTGGTTCACTCTACTGATCTGTGGTTACTATTTTCAGAGTTTTTGAAACGTTTTGGTGTTTCTCGAATTTGTATACGTGTTTTCAATCAAATCTATCGAGTGTTCTGTGTCAAACTTGCTCCTAAATCATTCCTTATCAGTTTTTCTGTCCTACTGCTGCAAATTTCGTCAAAATCCATCAAAAATTGAGAGTTTTGAGAAAATTATGTCGAAGTTCGGACAATCCTGGTCAGGTTCGGAGTAACCGCTCTGAAGTCCAAGTTCGGACGGAGTTCGGTCGTGTTTCGGAGTGCGTCCGATCCAAGTTTGGGCAGGGTTCGGAACATAATCTTGTTCGGTAGTAGTTCGGTCAAAGTTCGGACCAGCTGGTGTTCGGAAAGAGTTTGGACAAGTTTGGAACAAGTTCGGTATTAGTTCGGACAGAGTTCGACATAGTTCGGTCTGTTTGAATTTTGGACTGTTGCTTGTGGTTCGGAGCGAGTTCGGAGGAGGTTCGGACAAGGTATTAAAGTTCGGATAGAGTTTGGACAATCAGAAATTTAAATATTTCAACGATGTCGGAATATCAAGCTTTTGCCGCTATGCAGAGTGCAATGCAAACTATGATGAACTTTGACAACGAAATTGGAACAAGTCAGAAAGTTCCCAAGTTGTTGAAGTTAGAAGATTATCAGACTTGGAAGCAACGATTTTCGGCTTATATAAGTACGAATGATATCGATTTATGGATTCCAATCAAGAAACTTTATCAACACCCGACTAATCAAGGAGATTTCAAGGAAGTTCATACCTTCGATATTGCTGAAAGGAAATCGTACGAGCTTGAACAAAAAGCTTTCAGTTATCTTACAATGGCATTACCCACTGAGTTGCTTCATCAATTTAGTACTTGCAAGAAGTCTAAGCAATTGTGGGATGCTCTATCAGCAAGATGTGAATGGAATGATGAATACAAGAAGAGTCGGAAGAACGTGTTGAATAAATAACTTGATAATTTTCAACATTATGACAATGAGAACATTACTGCTCTTGTTTCACGGTTTTCACACCTGATTAGTGAGTTAAAGGTAGTTGGAATTGAGAAAACTGATGCTGATTTGAAGGAGAAGATTATGGAAGCATTGCCTGAAAAGTGGGAGAACTATGTTTTGCTGCTCACTCATGACACTACGTCAAAATTCACCTTTGGCCACGGAAAAAAAACTGTGACCAAAGGTGTTTGGTCACGTTTTTTTTTTCCATTCCAATCGACACCAAAGGTCCTCTCACCTTATGTATCCTACGGCCACGTTACAATATCAGTGGCTGAAGCCACCTAGAAGCGTGGCTAAAGGGTACCAATATTTGTTGTTGTAATCAAACAATTCTTCCGGAAAGCGTGGCCAAAGGGTCCCAACGGCCACATTTGTTAGTTTAACGTGGCCTTTGGTATTATATGGTCACATATATTTGTGTTTTAGCCACATACATTATAAAAATACGTGGCCAAAGGGTTGCTGATATCATACA
This sequence comes from Deinandra increscens subsp. villosa, assembly GCA_039602395.1. NCBI lineage: Eukaryota > Viridiplantae > Streptophyta > Magnoliopsida > Asterales > Asteraceae > Deinandra > Deinandra increscens. The sequence continues at coordinate 32,626,661 of JBCNJP010000010.1, forward strand.
TTTTGTCCCAATAAGCGTGGCCAAAGGGTGGCAACGGCCACGTTAAAATATCAAAAGCGTGGCCTTTGGTATTATATGGTCACGTATATTTGTGTTTTAGCCACATATGTTATAAAAAAACATGGCCAAATGAATTTCTGAAATCATACATTTTGTCCGAATACGCGTGGCCGAAGGGTGGCAACGGCCACGTTAAAATATAAATAGCGTGGCCTTTGGTATTATATGGTCACGTATATTTGTGTTTTAGCCACATATGCTGTAAAAAAAACGTGGCCAAATGGGTTGCTTAAATCATACATTTTGTCCCAATACGGGTGGCCAAAGGGTGGCAACGGCCACATTAAAATATAAAAACGTGGCATTTGGTATGATATGGTCACGTATATTTGTGTTTTAGCCACGTATATTTGGGAAAAAAGAAAGTGGCCAAAGGGTAGTTGAAATCAGATTATTTGTCCCAATACGCGTGGCCAAATGGTGGCAACGGCCACGTTAAAATATAAAAAGTGTGGCCTTTGGTATTATATATATGGTCACATATATTTTCTTAATTACAATTAATTATACTGCATATTAATTAATATAGAGAAACCTTAAAAATCATATATTATAATTAAAAATTACTGTACATATATACACTAATCATGATGATGTTCAAAAAGATAACATACGACACTAATCAAAGTTTAATTTCTATAATATTTAATTATAATTTTTTGTCCGTGCTGATCAGCTGCTTCTGCTGGATCCGTATACTGAGTTTTCTGTTTTTCAGATTTTGATTCATCAGCTGGTTTGGTGTTACGTACACTTTCGGCATCTTTTTCCGATCATTATTTACCTGGAAACATGACAAATAAAACCGATCAGATATATATAATATATATATAAAGTTAATTAATTAGCGGATACGATTAATTAATGTAGTAATTACCTGTGGTTGTTCCACTACTTTTTGAACCGTAGAATGATCAACCGGCTGTGATCTATCTGACTTGTTATTAGAATGAAGGATCATTCGGTTCATCGGCCATGCAATAATATATTTATCTTCAACCTCCGAAAGCGTTGTTTTATCATCTATTGGGAATGGTAAAAATGTTGCACCCTTATTGACCTGATAAGCTGTAATTCTACGGCAACCAGGAGGTAATGGCTTTCCATGAATCTTCTCATCTTTTTGTTTTGGATATAATCTAGCCATTGCCACGACGTTCATTAGATCCCCCTCCATGTGCAACGTCGCAGTTTGCTGGCTCCCCTGATCAGAAGTGACAATTAATTAATTAAAGTCAAAAATAGAATAAAAAATTTATGGTATATACTAATCTATATACCTCTTGGATTACTGGCTGAACGATAGGAGCTGCAATGGCATCATTATTATTTGGTTTTTCCAACCGATCACTCTTAGGTACTTTACGAGCTGCAGGTTTTACTGGTTTTGCATGTCTCTTATTCTTTTCCTAAATTGACACCATGTAATTAACTGATTAGTAACATATATATTAATTAACAATAACGTCAAAGCGATTTGTCAAATTTCTAAATTAATTATATATATATACCACTTCCTGCTCTGATGCCCCAGCAGTACTGGCTGCAGCAGCTGCTGCTTCTGTCATTTTTCTCTTTCTCCCCTAAAGACAACATCAGCATTTAATTAAATGATCATATAGAAATTAGTTATAAGGGAAGTACACAACTGTGTAAATTGAAATAGTTACCCTTTCCTTTTGCGACGCTGTTGTAGATGGAGGAGTGTGTTGTGATAGAGTCGCAAAAGAGACCTACAATTCAATTAATTAATAAAATCATATTGCTCATAACCGGCTTATAAACGTTAGTTAACTATCCAGAGAACCATTCGGATGAAGTACAAACTTATCATAGCCAGAACAGTTAATTATTAATTATATTCCGGAACAACTCTAACTATCCTGATGAACTTCAACTATCCTGATGAACTTTACCTATACTGGTGAACTTTAACTATCTGGATGAACTAACTATAACCAACACGGTGAACTATAACTAGAGACGCATGTTCATCCAGATGAACTAGAATGTTCTGGATCAACTCTAACTATCCCGATGAACTCTAACTATCCTGTTGAACTTTTTACTATCCTGATGAACCTTACCTATCCTGAGGAACTTTAACTATCCGGATGAACTCTAACTATCCGGATGAACTATAACTAGAGACGCATGTTCATCCAGATGAACTTGAATCTTCCAGATCAACTCAAATTCAGAACTGTTTCAAATCCGTACCTTATCGGCCGACCTCTGAGATGAGTTTGATGGAGTAGATTGTTTCCGCGATGTATTGTGCGCGGAATTGAGCATGTCCTACGTACAATTAATTCAATTAGTTAATTAATTAATAAATATGCGCTCATGTGATATTGATCATATCAGCAATAATATTTAATTACCGTTGTATTTACATTGGAATGCTGATCACAACTATTTTTAGATCTTACAGTTGTAGTAAGAGGCCCCTCCGCGGACTTTACCTACGAAATGATTTAATGATTTATAATAATTAATTGATAAAAAGTAAAGTATATATAATATAATTAATTATAGGTATATATATATATATATATATAATTTGTCCCTTACAGAATTTACCGCTGTAGCTTGTTTTTCTTCAATAATCATGTTCATAAACGATGTAAGCATATCAATTTTATCATCCTGTGATTTAACCATATCAGTCAGGTGCTCAACCTCTTGATCCTTTTTCTCACGTAGCTGTCTTTCATTTTTTAGTTCCGCCTCAGTTTTTCGATCCGTTCTTTCGATCGCCCTTTTGGAGCACCCTGCCAATATCCACGGGAAGTCACTCCATACCCAATACCTTTTAGGTATCCACCCCTTTCCTTCCCAAGGACCAATTTCAGGGCATCCGTTCCCGGTTCTACATTCACGGATCCCGCATTTATTTTTGCTTCATTCTCGGCCTGCAGTAATTAATTTAGTTAATGTAGTGAGGTGCTGTTAATTTTTAACATGTGAATAATTAGGTATATATTGCAATTAAACTTACTATATCATCTGCTACGCCCTTCACCACAGGCGTTTTGTATTCCCCCTCTTTATTTACCCTTCCTTTCCTCCAAATAAACGCTCGAGAGGGGCAATCATCAGCTGCGATTTCTTTGTTTTGTACCTTGTATTATAATAATAATATATATCAGACTTGAAACATACATTGCACGTTCTTAACCATGACTGGGTGTAATTAATTAACACACTTAGCTTATTACCAGTTTTTCTCTCAGATAGGGGTATCCTCCCCATCCCATTGTATGATCATAAATATATTGTGCTCGAACCTCTTTTGCACTCTTTGACACAGCCTTTCCAACAGAACAGTAGGATATATAATTATAATCTCATTAATTAACACTTAGCCTAATTAATGAAATCTGCAGTTTGAATTGAATAAAAACCTTGAATTCGTCAGATTTTGTATGTGCTACAAATCTGTCCCAGTGTTCTTTTTTCACAATAGTGTGATACATCTTTAGAACTTTCTCAAGCACGGTGGGTCTTGCTAGGTTGAGACGAACGTGTCTCTTGAACATTTTTGTTCTAAAACTCCTTAGCAACCCACCAAGCCGTACCATTATAGGACCCCTTCGACAGTCATCAATTTCGAATAATTGCTGAAAAAATAACATATGACAGGATGTTTTAGTCACATGTATGGAATTCAATAACTTAACAAACTTAATATGAGAAAATGTTTAATCTGTTTCATAACCTAAATCAGTGCCCACATCTTGTTCTTGTCATCTTTTGGCACCTCCTTCCATTTTAGATACCTCAATCCAACCTCTGACCTTGCGATGTCTCCCAAAAAACTTGAAGATTTTGGTCTATGCACCCCGTCAACCCTTCCCAGTGCATCAAATGTTATTGGCCATTTTTTCCCACCACTTTTCTCAAATTTGGCATGCCACTTTGTCAACCGCGTCAATCCCCTCTTGTTTACTTGGGCATCATTGTCGACTTGGTCATCATTGTCGAGTTGGGCATCAATATTGTCGAGTTGGGCATCATTGTCGACTTGGGCATCATTGTTATCCATTTCATCTTCTTCACTCGCTTGTGAAGAATCATCATTGTTATCCATTTCATCTTCTTCACTCGCTTGTGAAGAATCATCATTGTATTCGCCTTCACTGTTATTATAATAAATATCATCACCTGCTTCATGATCCATTGTTAAATGAGCTAGATGATTCCTGAAATGAAATAAATAAAGAATGAAATAAATACGATGGAATAATAATTAATTAGATGAAATAATTGATATGAAACAAATAATCGATCTCCTGATCGAAGATGACAGTGAAATTAATACTGACGGGAATTAGGTAGTGATCTCCTGAAGATGTTAGTGTGATGAATCCTGTAGAGGAATTTTTAGTGGTAGGGAAGAAGAGAGTGATGAATCGTTTTGGTGATAAAATTTTGGTGAGATGGAATAGGAACTGATCAATGAATTTTGGGGAAATTTGAAAAATGGTGGGAAGTAATTTGGGGATTAATCCGGGTGAAAATATCTCAGCCAATAAGACGTTAGCATTTCTCGGATGTAAAAACTCAAAATTCTAAACATAGATAATAATATTTTAAACATACCTTTAAAATGATCTTTAAATGGAAAATGGAATGTTGAGCAATAAATTTAATGATAATTGTATCCTAATGAATTTGTATACCTAACGTGAAAATAAAAGATGTCAAGTACTAAACACACACCACAAACACACACACACACACATATATATATATATATATATATATCTTTCAATGTGTTGTAATATATACATTATCGATTATATATATACATGTATATATATATATATAGGGTGAGATTCATTGTCGACACTTTCGCATGTGAAATAGCTATTTTTCATATGTGTTCACATGTGAAATTTTCTGAATAATGAGAAAAAAGAAAATTAATCACAACTTATTAATTGGGACTCATTGGTCCTTGACTCCTAGACACAACTTATTGTACACACCTTATCATTGGTCCCAACTACGTTTCCCCTAAACACACCTTATTGGGCCATCATTGGTCATAAACACAACTTATTGGTTACATACACACCTTATTGGGCCATCATTGGTCTTAAACATGCTTATTGGTTACATGCATACACACCTTATTGATCGACTCATTGGTCCCAACTGACCCTCGTTTCCCCTAAACACACCTTATTGGGCCATCATTGGTCCTAAACACAACTTATTGGTCACATACACACCTTATTGGACCATCATTGGTCCTAAACATGCTTATTGGTTACATGCATACACACCTTATTGATCGACTCATTGGTCCCAACAGACCCTCGTTTCCCCTAAACACACCTTATTGGGCCATCATTGGTCCTAAACACAACTTATTGTCACATACACACCTTATTGGGCCATCATTGGTCCTAAACATGCTTATTGGTTACATGCATACACACCTTATTGATCGACTCATTGGTCACAACTGACCCTCGTATCCCCTAAACACACCTTATTGATCGACTCATTGGTCACAACTGACCCTCGTTTCCCCTAAACACACCTTATTAGGCCATCATTGGTCCTAAACACAACTTATTGGTCACATACACACCTTATTGGGCCATCACTGGTCCTAAACATGCTTATTGGTTACATACATACCTTATTGGGACTCATTGGTCCCAACTGACCCTCGTTTCCCCTAAACACACCTTATTGGGCCATCATTGGTCCTAAACACAACTTATTGGTTACGTACATAATTTATTGGGCCATCATTGGTCCTAAACATGCTTATTGGTTACATACACACCTTATTGGGACTCATTGGTCCCAACAGACCCTCGTTTCCCCTAAACACACCTTATTGGGACTCATTGGTCCCAACTGACCCTCGTTTCCCCTAAACACACCTTATTGGGCCATCATTGGTCCCAACTGACCCTCGTTTCCCCTAAACACACCTTATTGGGACTCGTTGGTCCCAACTGACCCTCACTTCCCCTAAACACACCTTATTGGGACTCATTGGTCCCAACTAACCCTCGTTTCCCCTAAACACACCTTATTGGCACTCATTGGTTCCAACTGAGCCTCGTTTCCCCTAAACATACCTTATTGGGACTTATTGGTCCTAATTAACTGACCCTCGTTTCCCCTAATTAAACACACCTTATTGGGCCATCATTGGTCCTAAACACAACTTATTGGTTACATACACACCTTATTGGGCCATCATTGGTTCTACACACAACTTATTGGTTACATACACACCAATTGGGCCATCATTGGTCCCAACTGTCCCTCGTTTCCCCTAAACACACCTTATTGGGCCATCATTGGTCCTAAACACAACTTACTGGTTACATATTGGGCCATCATTGGTCCTAAACATGCTTACTGGTTACATACACACCTTATTGGGACTCATTGGTCCCAACTCACCCTCGTTTCCCCTAAACACACCTTATTGGGACATCACATGGTCCTAAACACAAATTATTGGTTACATACACACCTTATTGGGCCATTATTGGTTCTAAACACAACTTATTGGTTACATACACACCAATTGGGCCATCATTGGTTCTAAACACAACTTATTGTTTACTTACACACCTTATTGGGACTCATTGGTCCTAAACACATCAAATTGACCCATTTGACCCCAATTTGACCCATTATTTAATTTTTATCTTATTCTTTTTATATAATTTATTTAGAATTAGAATTCCCCAAAATTTAAGGTTTTTGTAGATCCGTTCTTTTTTTTTTGTGTTTAGGGTTTTTGATCGTCTCTGCATCAGTTGTTGATCGGATTGTAAATGTTGATCGTCTCTGTTTTCGAGGATTGGGGTTTTTGTTTAACGGAATGGAGATTGTGCGAACAGATTACCTTTTTTACCTAAAATTATGCATGCATCAGTTGTTGATCGGATTGCAATTGTTGATCGTCTCTGTTTTCGAGGATTAGGGTTTTTGTTTAACAGATTGATTTCATAAAAAAATAGACAAACAAGTATATAACAAAAAGTGGATTTCATACTACTGATTCCAATTCCATACACAAAATTGTTTCCTACTTTACATGTTCATTCCTAAAAAACAAAACACAGAGCAGTTGCGGGTTGAGGTTCACGGGAACCTAGATTCCATCTCCTCCATCAACTCCCAATGCCTACTCAAAGCTTCTTGCCTCTGTTGAACCAACATTTGAAGCCTGGCATTGGAGACGTGTATCTCTTCTACTAGAAAAGTAGCCATCTGGCATCTTGATGGACTTGGTGGCTCTGTAAGTACCTGGTTGAGCAGGGCCAAGCTGTCTAAGATACTCTGTCTCTCTGCCCCGATAATCACCCCGTACCGGTCCAGGGTAGCAACAATCTTCGTCTGCAAATAATGATCAACTAATTCTTTCAAGTTTGCCATTTTGAGAAGGATTTGAGGGTTTTGAGAAAGGGTTTGATAAGGATTTTGAGAAAAGGTTTGATAAGGATTTTGAGAAGGGTTTGATAATGGAGGTGAGAAGTTTCTGATTACTGATCAGGTGGTATGGTTATATGTGCAAATCACTTGAGTATGCCTAAGCTCAGATGTCTAATCACTAGAGTATACAAAAGGTCTTATTTTATTGAACATTGCACATTATAATTACTTTCACACGTTCTCCATATCAAAAGACCACTAAAATTTTAATCACACGATCTGAAATTATCCGAAATTACTTTCACACGATCTTAAAAATCAAATTAACAAGTCAAAATTAAACGAAGAAAGTCAAAATCACCCACTTCATTCTCTTTGCATATCCTGTTGAATGTTTTGATTTTCTGGTAATAAAATTAACAAGTCAAAATTAAAACGAAGAAAGTCAAAATTACTCAATGAGTTCATGAGGATTGAGAGAAGATGAACTAGAGTTCTTCAGGATTATAAAGAGTTATTCAGTAATAGAACCGGATGAACTAGAGTTCTTCAGGATCAAGAGTAATTATTCGATCAGTAATAGAACAGGATGAACTAGAGTTCTTCAGGATGAACCGGATAAACTAGCTAGAGTTCTTCAGGATGAACTATATATACTATAAATACATTATATTATATTAAAAATCAATTCATTACATATAATTAATTAGTAATCCCAGAACAATTTTCAAATTAAACCAGAACACTTACTCTTAATTAATCCGGAACCCTAAAAAGGTTAATCATTTCCCACACCAGTAGAAGCTTGAAATCTTCTCCGGTTTCATGTAAGTAGTGTTCGAACGCAATGAACAACAGGTCTTCCTTGGTTTGGTTCTCCTCTTCATTCTCTTTGCATATCCTGTTGAATGTTTTGATTTTCTGGTCCATGTCTAGCCATTTCGATCTTAAGACGCTTGTGTCACGGTACTTGTCGGAACGCTCCATAGCAATATGAAAATTTATGTTGACATCCAGCCAAAAGAGAATCGTGTCTTCGTCATTAGGATCACCTAATTGATCGGTAAACATCGACTTAATTAATTAATATATATATATATATAAATGAATAACTTAACTGATCAAATAATCAAATGATTAGTATAAAGAAAAATTAAGAAACGTACTAAGTAAGTGAGGGTTTGTAGGCAACACATAGTCCCTATACTTTACGTCCAACCAAGCTCGGTACAACCCCAGTTCTTCCTGCTGGGTCCATTCTTCTGCCATCTTGCAAGAGTATAAATTGGATGGGGAGAACGAAGAGTGTGTGAAAGTGGTGGTTTAAATATAATGGTTAATTGATTAACTTGTTTATATAGCGTGATGTAGGTTTTGAAATTTAAAAACAAACAACGGAAAAGTGAAATTAGCCGTTACTAGTTACATCACCTGTTTGTGTTTTTAAAATTTCAAAAATAAACGGTAAAAAAGTAACGCAATAAGGATTCGAACAAGGAACATGGTATGTTAATCTAAAGCGACTCTACCACCTGAGCAGCACCCTGAGTTAGAAGCTACTTTTCATTATAATTTATTTAAATACGATTCTAACTGGGCCAGCTAAATTCTAAAAGAGGCGGGATAAATTAATGAGCGAATCCAATTGAAAAATTAGGGTTTTCATTATCTCGATTTCCCCAATTTCCCGCTCCCCATTTCTCCATTGCTCATTAATCGACATAATTTTCCCTCCGTCATATTACTTCTCCAATAAACAGGTTCACAGTAAAGATTATTGAAAATTAGGGTTTTCAGTATTAGCAAAACATTAGTTTTTAATAATCTTTGATGTTGTATCTGTTAGCAAAACAAACAAGGATAAGTCTTGGATGCTAACCAGTAGAACCTCGAAATCATATGAGGATGGAGTTAAATCATTCTTAAATTTTGCAGTTACAAGTTTGAAAAAGAAGGAAATTCCATGTCCATGTGTTAATTGTCTAAACCATTACTCTTCTGATGTTGATGATGTAGAATTTCATGTGTTTTCAAAGGGATTCGATCGGAGTTATACAACGATGGAGTAAACACGGAGAGGAAGACGAGCCCGCAGGAGATGAGCTTCACAAGGAATCATCTTTTGATTCCGGAATGCCATTCGATGCATATCAAACGATAGAAATGGTCAGAGCTACTGAAGACAATTTCACTGAGGACCATGAGAAGTTTCAAGAACGACTAATGGATGCTAAGAATCCCCTATATGAAGGATGCCATACCTTCACAAAGTTATCTGCCTTGGTTCAACTACTGAACTTGAAGACTAAGCATGGAGGATCAGATAAGTCTTTTAATGAACTTTTAGTTTTGCTGAAACAGATGCTACCTGAAGGTAATGAAATTGTGAAAAATACATATGAGGCCAAGAAGATTTTGAAGTCAATGGGTGCAGGGTACACCAAGATACATGTGTGTATCAATGATTGTATTCTTTACAGGAAGGAGAATAAGGACCTAACTGTATGTCCAACTTGTGGTGAGTGCAGGTGGAAGGTGGATGAGAGGACTAAGAAACTATACAACAATACTCCTGCAAAGGTAATGTGGTATTTCCCCATCATTCCAAGATTGAAACGACTGTTTCAAGTGAAAACCAAAGTGGAAGATCTGAGATGGCATGCCACCAGTTCCAAAATACCCGGTGTGTTACGACACCCATCCGATTCACCGGCATGGAAAGCCATAGATGACAGATATCCCGAAATCGCTGACGATCCCAGAAGTCTTCGTCTTGGCATTTCAACTGATGGGGTCGACGTGAATAGAGGCAACAGAAATCATAGTATGTGGCTGGTTCTATCTGTCATTTACAACCTTCCACCATGGTTGTGTATGAAAAGAAAGTTCATCATGCTTTCGTTATTAATATCGGGAGCGCCTGGAAACGATATTGATGTGTTTTTGGAACCATTAATTGATGACTTAGAGCTGTTATTTGAGGCAGGTGTGGAAACATATGATGCGTATGCGCAAGAACAGTTTACTATGCGTGCAGTTGTTTTATGGACGATTAATGATTACCCTGCACTTGGTACACTTTGTGGTTGCCCGTACAGTGGATTCCATGGTTGTGTGGTATGTCGGGAAAAAACTAAATCATTAGGCTTCCTTTCTAGCCAAGCAGTGTTATGCTGGTCACAGAAGATATCTACCATATACGCATCCCTTCCGAAAGCAAACAGAGGCCTTCGATGGTAAACAAGAGATGAAACCTGCTGCAGTTCCTATGACCGGGGAACAGATATACAACGAAGTTCAACATATTAATAACAAATGGGGAAAGGGATTAAGGTGTACTGATTCAGAAATCCCTGGGACCTCAACCCGAAGAGGGGGGGGAGATTGATAAGAGAAAAGGAAAGAACAAAGAGAAGCCACCATATTGGAAGAAATTTAATATATGGTTTCGAAGACTTAGATATTGGAGGCATAATAGTGTCCAACATTGCATTGATTTCATGCATATTGAAAAGAATGTGAAGAATCATCATTGTATTCGCCTTCACTGTTATTATAATAAATATCATCACCTGCTTCATGATCCATTGTTAAATGAGCTAGATGATTCCTGAAATGAAATAAATAAAGAATGAAATAAATACGATGGAATAATAATTAATTAGATGAAATAATTGATATGAAACAAATAATCGATCTCCTGATCGAAGATGACAGTGAAATTAATACTGACGGGAATTAGGTAGTGATCTCCTGAAGATGATAGTGTGATGAATCCTGTAGAGGAATTTTTAGTGGTAGGGAAGAAGAGAGTGATGAATCGTTTTGGTGATAAAATTTTGGTGAGAGGGAATAGGAACTGATCAATGAATTTTGGGGAAATTTGAAAAATGGTGGGAAGTAATTTGGGGATTAATCCGGGTGAAAATATCTCAGCCAATAAGACGTTAGCATTTCTCGGATTTAAAAACTCAAAATTCTAAACATAGATAATAATATTTTAAACATACCTTTAAAATGATCTTTAAATGGAAAATGGAATGTTGAGCAATAAATTTAATGATAATTGTATCCTAATGAATTTGTATACCTAACGTGAAAATAAAAGATGTCAAGTACTAAACACACACCACAAACACACACACACATATATATATATATATATATCTTTCAATGTGTTGTAATATATACATTATCGGTTATATATATACATGTATATATATATAGGGTGAGATTCATTGTAGACACTTTCGCATGTGAAATAGCTATTTTTCATATGTGTTCACATGTGAAATTTTCTGAATAATGAGAAAAAAGAAAATTAATCACACCTTATTAATTGGGACTCATTGGTCCTAGACTCCTAGACACAACTTATTGTACACACCTTATCATTGGTCCCAACTACGTTTCCCCTAAACACACCTTATTGGGCCATCATTGGTCCTAAACACAACTTATTGGTTACATACACACCTTATTGGGCCATCATTGGTCTTAAACATGCTTATTGGTTACATGCATACACACCTTATTGATCGACTCATTGGTCCCAACTGACCCTCGTTTCCCCTAAACACACCTTATTGGGCCATCATTGGTCCTAAACACAACTTATTGGTCACATACACACCTTATTGGGCCATCATTGGTCCTAAACATGCTTATTGGTTACATGCATACACACCTTATTGATCGACTCATTGGTCCCAACTGACCCTCGTTTCCCCTAAACACACCTTATTGGGCCATCATTGGTCCTAAACACAACTTATTGGTCACATACACACCTTATTGGGCCATCATTGGTCCTAAACATGCTTATTGGTTACATGCATACACACCTTATTGATCGACTCATTGGTCACAACTGACCCTCGTTTCCCCTAAACACACCTTATTGGGTCATCATTGGTCCTAAACACAACTTATTGGTCACATACACACCTTATTGGGCCATCATTGGTCCTAAACATGCTTATTGGTTACATACACACCTTATTGGGACTCATTGGTCCCAACTGACCCTCGTTTCCCCTAAACACACCTTATTGGGTCTCATTGTCCTAACACAACTTATTGGTTACAACACACCTTATTGGGCCTCGTTGGTCCTAAACTGCTCATTGGTTACATACATCACCTTATTGGGACTCATTGGTCCTAATTAACTGACCCTCGTTTCCCCTAATTAAACACACCTTATTGGGCCATCATTGGTCCTAAACACAACTTATTGGTTACATACACACCTTATTGGGCCATCATTGGTTCTACACACAACTTATTGGTTACATACACACCAATTGGGCCATCATTGGTCCCAACTGTCCCTCGTTTCCCCTAAACACACCTTATTGGGCCATCATTGGTCCTAAACACAACTTATTGGTTACATATTGGGCCATCATTGGTCCTAAACATGCTTACTGGTTACATACACACCTTATTGGGACTCATTGGTCCCAACTGACCCTCGTTTCCCCTAAACACACCTTATTGGGACATCACATGGTCCTAAACACAAATTATTGGTTACATACACACCTTATTGGGCCATTATTGGTTCTAAACACAACTTATTGGTTACATACACACCAATTGGGCCATCATTGGTTCTAAACACAACTTATTGTTTACTTACACACCTTATTGGGACTCATTGGTCCTAAACACATCAAATTGACCCATTTGACCCCAATTTGACCCATTATTTAATTTTTATCTTATTCTTTTTATATAATTTATTTAGAATTAGAATTCCCCAAAATTTAAGGTTTTTGTAGATCCGTTCTGTTTTTTTGTGTTTAGGGTTTTTGATCGTCTCTGCATCAGTTGTTGATCGGATTGCAATTGTTGATCGTCTCTGTTTTCGAGGATTGGGGTTTTTGTTTAACGGAATGGAGATTGTGCGAACAGATTACCTTTTTTACCTAAAATTATGCATGCATCAGTTGTTGATCGGATTGCAATTGTTGATCGTCTCTGTTTTCGAGGATTAGGGTTTTTGTTTAACAGATTGATTTCATAAACAAAAATAGACAAACAAGTATATAACAAAAAGTGGATTTCATACTACTGATTCCAATTCCATACACAAAATTGTTTCCTACTTTACATGTTCATTCCTAAAAAACAAAAGACAGAGCAGTTGCGGGTTGAGGTTCACGGGAACCTAGATTCCATCTCCTCCATCAACTCCCAATGCCTACTCAAAGCTTCTTGCCTCTGTTGAACCAACATTTGAAGCCTGGCATTGGAGACGTGTATCTCTTCTACTAGAAAAGTAGCCATCTGGCATCTTGATGGACTTGGTGGCTCTGTAAGTACCTGGTTGAGCAGGGCCAAGCCGTCTAAGATACTCTGTCTCTCTGCCCCGATAATCACCCCGTACCGGTCCAGGGTAGCAACAACCTTCGTCTGCAAATAATGATCAACTAATTCTTTCAAGTTTGCCATTTTGAGAAGGATTTGAGGGTTTTGAGAAAGGGTTTGATAAGGATTTTGAGAAAAGGTTTGATAAGGATTTTGAGAAGGGTTTGATAATGGAGGTGAGAAGTTTCTGATTACTGATCAGGTGGTATGGTTATATGTGCAAATCACTTGAGTATGCCTAAGCTCAGATGTCTAATCACTAGAGTATACAAAAGGTCTTATTTTATTGAACATTGCACATTATAATTACTTTCACACGTTCTCCATATCAAAAGACCACTAAAATTTTAATCACACGATCTGAAATTATCCGAAATTACTTTCACACGATCTTAAAAATCAAATTAACAAGTCAAAATTAAACGAAGAAAGTCAAAATTACCCACTTCATTCTCTTTGCATATCCTGTTGAATGTTTTGATTTTCTGGTAATAAAATTAACAAGTCAAAATTAAAACGAAGAAAGTCAAAATTACTCAATGAGTTCATGAGGATTGAGAGAAGATGAACTAGAGTTCTTCAGGATTATAAAGAGTTATTCAGTAATAGAACCGGATGAACTAGAGTTCTTCAGGATCAAGAGTAATTATTCGATCAGTAATAGAACAGGACGAACTAGAGTTCTTCAGGATGAACCGGATAAACTAGCTAGAGTTCTTCAAGATGAACTATATATATACTATAAATACATTATATTATATTAAAAATCAATTCATTACATATAATTAATTAGTAATCCCAGAACAATTTTCAAATTAAACCAGAACACTTACTCTTAATTAATCCAGAACCCTAAAAAGGTTAATCATTTCCCACACCAGTAGAAGCTTGAAATCTTCTCCGGTTTCATGTAAGTAGTGTTCGAACGCAATGAACAACAGGTCTTCCTTGGTTTGGTTCTCCTCTTCATTCTCTTTGCATATCCTGTTGAATGTTTTGATTTTCTGGTCCATGTCTAGCCATTTCGATCTTACGACGCTTGTGTCACGGTACTTGTCGGAACGCTCCATAGCAATATGAAAATTTATGTTGACATCCAGCCAAAAGAGAATCGTGTCTTCGTCATTAGGATCACCTAATTGATCGGTAAACATCGACTTAATTAATTAATATATATATATATATAAATGAATAACGTAACTGATCAAATAATCAAATGATTAGTATAAAGAAAAATTAAGAAACGTACTAAGTAAGTGAGGGTTTGTAGGCAACACATAGTCCCTATACTTTACGTCCAACCAAGCTCGGTACAACACCAGTTCTTCCTGCTGGGTCCATTCTTCTGCCATCTTGCAAGAGTATAAATTGGATGGGGAGAACGAAGAGTGTGTGAAAGTGGTGGTTTAAATATAATGGTTAATTGATTAACTTGTTTATATAGCGTGATGTAGGTTTTGAAATTTAAAAACAAACAACGGAAAAGTGAAATTAGCCGTTACTAGTTACATCACCTGTTTGTGTTTTTAAAATTTCAAAAAAATAAACGGTAAAAAAGTAACGCAATAAGGATTCGAACAAGGAACATGGTATGTTAATCTAAAGCGACTCTACCACCTGAGCAGCACCCTGAGTTAGAAGCTACTTTTCATTATAATTTATTTAAATACGATTCTAACTGGGCCAGCTAAATTCTAAAAGAGGCGGGATAAATTAATGAGCGAATCCAATTGAAAAATTAGGGTTTTCATTATCTCGATTTCCCCAATTTCCCGCTCCCCATTTCTCCATTGCTCATTAATCGACATAATTTTCCCTCCGTCATATTACTTCTCCAATAAACAGGTTCACAGTAAAGATTATTGAAAATTAGGGTTTTCAGTATTAGCAAAACATTAGTTTTTAATAATCTTTGATGTTGTATCTGTTAGCAAAACAAACAAGGATAAGTCTTGGATGCTAACCAGTAGAACCTCGAAATCATATGAGGATGGAGTTAAATCATTCTTAAATTTTACAGTTACAAGTTTGAAAAAGAAGGAAATTCCATGTTCCTGTGTTAATTGTCTAAACCATTACTCTTCTGATGTTGATGATGTAGAATTTCATGTGTTTTCAAAGGGATTCGATCGGAGTTATACAACATGGAGTAAACACGGAGAGGAAGACGAGCCCGCAGGAGATGAGCTTCACAAGGAATCATCTTTTGATTCCGGAATGCCATTCGATGCATATCAAACGATAGAAATGGTCAGAGCTACTGAAGACAATTTCACTGAGGACCATGAGAAGTTTCAAGAACGACTAATGGATGCTAAGAATCCCCTATATGAAGGATGCCATACCTTCACAAAGTTATCTGCCTTGGTTCAACTACTGAACTTGAAGACTAAGCATGGAGGATCAGATAAGTCTTTTAATGAACTTTTAGTTTTGCTGAAACAGATGCTACCTGAAGGTAATGAAATTGTGAAAAATACATATGAGGCCAAGAAGATTTTGAAGTCAATGGGTGCAGGGTACACCAAGATACATGTGTGTGTCAATGATTGTATTCTTTACAGGAAGGAGAATAAGGACCTAACTGTATGTCCAACTTGTGGTGAGTGCAGGTGGAAGGTGGATGAGAGGACTAAGAAACTATACAACAATACTCCTGCAAAGGTAATGTGGTATTTCCCCATCATTCCAAGATTGAAACGACTGTTTCAAGTGAAAACCAAAGTGGAAGATCTGAGATGGCATGCCACCAGTTCCAAAATACCCGGTGTGTTACGACACCCATCCGATTCACCGGCATGGAAAGCCATAGATGACAGATATCCCGAAATCGCTGACGATCCCAGAAGTCTTCGTCTTGGCATTTCAACTGATGGGGTCGACGTGAATAGAGGCAACAGAAATCATAGTATGTGGCTGGTTCTATCTGTCATTTACAACCTTCCACCATGGTTGTGTATGAAAAGAAAGTTCATCATGCTTTCGTTATTAATATCGGGAGCGCCTGGAAACGATATTGATGTGTTTTTGGAACCATTAATTGATGACTTAGAGCTGTTATTTGAGGCAGGTGTGGATTAAGGTGTACTGATTCAGAAATCCCTGGGAACTCAACCGGAAGATGGGGGGGGGAGATTGATAAGAGAAAAGGAAAGAACAAAGAGAAGCCACCATATTGGAAGAAATTTAATATATGGTTTCGAAGACTTAGATATTGGAGGCATAATAGTGTCCAACATTGCATTGATTTCATGCATATTGAAAACAATGTGGCTGAGAGTCTTGTTGGAACTCTGCTCAACCTTCCAGGAAAGACAAAGGATGGACTGAATGCTAGAAAGGATCTGAACTTTTTGGGGTTAAGACCAGAGTTGCAGCCTAAACAAAACAATAACAACACAATACTTCCTGCAGCGTGTTACACGTTACAAAAAGATGAAAAGGAAAAGTTTTGTGACACGTTGTATAACTTGAAGGTTCCACAAGGCTATTGTTCTAACTTTTCTAGTTTGGTTACTCTAAAGGACAAGAAACTTGTGGGGCTCAAGTCACATGACTATCATATGCTGATGCAACAATTTCTGCCAATTGCAATTCGGTCAGTCATGCCTCAACCGACAAGATATGCTATTATCAGGCTCTGTTTTTTTTTTCAAATCAATATGCAGCAAAGAGATCAACGGCGAAGAACTAGATAAATTGCAAGCAGATCTTTGTGTCACACTATGCCTGCTTGAGAAATATTTCCCACCATCATTTTTTGATGTTATGCTTCATTTGACGGTGCACCTTACTAGGGAGGTAAAATTATGTGGCCCAATATGCTTTCGATGGATGTATCCATTTGAAAGGTGTATGAAGGTAATTAAGGGCCACGTGAGAAACAAAACTTATCCAGAAGGGTGCATTGCTGAGGAGAACATTGTAGAAGAAACGATTGAGTTTCTCAGCGAATACCAAAAAAACATCACAACTATTGGTGTTCTAACTGAAAAGCATAGCGGTGCTGATGGAAGTCCTGGGTCAGCTGGTAGATCAGTTGAAGTCTCTCCAGAGCTCCTATTGAAAGCGCATTTATATGTGTTGCTAAATACGCCTGAAATTGAGCATTATATCGAGTAAGTAATTTAGATTATTAACCTTTTTTGATCTGTTTAATTATTTATAAACTTTTATAGATAACTTTAATTCATGTAATTGCAGAGAACACATGAAATTTTTGGAAAAGGAACATCCAGGTAGTAGACTAAATGAGCTGACTAAGAAGCAGAGCACAACATTTGGTAAATGGTTACGCAACAAGGTCAGCTAAATTTGCTTATTGTTTTAATTCCGGATGAACTGTAACTTTCCTGAACAACTGACCCGAGTTGTCCGGAAGAACTCTATTTTCTATCCGGATGAACTATAACCTTCCTGGTGAACTGAAACTATTTTCTTATAGTTTTAATTCCGGATGAACTGTAACTTTCCGGAACAACTGACCTGAGTTGTCCGCAACAACTCTATTTTCTATCAGGGTGAACTATAACCTTCCTGGTGAACTGAAACTATTTTCTTATAGTTTTAATTCCGGATGAACTGTAACTTTCCGGAACAACTGACCTGAGTTGTCCGCAACAACTCTATTTTCTATCCGGATGAACTATAACCTTTCTGGTGAACTGAAACTATTTTCTTATAGTTTTAATTCCGGATGAACTGTAACTTTCCGGAACAACTGACATGAGTTGTCCGGAACAACTTTATTTTATTTTTGGAAGAACTATAACCTTCCTATTCCTAATGAACTCTCTTGATGAACCTACTATGAATTTCAGGTTGAAAAAGAGATAGCGGAGTCCCCAGAAACTATATCAGAGACCGCTAGGTGGATTTCACATGGTCCGCACAGAAGCGTGAGGAACTATGAAGTATATGACATCAATGGCTATTCATTTCGTACAAAATCTTGAGACGGTAGGGTTTACCAGAACAGCGGGGTTGGTGTAGAGGTAAATGACATGCACATCTCTAACGAGGTATTAACCTATGGACAAAAACCTTACTATGGGGTTTTAAAAGATATATGGGTACTAGAGTACCATATTAAAAGCATCCCTCTATTTATGTGCGACTGGGTTTAGAATACACAGGGGGTCAAAAAAGATAGTCTTGGTTACACTTTGGTCAACCTTAAAAGACTAGGTCACAAGGAGGACCCGTTCATTTTCGCGTCACAAGCACGACAATTGTTTTACGTCAAAGACCAGCTGGATAAAAAACTGCATATTGTCTTTATGACACCTCCCAGAAATTACAGAGATTATTATGAAGACGATGCCAATGAAGAATTTAGTACGGTAGTTTTTCCTCACAACGATAATGTATTGCCACCCATAGATACATGTGACAATGTTTACCATAGAGCTGACTGTACTGGTATGATATTACGTAAAAACGATTAATTGATCATTGTAATGTTTTTGAATCTTAGCAAATTACAGTATCAACAATATTTGGTTTTTTTTTCTTTATGTATTCTGGAATATTATGGATCTTAATTTTGAGTCAAGTGTTTCCTTTTTTTGATTGTGCCTGCAGGTTTCCTCTCTTTGACCAAACCAGAGTCAATAAAAGTAAAAAATAAACAAACAAAATCAACTGCTGCTTTAACAAACACAATTACATACATAATCCAAAGGGTATGATTCCATTAATACATTGATCTATAAAATTACAACTGAAAAACTACTAACTTAAAAGGGAGAAGAAGCGGCTGAACAAAAATTCCTCTTTGCTTCTCACATGCACTTGCTTCTGATCAAGTGAAAAGAGAGAACAAGTCCCTCTTTGCTTTCTCACATGCACTTGCTTATGATCAACTGAAAATGGTGAAGAAGTGGCTGAAG
The DNA here is from genome assembly GCA_039602395.1 of Deinandra increscens subsp. villosa. Classification (NCBI taxonomy): domain Eukaryota; kingdom Viridiplantae; phylum Streptophyta; class Magnoliopsida; order Asterales; family Asteraceae; genus Deinandra; species Deinandra increscens. The sequence goes on from JBCNJP010000010.1 coordinate 32,646,406, forward strand.
AGAAATCGGGTTCATGGGGCCAAAAGGGAGAGAAGCACCTGAAGAATACAAGTGCTGCAAACCTCAACATGTGCCATTACTGCTGACTGTTATAAAATTACACAATAACTTAAAATCTGCTCACAGTAAAGCATTTGTATGAACCATTAGAGACTCCTCGTCTCCATGGTTTCCACAATAACTTAAAATCTGCTCGCAGGAGATACAGAGTGCAATCTTTCCCTACACAAGAAAAAATTACCAAATCTGAGACGAAAATTTCAATCGAATTTCAATGGTGAACATGATAACTTAACGTTTTCCACATACGGATGATGCCAATTCCACATTTTCTGATGGCGATGATGGACGAAAAACAGAGAGAGAAAGACTGGGAGAAAAGGGTCATGGTGGAGATGATGATAAAAACTGATACAGAGATAATTAAGTATATATCGATACTCGAGGGGCATGGTAGATGAAGATTTGAAAGATAAAGTAAATGAAATAGTAATGATTACAAGCGCCGTCCACTGTTGGTATTCTTTTAGCCACCTAAAATTAATATACCGTGACCATTTGTCATAATTTGTCACGCAACCAATGTTTAATATGAGTGGTCATATCACAAGATAATCAAACATGATAAACATATATTATAACCATCATATATTCAATTATAACTACTAATATCATAACTAAATAAACATATAAAATATTGTTCTTAATTTTTTCATAATTAAACATAAACATCAATTAATTAATAATCCGGATCACTGCAATCTTCGGATATATATGATCCTGAACTTGCATCGTCATCATCATGATCATCATCATCATCTTCTTCATCTTCTTCATCTTCTTCATACTTCTTGATCTTCTTCATCATCTTCTTCATCTTCTTCGGATTCACATTCATTGAATTTTTCATCAAGGACACGGAATAATTTCGTTGCCTCAACAAAGTAGGCAAAACAATCAGGAATCTTCTGCGCATGGAGTTGCCTCAGGATGTTCTCATCGTTGTGTTTAATCACAGATTTATGGAACTTGAAGGATCTTCTTCTCCTGTTACTGTAAATCAAAAAAATACGCCTATTCTCCACATACCAGTAATTAAGGGAGCGTTGATTATCGGCCATTTGATACCAGAATTAATGGTGTAAACGAATTGGTGTAGGGAATTTGAGATCAAGAAAGGGATGGCGGTAAAGGAAAATAACAATGATGATGATATAGGGTAGCAGATTTTAACCCGCTCGAATTGGTAAAATTGAAAAAAAGCACGTTGTTTTAGAGGAAAACAAATCGTCTCTTTTTCGCCACGCTTTTAATATTTTACCGTTACCATAATATTGATTTTTGTCACTCACAACCTACCATTTAGTCACGGTTAATATATGTGGCCATTGGTAATAAATTTTTGTCACTTACAACCTACTATTTAGTCACACAACCTAATTACAGTGGCAATATGTACTAGCTTTTAGCCACATAACTAAGTAAAAAGCGTGGCCATTGCTCACATTTAGCCACGCATAATATATACTTAATAGTTTTGTTTTCTTTTAATTTACTAAGTAATAAAATCTACTCTTCCGTCACACAACATTATTTAAGCGTGGCCATACATTCCTTTTTGGTCACACGAATTAAAAATCATAAAAATTTCGTGACCGTTTGGTGCATTTCGCCACTTTTTTTTAAGCGTGACAAATAAGTGCCACATGTTTTTGTAAAACAGTGGCTAAAGCCATTGCACCTGATTGATGTTGTCACATAAACAAAATAATACGTGGCTAAAAGGGTCCAAAGGCTATATATTTGGCCACGGGTACAAAATATGTGTGGCTAAAACTAGTATTTCTTACCTTTGGCCACGTTTTTTACAAAACAGTGGCTATGCGTAAAAAAAACCGTGGCCAAAGCCACTTTTTGACGTAGTGTGATAAAGAATATTCTACATTAACATTTCACGCGTTTACTGGAAAATTTCATGCTCGGGAAATGGAAATGTTAAACTCTAAGAAGTCAACTGCTACTTTACAAAATCCTGAATTGTATCATGGTGAGAATACTGCAAGCATGAATGCTAAAGCTAAGCCAAATCTGAGTTCTGCACCGAGTGTTGCTTTCATGGCTAGAGTTTCTAGAAATTCTGATAATAATTCATCATGGGGTTGTAGCTTTACAATTTCAAATTCATCAAGTCAGAATGCTTTTTCTGCTGAGTCCACAGATGACTATGCCAAAATGATTGCTGCTTTGATTTCATCATCGTTTGACTTGGTTATCAAAAATGTTGCTGATGCAAAAATAACTTGAGATGATAAACAAACTATTAGACTACTATCTATGAGATGATAAACAAACTATTACCTTTCTGCTGAGTCCACATATGCTACTTTTTTAACTATTACCTTAAACCCGTTAAAAGCTTGAGCTTAGAAAGATTATAAACAAACTATTAGACTACTATCTATGTTATAACTTATAACTTATAAGCAATAAAATTATAACTTAATTTAAATAAGTCAAATGAACAAGCTCACCTTGACTTGACTCTTCCATGCATGTTGGTTCAGTGATTCGTTTACTGTCAAAAATTTTGAATAACTCTATGAAGTTTTAATATTTAATTTAGGGTTTACACAAAATGAATTCCAAAGAACATCTCGACATGATGAATATTTAAGTTACTTGTATTTTATGAGATACAGAAACAAATATATAAAGGAATAACCATATATCAAAATAATATAAAGAAATTAAATAATATAATTAATAAAATTTGAAATAAATGGGTTTACTTCATTGCGAAATAAGTAAGTTAATTAAAAATAAAAACATGTTGGAAATTTTTAGTAAAAATGTGTTTTTACTAATTTTTAGACACAAATAATAATTATTATATATATGTTGTATAATTAATTATTCCTAGGTCTGGGTTCTATTTTGTGAAAGTATCACAATGAACCAAACGGTGTCTAAAATAGAGCAAAATTATTGAAAAATCGAAGCTCAAAGTTGGGTGAAAAAAGGAAAGAAAATGGATTTAGTTTTGTGGTACCATGGAAACTTATCCCACATTGTCTCCTTAAGTAGGAGACATCTCGTGGACCCGAAGGGATGCGCATCACCCCTCCCCCCCAACTTACACTCGCACACGCGCATGTGGCATGGGCAATGGGCGCAATGTGGCGCTTTAATGACGCATTTTGCATTTCGCATGCTCGCAACGTCCCGAGCCGCTTGAGAGCCGACACTGATGCGAAACCAGACAGCTGGTGTCACCGCTGCGCGAACGCAGGTAAAGCCAGTGTGACGCGCGGAGCGAAGGTCGCCTGAACCCGTGTGACAGGCTGTTTCAAACTGGCCATAAATGAGTTTGATAGCTTTTGTCCAACTCACAATAAAATCCATTATATTGTGTTGACTATGAACTTAAATTTATTAAATGTTGTTTGACAACAACATTTAATTACATTTAATTCTTTTTTGGTTCTATAAATGGAGCCTAAAGGCTCATTTGTGCATCACCGAAAAATTACAAGAATTTGGGTGCACCAAATTCGTTCCTCAAGGTAACGATCTCGAGAGATGTACCCTCGAGTTTAGAGATTGTGTATCTCTATTGTTTGCCTTTATCCAGCCAACTTCTATACATCGAAAACGCCTTAAGAAAGTAGTAATCTCGAGAACAAGAGATTGTGTATCTCTGTTCTTCTACCTCGGTGAAACCTCGGGTGGGAGAACATCTGCAACAGTAGAATTACTCTTCCGGTTGTTGTATCATAGGAGACAAACGAGTGCTCGCGTGGAGACCCACAATTTGTTTTAAGGACCGGGTCTAACCCAATCCTCAACCACCACTAACCCCTTTTCAATTGTCTTTGTGTTGGAGCGATGCTAGAATCTGAAGAGTCAAGATAGCAAGATCCATGGAGAAGGAAGAGCTTGAATATTCAAGTCTAAGAAGGATCAACGTATCGAAGACTAAACACGTTGAAGACCTTGATGGTTATAGTAAATTTACGTGTCTGTAACGTTCATTTATTTGTTTTATTCCTTTTGTAACGGTATAAGTACTAGAGTTTTCTCATGTAAAATAACAAGAGTATCGTTATTAAATATTTTATGTAAATATTTATTAATTTGTTTAATAAAAAATACCCAAACTCTACAGAACGGTGGTGATTTAAAATACAAAATAATAATTAATGAAAGTACTTTAAGAAAACAGGAAATGATATAAAAGTAAAACATTTCATTTGAATAGAGTAAATAAATTTGGATAGTCATTTTACATTTTACATATCTTGTTGTTATGTTACTTTTTGGTATATTACGTTGGTTCTCTCTTATATGAAAATAGTTTAACTAATAAGTCTTTTTTAAATCTAAGAAATTAAAGCATTTATTATACGTGTTTTTTAATTATTTTTAAATTTTTAAAAGAGTATTTTAGTCATTATATTTTATCTTGCTTTTAGATGGTCATGTTTTATGTCAGATCACTTGTCTTATATTTCAGGTCATTATGTAATATGTATTCATCTTTGCATTATATATTTAAACTCACTTCATGTTATTTATTTTTTTTTATTATTGTGTTTTATTTATTAGAAGTACACAATGGTGTTATTTCACAACTAGCATTATGTCCGTGCGACGCGGCGACGACAACAATCAACCAACTTGGTATTTATTTTTTATTAGTTTATCAATCGTCGCATGATATATTATATACTGTATGTCTGTCGGTTTTTTTTTTATTTTTTTATTTTTTGCATCGGTGTAGTCTATATAATGATCTTGATCTTAAATAAATAATAACAAACATACAAATAATGTTGGGTAATGGGTAATGAACATAATATTTTAAGAAGAAATATTTGAACGCATAAAATAATAAAATACAAATTTTAATCTACAAATCCGTGTTTCAACTACTCCATGGCAATTTCGTCCCTGTAAATAACTTTAGATGATTTTCCTGTTGAATTAGACGTTGGTCTCGGTTGACATATACTATTATAACTTGTTGGTGTTGCAATCCAGCCCATTCTGGAGAAAATAGGAGGCGGCGTTAAGAAAATTCTTTTAAACCCTTTTACTAAAAACAATTGAAAAAAAAAAATTTGTCAACAACACAAATCAGATTCACCTAAATACATAGATTCAAACCTTCTTTATGCAACTTTCAGTATAAAACATGTAAGAATCAAATATCTAAGAGGTATAAATTGTAAAAGAACTCAAACTAGACAAAGTAACAAAAAAGAGAAAAACACTAGTACGCAAATTAGTCCCTAAATATGAAAACTTTCTTTCTATTGTCTTGGCATGTATTTAAAACAGCCACCTTATTTCCCAATTAATCTATGTCATCAACATCACAGCCACCTTATTTCCCTATAAATCTATCTATGTCATCAACATCTGACTGCAGGTTGTTTTTTTAATAGCAAGCTCATAATATTAAACAACAGCTCAGCAGGACGCTCAGGAAAAACATATACAAAAACAATAGTTCGAAAAAAGAGGAAAAACAAAAGATAAAGGAAAGAAAATTTAGAAAGCCTTAAACATAACTACCAATTAAGAGCCCCATTAAAGATTACCTACTATATGAAGGCCTCTATATCCCACATGAAGATCAGTTTGTGGCCTTGATCCATTATTTGTACATACACGGTTGTATCCGAAGCCGTAAAGCTACCGAGATCCCAAAGAACCCCGAAAAGCTAGCGAGATCCCAAATGAACTTTTAGTAATTCTGCACCTTAGTTACTGAGAGTCCAAAATGTATAAAAACAAAAATTTCCAAGCTTGTTTATTACCATTTTTAATTTATAATATGTTACTTACCATAAATAAAATTAAATAAATTTTTCTTTTGGAACGGCAGTATATTAAAAGAAACGAAGCTCAAGAAAGAGCAAAATTACATGTGTAAAAGCGGGTTACATAACCAATTGGTCCACCCGAAAACGAACTCCCTACTTCTCGAATTAAACCATAAAAAGGAATGAAAAACTATAGAATCAAACACATTGCCGTTCCAAGCATAGCTCCCTTTGAAAACACAATTGTTTCTGAAATTCCAGATCGACCACCACATTGTATAGATGATAGTGTGAAGAACATCCTTTTTTTTCTCTCAAGATTGCTATCTTCGATTTCTTTATAAACTTTCTTAGGATTAGAAGAGTTTAAACAATCAACACCGGTCCATATCTTGATAACATCCATAATTTTCTTGGATAAGTCGCAATCCCCAAAGATATGAGAAGAAGATTCCACCGACCGATTACATATGGGGCAAAGAATGATATTAATTTCCATACCACGTTTAGAAAGATTCAAACGAGTAGGTAAGCGATCCAAAAACAATCTCCAAACCATAATATTGACCATTTTAGGAACCTTTTTGATCCACCTCGTAGGAAGGTCACCGATAGGAAGATACCTATGATCAATACGCTCACGAATAGATTTAACCAAGAAATCTCTATTGCCTTCCATGTTCCAACACCATTTATCTTTCTCATTAGAGACGCAAAAACCTGCAAGAAGATTGGAAAAAGAAGAAAATTGTTCTTGTTCCAACCCCCCCTAATTTGTCTTCGCCATTTCCAGTTCCATCCGTCATTAAAACGAACATTACAAATCAAATCATCCTTACCGAGGGATAAAGCAAAAAGACGAGGAAACCGTTTATAAAGCTCGTGCTCCCCCAACCAAATGTCTTTCCAGAATCTAGTTTTGTTTCCACAGCCAACAACTTTGTAAATGGAGTTAGGAAGCACATAGTTCGCCTTATGACAAACCTCCCATGCGTTCACGATCCATTGCCACGTACTAACCTTCTTGTGACGAGTAGAAAAATACTCGCCATTGCCATGGATTGCCTTGATAATCTTGACCCAAATCGAATCACTACAGGAAACAAAACGCCATCACCATTTGTATAAAAGTGCCTTGTTCATTGCATAAAGACTCCCAATCCCAATACCACCATTCGTTTTAGAAGCTAACACTTGTTGCCATTTAATCCACTTAATTTTCTTAGAATCCTCATCGTGACCCCAAAAAAATTTAGAACGCAAAGATTTTAAATTCTTATTCACTTTAGCCAGAAGAGGAAATAACAAAAAATAGTAAGATGCAAGAGAACCCAACACGGAAGCCACAAGAGTGGCTCTCCCCCCAATCGAATGGAGGGAACGTTTCCATTTGCTAAGACGGGAATGGAATTTATCTTCAACTTTCTTCCAATTAGAAGTTTTTGATATGTTTGCCCCCACCGGAATGCCTAAATAAGTGAAGGGAAGTTTATCTGCTTTACAACCAGTTAATCTCGCAAGATTTGAAGTGACATCAAAACTAACACCGATGCCAAATATGGAGCGCTTAGAGATATTGATAGCAAGACCCGAAGCCAAATGAAACATCTTTGAGAGAGCAACAATGTTTTTTATATTTATTTCAGACCATTTTCCTAAAAAAAATAGCATCATCCGCGTAGAAAAAGTGAGAAATGATCAGTTACCAAACTATTTAGTGATGTTTTTCGCTTGTTGAAATGTGAAAACTTGCTAACCTATACGTATACGGTTGTGTATTGAGGATTATTTTATGGAGCATCTTCATTGATCTTTTATTGACCATCATCTGCACATTTAGCGAGTGTCAAAATGGATATGAAAATGTAACAACATCCATGTGACATCATAAAAAGAATCTTAAAAATTGCATATTAATTTGTAATAACTAACAAGATAACCTGATGTTCCATTTGTCAATTCAACAACACTTTTGACATCTGACCTCAGTTTGTCATCCGATCCAGCACCCTTTTCCGCCCAATTGGATCGAATTTGCCTACTTTCGAGCCACTTTCCTGCAATATAAACTCAACTGATTTACATTAAAGCTCACAAGCATCATTAATAAAATGTAGTAAATGTAGAATAAGGCAACAAAATCAAAAGAAACTTAAATAAAGTAGTGTAAGAGGATCGCTTAGGCAATGACTCCCCCGCCCAAGTTTAATCGATTGTAACGGTTTCGTGCATACGCCTTGTCGCTTATGTGAATTGGGTTCCTAGGACAAGGCGACCTAATTCCTATGGACTGGTTCACTATTAGGGTTATAGACAGGCCCTAAATGGTTACTAATGGTCCATGGTGAAGTATAGACAAGTTGGTTATAGATTTGAAGTGCCCTAGGCTAAGTCCCGAGTTATCGGTGACTCAACTCACAACTGGTCGAAGGGTCAGGGTATGGATGATCCTAACGGTTCTAGGGTTGTGAAGCGGTTAAGTTCTATGGATCAATTAACCCAGCAGGTCCTAGACACGACTAAGTAAGGGCAGACCCGACCTATCGGTGACTACTTGGTTTACTTGACAATGTCGAGGGTGGCTACTGCCAGAGGGTAGGTGATTTCTCTCTCAGCCCTAAGGGTTGGACTCCTGATTGGTGACTAGGGTTCTTAATGATCGTGACTATTGCTAGTTCACGCGTACGCCGCAGATTCTGTGGTTCGGCTATACAATAGGATTCCTAATCGGTCGGTGCTTTGCAACCTAATGATGAGGGTCCCACAAGGCTAAGAAGTATCCAAGAATAACCAAGAACACAAATATCATCAATTGAAACAAAGAAACAAAACTATTACTTCAAACCATAATCGTATGTAAAAACCGACACAATTACATGATCAAACCATGGTTGGGCTCGTCTATGCCTAAACGATATGAAGAGTTTAGCCAACCATGTTAATGTTTAAACAAAAACAAATCTGATTCAAATAGAAATTCATGGCTAAATTGTGGCTCTGATCTCGGGTACATTGATCAGTCTAGCCTGCTACCGGGCGAATCTGTAATTTCGCTCGGTAGTTTCGCTGACTACCAAATTTAGGCAATTTTCACATAATCAAGTATTTACAATTAATCATGCTATTCACAATAATAAGTCATGTATTTAAATCACATTGCACATAAAGACAATCAATGATGAACACATAACACATATGGACGGGTTCGGTGATCAACCAAAGGTCGTGGACGTATTCGGCCTAGTTATGCATTAGCTACTTATAACGTAACTAACGGGTTTGTCTAACGGAAGTTAACCTTGAAATTCTCGGGTGTCACATAAATGTAAGTACAATACCGAATAAAAGCTCAAAATGATGAAAAACGCTACTTTACGACTCGTCGGAGGCTTCAAATCTTCAAATCTTCGAAGGACTTCAATGAGGGCTTTCTCTGGCTTTTTCTCTGCTCTCTAAGCTGTTTTGAACGGTGGAAATGAGCCCTCTATTTATAGGGGACAAATTCACAAAATTGCCAAAAATGGGTCGTGGCCTTGACCTGGATTACACGGCCGTGGGATGGATCACACGGCCTAGGTCAAGCCGCGGGATTCTGCTGGTCTGGATCTTTTATTCCCACGGCCGTGGGATGAACTACACGGCCTAGGTCAAGCCGTGGGATGGATCACAGGGCCTAGATCAGACCGTGGGATAAGCCTCGTGGCCGTGGGATGAGAGTCATGGCCTGGGTTCCCTGTGACGATCTGATCAGGTCATACTCGTGGTCTGAGCTTGGCCGCGGGATGAGAGTCGTGCCCTGGGTCAGTTTTGACCAGATTTTGACTTTGACTTTCACGGTTGACTTTTTGACCCAAACTTTGACTTTTTGACTTTTTCCCAGTTTTCTTCGTTTTCTCGTTTCGTTCTTCGTGCCAAGCCCGTTTTCACCTGTAACTCATGATATTTATCAGAAACGTTCACATTTTAACAATTTTAACATATATTTCCCATGTATTTGACCCGAAAATCATCATTTTTGATCTCCAAAACCACACACATCACACACCAATCCTTTCTCTCACTCTTTCTAGCAGCTCATATATAAATTTTTTATAATTTAAACCCCTTTAAAGATGAAACTAGGTGCAATGTACAAAGTAGAAATAAGAACAACAAAAAAATGGCCACAAAAAGAACTAGCAAAACAAAGAAAATCAAACAGAGGTAAAGGCTAAAATACAGATATGTCGTTGTGAATCAACATAAAAAAGCCCATATATGATTATAAAATCCATTCAAATTACTGAAGAAATTGGATTATGAAACTTGTAATGTATTTAAAACAATCTTATGGTCCAAAATGACCCATTACAATTAAGGAATAAACCTTAACCAAAGATTGAATACTTGATGATCAAATGGAAATAATTTTAAAAAAAATCTATCAAATGGCTTTAGTTTAAAAAAAATATTTCCCAATATAATAACATGTACAAAGGTTGACAGTAGGTTACACAAACCAAAGATTAAAATTCTTGATGATCCATTGACATTAGTTTAAAAAAAAATTATCTATCAACTCAACCAAAAGAAAAATAACCATGCATGAACTGAAGTAGATGCAGGTCAAAAAGGCCAAGGGACCAAAAAAAGGGGTCAAAAGCACACATTACATTTTTAAGGAGAAAAAATAGTAAAATTAAAAATATTAAATATAACAAACACCCTAACCAAGGTAAAAGCATATATCAATGGTTCACAGCTAGTCCAGAAGCAAATTAAGAAAACATGATGATCAAATTGCATTAGTTTTGGATTAGAACACAAAAAACATCTATCAAGCTGACCTAAAGGAAAAAAATCATGCATGAACTGGAGCAAATGCAGGTGACACAGGTGAGCAACAACAATTATATTGATCATAATAACACCAATAACAACTACATAAGATAAACCTAACATAAAATGCTTTACAAATAAGAGGGAAAAATAAATTAAAATTTATAGATATAAAACATTGCCTCAACTCTATAAGTGTAAATGGTTGTAGCAACATGACCATCCTTTGCAAGTGTAAAGTCCAAGAGCACCAACTTGAAAAATAAAAAACAAATATTGGAGCTCCAACACCCTCTACAAATTCTGTTACTAAAACCATGTCATATGTATATGGAATAAGTAAGATTGGTTTCATAAAGCAAGTGGAAAAAACACTACCGGAATGTTTGAAGCGTGAGTTAGGTAGTCTGTAGTTAGCAACTCCATCATCCCAAAGCTCATCAAGATGATTCCGTAAATGAGATTAGACCCAGCTACTCACAATGATACAATCAAAATACAAACCAAGTATGTACTATCATATATGTTATATTATTATATAACAGATTGAATTATCAAACATCAGCAAGTTGAAATATGTAAATGAAATAGAAAAGATAACAGACCTTGCAAACTGGTTATTGAGAGCTCTCATATCTTGTCTTGATGATTTAGCATATCGAGATGGTGTTGCCCTCTAAAACTCAGTTTGTGGTCCTACCATAATTATTTTGCTCTGAAATAACATAAGGGCAGTAAGAAATCAAATCATTATGCATAATTTTTTTTTCAATTTTCTAATTTTAATATCAAGCATCTAAATCTAGCAAAACTATTCACAAGGGTAAAAATCTGTTTTACAACTTTCTACATAGCATCTCAAATATGTCTACAAATTCTGCAACATGATTTTTCAATACTTTAACAAAACAGTAAGTACAAATGTTGTCAAGTGAATCGGAAAATGAAATACATAAAAAATACTGTTAGAGCATTATATGTTCTAATGTGAAGTATCAGAATATGTGTATGTAGTATCAGGTACAAGACAAAAGCTTCAAGAATGCATGTGTCCGAAGTGACCCGAACTACCAATTCGGGTGCACACGAACTGACCCGAAGTGGCAGTTCGAGTGACAGTTGGTTCAGGCAGATTTGTGCAGTTATAAATAGGATCGTCTTGTATAGAAATATGACTTCTGGTCAGATCTTAAGTGTGTGTTTTCTGTGTGTACTCTGAAAGCTTAAGCAATACAATTCTATATTGTATTTACTTCTTTGTGTCTTTTTCTATAACTTGAATTACACATTTTTCATTGATCGAGTAGACGATTCACAGCTCACGGATTTTCAAATACTACTTGATATTTGAAAATGTGACTATACGAATTCAGTTATGTAATTAAACAAAGCCCCTTTAAGTTCATATACATAACCTTATTTGATGAAGAACAACCTCATTTTCACCACATCGACCCTGTGAAACCAAGTACAACACCACAAATATTATGAGAGCATTTTTGGAGATAAAAAGCTCTGATAAACTCACCCTATTTGATGAGTAGACACATAATTGTACCTCAAAACACCATCTTTTTTACCTGAAAATTTGATGAGTAGACACATATTTGTACCTCAAAACAACGAAAATCCGATTTTGAGTGAGGGAGCTTAGAAAAAAATTTGTATAGCATAAATCAGGGTAAAGCTTCATATCAAAATCATATAAAAAAATAAAATTAAAACCAAAATTTACCTTAGAAATGTCGCTGGAGATGGGAAAACGAATGGGGAAAGCTGTGAATTTATACAGTCTTGCAATCGAGATATGGCTGGAGATGTAGCTATCGAGGGCACCTCAAAAGAAGTTGTGAACCGAGTCAAAGATCCCATATGGTCCAATTGAATTGAATGCGTGATCAATTACAGTATGCATGAGATGTCTCAGATGTGGGAATCGAGAGGATACCGCTGAGATTGCCCAATCGAGGAGAGAGAGAGACCGCCGACCGAGATGAAGTTTTCGAGAGAGGAGATGGACCACTGGTATGCTGCTGGATAGAAGAGATGTGGAGACTGATATACCCTCACCCAATATGCTTGTTCATGGTGGATAGGGTTTAAAGATTATGCTTTAAATGATTGTACATGGTGCTAGTATTCTTGTACGCGTCTTAAAATTAAGCATTTTTATGACCAAAATACCCATTAGACCAATATGTATTATATAGTAGTATAGATTATATCATCCAATAAATTTAGAAAAACATAATGTTCAACAGAAAAACACAATAACGAGCAAAAAGACACAATGACATAATAGAAACACACAAGGAGCTGAAAATTGTATTTTTCAAATTTTATATGTAGAGACACTGTACTTGTTTTATAGCTAAAATATATTCGTTTTTATGGTGCTGTTAGTCGAGATCACCAAAGGACCGAAAAGAGACGAAGTCGCCAAGCTTTAGGCATGATTGCCAAGGAGAAATTCGGTTAAGGGGAAATCGCCAAGTAAAAAGCTGGTCATGGCGAGATCGCCAAGAGAAAAATTGGCCTTTACGAAATTGCCAACAGGTTTATTAGTTAAAATCGCCAAGAGGAACTTACCTTCAAGCGAGATGTAGCTATCAAGGGCCCCTCAAAAGAAGCTGTGAACCGAGTCAAAGATCCCATATGGTCCAATTGAATTGAATGCGTGATCAATTACAGTATGCGTGAGATGTCTCAGATGTGGGAATCGAGAGGATACCGCTGAGATTGCCCAATCGAGGAGAGAGAGAGACCGCCGACCGAGATGAAGTTATCGAGAGAGGAGATGGACCACTGGTATGCTGCTGGATAGAAGAGATGTGGAGACTGATTTACCCTCACCCAATATGCTTGTTCATGGTGGATAGGGTTTAAAGATTATGCTTTAAATGATTGTACATGGTGCTAGTATTCTTGTACGCGTCTTAAAATTAAGCATTTTTATGACCAAAATACCCATTAGACCAATATGTATTATATAGTAGTATAGATTATATCATCCAATAAATTTAGAAAAACACAATGTTCAACAGAAAAACACAATAACGAGCAAAAAGACACAATGACATAATAGAAACACACAAGGAGCTGAAAATTGTATTTTTCAAATTTTATATATAGAGACACTATACTTGTTTTATAGCTAAAATATATTCATTTTTATGGTGCTGTTAGTCGAGATCACCAAAGGACCGAAAAGAGACGAAGTCGCCAAGCTTTAGGCATGATCGCCAAGGAGAAATTCGGTTAAGGCGAGATCGCCAAGTAAAAAGCTGGTCATGGCGAGATCGCCAAGAGAAAAATTGGCCTTTACGAAATTGCCAACTGGTTTATTAGTTAAAATCGCCAAGAGGAACTTACCTTCAAGCGAGATGTAGCTATCGAGGGCACCTCAAAAGAAGCTGTGAACCGAGTCAAAGATCCCATATGGTCCAATTGAATTGAATGCGTGATCAATTACAGTATGCGTGAGATGTCTCAGATGTGGGAATCGAGAGGATACCGCTGAGATTGTCCAATCGAGGAGAGAGAGAGACCGCCGACCGAGATGAAGTTATCGAGAGAGGAGATGGACCACTGGTATGCTGCTGGATAGAAGAGATGTGGAGACTGATTTACCCTCACCCAATATGCTTGTTCATGGTGGATAGGGTTTAAAGATTATGCTTTAAATGATTGTACATGGTGCTAGTATTCTTGTACGCGTCTTAAAATTAAGCATTTTTATGACCAAAATACCCATTAGACCAATATGTATTATATAGTAGTATAGATTATATCATCCAATAAATTTAGAAAAACACAATGTTCAACAGAAAAACACAATAACGAGCAAAAAGACACAATGGCATAATAGAAACACACAAGGAGCTGAAAATTGTATTTTTCAAATTTTATATAGAGAGACACTGTACTTGTTTTATAGCTAAAATATATTCGTTTTTATGGTGCTGTTAGTCGAGATCACCAAAGGACCGAAAAGAGACGAATTCGCCAAGCTTTAGGCATGATCGCCAAGGAAAAACTCGGTTAAGGCGAGATCGCCAAGTGAAAAACTGGTCATGGCGAGATCGCCAAGAGAAAAATTGGCCTTTACGAAATTGCCAACAGGTTTATTAGTTAAGATCGCCAAGAGGAACTTACCTTCTAGCGAGATCGCCAAAGGTTATTTGAGATCGCCAAAGGTTATTTGAGATCGCCAAAAAGCAATGTGCTATCAAGCGAGATCGCTAAGAAGAAATCTCAAGCTGCCAAGCCTTTTAGGCGAAATCGCCAAGACAAAATGTGCAGTTTCTTTGAGATCGCTAACAGTAGGAGGAATACTTTAAAACATTTGACCACTAAGTTATTTATCCGAAAAAATTCAGATTTAGGTACAACTATCAGCCAAAATGAGAACACTCAAAGCAAAAATACTGAAAATTCTTAGATGTAAACTCAGTGAGTTGCAAAAAACCTTAGTGAAATCATCAAGGGCAATTTTGGAAACATAAAATTTTCTAAGTGCATAAACATGTTAAAAACACCATTTTGACTCAGAAAATTTTTTAAATTGCACACACTTAACCAAAACCTTATTTAATCAGATTAACTTGAGTCAGGCCAGCCCCAACTTACCAAAACGGTTGATTTTTACTTAAAACTGCAAATGGACCTCAAATTTGATTTATTTATCCCAAACTTGATATATTAAGCACAAGGCATCCAAATTCACATTTTATGACAAATTTGGTTATATCAAAGCGTAGTGCTTTCATTTGCACCGTTAAAGCCTTATTTTCTGCCAGTTTCCAGTTATTTGCTTAATTTTTCAGATTTTTGCTCGGTAATGGTTGGACTATGTCAGGAATCAGACCGGTCAATTACGTGATCACAGACACTTACAAATCAAATCACCTCACAGATTCAGTAACCTAATTCAGATTGTTGGTATTGTTATCCACTTAAGCTCAAGCAAGACAATTTTCAGCAAAATCACTGTGATGTCATTTATCGTGTTTTAGTCCGGTTTAATGAAAATTGTGTTGACCTTTTATTCCACTAAGTCAATAGTTATCCTAGCTTTGTCTATTTAGCACTTCAGACATTCACAACACACATATGGAATTTCTTCCCCCTGTTTCTTTAGAGACTGATTTCAAAGTGGATGCATATTTTGATTCGCGTGAACACCAGGTCAGAGTTTCCTCAGCAGATGTGTCACTGAATGTTTTCAATGATAATTAATGGGACGCGTGAACACAAGGTCAGAGTTTCCTCAGCAGATGTGTCACTGAATGTTTTCAATGATAATAATGGGACGCGTGAACACAAGGTCAGAGCTTCCTCAGCAGATGTGTCACGGTTAATGGATGGATGTGAGATATTTCTCACTTATTGAAGATGTGTGATAATTCACACTTATTGGTGGATATGTGATGATCACACTTATTATATGGTTTGAAATCAGTACTTTCCGCAAAACAAATACTCGAGTGTGTTGGTTGACTTAATTAGCTCAGACTTAAGCAGATTTAAAGGATTTTACCAACTGTTTTGACTTGACGTCCACAATTTCATGTTTTAAGTGTGTAATCACAGGACTTGCCTAATTCTTAGTTTGTTAAGCCTACCAACACATCGAATGATAGAATTACTGATCGATTTGATCATATCCTACGGTCAGATCACAAGACCAGAATTATATCATTTTCCACATAGTTGCCCAACCAAAAACCAAAGCTTTTCTGTTTTTCTTTTTCAAAGATTATTTAATCATTGCAAAATTGCATAGATTTTGTGCTTAGAATCAAGTACCTATCAAGTGCCTTTACAAAAGTACTTGGGAATTACTCGATTCTAATTTTCATGATTTTTATTTATTTTTGCAAATTTTTGTAGTTTTCTCCAATTTTCTAACCGTGAGTCGGTTTAGACTTGACCGACTGGCACAAAGACTCAAAACTAAAATAAATTAAAATAAGATAAAATATTTTTGGTGTTTTCTGGAAATTTGATTAACATTTTATGAAATATTTTATTGATGGTCAAGAGAGGATGACCAAAAACTTAACAAGACTCAAAGAAACTAAAGTTACAATATTTTTGTGTTTTCAAAAAATTTTAAAGATAAAATCTTTTTGGTTTTTCAATTATGGATTATTACAAGGAAAGAAGGCGAACAAAGACGATACCTCTAAACCTACACAACCTAAGTGTTGATACATGAAATGTGCGTCGTGTGAAGTATCAAATGAAGACCAAGTTCAAGCCAATTTAGGGTTGGCCGAACTAGGTCCGAACCTGAAGTTCGGACCGGCCGAACCTGGGGTTCGGAGGGAGTTCGGCCAGTCGTATATATATAGTTGTTTGGTCTTTGTGTTTAGGGGTTCTGAGCGTGTAAGATCTCTTAAAGTGTGTGTTTCTGAGTGTGTTTCTCTGAGTCTGATTCTGAGTGTTTACTGATTGTAATTGTTCTCGTTTGATCAATAAAACAATCGGTTAATTACGTTTCGATGTCCGATTAGCTAGATCGAGTAGACGATCCGATGCTCACGCATTTTCAAGTGGTATCAGAGCTTTCTGGTTCACTCTACTGATCTGTGGTTGCTATTCTCGGATTATTGAACGTTTTTGAAGTTTTCTCGTGTTTCGTTACGTGTTTTCGATCATTTCTGACGTGTGTTTTGTGTTAAAATTGTTCCTAAACCGTTTTCTATCGAATTTTCTGATCCACCATATCGAGTTTCGTCAAAATCAGACCGTTTTTGCGAGTTTTCGAAAAATGTCTTCGAAGTTCGGAGGTAACTGGGCAAGCTCGGAGTAACCGCTCCGAACTTGAGGTTCGGAGGTAGCTCGGAGGTGTTCGGCGAGAGTTCGGTGGCAGTTCGGTCTAGATCGGAGTCTTTATAGGTTCGGAGTTCGTTCGGTGAGAGTTCGGACAAGGATCGGAGAATCTTCGGGGTTTTTGAGGTTCGGTGAGAGATCGGAGGTGTTCGGTGAAGTTCGGAGGGTACAGTAGGTTCGGACAAGTTCGGTCAGATCAGAATTATTTTTCAAATTTTCAACGATGTCGGAATTTCAAGCTTTTGCCTCAATGCAAAGTGCTATGCAGACAATGATGAATTATGACAATGAAATCGGAACAAGTCAGAAAGTTCCCAAATTGTTGAAATTAGAAGATTATCAGAATTGGAAGAAACGATTTTCAGCATATATCAGCACAAATAATATTGACTTATGGATTCCAATTAGAAAATTGTATGAAAAACCAAAAGAAGATGGAGAGTCTAAGGAAATTGAAGATTTTGATGCTGCTGAAAGAAAAAGTTATGAACTTGAACAAAAAGCTTATGGTTATCTTACCATGGCTTTACCTACTGAACTGTTACATCAATTCAGCACGTGTAAGAAGTCAAAGCAGTTATGGGATGCTTTATCAGCAAGGTGTGAAGGAAATGATCAGTATAAGAAAAGTCGGAAGAAGGTTTTGAGTAAGGAATTTGATAATTTCCAGCATTATGAGAATGAAAATATAACCGCTCTTGTCTCAAGGTTATCTCATCTGATTAGTGAATTGAAGATTGTGGGAATTGAGAAAACTGATGAAGAGTTAAAGGAAAAGATTATGGAAGCATTACCATAATCTGCGTTTGACAATAAATGCCTTGAACTCGTGATCATATTTCCATCCAAGGATTTCATCCCATCTTCGGATTGAACGTTTGGAGGCATATCTTTGAGCTTCTTAGCAGTGAACTGCACCAAGGCTTTCCAATATGGTGCCATTTCCTTCCAATCGTCTACCAAGGTAGGGGCTTCTTTCCTTTGGTGTTCCTCTTCCCTTATTGCTTCCCGCTCATCCTGCTGTCGCTTGGCCTTATTATTCTCTTCAATTATGTGGTTTTTGACCATTTTCCGTAGACCAGGAAGCTGCTTTCTGCTATAGCTTTTGCGAGCATATCCCCTCAGGTCTAGAAAGTCTTGCATCTCTTTCTTGGTCATTCGGTTAACGCCAAGCGTAGCTGTCGTGGGACTGGGCGGAGGTGAGACATGATCAAAGATTTCTGGAGGGGGAGGCATATACTGAGCGTGCATCTCTTAGATCTTTTCCCTCAGGTTGTCGTTGAATCAAACATATTCAAACTTCTTATCAGTATCAGCAAAAGGATTTACTCTAGGATCAGTTAGCTTTTCTGCAAGTTTGTAGTTATAGAGATGTTTCTCCATTTCTTGCTCGTCAGTGTACAATTCAACCAGCTGTGCATCTGTAAGAGTCATTAAGTAGGATAGAGGATAGAGGAATCCCACGAGAAATGAGCTCTCTGACATATTTTGCTATTTCTGAAGTGTCAGACGGATCAACATTGTCACCAACTAGGTTGGGGATTATTCTTATTCTTGGTTCTCCCTCATCAATATTTGGATCATTCAGCTCAAAGTGTTCTGATCCAGGGCTAATTTTTGTTTGAGGACGGCTGGATTCTATCAACTCTTTGATAGCCTCTTATTTGGCAATCTCATCCAGCGTCCTTTCAAGCATTATTTCTTCTTTTACAAGTCTCAGAGCTTCTTCTTTCTTTCTCTGTTTTTCTATTTCCTGCTCGTAAACTTCTTCAAAAGTCAATTTCCTTTTACCTTTTTCGGCTGTACCAGAAGGACCAGCTTCTTATGAAGGAACTGGATTATTTGTAGCTTGACCACCACTTGCACTTGTTATTGGCTGAATCTGAACCGTTTCAGGAGCAGCACTAGTGGTGGTTTCCTAATGATTTTTGAAGCTTTTTTTTAACACATGAAGTTACTTATGTTAAAAACATAACTGTAACAATATACATTTTGCAAAAACCATATAACAACAAACAAGATAACATGATTGTTAAAGAACAATTAAGATTAAAAAAAAAAGAAATTCCAAACAAAAAACCAACTAAATATGTTATGTTGAAAATAAAATGATAACTTGTGAAGTAACCCTAAAGGAATGAAATGGGGGCAGATCTAACTTCTTGGACCTTTGATAAATATATCGTTGCTGAGGCTACCAAGCAAGAAAATGGAAGTACTGCAAGAGTCCAATTCAAATCCCATAAATTTTCATCTAAATCTAAAACTCACAATTTTTTAGTTTCCAATCGAATGAAACGAATTAAAAAAATCAAATCACACGAAAGTCCAAAAAAAAGCCGACACACACAAAATATGAAACAGAAGCTTGATATCCGGTTGGGCCCGTCTCTCGAGAAGTTGGAAGCATAGAAGCTTGTGTCGAGGAAGGCCCATTGTCTGGAAGAATGATGCCCTGTCGACTTTCATCCTTAATCGAGGGTAGATGCCATCCTGCCCGGTCCATACAATCTTCACCCAAAACACTGTCAGTCCAAACCTTATAATTGTGTGCTTATAAGCATGGATGTTGTAGTTCCAAAACAACGCTTTAGGAATGGACTGCAACAGTAAGTTAGGAATGAATCTGGAACAAAATGAACTAACATAACTATGCATTTTTATTTGTGGGATAGATGATATGAAAAAATAACTGACTTGGACTTCAGAATTAGCTCGCATGGGCTAACATAATCAAAATAAATCTTGCATATAGTATTAGGTAAAACAACAGCAAACAATATGATCAAATTACAAAATGAAACAGGTCAATCAAGCATGGTATAGTAGAAGATATAAATCAATAAAGTGACAAATAAGGTGCTATAGCAATAGATAATAGTAAACATTAGTAAAATGATTATAAATTAAGTTTGTAGCAGCAACAAACCAAAAAAGTTAAGTTGTTTGACAGTAGAGTAGTAGCAGCAAATAGAACATGTTTCAACATAAAATTTCATCCAAACCAACCTAACAGAACCTAACAAACATAAAACTGAGCAATTTCATCCGGGTGGGTCCGGTCTTCGTGATTGAACCGCAACAACTTGTGTCATGGCAGTCCCGTCTTCTGTAAGAATGAACACCTGCCACCTTTCATTCTTAAGCGAGGGTGTATACCATCCTGACCGGCCCACATAATCTGCATCCGAAATTCAACCAACCCAAAACCGTAGAACTGCTTGTTTGTAAGAATGGATCTTGTACTTCCGAACCAGCACTTTAGGGATGGACTGCAACTGCAAGTGGTTAGGCACATTTACTTATTATAACATAAGTCAAGTAATTCTTTTGGATCTCCAGTCCCTCACCATTAAATGCAGCAACCTCGACCTTGTTCACCTTCTTCCATTTTAAGCACAACTTGCGTATACCCCCCTTTAAACTTGAGAAATTGCATATTTCCCTAACGAATTCTTAGACGATAACTACACTCATGTAACCTATACAAAAAACTCTACTTTGTTACAATGAAAAGTATAACCTCCAAACTTTGAACAATACAAAAATCTTGTAATGGCCCAGTACCAAAAAAACATCTTTGATTTGCAAAAGCTCCAGGTATAATGTCCACGTGTGTAACATCTGCAATCACTCACAACTATGACTGCTGAATCAGAAGCACAATTAACACGTATTTTCTCAAATTTACTGTTGAAAACTTGAAGTAGAAACCGTATTTATTTTTAACTTTATTCACTTTCCTCAAACCATGAAGATCAGGTATGTCAGCAAGCCAATACTTCATTATTCTCACATGGAATAAATCATTTCATATGATCAGCACTTGCCCATCTGTCACACCCCCAAAATACCACTAACGGAGTTTATACCGTTAAGGGGCGCGACTAGACATGAGTACAGCTTATCACCCAACCCAAACTTCCTATGACCTAGTGGTAAAAATACTAAACTAACCTGACTTGGATAAGTCAAAGACTTAAATTTTATACGGGTTCTAAGTGGTATTTGTGCTACTGTAGGAAAAAAAGAAAGATACGTATTGAAATGTCATAAAAAATTCATAGGCCCAATCCAACCTTATGTCCTCTTTTGCTTTTAAATTCCACTCAATTAAGTGTACGCAAATTGTTCACCAATAAACCTCCATCACATGTTTGGTATGATCATGAACCTCCACATATTATTTGATAACCTCATATCATTTAAGAGTACCTGACCCAAACCAAATTGCTAGTTTAGAAGTTGTTGTTTAGAATTTTTGGCTATCCTCTACTTAACAAAATTTATGCCAAATTTCAGTCAGTTACATGGATAGTGAAAAGTTTTACCAATTAAAACAGTACTAAAAAACATGTGAGCTCTCTAATCAGATCGGTAGTGTTTAACAAAGTCAAAGTAAAACAATGAAACCATCAACATGAACTATGCATACATGATGCAAAAATAGAAATAACATGCATGCTTAAGAATTGTATAAATAATAAAAAATTAGACGTCACATATAAGCTTAACAACCAAATTACAGACGTATACATACACTGATCTGTTTTTCTTTTTTTTCTTTTGCAATACCTTTTATATGGTAGGATGTGAATTATAAATTTAGAGAGAGTTTTCAAATAATGAATATGAACTGTACATACATAATAGAAACGATAAATCACATAAAAGATCAACGACCAAATTTCTCTCAGCACGTACCTTCACACACAAATAACATAAAGTAGCAACCATCAAGCTGCAAGCCCTCAAGCGGCAATACATCAAATTTTGAATATGAAATGTGGATATATAAACTTCTATAACAACCATAGTAACTCATAAACCAAGAATCCAAACTAGGTTAATACCACAAATACACAAATGTTAACTTTTCAAACGGATTAGCAACATTTTGCAATCATACAATTTTTATCCTACATAGACGTATGCATTACAAATCTAAATGAAAAAACATGAACATAATAACCAAATTAGATATTTAACCCATGAATATGAACTATAAACACATACCTCAGACACCAGAAACATGAAGCGGCAGATTTTAACCTGCAAAACTTCTTAATACCAAATTAGCAACGAAAAAAAAAAGAGTGAGAATCCAACCAAATTTAAAGCTCCGAGTACAGATTATCGACAAAATTTACCAACATCACATCTTTTTTGGTTAAAGGGTTACCCCGGTGATTCTATTATATACCGCAAAGAGAAACAAGTAGCAAGGAAAGTCCAAGCTAGTTCATACTTGGGACATGCCCCAAAGTATGTAAACCAAAGAAACTAGAAACACCACAAGGAAAAACCACCTAGCACAAAAAAAAAACTAGGGAAAAAGAAAACCAAAAAGGACTACGTCATGCCATCTTCATCATGCGAATTGTCCTCAATACCCCATTCTTTAAGAATGCATCAAACTCTAAACGTCTTCTTAAAATTGATGCCCATAAGTCTGCTACGAACTGTATCCCAAATAAGCTCAACAATGGAATCGGGAGGCCGTGTATGATTTCTAAAAAGATGAGAGTTCCTTTCCTGCCAAATGTAGTAAGCCGAAGCATGCATGACAAGCTTGGAAACAGTACCATTGATGGAAGAAAAAGATCCACCAAGAATGTGGTTGGATATCTGCACCCACGTCATGTCAGCCCCTCTAATACACGTCTTCGAGCGAGCACGATGCCAAACCTGCAATGAGTAAACACAATCGAAAAACAGGTGATGGTGAGAATCAAAGTTTCTAAAGCAGAGAATGCAGCACATCATATTCATGTTCTTTCTTCTACTGAAGTCTCAACTCAGAATCTTATCCTGGGTAAGAAGCCGCTCACGCATGATAAGCCAGGCCAGAAAAGCTTGACGTGGGATGCAATGGGCGAACCAGACAAACTTGGCCCAAGAAACCACAGGAGCACGATGGCGAATAGATTCCCAAACCAAGGATGACGAGAAATCAACCACCTTATCATCAAGCTTCCATTTCAAGGAGTCCGCATAACCAACCTTTAAAACCATGTCCGAAACCTCATTAAGAATAAGGAAAAGATCATTCCATGCAGCCGGCCATGTGCCACCATCATGATTGTAAAAATCAGCCACTTTAGAATTAATGGTGAAACCTGCACGATATAAGTCACGATGAGAGATAAACTTACAAAGCGGCCCGAGTTTGACCATTTATCAAACCAGATAGAAGTGTTCCTCCCATCACCAATAATCGACCAGACAAAAGGACGAATAGCATGACGAACAGAGCAAAGCTTCCTGCAACTCCAGCAACAGACTTTAGGACAAGGGCACTCTCAAAAAGATCTATTTTTTAGTCTGTAGGAATGCACCCAAGCAACCCAAAGAGACTCCCCCTTAGTAATGATGCTCCAAATATGGGAAACCATAAGAGCCTTGTTCATATCAGTGATACGTCTAATGCCAAGACCCCCTTCAGATTTAGAAGTACAAACATCTCTCCAAGCCATCTTTGCCATACCCTTCTTGAAGACACCATGGCACCACAGAAAGTCTTTCATTTTCTTCTCCAACGAGGAGATGATGCTTGAAGGAAGAAAGAAAACTAAAGACCAATACACATGGAGGGAGGATAAAACAGAAGAGATAAGCTGCAATCTTCCAGCATATGATATAAGCTTATTCCTTCAACTCGCAATACGGCTCTCAAGCCTCTCAATGAGAGGAGCACAATCCCTAGTCAGCAACCCGGTAGAAATTAAGGGAACACCCAAATAGCGAACAGGGAGTAGACCCTCCACCATATTCATAACAGCAAGAATACCATCTTTAGTGAGATCAGAGACATTGCAGAAATAAGCGGTACTCTTCTGTGGACTAGGAACCAGACCAGACATCCTGGAAAACTTGCTTAAAGATTGAATAATACAAGAAGCAGAAGCAATGTCCTCTCTAGCAAAAATGAAAAGGTCATCAGTAAAGCAGAGATTAATAATTTTCTGTTTCTCACACCTATTATGGTATCTGAAAAATGAATCAATACGCACAACATGATTGAGAACAAGGGTGAGAATCTCTATAACCAAGGTAAAAAGATAAGAGGATAAAGGGCATCCTTGTCTAAGACCCCTTTTGCCTTTGAAATATCCATGGATATTACCATTAACATAGATAGAATAAGAAGGAGTCGAGACACAAGTCATGATCCAACCAATCATTCTCGCATGAAAACCGAACCCGACAAGAACCTCCCAAAGAAAACCCCAATCCACAGTGTCATAAGCCTTTCGGAATATCAATTTTAAAGGCACAACGGGGCGGACCAATACCACGGTGGTAGTTTTGCATCAGCTCCTGGACAAGAAGAATGTTTAATCAGAAATTTTCCTCCAGGGATGAAAGCCGACTGGTTCATACCCATAATCGTAGACAGCTCCATCTTGATTCTGTCAGCGATAATCTTTCTGATGCATATGAAGCTCCATCTTAGCTCAGCCATATTTTTCTTTTGTGTGTTTGTTATGTTCTTATTCTAGGTAATCAGGAAAATCCGGGGACTCGGGGATGAGAGCAAGTGGAATCGAGGCTTTATGTTATTTCAGTATTTTAATTAAGACATTAATCAGGATTTCCTTTGAATATTTGTTGGGTTTGGATTGTTAGAATTTCTTTAAGGATTTGGACCTTGTTTTATTTATGAAGGACGTTTTTTATTGATATCTGTAATAGTGATATCTTGACCATTTACGGGTTGGGGTGTTTGACCATTTACGGGTTGAGGTGTTACAATTATGGTATCAGAGAAAAGGCTTTTTCTTGTAGAGAACTTAAATCCTAATAATTTATCCTGGGAGGTAATGGGTAGACATTGGGTTAGGATTTCACCGTTCACCTATTTGTGTCTCTTAGTTTCTGCCGTCTTCTATATTTGTCTGCTTATAAGTATACCTTCATTTCAGATGCCTCCTAAGAGATGTGTGAGTACTCGCAATAACGATACGAATGACCCTCCTTTAGAGACTCTAATTGCTAATGCCGTCAATGCTGCGATTGCCACAATGATTCCAAATTTGATCCAACAGTTGCAAGGTGGAAACGGTGGTAACAGTGGAAATGATGGTACTGGTGGAAACGGTGATAACGTTGGAAATAATGGTAATGGTGGGAATGGTGGAAACGGTGGGTGGTAATGGTGGAGATGATGGAAATGGTGGGAATTATGGTAATGGTGGAGATGATGGAAATGGTGGGAATGGTGGTAACGGTGGAGATGGTGGAGACGACGAGCCACCACCTCCTGTTGGTATTCAAGTTTGGTTGGACTACTTTCAGAAGCAAAGGCCTAACTCGTTTAGTACTGCTACAACCCCTGTCGAGGCCCAGAACTGGATTGCTCACATCGAAAAACTATTTGAAGTACTTGGGGTGGATGAGGTATTTAAAGTCATATTAGCAACATACAAGCTAGAGGATGATGCTCTTCGTATGTGGGAAACTCTGAAAGTAGCTAGAGGCGGGAATGCTTATGCGGGTTACGGCACAATTTCATGAACAGTACTTCACAACTGCTGACCACTCAGAATATCATCGAGAATATGCTTATATAAGGCAGAGGAATGATGAGTCCATAACAAATTTCAAGACACAGTTCGTAAGGTTGGTAAGCTTCCTTGGTACAACTGTAGGAACACGTGAGGAACAGACTGAGAACTTTAAGTAGGCAGTATGTGAGCGAGACAGGAAGTTTATCTTCAATCTTCAGTTCAGGGATATTAATGAAATGGTGGATGCAGTTAAGAACTTGGCTAATGATAAGAAGGATAGGAATAAGTTCTCTGATGATAGTCGTAAACGGCCTAGGGATGGTAATTATGATCAGCCTTCTTCCCAGATAAACAAAAATCAGTCTTCACCACCCCGAGATCGTCGAAACAAATCTGACTGAAACAACACTTATCATAATCGTAACTGGAAGATCGCGATCAGAACCGAAATCAGAATCCAAAGGCAACTAATAATCATATACAACCGAACCTTACTCATCATGCTCAACAATTAAATCAGCACCCACCACAAGGTCGTGACACTCTTCCTCCATGCACCACTTGCGGGAAACCTCATAAGGGAGTATGTCGTTTTGCCGAAGGATTATGTTTCAAATGCAGACGTTCTGGACACAAGATTAAGGATTGTCTAGAGAATGATAATGGGAAGAAACCCGCTAGGTCTATAGCAGGTATATTTGTGTTTTAGCCACATATATTTAAATAAAAGTGGCCAAAGGGTAGTTGAAATCAAATATTTTGTCCCAAATACGTGTGGCCAAAGGGTGGCAACGGCCACGTTAATAGAACAAGAGCGTGGCCTTTGGAAATATATGGCCACATATATTTGTGTTTAGCAACATATATTTGGGAAGAAAAAAGTGACCAAAAGGTTGTTAAAATCAGATGTGTCCTCGCTAGATGTGTGCCCAATTTAAAACCTATTACAAATTATTAATTAAAAATCAATTACAAATCAAATAAAATTCAATTACAAATCAAATACAAATGAAACACAAATAAACAATTAAAGAAAATTACATTGCATACAAGCATTATTCTCAATTTAATTTTCAATCCGGGAGCCAACAACACTACCACGTGATCTTCATCTTCAATTGTTCAGATTTAAGCTTAATTAGGATCATTTTTGCTTGTATTCCTTCCTATACCAAAACATATAATTAATAATTAGGTTATGGAAATTGATCATAATATATATAGCAATTTTGAAATACTTACAATCATGATAGATATGGACTGAGGAGTGCCATTTTATTGCAAGTAGTATGGGTCATCAGGTCCTACAATTCAGTTGATTTCCATATGAACATTAGATATCCAAATGAACTTGAAACATCCGGATGAACATCACATTAAATTCCGGATCAACTTCAAAGTCAGTTGAACTTTATTTGGTACAGATCTCACCGTTTGTTCCAACAATCCATAGCTAGCCCAAGTGTTTGAGGTACCAAATAGTATTTAAAATGGGACTACATGACATTACCAAACAGATTACTGTGAAACTATAAAACGAAATGAAACTTGACTAGCAAATATTTACCTTTTTCTTTTCAACCGCTTCTGACGAGGTTGATCGACCACCGATTTCACGCCCTACAGTACAATTTATTACTTTATTTAAATGAGCAATCAAACCGATAATGAGTTTCACAAATACTAACCGTTGTGTGTATGTCAGCATGATTAGTGTTGTGGTTAGATCCAACACAAATCTCCTTAGAATTTACCTAGAACAATGTTTTTGAATTGGTAAAAAGTGAGAGCAAAATAATGACGCGGACCTATCATGAAAGCGTCCTATGTAATAAGGCCAAATTTCGGTTACAAGATATAGCAGAGGAGAAATAGATGGGAACCGGATGAACTTGGCTGGCAGAATAGTTGATCCCGATACGATAGTATTTATTCTATTTTTTTAATCTAACATAAGTTGTTCCAGTTTAATTCATACAGTTTATATATATACTCTATTTATTTCATATTAACATACATTTCAATGAATCATAGCAGAGCTCCATTTTACTCATAACTGTGTTCTTACATGAAGTATATATTCTTATGTACCAGGAACTTGCATCTATTTGTGTTCTTCAGGAACAAAAGTTCATCCGGATTGTGTTCTTCAGGAACAAGAGTATATGTTATTATAAGGTACTTAGGAATAGTATGATTAAGTTGTGATGTAAAGAATTTACCTCTGTAGATGCCGGAGCATTAAGTTGTTGTGGTAACGGTGTTCCAAGTGCATATAGATGAGTTATAAGTAGATCAAGTTTTTTCTCCGATTATTCAATCTTAAAGAAGAGGGCCTTAACTTCTTCATTTATTCAACCCGAAGAAGTCTCTCCTCTTTAAGTTCCAACTCAAGTTTTTCCAATCGACCATCAGTGTTGTTGGATCGATCCTTGAATTTTATACAATTAACAGAATGTAATCAGATGCTTTTTAACAAAGTACATAAATAGGAAAGCATGCAGACCCTATTGATTCATTATTTCTTAGTTAGTTCTTAATTATTAATATATCACATAAAGACCCTATTAAGTAATTATTGATATGTTATACACAAATTAAAGACATCTAAGGGGAAGAGTGGAACACATCATGTCTTCAGTGGATATAACAAACAGTTGACCATTTCTAGCAGTGTACATAAAGAAGAAAGGAGGTTCATTAACATTCTTGTATCGTCCCCCCCCCCCCCTTCCCCAAAAAAAACCATGTGCAGATGCTTGACCTCAACATTCCTAGCATAAAAATAACTAATTTAGCATGCTCCCATAGTCATTTAAGAAGTTAAATAACTAATTTAGCATAAAATGAATGGGTTGAAATGAATGGAGGGGATTTCTGCAATATATACCCCTTCCTAATTAATTATGTATGAAACGAAATTTTATCGATCTGTAACTGTACACAAATACAAGGATCCCAAGTTAAACGTGTATCAATAATAAACAAAACAAACAATTTTATGAAAACAGATTGTAATTAATGAAACAGAATAACTTGATAATTATCGTTTTCTGGACTAATTAGTCTCCCAAATCACATGGAACTTCTGAAGAATCGCTAGCGATGTCTGTTGAAGCTATTCGGTGTTGAAGCTCCATGGAAGATGAGAATGATATGGATGAGAAAGAAGACCTAGTTATTTGCTGGAGGCGTTTAACTGGAATTTTTCTGATAAAGTGAGAGGGAAAAGTATATGATGAATCGATAATAAGTAAATTTAGTTCGAAATTTTCGGTGAAATTTGAACTAATGGTGGGAAATTCAAAATTTTAATTTAAACAATATGTATATTAAACATAAATAAACCTAAAATTAGACATAAACATAATTAATTAATTAATTAATTAAATGTCTGCACGTGGCTCTTCCGGCGGGTTCTTCTTCAAGATGAACTTCATCATCAAGTTCGTAAAAGTCTTCAAGTGCCTCTTATTGTGGGTTTTCGGGCAAGGTAATAATCGAACGCCCAATTCCAGAAGGCTTCATCCTCCCAAAGGTCATCCACCTAAGCTTGAGCAGGAGCTTCATCCTCTTGATGTGTTGAAATAATGAGATTGTGAAATTGTACGAGTACATCAATTACGGTTGACATAACTGTGATCCTTTAAGCAGATCTGGACGACAATCAGAGTTAAAAGGCTTAAAAAAACTATGTTTTAATATTAATTTTATTAGTTTCTTTAATTAGATATAATAAACAACATTTTTCTAACATGTGCTTTGTGGCCAGGATAACGCAACTACAAAAAACGGTGACGTTACTAAAACACAACTCAAAAATAAAAATCATAAATTACTATGCAATTCAGAACAAAAATACAAAAAGACCACCATGTTGCGAATTTCTCATGTATGATAATTTTGTTTTTAAAAATATTAAACGAGGGCCAATTAGGATGGTGAGGAGCAATTAGGGTCTATGAGGACCAACTAGACTCAATGCGGACTAAATACTGACAATTAGCGTCATTTAGGATACTTTAGTGAAGCCCAGTTATGGTCAATTAATATGGTTGATGAATACGAATTAGGACCAATTCAATGAAAAGACCGGTTATGCTTATAGGACGATAAGGACGAAGCATGAAGGAACGTACAATGAGGATCGATGATCAAGTATGACCAATTAGAACTAATGGGGGCTAATTAGTTTAAATGAGGACCAATGATACCAATAAGGGTAAATTAGGGTTAGTGATGGTCGATTAAGACCAATTAGGTTTAATTAGGGTCAATGAGGACCCATTAGGACTAATGATGGTCGAATATGCTCAATTAGGACCAATAAGGATGAATTATGACCTATTAGGTATAGTTAAGACCGATGAGGGCCAATTAAATAGAATAAGTACCAATATGGCTCAATTCGGGTCAATGAGGAGCAATTTGGCACACTTTGGACCAATAAGGACCAATCAGTGTTAGTTAGCCTCAATAAGGACCAACTAGACTCATCAAGGACCAGTTACTTTAAAGTACAACAAATTTGAGTCAGTTAGGCCTAATTGACCCAATTGATTATAATTGGTCCTAAATGAGACTAATTGGTCATAATTGACCGTAAGTGGTCTTCATTGAACCTAACCGAGCCTAATAGACTACAATTGACCTTCATTGGCCCTAATTCACCCTAATTTAGTGTTCACTGGTCCTCATTGGTCCTTATTTGTCAGAAATGACCATGATTGACCGTAATTCAGTCTACTGGTCCTCATTGAGCGTAATTGGCCCTCAATCAGCGTAATTGACCCTAATTGCCCCTAATTGCCCCTAATTGGTCATATTTGGTTCTCATAAGGCATCATTGAGCATAATCGGCCCTAATTGATGTCGATTAAATTAAAATAAATTAATTGTAGAAGCATATTCCTATGCTATGATGTGTCTCGTGTATTGTATCTATGTGAGCGGGTCTTTGTATGAAGTGTAATGACTATATCATTGGCACCGGACCAGGTGGTCCGGCGGACCAAATGGTCCGGGCATACCATTTGGTACGCAGCCTATGTAGTCACTTACTATAAATAGGTTGTGTTAGAATGTGCATTAGAACTAGTTGAACACTTCTGTCATTCTACACCTTTCTGTGTGTGTTTCTAGAGAGAGAAACTAGAGAGAGTTCATTGTAATCTCAAGTGATTCAATAACAAATCTCTTATTTACATCTCGTGTTCACTACATTGATCAAAGCATGCAGTAGTAAGATCGTTTCTTGTTTCTACATTAATAATATTATTCTAAACCAAATTAAATTATAAAAAAATTCCCCCATCCTAATTTCAACTAAATGGGCAAACTCTAATAACTTCCTCTATTTCATTTCTTAGGGTTCTTGTGATCTAGAAGAGCTGCAGTTAGTATAAAACTGTATTTTCGAAAAACAATTACCCTCTACTTCTCTCCAGGTTTCTAATTGGCGATTTTAACCTAAACCCCACTCTCTAATTTCTCACAAATGGCACCCAAATTGAATGGAAAGGCCGCATCAAAGCCTACTCAAATGTTCTTCGCCGAACACAATGTTGTAGCGTACTTCGAGATGTCTGATAAGTCAAAGCTATTTGATGAAATGAACGATTTCCTCGAGAAATCCAACACTCAATTTGCTTTTACTGTGAACCTGTAATATGCAAGCAAACAATTACTGAATTTGGGACTCGGCCAAAAAATCTGTTGATAGCAACGGGGTTGGTAAAATTGACTCTAGAGTCAATGGGAATGAGATTAGCATGACTGAAGAAATGATCCGAAAGCATCGGAAATTCAATGATGCAGGAGGTGATCCTAATTGTACTTAAAGAGCGAAGCAATTGGGTATGGGGGTGACTTAACTTGTGGGACCATCAAAAGGGGACAACTACCCTATGTTTGGCGATATCTTGCTCATAACATTCTCCACTGCCTATCTCACAAGAAAACTACGCGGGATGAACTTGCTGCACCTCAATCATCTGCTTTTAATGGATTGGTAAATGGGCTCAACTTTAACTTTTTAAAAATGATATTTGATGGAATGCTGGAAAATCTAAAACCTAAAAGGATATTTTACATGTACCCCAGATTCCTCTAACACACTCTCAATTGTGAATTTCCAAATCTGCAAATCTCTGATCAACATCTTGAACTTAAATCTTTTACAAGTAAAACATTTTCTAACATGTAAGTGAACAAAACTGTTTTTCTTGGTAAAGACACATCACACCCTATGCCTAAGGCCAGGACTGCTCTTGAGCAAATTGCTCCTGGTGACAACATTGTTACACCAACAAGTGTTGAGCCTACACCAAACCGACCATCCTATTCCACTGATATACAAATTCCCACCAAAAGTAAGAGGATGTCCACATCAAAATCACACCCAAAAATACCACACCCACTCCACAATCACCCAAAAGGAAGAGGATTAGGTCTCCTTCACCTAGACCCTCCACTGGACTACCTCGGAATGAGGGTGATATATCACCTAGGCCATATGTCCCCAACCCTTATTGTAAGGAATATACTGATGAAGTTGGTTCAATCACCCAACCCACATTCTGTTGATAAGGTGACTTGCAGTAGTGATGAAGCAAGTCAGGTGGAAAGGGCTGACACTACTCATGATGTCCCAATGGACCCTGAGGACAGTGCCAACATCCTTAAGACCCAATCCACAACAACTATATCAGTCAGGGAACCTATTCAGGAACCTTTGATTGACAACAGGAATCCTGGGTGCCAAGAAACCATGGGTGCTGAGCATGAACAAGGTCGGCTTGTTTGCTCTTCTTTGCTCAAAGATTGAAAATGCGAGAGTATTGGATCGTCTACTCAATCTAGCTATTCGAAGATCAAAACGTAATTAACCGATTGTTTTATTGATCAAAGATGAACAATTACAACCAGTAAACATTTAGAAACTGACACAGAGAAACACCGTACAAAACACACACTTAAGATCAGCTCAGACTGTCACTCATGTGTAAAACGAAGAATAAACTTGCTATTTATACTGTTTGGCCGAACCATGTCTGAACACCAGGTTCGGCAGGTCCGAACTCCAGGTTCGGACCAGGTTCGGCAGGCAGTCATCCTAGCCTTGAACTTGATCTTTAACTCTTGGATCTTCACATGACATTGTCTGATTGGATACTTCACACGACGCATAACCTATGTATCAGCAAACTCCCCCTCGTCTTGTGCAGTATCACTTTAACATCTTCAAACCTGTATCTTCAATCAAGCTCCCCCCCAAGTGTAGAATTCGTTTGTCCAATGGAATGAAGATTCGACCAAACTATCCCTCAACTTGATTGTAACTTGATCTTGAATACTTCACAATGTTTAGTGTGTCTCTGGTCTTTATCAATAGCTTCAGAAAACTGAAGTTGTGATATCTTGCACTTTAGTAACCTGCTCAATCATATAAATAATCTTGGGGCAAAACGTCTCTTCGAGTCTCGAAGATATGAATTTGAAAATTTTACTTTGTATCACGTGTTGATCAGATCGAAAATAAAGCAGAAAAAAAATCTTTTTGTCTTTTAGAAAGTTTATATCAAAACAAACCTAAAATCTTTTTGACTTTTCAAAAATTATGCTAAAACACACCAAAAATCTTTTTGTACTTTTCTTGAACTAAAATGAAATGCAATACAGAATCAAACTCTATTTTTACAGAATCAAACTCTATTTTTG
The DNA here is from genome assembly GCA_039602395.1 of Deinandra increscens subsp. villosa. Taxonomy (NCBI): domain Eukaryota; kingdom Viridiplantae; phylum Streptophyta; class Magnoliopsida; order Asterales; family Asteraceae; genus Deinandra; species Deinandra increscens. The sequence goes on from JBCNJP010000010.1 coordinate 32,680,118, forward strand.
GTATGAGAAAGATCACTATACGGGATCACATTGAACATGATGCACTGAACTACACTTCAATTTCAACTAACTGAAGCACATAAGACATGCTGATTGTCGGTATAATTTGTCCATCTTAAACTCAGATAGAATCATACTCATAACATCTGGATATGTTAAGGTATTGATTAAATTTGCTTTGACCAGTGTATCCCACACTATCAAACATATTCAGACATTTTCTTTCTCCTTTTTCTTTTTGTGTGATTACACTTGTGAATTGTCACAAAGTATAATATTTTCATGATATCGTCAACTGTGTTCCATGCAAAAAGAAATAAGAACGTTAAATCGTATACCTTAAGGTCGATCTTTAGATACGCAGATAAGGCCTCAGATTTAACAAAATAAAGAAAATAAAACAAGTTGAAATTGTATAACCCAATAACACGCAGAAAAAGTCGGATGAGTTATACGAAACACCAAAGAAACGAAAGCAGAACGTCAAACAAACAACGATCAGGTCAGTCTTGTGGACACGCAGAGAAAGTCCGATCATTTGACAAAATAAAGAAAATCAAACAAGTTTGAATCTTTGAAAAATAAACACATGTATACACAGTGACTTTTTATTTCTATTTTTACATATTAATTTCTTTTTGTCATGAAATACGCATCAAGATGTTATCCACATGGTCAAGCATTAGTATTTAGTGAATATCACATCTGAATACTTTCTGATTTGCCGAGCCTACCAAACATATCAAGCAATGATTTTATGGCCCTTTTATCTTGTAAAACCGAGATACGATCTTACTACTGCGTGTATCAATCAAACATAGTAAACACGAATGTAAATAAGAGATTTGTATTGAATCACTTGAAGATTACAATGAAATCTCACTCTAGTTTCTCTCTCTAGAATACACACAGAAGGTGAAGAATGACATAAGAGTTAAGCTAACATTCTAACACAACCTATTTATACTTAGTGACATACTAGCCTACGTACCAACTGGCGTACCATTTGGTACATGCGTACCAAATGGTCCGGCGTACCAGATGGTACGTCACCAATGATATTGCCACTACAACACATAGACTCACTCTAATCTAGATACAATACACGAGACACATCATAGCATAGGTATATGCTCTAACAAACTCCCCCTTAACGTGTAGTGTATCTATATTCTAACGAAACTTCAGTCGTCAATCTTCAACATTGCTGCATCCGATCTTCAACTTGAAATCTTGTCAGAAATAGAGCTTGCATGGCTGAATCACTCTTGAATCATGTTTGGTCTTCAAGATCCACTTGTGAAAGATATAACAAACTCCCCCTTTCACCATGCTTGAGTCTTGACACACATAACCTGCAATTTCAGAAGACAGAAACGCGGCTTCCTTTTTCTTTTGAAAACTTAATTTAAACTTGGCGCAAAACTTCTCTTCGAGAATCCAAGATAGGTTTTTGAAATTTGATTTCGTATCACATGTCGATTGGTCGAAAACAAATAAGAAATAAAATCTTTTTGGCTTTTTGAAAATTTATATCAAAACATACCTAAAATCTTTTTGGAAATTTCAGATATGAAACATAAATGCAATACAGAATCAGACACTATTTTTGTCTTTTGCGAGAAAGATCACAACTTGGGATCATATTGAACATGACATGCTGAACTACACTTCAATTTCAATTAATTCAGCACATAAGTCATGTCGATCACTGGTATAATTTGTCCATCTTAAACTCAGGCACAATCATACGCATAACATCTGGATATGTTAATGCATTGATTAGGTTTGCTTTGACCAGTGTACCCCACACTATCAGACATACTCAGATATGCATTTGCTTATCACATTTTGTGATTTCATTTGTGAATTAACACATAATGATTTGAATTCATGATATCGTCAACTGTGTTCCATGCAAAAAGAAATAAGAACGTTAAATCGTCTACCTTAAGGTCGATCTTTCGATACGTAGACAAGGCCTCAGATTTAACAAAATAAGAAAATAAAAACAAGTTGAAATTGTATAACCCAACAACAATCAGGTCGGTACTCCCGTACACGAAGAGAAAATCCGATGAGTTATACGAAACACCAAAGAAAATAAAGCAGAATGTCAAACGAACAACAATCAGGTCGATCTTATGATACGCAGAGAAAGTCCGGTCGTTTGACAAAATACAGAAAATCAAACAAGTTTAAATCTTTGCAAAATGAACACATGAATACACAGTGACTTCTCATTTTCCTTTTTACATATCTTTTCTTGATATATCATGAGATATGCATCAAGATGTTGTCCACTTGGTCAAGCATTAGTATTTAATGTATATCACATTTGAATACTTTCTGATTTAATGCTGAGCCTACCAAGCACATCGAACAATGATCTTATGGCTTTTTCATCTAATTTATCCACGAGTTAGCACGTAATTCAATGTACCATCATTTCCCAATTATGTCGGATACAATTTCTTATTTTTCAATGTTTTTGTATTTTCTGTTTTTCAGTGTTTTTGTATTTTTCCTTTTTCTCCCCCTTAAAATGAAAACTCAATTTTTGGATTTTCATTTTAACAAAAACAAAAAGACACTATTTTTGGTAGTTTCAATTTTCTCCCCTTAAACTACATACGAAATGTAAAAGAAAGAAAATTGACCTTTCGACATGGATACCTTTCACGTTAAGCTTTCAGAAAAAAATTCAGTTTTTGAAATTTGATATCACTTGTAATTTAAGTTAAACAGCAGAATACTTTTCCATCAGCAACTTTTCAATCACCAATAGGTCTTCTAGAAGTACCTGCACACTGGTCAAACACGTCAGTTTATAAATGACCCGAAGCGAATCGCTTCTGGTCGACCAGTGTCCTGATTACCTTTCGAAACCACCTTAGGTTTCCAGTTTTGTTGTGCTGGTAAATCAGTATTTGATGAACCAGTCACAGTTGATTGTGACAAACAACCTACATAGGGAACATTTTGAAAATGAGGAATAAATCTCCCTTGATGTTTGAAAAATGTAGGTTGTGGATATTCACTAAATACTCTGCCATATTCGTCAATGAATCGCTGTTTGGCAGATTTACCAACATGTGAAACCTTTCCTTTTCTTGAACTAGAAGCAGCAAAAACCAAACAATGTTGTGCCATATGCCCCTTTTGTCGACAATTGAAACACAAGCGATTGTTGACATTTCGGCGTTTTGGAATCTGCAAAGCTTCACAAACATTAACATCTCCAAAATGATCATAAAAGGAATCGAATACCTGATAGCGATGATCATGAACCCATTTGGATGTCGGGCTCTTTGGGGCAGAATTTGAACCTCCAGAAGAATATTTCGCAGTTTGTTTCTTCTTGGTCTTTGGAGCATCAGCAGATTTGATAAAAACCTCAGCTATTTTTCAAGAATCCACACAGTGAAGTGGAAACTCCTTATTAGAGAATATTTGATCTGAACCTTTGAGTTTATAAAATCGCTCCGGTTGAACCTTTTCAGCATGAAAAATCTCTTTCTTCACGTGCTTCATACTGATTTTCTTCAAGTTTTGTTTTTTTTTGAACCTGAGAAGCAGCAACTTTAACCTGTTTCTGTTGGAACCCCAAACCTTTATGCTTGCTAGAAATCTTCGCTCCCGAACCAGATGGTTTATGCCCGTATTTTGCAAGACGAGAAAACTCTGCTTTAATCTTGTTGATATCTTTTGGAGCATCAATAATTGTTTCAGCAATGTCAGTTGTTAAACTTACCGATTTTTCTTTGTCATCCGATAAAGAACTAGACACAACCTTTGGAGCTTCAGAATTTTCAGCAGTTTTGCCTTTCTTCTCTTTCTTTTCTTCAACCGATTTGGAACCAACAAACTCAGAATAATCACCAGTCTCAACCTTGTCTTTCAAATCATGAATTCCTTCTTTGAGACTTCCTGGTGGTGACACAGTTTTATTGAACATCTTCTCAAAGTTGTCATCTTTGACCAAGAAACTTGTAAAAGATTGTGAATTAGTAACATTGTTCAAACGACGTTTTGAATCAATGACTTCTAATTTCAGATCAGAAATCTTTTGTTGAGCTTTAGCCAACTCCTTTTTGGTTGCAATCAGCTTCTTTGCCACTTTATGAGTTTCATACTTTTGCAATCTTAACTCATCTAGTCCAGGCCACAATTCCTTCTGCAGCTTATCTTCATTTCTTTTTTGAATATCTAAATTTGCATTTTGCAACTTGTTCACTCTAACCAACTCCCTCTTCTCATCAAGTAACTTTTCCATATCAAGATGATAGGATTGAATCTTAATAGCTTGGTCATCAGAAAGTTTAGTAAGAGTATCAAGTCTGGACTTTGATTTGTCAAAAAGATTTTGAAAATCATTTGCTGTATCTGCAACATCATCCTTCCATTTGTTCGCTTCTTGAACTAATGCAGCATTTTCTTCAGATAACTTTGTAACTTTCTGTTTAAATTCCTATTTAACACTTTGAAATTCTGATTCTTTCTCAATAACCTCTGCTTGAAAATCTAAAAACTTTTCTGTCTGAGAAGAGAATTCTTGAATTAGATCTTCAAACCATTTGTTGTTCATTTGCCAATTCTTCTATCCTTCTTTTATTTTCCTCAATCAACAACCCATTTTCTTTTATCAATTCTTGAATCTTCTTATCTTTTTGAGAACAAAACTCACAAACCGATTCATATTCACTATCTCTCCAAAACCACTTATTTCAGATTCAGAATCAGTTACATCTTCTTCATCATCATTATGAACAATTTGAGCAATCAAAGCACGAAATGCAGACTCATCACCTTCCTCAGCAGCCCAATCATAACCTTCATTCAATGATTTTGTTTTCCAATTAGAAGTAATAGCAGTTAAAGCAAGGGGTTGAGAATCATCAGAAGTTCGTCCCCAGTTATATTGTTTATAAACTTGAGAAACTAAAGTTGTTGGAGGCTTTGATAAAGATGCATTTGTTTTTGAACATTTGAAACATTTTTCCTTTGATTTATCTATTCCAACCTTGCCATCCGGATTTAAACTTTGATAGCCTGTCTTCTTTTTGAATCTTTTAACTCTTTGAGCTAACATCGCCAGTTGCCAATTGATATCCATTTGCTCAAGATTATCAGGATCAATCTGATCAAAATCTTCATCAATCAGATTAGATGTTGTCAAACCACCATTCAGCAATCCATAATAGGAAGATAATAAAGCATAAATTAATGCCAAATGTTCATCAGGTGTTTTTGCTGAAAATGAAGTCTGACTTGAATGATTTGGAATAGCGAAGTTACATCCTCTTGATGAATTTCCAGAATTTCCTGAACCATGACCAGCAACAAACGTTGTTTGAGGTGGATTCGATGAATCAACACCAAATGATTTAGACTTTGCATTGATACTTGCAGCATTCTGTCCATGATATAATTCAGGATTTTGGAATTGAATAGTTGACTTGTTTGATGTCATCATTTCCATTTCCCTAGCATGAAGCTTTCCAGTTAAATCATAAAATGATAATTCAGAATATTCTTTGTCATGAGTAAGCAACAACACATAGCTTTCACACTTTTCCAGTAATGCTTCCATCAATTTCTCTTTCAATTCCTCCCCGGTCTTTTCAATTTTAACCACTTTCATCTCACTAATCAAATGTGAAAACCTTGAAAAAAGAGCATAAATATTTTCTTTTTCATATTGTTGAAAGTTTTCAAATTCCTTGTTCAACACTTTTTGTCTACTCTTCTTGTATTGGTCATTGCCTTCACATCGAGCAGATAAAGCATCCCACAACTGTTTAGCTTTCTTGCAAGTGCTGAATTGATGCAACGGCTCAGTAGGTAAAGCCATGGTAAGATAACCATAAACTTTTTGTTCAAGCTCATAACTCTTTCTTTCATCCTTATAAAAATCTTGAATTTCCTAATACTCTCCATCTTTAGTTGGACGTACATACAACTTTCGAATCGGAATCCATAAATCAATATCATTTGTGCTGATGTATGCAGAAAAACGTTGCTTCCAATTTTGATAATCTTCTAACTTCAACAGCTTAGGAACTTTCTGGCTTGTTCCTATTTCATTATCAAAATTGAGCATAGCTTGTACCGTTTTTTGCATAGCTGCAAATGCTTGAAAATCCAACCTTTTTCCACCGAAAATGATACTTCAAAACTTCAAACCCAAAAACGAAGGTGTTAAAATTTGATTTTGAAAATCAACTTTAAACAAACAATGTAGAGCTCGTCGAGACGATCGATTACTTTTAAGAAACTGCCAGCGAACCAGATTTGTACTCAGCGGACCAGATTTCAGCGGACCAGATTTCAGCGGACCAGATTTGGTACAGCGGACCAAAATGGTACGGCGGACCAGAAAATAACTGCCACGGACCAGATTTGAAGATTGCCTAGCGGACCAGCGGCGGACCAGATTTTCTTGAGGCAGACCAGAAACGTACCACGCTGAATTTGAAGGATTTTCGCGAATTTTGACAATTTGGATTAGAATTTGTTTCAGAAAGGTGCGAAAACTCACTAGGAACACTCATAAATCGTTTTTTACCTCGGAAACACTCGGAATTGGAAGAATTTGATGAAAAATGAAGAAAACCCACACTTTCTCACTCTAGAATTCAAAATTTTACCAACATCACAGCAGTAGAGCAACCAAATGCTCTGATACCACTTGTAAAACCGAGATACGATCTTACTACTGTGTGTATCAATCAATCATAGTAAACACGGATGTAAATAAGAGATTTGTATTGAATCACTTGAAGATTACGATGAACTCTCTCTCTAGTTTCTCTCTCTAGAATACACACACAGAAGGTGAAGAATGACAGAAGAGTTAAGCTATCATTCTAACACAACCTATTTATACTTAGTGACATACTAGCCTACGTACCAACTGGCGTACCATTTGGTACATGCGTACCAAATGGTTCGGCGTACCAGATGGTACGTCACCAATGATATTGCCACTACAACACACAGACTCACTCTAATCTAGATACAATACACGAGACACATCATAGCATAGGTATATGCTCTAACACATCTACTCTATCCATGAGTCAGATACGTAAGCCAATGTACCATCATTTCCCAATGATCAATTTCTCAAAATTTTATATATTGTGCATGTATTCACCTTCTTCCCATAACATGCATTTTCACGATTTCTCTCCCTTACATGCATTTCTCCCCCTTAAAATGAAAACTCTATTTTTGGATTTTCGTTTTACAAAAACACGACTATTTTTGGTTTTTATCAAAGGAAAATGCATAATGAAAGTAAAATTGATCAATCAACACGAATACCTTTCAGTTTTAGAAATGTCAGAAAATTTACAGAGTTAAACGATATATCATGAAATTTAAGTAAAGCAGAATACTCCTCCATCAACAACTTTTCAATCGTCGATAGGTCTTCTAGAAGTACCTACACACTAGTCAAACTCATCAGTGTTTAACTTGACCCGAAGAGACTGCTTCCAATCGACCAGTGTCCTGGTTTTGCTTAGAAACCACCTCGGGTTTCCATTGTTGTGGTTTTGGTAATTCAGTTTTTGATGAATCAATCACAGGTGACTGTGATGAAAAACCTACATTTTGAACCTTTTGAAACATAGGAACAAAACGTTTTTGTTTTAGAAAGAATGTAGGCTCACATTCATCAAAAACTCTGCCTTGTTCATTAAAGAACCTTGGTTTAGCAGGTTTACCAAAAACTGGTTTCTGTTGAAACCTTTAATTTGATTCAGTAGGAAGTGGACAATCTTTTGCCATATGCCCTTTTTGGTGGCAAACATAACATATTCGTTCAGATTTATCCCACCTTTTAGGTGCCTGCACAGAATCACACATATGAATATCTCGAACATGATCAAAATTAGAATCATATACCTGATGCCTGTGATCATGAACCCATATTGATGTTGGGCTTCGAGAATAAGAACCATTAGAAGAATATCTTGCATTTTGATTTGTCAAGGTTCTTGAATCAGCGTTCTTCTCAAAAACTTTAGAAATTTTCCTAGCATCAACACAATGAAGAGGAAACTCTTTGTCGGAGAAAATCTGGTCGGAACCTTTGAGTTTGTAAAAACGCTCAGGTTGAACCTTCTCAGCTTTATAAACTTCCTTCTTCACCTGTTTCATCTTAAGTTTCTTCAAATCTTGGGATGATGATGCTGGAACCTCCTCAGCTTTGACATTCTTTGCTTTAAAGCCCAAACCAACATGCTTTCCAACAACTTTTTCCTCATAATGTAAATTCTGGTGTTTGTCCTTTGCCAGTTTAGAAAATTCAGCTTTGATATCTTTAAGATTTGTCTTTTCAAAGAAGATCGTCTCAATAAATTCAGGTTGAGAACGAATCTTGTCACTTGAGGTAGCAGATTTCTCAATGTCAGCAGACGACGAACCAGAAACATACTTTGGAGCCGGAGGAATCTCAAATTTCTTGCCTTTCTTCTCCTTGTGCTTCTTGGTCTTCTTTTTCTGCACAACCTTCTCTTCCTCGAAGTAGATGATGAGACCTTTGAATAATCAAAATCTTCAACCTTCTCTTTCACTTCTTTGAATGCTTCTTTGATATGAGCAGGAGGTGAAGCTGTCTTATCAAACATCTTCTCAAAATTCTCATCTTTAGCCAGAAAACTTGTGAATACTTGAGAATTTGAAACATTATTCAGTAAACGATTTGTATCAATTACTTGAATCTTTAACTCTGAAATTTGTTTTTCAGCTTCAGCCAACTCCTTTTCAGTAGCAATCAAACGCTTTGCAACTTTATGCGTCTCAAACAACTCTTTCTTCAATTTATCTTCATTTCGCTTTTGAATCTCCAGATTTGCTGTTTGCACTTTATTCACACATACCAATTCCCGCTTTTCATCCAAATACTTTTCCATTACAGCTTGATAACTTGTAATCTTAGCAGCAGATTCTTCAGAATCCTTGGTCAGCAGATCAAGCTTAATTTTGGACTTTTCAAACAAATTCTGAAAATCAATAGCAGCATCCTCTGCGTCATCCTTCCATTCTTAACTTCATTTACCAACTCATCCCTCTCTTCACAAACCTTTGCTTTTGCAGCCTCAACATCCTTTTTATCTTGTTTAGAAATCTCTAAAACTTCATTCAGCAATTTGATCTCGGTTGTTAAACATTCATTCTTCAAAACTAATTCCTTCTCATGTTCTTTAGAAATCTTCAAATTGGAATTAATCAAATTGAATTCCTTTGAAAGCTTTTGAATTTTATTCAACAACGAAGCATTTTCTTTTAACAAACTCTCCAAGTTTTCAGCAGATTCATAAGAACTTGGTGTGGAACTAGTATCTGAACTTGTCTCTGAACAATAATCTTCTTGTTGATCATGAGTAACTATCAAAGCAGATGAATCAAAATGTTTACCCCAATCATAAACACCATCATCTTGAACTGTTAGGGTTGTCTTGTTTGTATTACTTGAAGATGGTTGAGAGATACCGGGCTTGCTAGCATATGTTTGTTGACATTCCCGAGAAAAATGTCCAAGTTTTGAACATTTGTAGCATTTCAACTTTGACTTATCAAATCCCAATTTCTCTTTAAAATCAGAAATATTTCTTACATTTTTCTTGAAAAACCTTTTCGATCTTTGAATTAGCATAGCAAATTGCCAAGATAAATCCAATTCATTTAATTGATCTTCATCAAGTGCATCAAGATCATCTCGAGTTATTTTTGCATCAGCAACATTCTTGATAACCAAGCCAAATGATGATGAAATCAAAGCAGCAATCATTTGGGCATAGTCATCTGTGGACTCAGCAGAAAAAGCATTTTGACTTGATGAATTTGAAATTGTAAAGCTACAACCCCACGATGAATTGTTATTAGAATTTCCAGAAACTCTAGCCATGAAAGCAACACTCGGTGCAGAACTCAGATTTGGCTTAGCTTTAGCATTCATGCTTGCAGTATTCTCACCATGATACAATTCAGGATTTTGTAAAGTAGCAGTTGACTTCTTAGAATTTAACATTTCCATTTCCCGAGCATGAAGTTTTCCAGTAAGCGCGTGAATTGTTAATGTAGAATATTCTTTGTCATGAGTGAGCAGCAAAACATAGTTCTCCCACTTTTCAGGCAATGCTTCCATAATCTTCTCCTTCAAATCAGCATCAGTTTTCTCAATTCCAACTACCTTTAACTCACTAATCAGGTGTGAAAACCGTGAAACAAGAGCAGTAATGTTCTCATTTTCATAATGTTGAAAATTATCAAATTCTTTATTTAACACTTTCTTTCGACTCTTCTTGTAATCATCATTCCCTTCACATCTTGCTAATAGAGCATCCCACAATTGCTTAGACTTCTTGCAAGTACTAAATTGATGAAGCAACTCAGTGGGTAATGCCATTGTAAGATAACCGAAAGCTTTTTGTTCAAGCTCGTATAATTTCCTTTCAGCAATGTTGAAGGTATGAACTTCCTTAAAATCTCCTTGATTAGTCGGGTGCTGATAAAGTTTCTTTATTGGAATCCACAAAACGATATCATTTGTACTTATATAAGCCGAAAATCGTTGCTTCCAATTCTGATAATCTTCTAACTTCAACAACTTGGGAACTTTCTGACTTGTTCCAATTTCATTATCAAAGTTCATCATGGTCTGCATTGCGCTCTGCATAGCGGCAAAAGCTTGAAATTCCGACATCGTTGAAAAATTTGAAATCTGATTGTCCGAACCTATTCCGAACCTAACTCTGTGTTCTGAAATTGTTCAGAACTCCTTCCGAACCTCAATCGATAATCCAAACCTCAAACAAACCTAAACTGTCCCGAACTATAGCCGAAAGCCTTCCGAACCTCCTCCGAACTAGCTCCGAACTCTTTACGAAACACAAATTTCTCTGAACCTAGACCGAACTTATACCGAACAAGATTAGGTTCCGAACTCTGACCGAACTTGAAATGAACTTCGTCTGAAACAGATACGTATCCGAACTTTGACCGATCTTGGACCGAACACACTCCGAAACACAACCAAACTTCGTCCGAACTTGGACTTCGGAGCGGTTACTCCGAACCTGACCAGTAAACTCCGAACCTCGACATGATTTTCTCAAAACGCTAAAATTTTGACTGATTTTGATGAAATTTACAGCAGTAGGATAGAAAAACTGATAAGAAACTATTTAGGAGCAAATTTGATACAAAATACACGATAGATTTGATTGAAAACACGTAAACAAATTCAAGAAACACCAAAACGTTTCAAAAACTCCAAAAATAGCAACCACAGATCAGTAGAGTGAACCAAAAAGCTCTGATACCACTTGAAAATACGAGAACATTGGATCGTCTACTCAATCTAGCTATTCGAAGATCAAAACGTAACTAATCGATTGTTTTATTGATCAAAGATGAACAATTACAACCACTAAACACTCAGAAACTGACACAGAGAAACACCTTACAAAACACACACTTAAGATCAGCTCAGATTGTCACTCATGTGTAAAACGAAGACAAACTTGCTATTTATACTTTCTGGCCGAACCATGTCCGAACACCAGGTTCGGTAGGTCCGAACTCCTGGTTTGGACCAGGTTCGGCAGGCAGTTTAGATCTTGAACTCTTGGATCTTCACATGACATTGTCTGATTGGTTACTTCACACGACGCACAATCTATGTATCAACAAAGATCCTGGTAACACGCGAGTTGAGAGCAACAAGATACTTACTGAATTGACGGTTCGACATACAAAACTTGAAATGAATTGGCAGCTCTCCTTGTAATTATGAGAGCTCAATGAGAAGAAATTGAACAGTTAAAGGCAGGACAATCTGTGAAAGTCACTGATAGGTAAGGTTGTCAACCATACGTTGAAATGAAATTCACATGTCAAAGTATATTTAATTCAAAATAGGATCTTGCATGGGGTGTCTTTATCAGATGTTGATGAAGTTGAACAAGTTGATCCGGTTGAACAAGTTGATCCGGAGGAAGAAGGCCATGTTGATCTGGTTGAACTAGTTGATCCGGTTGAACAAATTTATCCGGTCCAAGTGACTGCTGATAATCAGATCACAAGTGTGATGAGTGATCTGCAAACCACAAATGTGGAGATAGCTCCTCTGATTAGGAATACTCTTAACTGCACTTGGTTAAGGAGTGCTCCATCTCTGCCCATCATTCCTATTTTAAAGCCTTGTGCTCCATCTCCATTATTCCTGTTTTAAAGCCTAGTGCTCCCTCTGCTACTCCTGAAACAAAAAAGTTTATTGAAGAAGATGGAGTCAAAGACAAGATGTTTGCAGCTGTTAAAGAGACAAAGCCTGTGGAGCCAAAGACTGAACCTCCTGATGAGAATGATTTTTCTATTGAAGCAATCATATTCAGGAAAGGAAAATAGGTGATGCCCTAGTACCAATCAGATTCTGACAAGGTGTTTATAGCTGTTAAGAAGACAAAGCATCCAACATTTATTGATGATCAACAGGTACATCTCCATGAAGATGAGGTAAACATGATAAACAGGTACTTGTAGATGTTGAGAAAGCTAAACAAATAAAAAGGGATGGAGACATGGCCTTGGCATTCAAACTAGAAGGAGACATGTTGCGTTATTCAAATGATAAGGTAATTATGGGGCTGATAAATGAAGTCAAGAGAATGTCTATTAAGGAGAAAATGGCAATGATGGACTCTGAGAAGGAGACAAGAAAAAGAAGAATGGCCACTGAATCTGACTAGGAGATCAAAGCTGAACACGGAAAGATCAGACTATCAGATAACCTTCACAATGCCAAACTCCTTATAAAGTTCACAGATATGATCAAAGCCAGGGGATGGGCAATTCCTAAACAAGCAAATTTAAAAACTTCTAATGAGTTATGCGACATGATGTCCAAGGTTGTTCAAGAGGATGGTGAATTAAAACTGAAGGAAAAGATAGATGCTGATGAAAGGCAAGATACCAAGCACATCGAGCAATGATCTTAAGCCTTTTTTTTTATCTAATTTATCCATGAGTCAGACACGTAAGCCAATGTACCATCATTTCCCAATTATGTCGGATACAATTTCTCATTTTTCAATGTTTTTGTATTTTTCTGTTTTTCAATGTTTTTTTATTTTTCCATTTTTCTCCCCCTTAAAATGAAAACTCTATTGTTGGATTTTCATTTTAACAAAAACAAAAAGACTCTATTTTTGGTATTTTCAATTTTCTCCCCCTAAACTACATACGAAATGTAAAAGAAAGAAAATTGACCTTTCGACATGGATACCTTTCACGTTTAGCTTTCAGAAGAAAAAAAATCAATTTTAGAATATGAAGCATTCAATTTAAGTTAAGCAGGAGACTCCACTATAAACAACTTCTCGAAGCACGAACTTCACTATCACCAATAGATCTTCTTGAAGAAACCTGTACACTGGATTTAAAGATTAGACTTTAAATGACCCGAAGCACACAGCTTCTGGTCGACCAGTGTCTTCCTCAAAATCAGTTGCAACTTTGGTAACCAACTTAGGTCGCCACTGCATGGTGCAGTTTTTACTGAAACATCATCTTGCGATGAATCACCAACACTAGAATCACTTTTGAAAACATGTTTACTTTTTTATTGAAAATGTGAAGTTGGTGTGTCAGTAAAAATTCTGCCTGATTCATCAATTATCGTGGCAGTTTTTCCAGAAAAAGTTTGTTTGGCAGTGACAGGACAATTCTGTGCCATATGTCCCTTACGGCGACATTGATAACACAAACGATATGATCATTTAGATGGTGGCTTGTCCCGAACTAGATGACATTTATCAGTGAATTCAGAATCATCAAAAACTTGAAATTGGTTAGAATGTACCCATTTAGATGTAGGACTTTGAGGTGTAGCATTAGACCCAGATGAAGAAGATTCTTTTGAACAACTTTCAGATGAAAACTTCTTCTTTTGCTTTCCCCCAAACCCTTTCTCCTTTGTTGAAATGAATACTTGAGCCAGATGATATATTTGATCCAAGTTTGTATCTTTCTTTTCCTTCTTTGGCATGTTATTCTGCTTTGTAACCTTCTTGCCTGCACTCCCCAACCCAGATTGTTTATAACTAGGTAGCTTTGTCAGATCAATTTGAAATTGACAAGAACCATCTTGAGCAGCTTGAGTGAATTTAACTTTAATGCCCTTTAAGTTGTTAGCTTGTACAAATTCAGCTGCTAATTCTTTCGTAAACCCCAGCTTCTCATCTTTGTCAATCAACGTATTATCAGAAATTTGTTGATCAGAGACACAAACACCACCAGAAACAAATTTAACAAATTTAGATGCACCAGATGCTGAAGCTTCTTCTTTCTTGTTGACATGTTGTAACCTCTTCTTCTCTGATTTTTCAGACACAAATGCAGAATAATCTTCCTTTGGAGTCGGAGTGCTCAAATCAACAACAGCCTCTGTTTGAATCACCGGATGTGGAATCTGATTGAAATCATCGCCTCCAAACACCTTCTTGAAGTTTAGCTTTCAGAAGAAAAAAAAATCAATTTTGGAATATGAAGCATTCAATTTAAGTTAAGCAGGAGACTCCACTATAAACAACTTCTCGAAGCACGAACTTCACTATCACCAATAGATCTTCTTGAAGAAACCTGTACACTGGATTTAAAGATTAGACTTCAAATGACCCGAATCACACAGCTTCTGGTCGACCAGTGTCTTCCTCAAAATCAGTTGCAACTTTGGTAACCAACTTAGGTCGCCACTGCATTTTTGCGGGTGCAGTTTTTACTGAAACATCATCTTGCGATGAATCACCAACACTAGAATCACTTTTGAAAACATGTTTACTTTTTTATTGAAAATGTGAAGTTGGTGTGTCAGTAAAAATTCTGCCTGATTCATCAATTATCGTGGCAGTTTTTCCAGAAAAAGTTTGTTTGGCAGTGACAGGACAATTCTGTGCCATATGTCCCTTACGGCGACATTGATAACACAAACGATATGATCGTTTAGATGGTGGCTTGTCCCGAACTAGATGACATTTATCAGTGAATTCAGAATCATCAAAAACTTGAAATTGGTTAGAATGTACCCATTTAGATGTAGGACTTTGAGGTGTAGCATTAGACCCAGATGAAGAAGATTCTTTTGAACAACTTTCAGATGAAAACTTCTTCTTTTGCTTTCCCCCAAACCCTTTCTCCATTGTTGAAATGAATACTTGAGCCAGATGATATATTTGATCCAAGTTTGTATCTTTCTTTTCCTTCTTTGGCATGTTATTCTGCTTTGTAACCTTCTTGCCTACACTCCCCAACCCAGATTGTTTATAACTAGGTGGCTTTGTCAGATCAATTTGAAATTGACAAGAACCATCTTGAGCAGCTTGAGTGAATTTAACTTTAATGCCCTTTAAGTTGTTAGCTTGTACAAATTCAGCTGCTAATTCTTTCGTAAACCCCAGCTTCTCATCTTTGTCAATCAACGTATTATCAGAAATTTGTTGATCAGAGACACAAACACCACCAGAAACAAATTTAACAAATGTAGATGCACCAGATGCTGAAGCTTCTTCTTTCTTGTTGACATGTTGTAACCTCTTCTTCTCCGATTTTTCAGACACAAATGCAGAATAATCTTCCTTTGGAGTCGGAGTGCTCAAATCAACAACAGCCTCTGTTTGAATCACCGGATGTGGAATCTGATTGAAATCATCGCCTCCAAACACCTTCTTGAAGTTATCGTCTTGACACAAATAACTAGCAAAAGAATGAAAATTCTTTAAGTTATGCATTTGACGATTTAGATCCAAGATTTCAACATTCAAAATCAGCTATGGTCTTTTGAGTTTCAGCAACAACCTTTTCTGATTGAATCAATTTCTCAGATGTGCTGTTAACTAACAATTTTTCTCTTCTCATACCATCATGAGCAGCATGCACTTCTTTTGTAATTTATCCACTCTTTCCTTATAGATCTCAACATTTCTGGTTAACAAGCTTTTGTCTGCCTTCAGAGTAATGATCGTGTCTTTCAGTTCAGACTGAACAATTTGATATTGAGTTCTGTCAGCAGTAGCTTCATCCAATGCTTTTTGAAGTTCATCATTAGATGCTTTAAGTGCTTCCACCCTTGCTATGGATTTTTGAAATAGATTCTCAAAATCTTCACTCACATCTTTAGCTTTAAACTTATATTCCTCAACTTCCTTTACCAACTTTTCATTGGCAGCCATTAACTTGACAATTTTTGTCATGAACTCAGCATTTTCATGTTAAAGTAGGGACTTTTGTTGATCATTCTGAATACAACCTTCTGACAGTTGTTTCTAAATATCTGCTAACTCTTCCAACAACACACTCTTTTCTTTGAGTAACTCCTCATTCAACTTAAAAATTTCATCAGAAACTTCACACTTCTGTTTATAACTTTCTATATCGTCTTCATTCTTTTTCTTATCCTTAATCAACCCTGCTTTTTCTTGAACCAACTCTTGAATTTTTTTTTCTTTCTGAGTACAAAATTCACAAGTTGACTCATAACCATTTATTTCAGAATCACTTGTTTCAGATTTACTAGTTTCAGATGCATATCCACTCGTTTCAACCTCAATACTGGCCATTAATGCATAACTTTCTGTAGGATGGACTACAAATGCTGATTCATCCAGAAAATATGCAACCCAATCATAACCTGCCTCAGTCACTAGAGCCTTGGCCTCTTTATTGTGATCATGATTATCCGAATTACTTGGTTTAAAAGTAGTTTGCTTGCATTCTCGAGCAAAATGTCCTAATTTAGAACATTTGTAACATTTCAGTTTGGACTTATCTAAACCCAGTATGGCTCCTCCCATAACAGAATTCTTGCCATGTTTGCCCATAAATCGTCTTCCTTTTTCAACAGTCATAGCCAACTGCCAATCCAAATCTAATTTATTTAGCTGATCCTCATCCATCTGTTTTAGATCCTCTGGAGCCAAACCAGAATTACCAATTTGACTAAATATGGATCCAGAAGAAGACGATATGAAAGCACATAACAAACCAGCTAGATCTTCGGTTGCTTGATTAGAAGTATATTTGCTTGATGATCTATCGGGAATAGTAAAACTGCAACCCGAAGAATAACCAGTACTCTTAGACTTTCCAGAAAGAAAAGTAGTTATCGGGGGATTCATGCTTGAGCTAGAATGTGATTTAGCTTTAGCATGAACGGTAGCAGAATTCTCTCCAAAATAGACTGCAGGATTCTGAACCGATGGAGTTGCGGACTTCTTCACAAGTAATTCCATTTCTCGAGCTTGTAATTTGCTTAACAATTGATTGAATGTCCAACTTGAGTAATTTGGATCATTAGCAAGCATCATAACAAAATTCTCCCACGTTTCGGGTAGAGCTTCCAAAAATTTTTCCTTCAAATCATTTTTTTCTTTCTGGACTCCTACAACATCAAGTTCATTAATCAAATATGAAAACCTAGAAATCAAGTCTGCAATACTCTCTTTTTCACAGTGCTGAAAGTTGTCAAACTCTTTTAACAAAACTTTCTTTCGACTCTTCATTTATTGTTCGTTTCCTGCACACCTATCTTTTAGTGCATCCCATAAAGTTTTTGATGTTGTGCAATTTTTGAATTGATGCAAGAGTTCTCTTGGTAATGCCATTGTGAGATTTGCATAAGTTTTCTTTTCTCTGGCATAAACTTTCCTTTGATCTTCATCAAGATCACTTCGTGGGACCGGTTCTCCATTTTTCTTAGGATACGTATAATCTTGCTCAATAGATATCCATAGATCAATGTCAAGAGCATTGATGAAAGATTCAAACCGTTGCTTCCAATTATCATAATCCTCCAACCTAAGCAACTTAGGAACTTTCTGAGTTGTTCCTATCTCATTATCCTAGTTCAACATGGCCTGCATTGATGATTGAACAGCTGAAAATGCTCGAAAATCGCTCATATTGAAATTACAATACCGAACGCAAAACCTTCAAATTGAAAAACGACGTCTTCCAAGCGGATTTTGGGGGTCAAACTGGAGGGTACTAGCCGTTAGGTAGTAAAAGTCTAGATCTCGTCGAGACGAACGTTTTAACTGGTATTAGCTCTCGTAACTCTTAACGGTTCTCAAGTTACGTCAGTTTTAGTGAGCACATGTATTCTACCAGCGTACCAATCTGTTCTCAGCGTACCAAATCCGGATCAATTCAACCAGCGGACCAAATGAACCTCCAACATACCAGTTTAACTCACGTACCAGCAACGGACCAAAACCTGCAACGTACCAGAAACTGGTACGGCGAACCAAATGGTACGTAGTAACTGTCAACGGACCAGAAAATAACCGCCACGGACCAGACTTGAAGATTGCCTTGCGTACCAGAAGCGGACCAGCTGCGGACCAGCGATGGACCAGATTTTCTTGGAGCATACCAGATGCGTACCACGCTGAAATCGACGAATTTTCGCGAATTTCGACAATTTGGACTGGAATTTGCTTCAGAGAGATGCGAAAACTCACTAGGAACACTCTGAAATCATTTTTCATCTTTGAAACACTCGGAATTACGAAAATTTGATGAAAAACGAAGAAAAACCACACATTTTCACTCTAGAACTCGAAAAAATACCAAAATCACAATAGTAGAGCAACCATTTGCTCTGATACCACTTGTAAAACCACTGTACGATCTTACTACTGCATGATTCGGTAATCGGAGTAACACAAACAAGTAAATAAAGCTTGGCTTTATTGATTCACTTAGAGAATACAAGCTAGAGAGAGAAACACACTCAATACACACAGTTAAGAAGATGTAGAATGACAGAACTAACTAGACTCTCTCTAACACGAACTATTTATAGTCACTAACATACTGACCTGCGTACCACCCAAGAACCATTTGGTACGCACGTACCATCTAGTACGTCTGACCAACTGGTACGGCCAGTTGACTATCTTGACTCACACAGACGCTCTAGATTAGATACAATACACGAGACACACGTTAGCATAGGAATATGCCCTAACACTATTTCATTAAGATGAGGGGGGAGGATCCAAAAAAGATCAATTCTCCTGGTATTAATAGCATGAGAATCACATATTCAAATATCATACATGATCAACAGAACAAAATCTCAAAGGAAACAGGTGAACCAAAACCACCAGGTGCATTTTCTGATCTGAATAGAACTCTAGCCTCACAGCAACCCAAAAGAAACGCTCCTAAGACTAGTAGACCAGCAAAAAAGCCTAAACCTGTAAAGCCTCCTATACCTGTAAAATTAAAACCTCTTCCACCAAAGTTGAGAACAGACAACTTCACACCCATTGTACCACAACCTATAATTGATCATACCATTTCATCTCCATATCCTCACCTAAACAAACCACAAAAACCCTCATCTCCACCCAAAT
Organism: Deinandra increscens subsp. villosa; assembly: GCA_039602395.1. NCBI lineage: Eukaryota > Viridiplantae > Streptophyta > Magnoliopsida > Asterales > Asteraceae > Deinandra > Deinandra increscens. The sequence goes on from JBCNJP010000010.1 coordinate 32,699,545, forward strand.
CACCAGAAAAACCACCCACCAAGCGAATGAAGTTAGTGGCTAAGAAGGGAGAAGGAAAAGTGATCAATGAGGAGGATGAATACAGAGATGTCCATAATGAAAGGAGAAGAATCATCTCCTGGAGGTATGATGATCAAGCCAAAGTATACTTGTTCTCAACCAGTTAAGATGAGGTACTAAAGTTTACAGCTGAAGAAGCTATGTACAACCTCACTGACCATGAGTTGGGTGATGTTAGACAGTTACGTGGTGATATGAAGGGTACGTGTTCACACAAGGAGTCCTTAATGCTAAGGAAAAAGATGTATTTGGATGACTTATACGGGGAAGTAGATAAAGCCACACAAAGCAGCATTGACAATCCTGTTTAAATGCTTGAAGTTAATAAAGATGGAAAGTTGGTAGTCTATAGAGCTGATGGGTCATTCACAAGGCATAGTACAGTTCCAAATCCAGAATGGAGTCAGGCTGACAAAGACCGAATCCATTTAATAATGACAACTAACAGGCTCCATATGGTTAAGAGAAAAGAGGTGACCAACTGGGAGTATAAGAAAGAAACATACATATATCACATTTTCACCAGTGAACATGGAGAGACAATTAGAAGCTTAGAAGATGCTCTAAATGGGCTTTTTGAAGTTGAGATACGAGTTATTTTCAGGATTGGTGATAGTGAGAGCAGAATAGTGACACGAACCTATCATGAAGTCTCCTATGTCACAAGTCCAAATTTCGGTTACAAGCTATTGAAGAGGAGAACAATATGGGAACCGGATGAACTTAGCTGGAAAAAGAGTTGATCCCTGTATTTTTGTAAAATTGCATGAGTTGTTCCAGTTTGTGTGTTAACATAGCAGACCTCCATTTTACTCATAACTGTGATCTTACATGAAGTATATATTCATATGTTATGTTAGTATATGTTGGTATTTTGATATGGTATGATGAAATGATTTATAAACACGATAAATTTTACTTCTTTAGAAAATTAGAATAAGAACAAAACCGGATGAACTACAATTCTCAGGAAGAAGAATTCATGAGGACTGAGAGAAGATGAACTAGAGTTCTTCAGGATGAACTGGATAAACTAGAGTTCTAAAGTTCTTCAGGATAGTTAACCAGTTCACAATAAAATAAAAATCACATCAGTTCACAATAAAATCTATTTGCAACAATCAAATATAGAATAAAATCAACTTTAATGACTGAGATAAAATCTATCTACATTAATGGTTAACCAAAACAAAACATGAGGAATACTTAACAAAAACTTGAATATATATATATATATATATATATATATATATATATATATTGATCTATATACAAAAATTTTCATCAGGATCCTACACAAATATCTATTTAACTAGCTAAGACCTAGCATCCGACATATAGTCTTCATCATCAAAGAAGCTGCTGCTGTCTAGGTACCTCTCACCAGGCATCAACCTCCTCCTAAACAGATCATCGGAGGTGAAGGTGGAGTCCTGATCACGGATTAAGTAGAGTGACAGTTCTATCGTCGTGTTGGTCCTCACTGATCTTTATCAGTGCAAATGAAGGTGTTGTGAGAAGAAAACCAAAGAAATAACAACAATAGATGATTCTCAATAGCTAAAATGGTTTTCTAGCATTGAACAATCACAACATGAACCAAAGATTGATAAGAGATGATTACAAGCTACAAAAATAGTAAAAAATGCTCCTAGCCGTCACCAAAACTCACCAATAAACGATTTCTTGTATTAGGGTTCACCAATGTTGAGAAAGTTTCAAAAGGCTGCACATAGGCGGCTTATATATACTGTCCAGTGAACAGTTTCGCTGGCAGTTTCGCTGGCCAAGCGAAACTGTCACTGAGACAGTCTAAACTAGGTACCGAGCGAAACTACAGTTTCGCTCGGTAGTTTCGCTAGCCTACCAAAAGACAACATTACAAATGAAACTAAACTATACAAACAAGCTAAACAAAACAACGAATTCCTCCCTACATGATCTTCAATATTCCCCCTAGGGAGGGATTCAGCCTCTTGATCTTCATTTGTCAGCTCCGGCTTCACTTGGGCTTGGCATCTTGTTCAAATCAGTTTCCCCCAAAACGTTGGACACTTCAGCTACGGGGATTTCAGTCTCTGGTTCCCCCAAAACGGTTGACATGTCAGCAACGGGGACTTCAGTCTCTGGTTCCTCCACAACAACTGGTTCATCAGCAACCGGAACCTCAGCAGGCTTCACAACCTTTTCAGAAGATTCTCCAAGTCCGCTCCATGTTTTGTTCATTCTGTTTGCTAGATCCCTGTCCTCTTCCATTCTCTCTTCACCTTCCCTGACTTTCTCTGCTAAATCCCGTATCTCTTTGATAATCCCTCTGGCTTTGTTGGCTACCCTCACAAACAGGTTAGCTTCTTCAACAGTGTCGTCTCCTGCCCCACATCTGATAGGATTTTCACATAGAGTCTTCAAATCATCATTACTGAAGGAGAATACTTCCATGGGGTCAAACAATCTAATCTCATCATTTTCTCCTATTCTTATCACAGCTTCCCCGGTTTGGTTGTCATAGAACCACTTTTTGAAATTTTGCAGCCTTGACGGTTCTTGATCTGGTATTCTGATCCTGCTCATTGTCTTTGCTGGCTTGAATTTAAGATGAACTTTGGGCTTCCCTGTTGCCTCATCAATTTCAGTCTTAGACTTAATTCTTTGACCTTTCATGTATCCAAAAGACACGAAGTCGTCTTTTGCAGCTTGCTGCAAATTTTTCTGCAAGTTGCCAGCCCTTTCACTTTTATCTGCATCAATTAAGGGAAGCTTAGACAACCTTCTTAGATCCCATCTGGGCAGGGTCTTGAACTTGTCACGTTTGTGAAGATATGAAATGCTACCCCCCCCCTTCTCTTAATCATGAAACCACGAACGACTGAATTGAATTTCCAGCTTATAATTTGACTATCAGACTCTTTTCTTCTGGGTTGAGAGATGTTTTGGAATAGAGGAGTCTGATCCACAAGCTCAGGTTTTGTGAACCATTCGTCTCTGTTTAAGTTAATAATCTCTTCACTGACCGAGCTGATCTTCGCCTGATAAGTAAGTGAGTTTTCTTTCAAATAATAGTCTGCAGGCTCGGAAAGAACATCAACTTCACCCTCTTCATCGCTTTCGTCAATAAGATGGAGAAATTTAGCCTGGACGATCTCAGGCTGTGGGTGCTCTGTTTCAACACTAAACAGATTTGCATCACTGACATTGATAGCATCCAAATCTTCAGCATTGGGGGCTCCACTATCATCAGCCTCATTCACACCTGTTCCACTTCCTCCGACTCCACCAGATCCACTACCTCCTGCTCTACCAGCTTCACCAGAACCACTGCCTCCAGCTGCTCCAGATGTATCCTTTAAGATGTCACCAATTGACTCGATCTCAGCATCACTCATTTGACCTGGCATGTTCAGATGCTTCTTAATTTCGTTCATCTCTACAACCAAAAATTTGATCAACGAAGATTGTTTAGCAATGATCTCGTTCATGTTTTTGATCTGAGCATCTTTCTCCTTTTCTCTGATTTCAGAATTAACCAGTTTGGTCTTGATCATACCCAATTCATTAGCCAGGGAGGTATTTACACCTCTGATTACATCTTCATCCAGTTCAGCCCTGGGGTCAACCCTTCTCTTCTTGACAGCCGGTACTTCTTCTTCAGCAGTAGCAGTACGTTTCTGCTTTGATCTTCTTTGGAGCTGGGCCATTTCTTCAATTTCGTCTTCAATTTCATCAGCTGGTTCCTTTGTCGAGCTTCTAACATACTGCTTTCTTTTTCCTTTTACATTTTCACTTTCCTTACCATCAGATCTTCTCTTTTTCTCATCTTCAATCAGTTTTTTGATGTAATCATACCTTTTCTCAGGATACATATGTTTCAGCAGGTAAGTGGTGTACCCTGAGAAATCAGCTATCTTTGCCGCACAGTCGGACAGGATTCTAGGATGCATAGGATTAACAATGAGAGCCACGCTCTGCTTTGGCAATTCTGGCTCAAGATGTTCTATAATCATTTCCAAGAACCTTGGATACAATAGCCATCTAGACTTCTTCAGAGCTTGAATATTTGCTGCCATCGCGTCGAAAATCCTTTGAGGAATGTTTGCCTTCTTGCCTCTACACACCAATAACATAGCTTCAGCCCAAATCAGGTTCAAACCGTCTGATCCACCTTTTCTGTCGTCAAGGCAAGAAATGAAGACGTGGGCAATGTATCTCCATTCTTTTGACAACAAGGACTTCTTAATTTCCTTCTTATTCTTCCACAACTCTCCGCCTTCATATCCCATGTCGCGTTCAACACCCCTCAGCACTTCCAGATCTTTCAACTTTGTAACATTACCGACATCTTCTTCTAATTTAAGTGCTTCGGCGATTATTTTCATAGTAATAACAATATCTTTCTTCATGACCTGAGCACGGATACACTCTGGTTTCGATTTAACATCGTACTCGGCAGTGAGCCAGAATTCTTTAATGTGTCTTTCGTCGATGATCGGCGAGTAAGAAATTGCGTGAGAGATACACGACTGTTTCAACCACGCGATACAATCTCTAAATCCAATAGATTTGTCAGTGCTGTCATCCAGATATGCCGTAACGTTGCTCCGAGGATCATGCTTTAAATCTGACATGTTTCTGCACATGAAACCGAGAGCTTGTAAGTAAAACCGAACTTACATTAAATTAAATTAAGTTTAAATTTAAAATAAAAAAAAATGATAGTTTCGCTGCGAAATTATTGTTTCGCTAAGAGGCCATAAAGTCGCACACGGCGAAATAAACAGATTCGCGACAATGATCTTGGCGACACTGACCAGGTCAGTTTCGCCGAGACACTGCAGTTTCGCTGCGATACTGCAGTTTCGCGGAGGGCGAAACAGCAGTTTCGCTGGCAATCACGGCGACACTGTCAGCGAAACTTGGGCATGATCGCTGACAGTTTCGCTCGTGACTGGTGAACTTTCGTTCAATTTCGCTTGACGAACCAGCAGTTTCGCTGGACGCGACCTTTCAAATTCAAACTTCCGGAAATCGATTTTAAGTCCAGTTTTCGCATACAAATCAACAGTTATGTGAATGCAACATCCAAGCAATCACAAAATGTGTCCGAAATAGTTTAAAACAACTGAAAAAGGTTGCCGATGATTCTCTTTTAGCGCCGACTCACACAAAACCCAAAAATCTTGAGGATTCGGAAGCGGTTTCGGGTGATAGACGAGATGAAACGACCGGTAATGCATTTACCTTAAACGAAACCGATTCAAGCGAGGAAGAGATGTAACAGTTTGAGCGAATTTGGGAGTTTCGCGAGTGAGTTTAGGGTTTGCAGGGTTTTCTCGGAAAGGTTAGGGTTGAGGTGAAAGTGACCGAATATCTCGAGGAAGGGTATAAATATCTTGGCAACTTCGCTCGTAGTTTCGCTGAGGCGAAACAATAGTTTCGCCGGAGCGAAGAAATATATTCGCTCGAAGGAATGATCAACCAGATTAATTTCGCCGATAACGAAAGAATAAGTTCGCAGAGAGCATGTACGGCGAAACTAACATGGCAAAACAGTAGTTTCGCTGAAACCCTAAAATTTCAAATTTTGACCCGTTTCAGATTTTGAACTTTTGAAATTCCGACGAACACACACAAATCATCAAACTATTCACAAAGTATCGATCATATAAAAAATAACGCAGAAAGAAAAATCTTTTTGAGCTTTTCAAGAGTAAGTAAAAATAACTATACAAGCAGATTCTAATTTAATTTTGAGAAAGATCCCAACGTGAGATCACATCAACCGATACGCATCATACACATTTCAATTTCAATTTTAATCAGCATGTAAGTCAAGCAGATCCCGAATGCATCATTTTGATATTAAGCATGCACTAATAGTATTTAACATTTTTGGATATGCTTAAGGTAAATTAATCATGCACTGATCACCCAGCTTCACTCTATCAAAGACGTTAACAAATCATCATATTTATCATGATTTTTCTCTTTTTTTTTAATTCTTTTGAGATAAGCGTTCATGATGTTTCATGCAAAAATAAAGCAGAACCCTAAGTGAACAGCAATCAGGTCGGCCGCAAAGCACGCAGAGAAAGCCCGATGCACTTAGGAAAATAAAAAATGGAAAAGAAAGCAGAAATCGTATATATCAACAACAATCAGGTCGGCTTGTGGGCACGCAGAGAGAGTCCGATGATATATACTAAACACCAAGAAAATAAAGAAGAAACTCAATCAGCAGGTGATCAGGTCGGCCGCCTAGGCACGTAGAGAAGACCCACTGAGTCGAGTGTAAAAATGGCATAAAGCCTTATTTGCAAAGCATGCGTACATCAGAACATCTCTTAATATCAGAATCATTGCAACACTTATCCAGAAATGAAAACTAGAGCAAATCAGGCAAGCGTTATGTTTATATCCTACTCATAGATATCATATTAGGCATACACACCCAAAAATCATACAAGCACAATACAGCCTTTATTTTTACTCTATCCATGGCAGATAACGCAGGTTGATATACTATCATTTCTCACAAGGTCGGATCAATTTCTCAATTTTGTTTTTGAAATTATTTATATACCAAATTTTCTGATGACTTCAATTTTCCCCCAAAATCCACAAATACTCTATTTTTGGATTTTCAATAAAGAAATTAAAAACAAAAACAAAAGTGATATGATCGATACTTGACACAAAGTTGACAGACGCTTGAAAGGAGACACCTTTTCGAAGAGAAGGTTTTGACAGGAAATCCGCTTCGAATACATGAGTGAAATGAGATCATTTGAGAAAGATTTCATGAAATTTAAGTAGTTTAGTGTGATTTACCCCCAATTCCCCCACAAGACAACAGTAAGGACATCAAAAAGCATTTATGAGAAAATTGCAAGGTAAATGAGACTAAAATACTCCCCTGATCATATTCATATGACAAATGGGCAAAAATCATTTGAGGAGGACTACGTGATCATTAATTTCTTGATTTCAACAGATTCAACTCCAACAATCACCTGATTCAAGACAAAATGAAATTAGCATTCAGGTTTAAACAAAGCAATCTTAAGATGAGGTAAATTTAAAAGAGTTTTTACAAAAAGGTTTATTTTATCCCCCCTTTTTTTTTATTTACCAAAAATTTAAAAGGATATCATGCCCAGCATTTTAATAAGCTCATAAAAGCGGGGTTTATCAAAAGTTTTTGTGAAAATATCAGCTTTCTGGGCCTTGGTTTCAATGGGGATAACATCAATGAACCCTTTTTCCTGAGCATCTCGGATTGCATGAATTCGTGTTTCGATATGTTTTGTTCTGGAATGGTGGATCGGATTCTTGGAGATTCCAACAACAGCTTCGTTGTCACAGAACAACGGTGTGTGGAGAAAGTTGATTCCATAGTCCATCATCTCGTGTTGAATCCACAGAACTTGACAGCAGCAACTGGAGGCGGCAATGTATTCGGCTTCGCCTGTAGATAAGGAGACAGTTGTTTGCTTCTTGCTTTGCCACGAAACCAAACATTCCCCCAGAAACTGACATCCTCCAGAAACAGACTTTCTATCCAGTTTGCATCCTCCGTGATCACTGTCTGAATATGAATTAAGCTCAAAACTTCCACCCTTAGGGTACCATAATCCCAATCTTGATGAGCCCTTCAAATAACGGAAGATTCGCTTGACCGCCTTTTCGTGAGATTCCCTTGGATCAGCTTGATAGCGAGCACAGTAACACACAGCAAAAGTGATATCCGGACGACTGGCTGTGAGATACATGAGAGACCCAATCATTGATCGATAAAGTTTCTGGTCAACCCGCTTTCCTTCACTGTCGGGAGTCAAACATGTCTGAGATGTGAAGGGAGTAAGTTCAGCTGAGGCGTCGTTCATCTTGAATTTCTTCAGAATCTCCAGAATGTACTTTTCTTGATGAATAAGAATCCCGTCAGGCTTTTGTTCCACCTGCAACCCAAGGAAGAAACACATCTTCCCCATCATACTCATTTCGAATTTTTCTTTCATCACTTCTTCAAACTCGCGACAGAGCTTCTCATTTGTTGAACCAAAAATTATGTCGTCTACATATACTTGAACGATCAGCACTTCACCGTTGACCTCTCTTGTAAATAACGTCATGTCGATAGATCCACGTGTAAAGCCTTTTCCCAAAAGATATTCAGTCAAAGTCTCGTACCAGATTCTGGGAGCCTGATGTAGACCATAGAGAGATTTATCGAGCTTGTACACTTTGTCAGGAAATTCATGATCTTCAAAGCCAGGAGGTTGATTCACATAGATTTCTTCATCAATGTCCCCATATAAGAAAGCGCACTTAACGTCCATTTGGTACACCTTGAAATCCTTGTGTGCAGCATGAGCCAGGAAAATGCGAATGGCCTCAATACGTGCAACAGGTGCAAACACTTCAGTATAATCAATGCCTTCTTCTTGATAGAAACCTTGAACCACGAGTCTAGACTTGTTTCTGATTACAATACCTCTATCATCTGGTTTGTTCCTGAATACCCACTTTGTACCGATTGGAACCTTGTTTTCTGGAAGATCCACGAGTTGCCAGACCTTCAGCTTTCTGAATTGTTGTAGCTCAGACTGCATAGAGTCCACCCAACTTGGATCTGCTAAAGCTTCCTCTACATTTTTAGGAACGATCTGAGACAGAAAACACGCGAACAAGCATTCATTTATCAATCCAGACTGATGACGAGTCCTCACTCCATCCGTAATAGAACCAATGACGAGGTCATGTGGATGATCTTTTATGGTTTTGAAATTTGAGTCAATGTGGAGGGGTGCGGGTTCGGAGGTTTGAGGTAATTCATGAGATGAAGATGGACAGTCGGGTTGATGCGTAGGTTGTGAGGGAGAGGATGGACAGTCGGGTTGATGCGTAGGTTGTGAGGGAGAGGATGGGTTGTGTTGAATTTCGGAGTGAGGGGTGATAACGACAAGAGGAGGATTATCATTTGCTTCAGCCAGAATAGGAAGATTGAATGACTTGAACAAAGTGTCTGAATCATAAAACCATTCTGGTCCAGATCCGGTGTTGGGAGTGTTTGATTCTTGCCAGTCAACATAGTAGGATTCCTGCACAATGCGAGTACGTTTGTTATAAACTCTATAAGCTTTTTGAGAAGAAGAATACCCCATAAAGAAACACTCGTCAGAGACGGCTCCAAATTTCGTAATTTGAGCTTCGGTATTCAGCAGTGTGCACGAACATCCAAATGGCTTAAAGAAATCAATCAGTGGCTTCCTTCCATGATACAGCTCATAAGACGTCTTCATCTTATCTTTCACGATTAAGACGCGGTTCAGCACATAGGACGCACAGTTCACAGCTTCAGCCCAGAAGATAATCGGCAGCTTTGATTCTATCAGCATGGTTCGAGCAGCTTCCACGAGTGTGCGATTCTTTCTTTCAGCAACTCCATTCTGCTGCGGTGTTCTTGCAGCACTGTATTGTCGAAGAATCCCTTTGTTTGCGCAGAAGGAATCAAAGATCTGATTACGAAATTCAGTGCCATTGTCGCTTCTGATTGCCTTGACTTTCTTGCTTCTGGAGCTTTCCACGGACAGGATAATGTTCTGTAAAGCTTCAGCCGTGTCGCTCTTTTGCTTCAAGAACCTAACCCAAGAGTACCTGGAATAATCATCAGTGACAACAAGACAGTAAGATCTTTTTCCCAAACTTGGGACACTAATCGGTCCAAATAAATCAGTATGGAGCAATTCTAAGGGACTTGAAATGGAATTTTCAACTTTTGACTTATGTGGCTTCTTATGTTGTTTTCCTTTAGCACATGAAAGACATTTTTCAACGACAGAAAAATCTTTGAATGGAAGACCTCGGACCAAATTGTTTTTGACAAGATTATTTAAAATTTTGAAGTTTATGTGTCCTAAACGTCTATGCCACAAGGAAGCACTCAGATACAGAAGCTTTCGAAAGTAGACACGTCATGGACGAAGAGTGAGATGCAGTGGATTTCATATTCAGTAGATATGTGTCATTGATGCGAGGTGCACGCATTGCCACCATCTCCTCGGGCACTTTGAATCCCGGCTTCAGAAATAAGCATTCATTGGATTTGAATAGCACAGGAATATCCTTGTCACAGATTTGTGACACACTTAGAAGATTGAACTGCAATTCGGGAACATAATTGACTTGCTCCAAAGTAAGAGATCCATATGTCACATCTCCTTGACCAACCATCTTTCCACCCCTCTTATCACCTGCAAAAGAAACAACTCCACCATCCACGATCCTGTAATTTGTAAGCAGGTCTTTCAACCCAGTCATATGCCGAGAGCATCCCGAATCAATATGCCAATAGCTATTTGGAGAGTTCTTCGGGAGTGCCTGGCAAAACAAGACAAGAAACTACTTAATAACTGGTACCCAGACTTTTGCATTTCCGGGATTTGTGACTTTCTGTTTTCCCCTAAGGAATTGTTTTACAAAACTGGTTACCTTGTGGCCAAAGGATCTATCATGGTTTGTTCGATTTAATTTTTCTTTGCAGTTTTTAACAACATGATCATCCTTACCACATCTGAAACAGTGAGATTTGTGACTTGTGCAGGAGGAAGTTTCTGAAAGCCTTTCCTCCTCACAATCTGATGTGTTAAAATCAGAATCATTGTTGGTTTCAAAATCCATTTTAGTTTTATCATTTGAAATCTTTGCATTAGTTTTCAACGATGATTTCTTCTTTTGAGAAACATGAATTTCTGTAGGTTTTGAAATTCGTATTGGTGTGAAAGAAGGAATTGGATTAGAAAGAAATTTGTTGAAGCAGTTTTGAGATGTACTTGCATGACATTGATCATTTTCATTTGAAACAAAACTTTCTTGATTAACAGACGCTGACTCATCACTATCACTATCTAAAGAAGAGCAACTACTAGCTACACTACTGTCTGAGCTAGACTTCTTGGAATTCGAACTACTACTTGAAACAGACTCCTTAGAATTTAGAGTACCGCATCCAAGCCCACTTGTGTTACCATATCCATTATCATAATCCTCCCTGATCTCCTTATGGTTCACTCCTTCTAGACCTGCATGCAGACTGTTAGCATCACTAGGAATTAAATCATTTAAGGGATGAGGTTTCGGAGTAGGTGAATAACAATGCGTGCTAGGAGGAGGATAAACCTTAGGAAACACATTCCCATTGTTCTCCATACCTATTCCGGTTTTTATTTTAGCTCCTCGTTGTTTAACGAGCATCTCTTCAACTTTCATTTGTGAAACGGTCCTATCTATCTAACTTGGTCTGAAGTTGAGAGGTTTCAAATTGGGCTAAAGTAACTCTTTCAGAAAGCATGTTTATTTCAACATTTTTTGCAAGAAGTGTTTGTTTTAAATGTTCATTTTCATGCATTGCCTCATTTAATTTCACAAAATATTTTGCTTCGTTTTCTTTTAATTGGGTGTTCATGGTTTTTAATTCGTTGTTGGTGTCAATCAACAATCGATTAGCCTTGTAGATGCCGAACAAACGAATTCTACAAGGATGAGAGCACATATCTTGAACAGATTCATATGAAAGATCCATTATAACATTTTCTGCAGCAAGAGCCTTTTCACATGTGCACGTGGGTGTGCTTGCCGTTTTCTCATTCGTCTTCTTCTCAGCTTCTTTCTTCTCACAGCTGTTAACTGTGTGATCATTGCTTTGTTCATGAATTTGAGCTGCAAGAGCTTGATTGATGGCCTCCTCAGCTTCAGAGACCTCTGAACTCCAGTCAAAGTTTGTCAGAAGGGCCACTTCTTTGGTAGGCTTGGCTTCTGCTTTGTCAGCGATAGGGATGACTCGAGTTGCAGGCTCAGGGGTCGGTTCAGTAACAATTGGACTGGGGCATTCTCTCTTGAAGTGGCCAAGTTGCTTACAGTTGTAGCATCTAAGCTTAGCCTTGTCGAAACCAACTCTTCCATTTTGATTCTTGAAGGTGTTTCTCCCAGTGCGTTCGAAGAATTTTCTAGCACGAACAGTCAACATGGCCATTTGCCATTTTAGGTCAGTTTCTTCCAAATCATCTGGATCAACTTGGTACATATCCTCAGCAGTCAGAGTCGAACCTTGAAGTTCTCCAGCAGCGAAAGCTTGATAACTGTTAGTAAACAATGAGAACAATCCCATGTATTCGGGTGAAATCTGGGATGTTTGCTGAGTAGTGGCGGAAGCAGTTGAAGATGAACCAGATCCAAGATGTAAAGATTGAAGTTGAGATAAGCCTCCTTTGGGTGTGACGGCTGAGATGAAAGCAGAATTCGGAGAGTAAACTTTAGTAGGACCCATGGTTTGATTGTACTCTCTCCTTTGAACATCCAACTCAAAAGACTTAAGCTTGTTAATTACATCCATAAGCTTGTAATCAGAGAAACCTCTTTCTTGCTTTAGCATGCGAACCTGAATGCTCCACTCGGGTGGAAGAGCATCCAGCAGCTTCTTGATTTGTTCAGAGTTAGTGAGTTTCGCATCATATTTCTTTGGATTGCTTGATACAGTTAGGAAGCGGTTTGTCAAATCAACTAACTTTTCATTCTTCATGCTTGTGAATGAATTGAATTCTTTAGTGGCTTGGGCTTCCTTGTCCTTCACCAGGTCTTCATTGCCATCATAAAACTCACAGAGAGCGTCAAACAAACTTTTTGCATCAGTGTGCTCAGCAAAACGATTGTAGATTTCTTGTGACAGGCATAGAGAAAGAGCACCAAGAGCCTTTTGATCACGATCAATGAGTTTCAAGTCCTTCTCAGAAAAGGAGGACGGCTTGGTGTTGATCTGGGTTACTTCACCAGTAGTAATGGTTGGAATATGAGGTCCATCGATGATTAACAACCATTGATTGTAATCGGTGTACAAAAAGAACGATTTCAGACATCGTTTCCAATCTTCAAAATTGTCGCCATTGATCAGCCTTGGTGGTCGGTTTGGAGCAATACTTTCAGTGTCAGCAGCATTTGTACCTGACGCCATCTTAAATCAGCCTGAAATAAGAAAGACACGAGCAAACAAAGAACAATACAATTTGGTTAGTTTCGCTGGGAGGAATAGTTTCGCCAGCAATTTCGCTCGGAAATCCTGAACAATTTCGCTGGAACTTATAATTTTGCCAGCAGTTTCGCTTGGGGACACTGAACTAATTCAGCAATTTCGCTAACTAGTTTCGCTGTATGCACGGGCAGCACTTTCGCTCGGAAATACCCGATGACACACAGTTTCGCTAGCTAGTTTCGCTGGAAACTGGTTTGAACTTTCGTTCAAGAAAAATGTCGATAGTTTCGCTTCGGAATTTGGGCGAAAGTATAGTTTCGCTCGGCAGTTTCGCAGAGAAACTACAAAATCGCTAGATAGATTCGCTGTCTGAAGGCACAGTTTCGCTGGATAAACAGCAATTTCGCCCAGAACAGAAAACCCTCTTTTTGAAGAAGAAATGATCAGAAATCAACCCAAATCACTATGGAGTAATGATCGGTTGATTGCATAGTCTTCAGGACATCAAAACACACAAATTTCAATCAATTTCCAGTCCAAAACAATGAGATTTCAGAATCAAATAGATTTTCAAAGTTTTACCCAAAAACACTCAAAAACACCAAAATCAAGAGCACAAAGGCTCTGATACCATTTTGTTGGTCCTCACTGATCTTTTTCAGTGCAAATGAAGGTGTTGTGAGAAGAAAACCAAAGAAATAACAACAATAGATGATTCTCAATAGCTAAAATGGTTTTCTAGCATTGAACAATCACAACATGAACCAAAGATTGATAAGAGATGATTACAAGCTACAAAAATAGTAAGAAATGCTCCTAGCCGTCACCAAAACTCACCAATAAACGATTTCTTGTATTAGGGTTCACCAATGTTGAGAAAGTTTCAAAAGGCTGCACATAGGCGGCTTATATATACTGTCCAGTGAACAGTTTCGCTGGCAGTTTCGCTGGCCAAGCGAAACTGTCACTGAGACAGTCTAAACTAGGTACCGAGCGAAACTACAGTTTCGCTCGGTAGTTTCGCTAGCCTACCAAAAGACAACATTACAAAAGAAACTAAACTATACAAACAAGCTAAACAAAACAATGAATTCCTCCCTACATGATCTTCAGTCGCTACATCTTCTTCCCGCACATGACGCTTCATATCCTGAATTGCTTCATCAGGCATCAGATCCGTGTAAAGGATTCCATATATGAGGGAAAGAATTGGGATCCTCCAGTAAACTAGGAAATACCCTACCGATGTGTGTCCCAAGTGTCTCACCATGAGATCTAATAGGTCCACATTGAAGGTGTTAATGTCGACATAGTCGACATATCCCACCTCTCCTTACCACACGTCTTCACCGGATAGATTCCAGTGGATATGCCCGTTGTGGTGGATTTTTAGTGTCAATTGCCGACCACTTGTAAAAAGAAATTTCAAGGCAGAAGCGATTAGTAAATAACAAAAAAAACCCCTAAAATTTACAAAATGCAGAGACAAAAAAAAATACACTTACGGGGACGCGGACCGTAGTTGGGTGCTTGTCCATTAGCTTCCCAGATGTACCACCGTTGAGTAGGAGCAAAACCCATTCTTAGGAGAAGACGAGGGTTCTTGATGATCAGGAAATACGTTCGTACGGAAGATGAGGGTTCTTGGTCTGGCAATACTTCTACGTGCTACCTATATGTGGTGCAGCAGGTAATGGAAAGGTCGCAATAAGTGATATTTACCGTGTCTATTTAATAATCTTTACCGCGTCATTTTTTTCTTTGAATAGAAAATCCACAGCCTAATCAGAGATAACCACTGAGTTCATGAGGATTGCGAGAAGATGAACTTGAGACAAAATTAAATGAAGAAAGTCAAAAATTAACAAGTCAAAATTAAACGAAGAAAGTCAAAATTACCCACAGAGTTCATGAGGATTGAAAGAAGATGAACTAGATTTCTTCAGGATTAAGAGTTATTCAGTTAAAGAACCGGATGAACTAGAGTTCTTCAGGATCAAGAGTTATTCAGTAATAGAACCAGATGAACTAGAGTTCTTTAGTCATTTTTTCAGCTCACTCGAGCTTTACTCATTGTATTCTCGTATTTGATTCTCTGCTTATTCACTGTACTCAAACATTTACGTGATCAATAAATTGGTAGCGTGTGTTATCGCTACTCGGGGTTTTTATGCCGGCGGTGCCTTAGAGACATCTAAGGGCTAAGGGCTTTTCCCTGGTAAAATTCTCGGTGTTTCTACTTGCATTTAAGGTTTCATTTGTGTTATTAAATTTTATAATCGATTTCGTAATTATACCTACATTTTAACCCAGGATTTTGGTTGTCGTCCCTGGAATTCAGTTGTTGTCCCAGGATTTTTACAAACCGTTTTCGTATCTTAATCCTAGGCACCAAACCTCACAATCTAATTTAGTTCAAATATTGCTACATACAGTTTAGCCTTACCATCTCAACTTTCTCATGTGCATAACGTGTTTCACATATCTCTTTTAAGGGGGTACAATGGATGCTTCATGTCGTGAACTATCTGTTTCGTCTTATTGACGAAGACTTATCTCTCGATGAAGATCCTGAAGCTATTCAGGATCGACAAGAACGTGTTATGCGTCGCAAGACTATTACTTTCGTTAAGGTTCTATAGAAGAATCATTCTGAACGTGAAGCTACTTGGGAAACGGAAGATTCGATTCGCTCGCAATATCCAGATCTATTCACGTCTTAGTACTCCATACTTCTATGTATTACAATTGGTACGTCTACTTTTGGTTGTGACCATTAAGTATCTGTTTATCCGTTATGTTTTGAAAGTGCGTGTTTTAAATGCTTGAAGTTATGTTTTGAATTCGTCATACCATATGTTCCTTCGGTTATCCGTAACTAGCAAATTTCGGGGTCGAAATTTCTTTTAAGGGAGGTAGAGTTGTGATTCCCGAAAATTTTAACATTTAACAATAATAATAAATAACAATAATATAACAATAAGATATATATATATATATATATATATATATATATATATATATATATATAGGAAAGGGTTCCGTATTAAATTTTATAGACCCCGTAGACCCCTATAAAACTCAATAAAAATAAAACTCAGTGCTGTAAATTTGGTTTTTTTTATTACGATAAGCTTTTAAGAACCAAAAAAATAAATAAATAAATTAAAAAGAAACAAAAAACATTAAAAATCAAACATTTTAAGACCAATGAGTTTTAAAATAATGAGTTTTAAACGCAACACTGAGTTTTATTGAATTTATTGAGTTTTAAACTCATTGATTTTTAAAACTCATTGTCTTAAAATGTTTAATTTTTAATGTTTTTTGTTTTTCTTTTTTTTAATTGTCTTTTTTTGTTCTTAAAAGCTTATCGCAAATAAAAAAAAACTAAATTAACAAAACTGAGTTTTATTTTTAGTGAGTTTTAATGAGTTTTATTGAGTTTTATAAGGGGTCTACGGGGTCTACAAAAAATAAGGGATCTACACGGATCTTTTACCTATATATATATATATATATATATATATATATATATATATATATATATATATATATAGGGGAAGGATCCTATGAAAACCCTTTATTTTGTGAAAACGTGAAAACCACTTTAAAACCTACATAACTTCTTTATACGTTAATGTTTATTCATGAAATTTGCGCCAAATATCTTAGAATTACGTTATCTATAACTCTGGAAAACAATATTTATAAAAAAAAACGTAAAAAAAAATCGTTTTTTTTTTCCGTTTTTGGTACACATGTGTACCATCATCACTACTACTACACAAAAACGAATTATAAAGTATAAAAACACTCCTTATGTTAAAAATATATTAAAAACATACTAAAAACAATAAAACATTTATGTTACGAATGATAATTAAACATAGTACACATGTGTAGCAATACTTAAAAAAATCATAAAATGTTATTTTTTTCTTTAGATATAAAGATAATAAAACTATAATAATTAGGGTGCAATTTCCTTTTAAAACTATTAGTAACTCATATTAAATTTTGAGTTTTTTTATTGTGGTACACATGTGTACCAAAAACGGAAAAAAAAAATAAAAATAAATAAAAAAACATTTTTTTTTGTTTTTGGTTTTTATAGAATTAAAGATAACGTAATTCTAAGACTTTTGGCTCAAATTTCATGAAAAAACATTAACGTATGAAAAAATTATAAAGGTTTTAAAGTGGTTTTCACGTTTTCACAAAATAAATGGGTTTTCACACGATCCTAATCCTATATATATATATATATATATATATATATAGTGAAAAGTTCATTGTAGACACCCTCATAAGTGTAGACATGTAGACACCTTTTTTCACCATTAGATCTCTTGATCTAATGGTTGTGATTAATTTGTTTTTTTGTTTTTTTCTTTTTTCTCATTATTCAGAAAATTTCACATGTGAAAAGGAGCCATTTCACATGCGAAAGTGTCTACAATGAACCTCACCCTATATATATATATATATATATATATATATATATATATATATATATATATATATATATATATATATAGGAAAGAGTATTTTGGAACCCACGTTGAGTTGAGGAAACTTTGGAACCTCGTCAAAAACGAGGTTAAAAAAACGTTTTTTTTTTCTAAATTTTTTTATGGTGGTTCTTTAGGTTATAAACTACTCGTATATGAAAAAAAATCAAAAAACCGCCTAGTAGATTTTTTTTTAAAAAATCTCAAAAAAGATTGGTTACATATGTAACTTTCATGTGTAAACGCATATATATACAGTTTACACATGAAAGTTACATATGTAACAATTTTTTTTTTAGATTTTTTTTTAAAAAATCTAATAGGCGGTTTTTTGTTTTTTATTCATATACGAGTAGCTTATAACCTAAAGAACCACCATAAAAAAATTTAGAAAAAAAAACGTTTTTTTAACCTCGTTTTTGACGAGGTTCCAAAGTTTCCTCAACTCAACGTGGGTTCCAAATTACCCCAACCCTATATATATATATATATATATATATATATATATATATATATATATATATATATATATAAGAGGATGATCATTTGAGAACCAATTTGATTTGAGAACTAAAAAGAACTAATTTGAGCCACAAATTTATTTACATGTATCCCCCCTCCCATGAATTGTAGTGGTCCCTCCTGAAATTTGTGGTTGAGATTTAGTTCTCAAAAGTACTCAAAACAAAAAGTTCTCATTTGAACCTAACCCTATATATATATATATGTAAAACCATATTCCAACTGGGATGACGGGTATGTTTATCCACGGAGAATCGTCCATGATATTTACCCATTCAAACCTAGATCGAATCCCCATAAAACCCCCTCCGATTTACGCCAAAATCTTCTCCGAATCGTTGGGCGATTTCCACCTACACCCTGCCGCACGCCGCCGTACTTGTCCTCGTTGTCAACTATCGAGCAGCCTCGGGGATTGAAGACCAACCGTAGACCACCGCATTAGAACGTTGTTCATTTTGTTGCTGCTGATACGTAACGTCCTCCTCTTCGAGCACCACCGTGGCACCACCGCTTGCCGCCCTCGAGCCGCCGACCGGCTGATTGAAGACCAGCCTTCTTCACCCATCTGAACACTCCCGTTGCCGCCTCATCCTCTGGTTTGTTTCCGTCTGGCTATTGAGGTATCTATCCTTACCCGCGTCTCTATTCGTCGGTTATAATCGCGATAAGCCGCGTATGAAATTGGATTGTTCTTGAAATGCTGCTCATCCACATCCGAAATCACCATGTCCCTCCCCGCTCCACAAGTTGTTAATTGTTTTTGCACCACGACGGAGGTAAAATCACATAACTATTCTTTTGCTTAAGATTGTTATTTGTGTTTGGAAACCTCTTGTTCATTCAAACAATGCATCAGTACTCAACTAATTTCTTTGAACTATTCCCAGCAGTCCCATTGCACTATTAGTCATCCATCACAGTCGTCTCGTAAGTTGTTGCGGTCTTGCTCGGTTATTAAGGTAAGGGATTTAATCATCCGTAAACCTTCCATAATCTGTTTTGTGACCTTGAATCGTTCTGGCGACTTACGGACCAGATCTGATCTGATAAACCGAGCATGTTATTGTAGCATTATCCATTAAGTTACAAGTTACATATTCAACATCAAAAAAGTTACATATGTAGCATTATCAAATAAGTTACATATATAACTTGTATGAACAATATTAAATATATCCATTAGACACTTTAGCATTTTTTTAATATATTTTTTATTAAAAAAAATCAAGAAACAAGTTTATTTGATATATGTATTTAACACATGGTATATAGACAAAAATAAATAAAAC
Organism: Deinandra increscens subsp. villosa; assembly: GCA_039602395.1. Taxonomy (NCBI): domain Eukaryota; kingdom Viridiplantae; phylum Streptophyta; class Magnoliopsida; order Asterales; family Asteraceae; genus Deinandra; species Deinandra increscens. The sequence goes on from JBCNJP010000010.1 coordinate 32,718,951, forward strand.
ATCAAACAAGTTACATATTCAACATAAAAAAAGTTACATATGTAACTTGTATGAACAATATTAAACATATCATCAAGACAGTTTAGCATATTTTTAGGATCTTTTGTTAGTAAAAAAATAAATCAAGAAACAAGTTTAATTGATATATGCATTTAACATATGGTACATCAAACAAAAGTTACATATTCAACATCAAAAAAGTTACATATCTAGCATTATCAAACAAATTACACACAAATTACATATGTAATTTGTATGAACAATATTAAACATATCATCAAGACACTTTAGCATATTTTTAGGACCATTTGTTAGTAAAAAAATAAATCAAGAAACAAGTTTAATCGATATATGCATTTAACACATGGTACATCAAACAAGTTACATATTCAACAACTAAAAAGTTACGTATGTAGCATTATCAAAAAAGTTATATATTTAACTTGTATGAACAATATTAAACATATCCTCAAAACACTTTAGACAAACATATCATCAACTAAAAAATATATAATCAAAAATTTATGTTAAGCATTTAGCACACGATATATAGACAAAAATAAAAATAAAAAAACATCAAACAAGTTACATATTTAATATCAAAAAAGTTACACATGTAGCATTATTAAACAAACTACATATGTAATTTTACGTAACAAGTTACATATGTAACTTTACATAAACTATTACATTATCAAATAGTTAACTAGGTATAATAATTAACAGTTCAATTAAAAAAACTTACATAAAAACGAGAATTAGAATAGAAAAACAAAGAAGAAAAGCTAAGTGAAAAATAAAAGTTTTAATATTAAAGCCAAATAAAGATAAAATGAAAACTAAAAATTTGAATATTAAAAACCTAAATAAAATAGTGACAAAAAGCAAATATCATCTCAACAACACGTAACCACTGTTATAACTTAACCATTAGCATCTGGACTTAATTTGATTAAACGAGTCAAAGTGAACGAGCTCATCTTGACTTGATTTACATTTTATAAAACTTTATTTCTTATAAAACATCTTGACATAATGAAAATATTATGTTATTTAAATTTTTTAACATATGACTAAATCAAAACAGTATAATTAAATTAAAAATATTATCATATTCATTGTTGCCGTTAGAACTTAGAAAAATAAGAATAAAAGGATGACATCGTAAAATATAATAACAGACAATTGACAAAAACTTTTTAAGAAATATAAAAATACAGCTCAATTGAATTAAAAAAGTCTTGGAGGACTGCAGCTAAGATATCAGTCATGCTGTATATAGCTCCACTGATTATACTTTCTTATTATTAAATTAAATCATTTTTAACCTTTTACACTAGTTTATTTAAATATAATTTAAAAAGTAATCTTTACCATTTTATCGACGGCTTCTTCTCCTCTGCTATTATTAGGGCATCCCTCGCCGGCCGTAAGTTCAAAAATAAACCTTTGATTTTGGTTTTTTTTTCACTTTTCGTTCTTTCCTTTTATTTTTTCACTTATATAGCTCTATAATACATAAATTACAGGGTCAATTTAGAAAAAAACTTCCCTAGATACCCAGATCAACTGAGAAAGCTAGCTTCACCCCCCAAATCAACTGACAAAGCTAGCTTCACCGGAGGGTCAAGGGACCCCCCGGACCCTCTATAAATCCGCCCATGACTAGATCTAGGGTTCAGCCCAAAATCAAATTCAAACTGACCTGGTGGGCATCTGTGAGGAGTTCTTCGACGAGGTCAGATCTAGTAGGCGGCGGTTTCTCCGGCGAGGTTAGATCTAGGGTTTTCCGGTGAGGTCAGATCTACTCATCTCTGGCTTCAAATCGACTACCGTTTCTATTCATCTCGGGCGAACAGATCCGCTCAAAGATCCGATCTGACTTCACCACATAGATCTGCTTTTTCTCCGCCTAACTCCGGCGACTGAAGGTGTGCATCGAAGATGGATTCAGAAAGTCGATTCTTCGATATAAGGGCGGTGGTAGGTGGTGGTGGGTTTTGGTTGAAGATGAATGGGAATTTGATGAAAATTTTGAATAATTAAAGGAGGTAGTGTGGTGATGGTGGTGGTCGACAACGCTGGAAGTGAACAAAGGAGGTAGTGTGGAGGAGGTGGGTTCGGTGGTGGTCGATGGATGATGGTGACGATGGATGGTCATGGTGACGAAATGGTGGTGGAGCTGGTGGTGGATGTGGTAGGTGGGGGTGGAGGAGGTTTTCAAATTTTTTGAATTCAAATTTTTTGAAGAATGGAGATCTGATCATCTTTTGGGGTTTAATGAAAGAGATAAGAGGGTGGGTCAGCAAAAGTACATGTGGGTTGGAAGAAACAAAAATAATAGACACTAAAATACCCTTCCAGCATATATATTAATAATTTTAGGGGTTAAAATTAAATAAGAATTGTATAATTAATATGAGCCATTGGATGAGGTAGATCAAGGATAGAGAAGGGGGTTCCAAAGTTTCCTCAACTCATGAACGGTTCCAATTTACTTTTTCCATATATATATATATATATATATATATAGTGAAAAGTTTATTGTAGACACCCCCATAAGTTTAGACAGGTAGACACCCTTTTTCACCATTAGATCTCTTGATCTAATGGTTGTGATTAATTTTCTTTTTTCTTTTTTCTCATTAATTAGAAACTTTCACATGTGAAAAAGAGCTATTTCACATGCGAAAGTGTCTACAATGAACCTCACCCTATATATATATATATATATATATATATATATATATATATATATATATATATAGGGAGAGGATCATTTGAGAACTAATTGGGTTTGAGAACTAAAAAGAACTAATCTTAGCCACTAGTTTATATATATGGAAAACCCCCCCATGAATTTGAATGCTCCCCCCCTGAAAATTAGTGGCCCAAATTGGTTCTCAAAAGTTCTCAAAAGAAAAAGTTCTCATTTAAACCTAACCTAATATATATATATATAAGGAGATGATCATTTGAGAACCAATTTGATTTGAGAACTAAAAAGAACTAATTTGAGCCACAAGTTTATTTACATGTATCCCCCCTCCCATGAATTGTAGTGGTCCCCCCTGAAATTTGTGGTTGAGATTTAGTTCTCAAAAGTTCTCAAAACAAAAAGTTCTCATTTGAACCTAACCTTATATATATATATATATATATATATATATATATATATATATATATATATATGTGAAAAGTTCATTGTAGACACCCCCATAAGTGTAGACAGGTAGACACCCTTTTTCACCATTAGATCTCTTGATCTAATGGTTGTGATTAATTTTCTTTTTTCTTTTTTTCTTTTTTCTCATTAATTAGAAACTTTCACATGTGAAAAAGAGCTATTTCACATGCGAAAGTGTCTACAATGAACCTCACCCTATATATATATATATATATATATATATATATATATATATATATATATATGGAATGGTTCCGTGTAGACCCCGTAGACCCCTATAAAACTCAATAAAAATAAAACTCAGTGTTATAAATTTGGTTTTTTTTATTACGATAAGTTTTTAAGAACCAAAAAAATAAATAAATAAATTAAATAAAAAACAAAAAACATTAAAAATCAAACATTTTAAGACAATGAGTTTTAAACGCAACACTGAGTTTTATTGAGTTTATTGAGTTTTAAACTCATTGTCTTAAAATGTTTAATTTTTAATGTTTTTCGTTTTTCTTTTTTTTTTAATTGTCTTTTTTTTTCTTAAAAACTTATCGCAAATAAAAAAAACTAAATTAACAAAACTGAGTTTTATTTTTAGTGAGTTTTAATGAGTTTTATTGAGTTTTATAAGGGGTCTACGGGGTCTACAAAAAATAAGGGGTCTACACGGATCTTTTGCCTATATATATATATATATATATATATATATATATATATATATATATATATATATATATATATGTAAAACCATATTCCAACTGGGATGACGGGTATGTTTATCCATGGAGAATCGTCCATGATATTTACCCATTCAAACCTAGATCGATCCCCATAAAACCCCCTCCGATTTACACCAAAATCTTCTCCGAATCGTTAGGCGATTTTCACCTACACCCTGCCGCACGCCGCCGTACTTGTCCTCGTTGTCAACTATCGAGCAGCCTCGGGGATTGAAGACCAACCGTAGACCACCGCATTAGAACGTTGTTCATTTTGTTGCTGCTGATACGTAACGTCCTCCTCTTCGAGCACCACCGTGGCACCACCGCTTGCCGCCCTCGAGCCGCCGACCGGCTGATTGAAGACCAGCCTTCTTCACCCATCTGAACACTCCCGTTGCCGCCTCATCCTCTGATTTGTTTCCGTCTGGCTATTGAGGTATCTATCCTTACCCGCGTCTCTATTCGTCGGTTATAATCGCGATAAGCCGCGTATGAAATTGGATTGTTCTTGAAATGCAGCTCACCCACATCCGAAATCACCATGTCCCTCCCCGCTCCACAAGTTGTTAATTGTTTTTGCACCACGACGGGGGTAAAATCACATAACTATTCTTTTGCTTAAGATTGTTATTTGTGTTTGGAAACCTCTTGTTCATTCAAACAATGCATCAGTACTCAACTAATTTCTTTGAACTATTCCCAGCAGTCCCATTGCACTATTAGTCATCCATCACAGTCGTCTCGCAAGTTGTTGCGGTCTTGCTCGGTTATTAAGGTAAGAGATTTAATCATCCGTAAACCTTCCATAATCTGTTTTGTGACCTTGAATCGTTCTGGCGACTTACGGACCAGATCTGATCTGATAAACCGAGCATGTTATTGTGTTGTTATAAGCCTCCTACCTTCTAACTGCATATGTCGACTTTTGGCTTCGGTGTGTTCGAAAAAAAAACGGAAGGATTATTTTAGCTCAATTGCCTCTCGTTCATAAACTACTGATGCAATTCAAGGCCATATCTTAGTTTTGGTTGAATTATGCATTACTCACCAAATGGATAAAATGGATTTTAAAATAAAAAAGTTTATAAGGAGTACGAATTAATTGTCATTTTGAATTGGTTCTTTTGGCTTCCATGACCACTGCTTCATAATTTAAATAGAACCTTAAAACTACTTTTAATCTATAAACATTAATTAACTCTGAGTGACTAATAAAATTAGGTGTCTTGAATTAAATCGTAACAGTTTTCTAGATGTCGGTTCATGCCTACGCTTCTATATATAAATAAGTATGAAACACCCATGCTATGCAACATATACTTAAATAGGAGATTTAGACCATTGAAAGAAAACATATTAATAAAATTGTCATAAGTCTCGGTCGTCGGAACTCGATGAAACATCATGTTAGGAAAACAAAGTGAATTTCCATAATTTGGTTCAAGAGTATAATTAAATATAGGTGTACCTAAGTTTGAAGACAACCCGACCCGTTGCTTTAATTTTGCTTGTTTGTCTAAGGACTTTTAGTATCTTTTGCTCTATTCCGGTTTACGACCCCTTTGGCCTTCGGCATATGACATGGCTTAGTCCGCTTGACTAGTTTAAATGTCCAGTTTTGTTTCGTAAAAGTTAACATGTTATATGGTTCTGATTAATGTCTCTAGCATGCAATACACTCAGTAGACTTGTACTCACTATTGCATGTCCCTTTGGACTTATTATATTCAGTAATCCCCTTATAAGTTTGCTACTCTGTACCCGAGCATTTCTGATCTGTCATATGGGCGTAAATGACGAGGCATTTTCGTGAGGTGCTTAATAATGCTCACGGCATCTCTATTAGGTGCTTGTGTAGTATAAGGCCACTAGAGGCGTATGGATCGATCCTAGTTCAGATATACGTTATATGTTATATGTTATATGGGGGATGAGGTAACGTGTGTACGCCACACGCGTACATTAGCCTAGCTAGCTATGCACACCTTTGTTCTAGCTCTATGGGTACTTCCTTTTATGTTACATGACTATTTTCTTGATTTAACCGTCTTGTAGATTTGATATGTATTCAGTTACATGTTCCGTTAATTCAGTTATATGTTTTGTCAAGTTCTGTTCCGTCACATGTCTCGTTTTGAAATTGTTTCCGCTTATGATCCTTATTTGTTTACTATCGTTTCTCCGTTACTGGGCAACTTTTGGCTCAGCCGTATTTTACTTTTGTGTGTTTGTTATGTTCTTATTCCAGGTAATCAAGAAAATCCAAGGACTCGGGGATGAGAGCAAGTGCAATCGAGGCTTTATGTTATTTCAGTATTTTAATTAAGACATTAATCAGGATTTCCTTTGAATATTTTTTGGGGTTGGATTGTTAGAATTTCTTAAAGAATTTGGACCTTGTTTTATTTATGAAGGACATTTTTTATTTGATATATGTAATAGTAATATCTTGACCTTTTACGGGTTGGGGTGTTACAGGAAGCTTCTAGATGACCGAGGTATCTATCAGGTTCCTTACGTGTCCTTTCGCTTCTGCGAATGCTTGGGTTTTGGTTTGATGGTGCGATAACAATTTGTTGGTCAAACGCAACGATCGTTTTAGGGTTTTGTGTTTCTCGAATTTCTTCAAGATCCACTAGATCACTATTGGTTCCTTTATTGAGAAATTCTTTCTCAAGGAACTTACCTTTCCTTTTGATGGAAACATAATTTCCTTCACGATGGTAAAAGTAATAACCGGTATTATTATAGTATCCGATGAAAATTACCTTTTCACCTCGAGGATAGAGCTTATTTTCAGATTCAGTAGTGACATAAGCTTCACATCCCCATACCCTGAGATATAATAACTTTGGATAAGATCTATGCCATATCTTGTATGGGTTCTTGTTTAATTTCTTGGTCGATGCCAGATTAATTAGGCGAGCGGTGATTAAAAGAGCATAACCCCAAAAGGAGTGGGACAAGCTGGTCATGCACATCATCGATCGAACCATGTTTAGCAAAGTTCAATTTCTCCTTTCACTCACGCCATTTAACTGGGGTGTTCCAGGAGGAGTAGGTTGTGAAATGATTCAACGTACCTTAAGATGATTGAGGAATTCAGTGCTAAGATATTCACCTCTTGATGCGAGCCTTGTTTATGTGACCAAGTCGATGATGCCCTAAAGGTGAATCGTAATTATCAACTTTGTTTCGTATAGAAACGTGATGGAGTTGGTCATTCATATGAACATTTATCTCATATATACCATGTCGAGGTTTTGCCTCGAAATAAAGGATTACCTTATATATCAATTTTGGTGGCTTAGGTATACACTAAAGTGGGACTATTCTCTCCACGTGGCAGCTTCCTGTGGAGGCCACGTGGATGTACTTTTGTTTTATTTTTTTTTAATTCGGGTTGTGTAGTGATGTTTTATATTAATTTTTTTGTTGGTTTCTCGATGTTGCTTTCTGGTCCGGCGGTACTTAGTTGTGGTTCCAAATGGGAGGTCACGGGTTCTAACCCTCGACTCTCTATTTTTTTTTATGTTTTACTTCTTTTTTGTTTGCCACTTATCAGGTATCTTTGCTTGACGCGTGTTTTCATCTTTGTACAGATGTTGATTTTGTAGACACACGTAACATTGCTGAAATTGGTATATAAGGTAAGCGATTTTCTTTCATTTTCTTCTTCGTTTCTTCGATCGTTTGTCTGGCTTCCGTTTCTTCAATACTTTACAGGTGCGTTGGTCATTTGTGATAGCTTTCGATATTTCTTACTCAATTTGTGTTAGTTATTGTTTTCGATTTGCAATTGTATTGAATTTTTGGGTTAACGATCTGGGTTTATGTAGTCAAGTTTGGGGTTAATGGTGTCTGATTTGTGATGTTTTTTCAGTTTTTCTTGCTTGATTTATGTTGTCGAGATACATGCAGCTCAACTGGCTCATAATTTTTCATGTGTCATTTCTGTTGCTTGGTTTTTTTTTGGTTTTTCTCATGCATTTCAGTTGCTCTATAGCTTCTAATGTGTGGTTATTTTGAATGTGTGTCGTTTGATCAAATTGCATGTAAGTTGTTCGATCAAATGCCTCAAACTTTTCTTGCCTTTGTATTTTTTTAGGGAAAACTTTACACAAATGTAACCAACTTTCACTTTTGTTCTAATTAAATCACTCAAATTTTTTATGACTCAAATAAATCATCCAACTTTCAATTAATGTGCTATTACTAATATATTTAACCTATATAGCAGGTAAACATCTCTATATGGCATTAAAAACATAATTAAATCTTTTCAATTCAAATATATAAATCAAGAATCAATCCAATCTTTTTTTTCAATATTCGATATTTTCTCTCTACTCATTTGAAGAAGGATTCTGTATATCTCTTTGATTGTGATTTTGAGGAATCAATTATTTCTACAAATGTAACCAAAATCCACACTTTTTTTGCTAACAAATAGCGACCAAAGCAAAAAGCAGAAAGTTTTTGTGACCAAGATAATTTCTATGCAAACTTTTTTTTTTACAAATTGATTTAGATGAATTACTTTACTACCACCAAAATGTTTTCAATTCTGGAATTCGCAGGTGAGGTGAACGAATGTTAATTTGAATTTTTATTTTGATATGTTTTTCATTTTGTTTTAATATCATTCACATGTAAAAGCCCCATAGAGTTGGAAATTGTTAATAATTGCGTATAAACTGGTGTTGGATTCACTTGTTGCTAGAGTGAAGTTTTACTGTATAAGAGTTTTTTAGCTTATTTAACTTACTTTTGATATATATATATATATATTTAAATTTAAAAGATTTAATTATATTAAAGCCATGCTATAATGTTTTAAAAAAGGAAAAGAAAGAGTCTAATTGAAAGTCTAATGCCACTTAGACATGTTTACCTGCTATGTAGGTAAAATATATAGTAATAGCACAATAATTAAAATTTGAATGATTTAATTGAGACAAAAAAAGTTTGAGTACCGGCCTGTTAACACTAAACATAAAACGAAGGATAAGGGTCCTATAATTCAAGATCAGGTTATAGCTCTCTCAAACTCCTTTGATGCCCTTGATAGTACAGGTGGAGAACAACATAGTAAAACAAGGCCTATGTCTTCTAAAGCTGGAAAATTCAACTACCATAGAGACGATGGAATAGAAAATAATGATGATGTGGAGGAAGTTTATAATGAAACTGAGAAATTCATGGCGGATGGAACTAGATTGACTAAACAAGGGGCAAGCACTCCTTCTCTCGAGGTCTCCGATGGGTAGTCTTGCTTCTTGGAATATTAGGGGTTTGAACCACTCCCTTAAGCAAAAAGAGGTTCGTAGTGTTGTAAAGGAAAATCATCATAGTCTGTGTGCTATTCTGGAGTCCCACGTCAATGTGGGTAAGTTGTTCTCCGTGTGTGGTGGTGTTTTCAAGGGTTGGGATTGGACGTCAAATGGGAACCTCTGCAGGAAAGGTAATCGTATTATTTTGGGTTGTGATGCTTCGATTTATGATGTTTTCATTATTTATCAGTCTGATCAGGTGATGCATGCTCAAATTACCTGCAAGGTTTCTCAACGTGTTTTCTTCTGTTCTATGGTGTATGCTCATAATTATTATATTAGAAGGCGGCTGCTTTGGAATGATCTTTTAAAACATAGTGTCTTTATCAAGGATAAACCTTGGCTTGGGATGGGTGACTTTAACTCTGCTTTGAACTTAGAGGATAAGGTTGTGGGGGCTTCTGTTATGGATATTGGCATGTGAGTTTAAGGAATGTATCAATAATGTGTGTCACACCCTCAATTTAGCCACTGACGGACTTTATACCGTTGAGGGGTGTGAGCAAACCAGGATCCACAACCATAGTTACAAATACTAAACGAATCAGAGTAAAGTCCAAGTGTCCATTATAAAACAGTTTAAAGTACGCAGCGGAAAAGTAATCGACAGTATCTTAGCACTAACCACGTGCTTTACAAATCATTGATCCAAAATTCAAATTCTCAATTAAGTTTAATGTAAGTAAATGTCTTCTCGTGCCATGCCAACCCCAGGTG